>JANHMN010000002.1:39557306-39587306 GCA_030674055.1 Rhabdomys pumilio
GATCAACTCTTTTGTAGGCTACTCCTTGCTCTGGGTTTGCTCCATGTTTCTTCACAAACACTTGCAGCTTATTTCTTAGCAGGTAAGTGGTATTTATCAAATCAAATCAGAAAGTTCATAATGTCAGCCCATCTCACTGTTAGTGATGTAAACTCCTGTTTTATTTGTTAGTACATCTTAAGCCATAACGAAACAGCTAAACTGCTGTAGTTTAGCCTGCATGAATATAGTTCTTAACACTTAGTTGCCCATGCCATCTCTGAAAAAAAAAAAAAAAGGCTTTGTGTGATCATTGATTTATAAGATTGCATTGGTACTACAAGGCTGGATATAAAACTGTACAAGTAATAAATTACCTCTGGAACACATGAATCAGAATTCTCTTTATGTTGTACAACCCAATGACATAAAAAAATGACATCGGAATCTAGAGGCTGACTTAAGTTAACAGTGGACATTGCTGGGTAGCTCCGAGTTCATCAGAAGAAACTCATTGGTCTCAGTGCCTGACTTTATTCTAATCTGAATGTATACAAGAATTTACAGAATATCTTTGCACAGATTGTACATACTTTCCAGACTTGAGGCTCCTTCCTATACATGACAATGACTACAATAAAGTTCTCCTAATTTAGCCATTTGGAAACCACATGTCACCCTGCTGTGCCTCCCATTCCCTGAAGTGTTTGTGCTCTGTAGGTTTTCATGTCTCTTTTCCTAGTGCCTAGAATTCTGCTCTGATCTTCAATAACCCTAGGATTCAGGAAACACACACACACACACACACACACACACACACACACACACACACACGTACTGGGCATACCTACATTAAATATCCACTTACCTATAGGACTTGGGGTCTGCTTCTTAGGGCACAGACTGTGAGACCTTTACAAATTCAGTTCTGCCTACATTGAAGTCCACTGATCTGAACAGTGTAGGAATGCAGAATCGCTCTATATAAGCGTCTTCTTAGCCACCGGTCCACTCTCACAAATGACACAAGCATAGGACAGTCCTACCTTGGAAGTATCTATCCCAGAGTTCTTCTACAAACAAGCACGATGAAATCCAAGAATCCTCCGCAGAAAGAAAGCTACACATGGGAGCCAAACTGCAGCCCAGCTAGCTGTGCTGTGCCAGGGATCAGTGGCTTTCTGTCGGCAGAGGTGCTCCATGAAAATGATCAAGGTTCCGTCCCCTCTCTTGGCAAGTGTGGGTTGTTGGCAGCTGAAACATGCCAAGGCCCTTCAGCTTAGTTTACTCATCTCAAGTTTAGCCACAGAGCTGAAGCCCAGCCAGGGCTTGGATGCCTCTAGATTTCCTAATAGATTCTGCACAAAATATGGTCCTAACAGAGACACAGGCCCAAAGAGATGCAAGTTCTGGACAATGTCCCTTACAATATATATCCATCAAGAAAATATAGTCTATGTTTGGAAAAAATGTTTCTTAAAAAGAAATATATATTTACTTGTATATTATGTGAACTGTGAGTGCCTACATATATGTATGTTCACCATGTTTCTGCCTGGTGCCCTCAGAGGTATGAAGAGGGTGTCTCATCTTCTTGAACCAGAGTCCAGGCAAAGCTATCATTGCGGGTGCTGGGAACTGAACCCTGATCCTCTGTAAGAACAGTAAGTGCTCTTAGCCGCTGAGCCATCTCTCCAGCAACACCCCTCTCCCCCCAACAAAAACCATTTTAAGAGCATCCAGTAAGTCTTTAAGTTGGAAATCACAACTCATTGCAATCTATGGAACTAACTTCATAGATTTCTTATTTGCAATACAACCCACTACAATAGCTTCTTGGAATGTGGGGAGAGTGGAGGCCGGGGACATAAAAAGTTTAGGACATGGTCCTCTATGCTAGAAGCCTGCAAGCATCTCGAGGAGATGATTCATACATATTTTTAAAAATGGCTAGTACAAGGTAATGTCTGATGGCATGCTCACATGAGAGGAAAAAAATGAACCACTGGAAATGAAGAGTAAGCCATGTAGCTGAATGCTGGGGTTCGTAAATCAAATGACCTCCACGAAGTCGCAGCTCCTCTACTTCCTAGCAGTGTGACATGTTACTAAAGCACTTAGAGCAGCTCTGAACATTTCGGTGACCTGGAAGTGTTTGCTACCATTGACATCTCTATTCAGCCAACACTTCAAGGATGGATAGCGCATGAGCACAGGAGAATGTAACGGAGTCATAATGGGTAATTCGCGCCAAGGCCGCTTAAGTTATGTTTGTAAGTTTGTTGGCATCCACTAGGCAACCAGGCCTATTTCACTCCGAGACAGGACCACACGGCACCCCGTCATGCTAGACGCCCGTGCCTGACTCTAGGGGGCGCTGCCGCTCAGCCGCCGCGGCTGGCCGGGAGCGCGTCCCCGCCCCGCGCGTGCGCGCCGCCCAGGTGAGGAGGCGGCTGGGCCGCGGCTGGGCGGGCTCATCGGAGGGGCGGAGCCCGAGCGGCCCGGGCGGGGCGGGGCTCAGCGGGACCCAGGCTAGAGGCGGGACCAGCCGCCGCCGTCTCCGTCTCGCCACCACGGCCCCCACACACCCCGCAGCCACCGCGGGAGGAGCGGAAGCCGTCGGCCTCGCCCGTTCAGAGCCGCGCCGGCCGGAGCTCTGAGGAGTGACGGCTGTCTCTCTCCGGTCCGACCCCGCCCGAAGGTGCCGAGCACCCCTGCTCCAGCCCGAGCGCTCCCACCTGAGCCGGCGCCATGGCGGAGCAGGAGAGCCTTGAGTTCGGCAAGGCGGACTTCGTGCTGATGGACACCGTCTCCATGCCCGAGTTCATGGCCAACCTTAGGCTCAGGTGAGCGCTTCTCGGCAGCTATGCTGGGATTTCCCGAGAGGGGGCGCTGCTGAAGATTCGGGGTGACAGGGGCGAGCTGCTCCCGCGAATGAGTGCCGCTGGGTGACAGGGGGTCCGTGGCGCTGGGTGGTCACGCCTCCCGGAGAGAGGACTCTTCCTTGGTGCGGCCTTGGGACTCCAGGGTGTGTGATGAGGTCTAGGACTGCACTTTTAGGGGTCTGAGGTCGTCCTTGTGTGGCGTCCGGATTAGGGGCGATAAGGGGCATGCTGAGCTTGAGGTCGCTTGGGGGTGCACCAAACCGCCCTGCGCCAGGTAAGTGATGTGGGCGGGACCGGGTGATTTAATGGAACAAAAGTAAGAGAAAAGAAAAACTTAGGAGCGGCATGATGGCCTTGGCAGCCCCAGGAAAACTGGAAGGTTGTTTTAAAAGAGGCTGACATCTCTTGCTTTCACGCTTGATTTCCTTTTCTCTTTTCTTTTCTTCTTCTTTCTTCTTCTTTTTTTTTCTGGCATAGTTCCATCCTACCATTCAAGATGCTATGGAGTGAACCCTAAGCTGTCTGTTCCGGGACACAGGCTATTTTTTAGTTACTCATTCGACGTAATTAGACACGTTTCCAGACATCGAAGAGACTGCTGTACTTTCCAGTGCCAAGATAAACTGTCTGAATTTGACAAGGCGTCCATGGTTTCAGTTTTTTCAAGGAGTTTATGGATGGAGCCCTTGTGTTACTGACATCCTAGAGTTAGTTACAACTCAATGCCCCAAAATGAACTCCCAAGAGGAAACTTATTTTAGAAAGTCTTCTATACGTGATTATTTCATTTTCAAACAGTAATATATATATAATCCGAGTATTAAAGTGGTTTGACTTTAAAAAAAAAAGCTGAAACCGAGTTTCAGCTAGAAGTGTGTGTGTGTTTGTTTTCCCAGAAGCTTTGCTCTGTTGATTACTTGTAAACCTTATAGCCAACTATCACCTTTTAAACGTAAACCTGAAACTCATAATTAGGTTTGGATACTTACCTCAATTTTACTGTCAACAGTGATTCCATAATTTAAAAAAAAAAAAACCAAACCTGGTTTAAATTTTAAATTAACAACAACAAATAGTTTCATATGTTCTATTCTGCTATATGTCTCAGGTGACCTTGAGCTTTTGATCCTCCTACCTCCGCTTTCTGTATGCTGGGAGTACAGGTATGCACTGCCACACTTGATGGCCATCATGCTATCAACTAACAAATAGGGCTGCATCATCAGCCCTCATCTGTTCTGCATCAGGCTTTCTTGTGTCTGGAGCAAGAGTGTGGAGAGGAGCGCTGGCCTGCATGCTACACATGCCTGCCATAAACTGGCCTTGTCTGTGGGCCGCTGTTTCCAGGAGTTTTCAGTGCTTATATTCTAGTGCTTATATTCTATTATATATATTATATATATATATTCCCTTCTCAGTCTTGGAGACTGAACTCTTGTCCAGTCTCCTTGTGTGCTCTAGGCAAGTGCTCGATCACTGATTAAACTCCCTGGGTTTCCTAAGGTCGTAGCCTCAAAGGTACACAGCATATTCCTAAATAGAGTGTTGCAGAGTAATATGCAGTCCCTCAGTGTTCCCAGTGTTCCCAGTCCATTCCAAGAGTCCCTGTGGATTCTAGAATCTGAGGGTGCTCACCTATAATCCCACCAACTTCAGGGAGTGATGCCTGGAAATGAGTTTGAGGCCAGTCTGGACAGTTTTTCAAGACTCTCTTTTAAAAAATTACAATCAGAGGATTCCTGAGTTGTAGAAATTGACATAGCATATATGTCAATTATATATGTGGGGCATAGATTCTAAGAAACCCCCTAGTGGATAAACTGTATATGCTATGGTTTTCCCTATAACTACATGCCTGTGATAAAATTAATAAATTCAACATAGTAAGAGATGAAAAGTGACTGGTATAAAACAGAACTATTATAACAGTAAGAAAAGTTAGATGGAACTTCTTGCAGTTTCTCTTTCAAAAGATGGTTTGTACTGTATTCACCTTCATTGATACAATATACATAAAATTGCAGAGAATGAAGTTTTGGATAAGGGAGTTTTATTTGTATATAGCCTATATACACATACTGTCATATATATATATATATATATATATATATATGAAGAATATATATATATTCTTCTCAGTCTTGGAGACTAAACTCTTGTTCAATCTCCTTGTGTGCTCTAGGCAAGTGCTCAATCACTGACTAGTGTATTTTAAATCATTGTACTGTGTTACTTATAATACCCAATACAATGTAATACTATGTAATGTGTTGCTATTTTTACTAAGGGATAATGACAGGAAAAAGTCTGAACATGGTCAGCACTATTACAGTGATAAATTGTTTCTCTCAATCTTTTCAGTTCCCAGCTGATTGAATTTGATTGACTCTGAGAATGTAGAACCACTGTTACAGAGAGCCAGCTACAGATCATATCCACGGCATTGTAATAGCATGTTACACTTTTTTATTTCATTGTTAGTTGGTTGTTGATTTTATTTATGTATTTACTTTTTGTTAGTCTCCCCATGTATAGCCTCAAAAATAAGGCAGTCCTCTTCAGATTCCTGAGTGCTGTGATTACTAACATGTGACACCATGGCTTATATGTTAACTTTAAACCCAAGTTTAGATGCTCAACATTTATATGAATGACTTCAAATACCATCCTAATCAAAATGAAGACGTTACAGCTGTAGTCATTACTACGTGGGTTCCAAGTCAGTGGCTGAGATTCAGATTTTCATTTTACCACTTTCCTGCTGTGGCCTATGGGTAGTGTACTTAAATATTTCTGTATCTTTATTGGTTTTTTTTTTTTTTAAATAGAATTAGGGTTGTCTTGAGGTTAAATTAGTTAATAAATAGAATTCCAAAGACTACTTTCTGGCAAATACTTATTAGCAATGCTGTTCAAAGTTTTCTCAAGTGTACATTAAGCAGAGAAAGAGTATGTAAATTAACAATTTCACAAATTAAACTTGTTCTAAATTACTTAAGATTCTACCATACTTCCCCCGTGATGGAGCTATGTGCTTTCAGAGGCCTCTTTACAATTAAGCTGCTGTCAGTTACTAATCATTTCAGGTTATCAGACATCAAGTCCATTTGTCAAATATATACTGCTTACAAGACACAATGGTAACACTTGAATATAGTGTCTTAACTCCCATATGTACTACACATATGTAATGTATCATGGTACTAATCATATGTACTGCATATGTGTTAATCATATGTACTACACACATGATATGACATTAGCTAAAACTTTGAGGAATTTTCTGAGTTTAAAATTGAAGGCTTGCCGGGTGGTGGTGGCGCACACCTTTAATCCCAGCACTTGGGAGGCAGAGGCAGGCGGATTTCTGAGTTCGAGGCCAGCCTGGTCTACAGAGTGAGTTCCAGGACAGCCAGTGCTACACAGAGAAACCTTGTCTCGAAAAACCAAAAAAAAAAAAAAAAAAATGCTTAGAGTCAGAGTTAAATTAATTTTTAAAACTTTCTTTTTCCCAGATATGGTGTTTATTCCTATAATCCCGATACTTAGGAGGTTAAGTCTGGAAGCTTGCAAATTCAATTCTAGCATATTGAGATACTGTCTTACCCACCCTTAACCCCAACAGAAAAGAAAGGGTAAAGCAAAAAATAACACCCCTCATCTCTGCAATAGAATTAAATGGTTGTAACCTTTAAAAATTAAAACTGTCATGATTATTGTCAGTGGAAGGTGCTCTACCACTGAATTTGCCCTGTGGCTTTTTTCTTTTTAAGTAAATTGAAGGACAACATTTAGAATTATTATTTTTTAAGGATTTCACATTCATTGGCTGAAAACTTTCAAAGGTTTGAATGATTAGATCTTTAGGGAGAACCTCGCTCCTATGTGCACAGATGAGAATGGTGTAATCCAACTTTGCTTAAGGTACTCTAGAGGATGAGATTGGAGGATGCAAAGAATTATGAGTAAGCTCTGTTCCTTATCTCAGAGGTGGCAAGTCAGTGAAGCACAGGGAGAAAGGTGACAATTGCCATTCGTTTAGAAAATAGAAAACTCGATAAGCTTTATTGAGCTAAGATGGCTATGTGCCAAGTAATTCTACAAACGTAATTCCTCTGGAAGTTCAAAAGGGAGTCGGGGGAATGCCAAGGGTTGAGTCAGAAACACCCTGAAGAGGAGTTGAGCTAAGTCTCAGAGGATGAGTAGTGCTAGTTAGTCTGGGTGCACCTGTGGGTGGAGAACATTCCAGGTGGACACAGTGGTGTGACTAGGGAAGGTAGCATGAAAGCTGACTGTGTTTGGGAGATAGTCAGTGAGCTGTATTGTCTGCAGAGGAGTTGGTATTGGGGATCTGTGGGTGGGATCATGAGCTCTCATTAGCAGGAGCCCTGTCTAATGCTCAGATTTTCAGCCTGCCTTTCCCTGCCAATTAGAATCCTGAACTGTCTGATACCTGCATGTGTTTGCTGATGTTGTCACTTTTGGGGAGAGGGGGAGTCATCTCACTACATAGCCAAAACTGACCTCAAATTCATAATCCTCCTGCCTCTGCTTCCATGTACTGGGATTACAGGTGTGTGTGACTCTGAGAGTTGGCTGTGGTCTCATTACACAGCTCATCAATTGCTCAGTTGTTAATTCCCTAGAGCCTTAGAGTGCCAGCAAGTGGTGGCACCATACCTTCTTTTCTAGCTGTAAATCTCAACCTAGTTTTAAAACAGCCCTCTCTGGGAGTGTAAACTTCCTGTCACCTCAACATTCCCTCATCCCTGAGCGTATTTAGCTGTGAGTTTCAGGACACTTGCTGTGTCCTTTGGCTGTCCATTTCACTTTATGATCAGGAATCAGCGTTGCAGACCATGTGCTAAGATGAGACATTTTCAATCAGTGGCACAGGCTGCACCAGGCATATACTTTGGCAGTTTGCAGGTGAAATGGAAGGTGTCTGGTTGAGAGATGATACAGGTATGCAAATGAAATTCCTGAAGGCATTCCTGTTACTCCTGCCCCTCCCCATGCTGGCTCCAGTCTGGAGTGTCTGGTCTTCTGATTTCTGCTTGGCTATTCTACATGCTTCCTTCCTTTATGGTCTGTAACCAACAGTGAAGAACCCAAGGCTGCAGTTACCTCAGGGGTCAGTGCCATCAAAACTTGACCTTAATTTTCTCAACAGTGGAGAATTTCTGCCACTGTGCTGGGCACACAATACATTCCTTTGTGGCAACAGTTTCTGTATTATAGATAGAGAAGAAAGGGATTTTTAATAAAACTTTTATGGCATTGGGTGTGGCGGTGCACACTTGTCAATCCCAGCAGCTAGGAGGCCACGTCAGGAGGATTGTGGGTGTAAGACTGAACTATAATAAGGTATCAATCAAATAAATGAACAATTTAAAACCTTTTATATCACTTTAGGCTTGGAATTGTCTTTTCAGAGCTAGTGGTGTAGGCCTATGGTATAATTCAGAGGATGTGCCACTAGCATGTGCAAGGCCCTGGGTTTAATCCCTGGCACTAAGAGAAACAACAACAAAAGAATTGGGCTATGGTTTTCTGTTTTCCTCCATTGGAACTAGAGCTAGATTATGAAACATTTACTTCAATCGGTGTGACTTTGCTCTACTCACACTACCTCTGTGTACCGGCATTCCTGTGTGCGTGTGCATTGTGAGGGGCGACTTCAGGTCCGGGGCTCTCCATGGCCTGGAGCTCTCTAAGTAGCCTACAGTGGCTAACTAGTGAGCCCCAGGGATCTCCTGGGATTGCCTTTTCAGCCCTGGGGTTACAAGTACCACCATACCTGGGATTTTTACTTGTGTTCAGGGTCCAACTCAGGGCTTCATAATAGGAAGGCAAACACTGACTGACTGAGTTATCTCCTCTGCCCCACCTCTAAGAGTAAGTGTAGGTGAGTGTGTGTATCTGGACAGGGTAAAGTTAGAGAGATGGTGCAGGTTAGTGTGAAGAGGCGTATCTGAGAAGATTCAGTTTGTATTTCTTTCTCTTGTAACAAAATCTACCAGTGTCTTGAGGCTCTCTTCTCTTCCTCCCAGAAGTCTCCTGTGAGAGGAGGAGGCTTGTTCTATAATTTCTCTTTAATTTTTCAGTGGAGGTGGTAATGGGAAAGTCCTTACTCTGTTTTTAAATGATCCTTGCTCAGGAATAAGAGTCCTGTTCGAGTGCTTCCTTGTTTTATGATCAGACATGATTCCTGCCTGCATCTTCAGTGCCCACTTAAGACCCCGGCACTGACTGCATTCTGCTTCCCTTACAGCCACTTGTTTGGGGCCGGGAACCCTTGTTGCTGCTGCTGCTGCTTCTACCCTGACCTTTCCCTGCTCCTGAGTCTTTCCACCAGCTTCACCAGCTTCAATCCCTCCATGAATGTGAGTCCTGGGAGGTGAACAGCTGGCCAGGAACACCTAGCTGGTCCTCGCTCTTCTTGTCATCCTTCACACATCTGCTGAAATGCAAGCTGCAGGTTGCTGTTCAGGAGTGGACTTGAGCTGAGGACACTATCCCTGAGAGTGTGGTGTGCTAGGCTTCCTACGTCATCTGCTGCTCCTATCTTGAGAGTAAAGCATCTGTTCAGCCTCAGTTATTTTGCAGTGCAGGGGGTTGAAGCCATAGTCTCATGCATACCAGGCAAGTGCTTTACCACGGAGCTACACCCCACTTCTCTTTCTTTTAACCTTTGCTTAGAACAGAGTTTTTCAGTGAGGCTGTTGACATTTTGGGTGGACAAGGCTTTGTTGTGAGGGTTCTTCTGTGCCCTGAGGGGTTATTTAGCAACATCTACCTACTAGATGCAAGAATTGTATCTGGGTAAAATTGCCTTCAGTAGGGAGCCTCTGGCCAGGCTGTTCTTACTCTCTGGAATGTTCCTCCCTCATCGCTGCCCTCATCCCCTCCCTGCTTGTCACACTCTTTCTTACTCATCTTGAGAGCAGTCTGAGAAGTCTTTCCCAATCTTACAAGACAGGGTTAATTATACTCACTGCTCCTAGGTTACAGGTGCTTATTCATAGCAGTTAAAAGCCTTTGCCACATTGTCATTCTCTCTCCTTCTTAATGCCTATTTCCTTGCTAACCTGTGGCATAGTTAAAGACAACATTTCTAAAGGTGGACCCAATTCTCTGGTACTTTAAAACTCAGTGCTGTTTGGAGATCCACCATCTGTAAGAAAAGGAATACAAATTATGGATGTAAGATTGGGTAGAGGGCTTTGGGGAGAAGGTGTAGGTGACTAAGAAGCAGGCCTTTTGTTTCCTGTCATGACACAGACTTGGCACTGGTGTGCTCAGCACAGCTTAAGTAGTCAAGTGTTGGATAATGGGTCTTCAGCCAGGCGAATTCTAGATTCTGAGTGTCTCAGAACTTGGTGTTGCAGGTCTATAATCCCAGCTACGTGGGAGACTGAAGCAGGGTGATTGTAAGAAAGAGTGAGGTCAAGGACAGACTTGAGATTTATGGAGGTCATGTCTCAAATTGCAAAGAAAAAAGGGTGTGGTTGAGTATAGTAACACATGCCTGTAATCCCAGAATTTGGTATGTGGAGGCAGGAGGATCAGAGGAGCTCAGAGTCAGTGTTGGCTAGTGAGTTTGATGCCAGCCGGGCTGCATGAGATTGACTCCCCTGCCCCCTCTCTCTCTCCAAAAGCAAACACGCAAACCAAAGGAGAAAGCTAGGGCTGTAGCTCAGTGGAGGGCTTGCCTAGCAGGCAGGGGCTCCGGGCCCAATCTCTGCTACCACCTTCACCTACAAACACCAAAAAAAGCATAGACCCTTCTCAGTGCTATCCTTAGTTGTGTGCTAGGGAAGGGAGGAGCTAGGGAACAAACAAGGCAGCTGGAGCAGCTAGGGACTCACACATTCCCATAGAACTCCTGGACGCACACCCAGCATGCCGTTTGGTCATTGGCAACTTTGGTGAACAAAATTTTCCCTTCAGATGAAGGTGGTCTGGGGTCTTCACACGCCGGGAACCCACCACAGGTTCAGTGCTTCAGTTCAAGCCTTTCTTAGACTTAGAGGAGAGGTGAATGGCACACTAAATCCTTTTGGCTTCCATATAAAATTCTTTGGCAACTACTTTTGGAAACGGACAGTTTGCTCTGTGCCTGTTTTGCACATTGGCTTCAAATTGGAACAAAAATGGGAATTTGGGTTTTGGAGCTGCCATTTGGAGTGAATCACCCCACCGCCTTGTTTCCTCTCCTCTGTGACAGACTTCCAAGGCTATTTTTATTCAGGGTCATTTCTTGACCCTGTAGACTTCTGCTGAGTTTAGCTCCCAAGTAGAGCCAGATGTGGATGGGATCAAGCACTCAGAAGTCACTACTGGTTACTTTCATTACAGGTTTTTTGAAGGGACTGATTCTTAGATTTGCTTGACTTTCAACGGGGCTGGTGCATTTGGTATGGATGGCCACATTTACTTAATGATCCGTATGCATTTCTGCACTGAGCTAGCCTTATGTGGAGAGCTTGCTGCTCACCGAAGTTCTCACTGATGTCTGAACCAGCCCAGCTCAAAGATTAGCCCCCATTTTCTGATAATTCCCTAGAGACAGGATTGGGCTATTGTGTTGTTGCCCAACCACTGCTGAGTTCACTGAGAGGGGAGTTTCTGTGGTCCTCAGTGGCTTCAGCCCCTATCGTAGCTTTTCCCATTCATGCAACCCACTGACATCACTCAGAATGTCAACTCTATTCATAGGTTGGAGTGAGAGGGCAAGCCTCCTTCTAACTATCTTTTAACTGCCTTGATTGATCTGACAGTTTTGTTTCCTGGGGAAACAAGCTTCTTTCATCTAACTGCTCTATAATGATTGGTTAGAGCTCTTGAAGAGACCTATGTTTTCCATACTTTATTTTAGGGGTATCTGTGTGGAAGCAGGAGAAGGGGAAGTGTGTTTGCCACAAGGAGAGAAAGGAGAGAGAGAGAGAGAGAGGGAGAGAGAGAGAGAGAACACACAGGCTTTGAGGCCTGCCTGATCTAGCTCCCAATCTCAACTTCCCCTTACCTCCTCCTAGCATTGTGACTTAGGTTCCCTAGGCCTCGGTGTATCTATATGGACAGTGATCACCTTCTAGGGTTACTGGCGTAACATCATCAGTGTGGAAAGGGTCTGGTCAGGGCTCAGTTTACCCACTCAATTCCTGTAAACTCTTTCCTGCTCCTTTCCATGTTGCCTGCCCTCCCTACCCTCCCTGCTCCTGTGAGTGCTGGAGTAGTTGTGTTCTTCCTCCCCCAGTAAAATAGAGGAGTCATTTGTTTTGGTTTCATCTGGGAGGCAAGGATGAAAAAGGTCCCGGAAGGAATTCTGGTTACTTTATGGAAAGCAAGGTGTTTCCCACATTCTACCTGGCTCCCCTGAGCCTCCCTGGTGGGAATGATGGGCTATTGTGAAATTAAATGATAGCATCTGAAAACCTCCTAATAGGGGCCAGAACATAGCAGGTCTTTGGTGATTGCTTAACCCCCTGGTCCAGCCTCTTGGATTGAACATTTTCTGGCCGTGCCCAGTTCATCGTGTAACTGCCACTTGAAACATAACCGATTCTACAGGAGTACTACTGTCCACTTCCTGAAAGTCATACGGCACTCTTCACAGCAAGAATGTGTGCTGTGTTTTATTCCACACACTATGGTCTCTGCTCTCATACAAGCTGGTAATGCTGACCCTCAGTCTAGGCACTGATAGCCATGTGATAAATCTTTAAGTAGAGAGTCTTTAAAAATAAAACAACTCTGAAACCAATTTCCTTATCTAGCTGTGGATCCTATCTGATTTTCATATACTCTGCAGCTCTAAGCTGGAGACAGCTTGACTCCTGCTGAGCGTTGTGCTGAGTACTTTACTGGGCTGTCTTTTGGAAGTCACTCTGAGAGAGCCTATTGGGTGCATTAATAAGTGAGTCAATGAGGAAGGAAATATGGAGCCCAAGTAAACAGTGCAGATAATTTATCATTTTAAGTACTCCCTAGACAGAAGGACTCAACACCATATTTTTAAAAGAACTGCTGACAACATATGAGCTGTGTATATGTATAGATTACAGGCCAGAGAGAACTGAGGACTGAGATTGGAAATGGCTTGGACATATTATCCTGATGAAGCACAACCTAAGCAGACCCTTGAAGGAAAAGAGCTGTATCACATTCAGAAACTGCTTTTCCCTGCTGCCTTCTTGCCTGAACCTACCAGACAGGAGGTTCTGTGTTTACCTACTCTCAGTATTGATAGGCTGGCCATGCTGCTAGCCAGCTTCCATTGAGTAAAGTGCTTTCCTTCATAATGTCTGCTCCTTTTCAGCCTTATCTTATGCTGTCTTCCAATTAGAGGTTAAGTTGGATTGATAAAAATTGTCTTAGAGTCACATACTGGCAGGCACAGTGACTTGGACTTATAATCCCAGCCCTTTGAACCTGAGGCACAAGGATGACCCTGAGTTAAAAGCAACTCTGGGCCATGTAGTTGCAGGCCTCTCCTCTCCCCTTCTTCTGGAATCACATATTTCTGAAGTTACCCAGGCACATTAGTGTACATTGGCCTAAGTCTGGTTACCCTCTATTTCATGCCTCCCTGTGGCCCTCCACTATAATAAGGGACTGGAGTTTTCATTTCTGTGAAGTGAATTTTCTTTGTGGTGCTGATGAGGCAGATCTGGGATGGATTACTAAATGCTGTTGTGAAGGGGTGTGCATGGTATTGTAGTTTAGTTTATTGAGGAGGCAACTCCTTTGGACAAGGGAGAGTCACCAAGGAAAACGTTGCATAAATATGATTTCTGCTCATCTTTGAGTCTAGAAGAGGACAGGGAACAGGAATTATCTTATACTCAATTACTGAACTTCTGAAACTCAGCACCCAGACAGTTGTGTTCTGTGATCCTGACACTGTGGGCAGGAGATGTTTGTGAGAGCCTGTGAGTTAGATCATGGCTTCCAACATTTCCTGATTAAATAGAATGGTCTACTTGTGGAAAGCAGGGCATTATAAGGCAAAGAGTCCCAATAAGGGGCTTGGATGGTTGGAAAAGTGAGTGAAGGCCATCAGCTGACTCCTTGTCCATACTTTGCTCCCTCCCAGTTCCCCCATGTCCTAGCTCTTCTGTGAAGGTATCCCACCTTACAGTCCCCACATAGCTGCTTCACTGATGTTGCCATTCTGACTAACTAGAAGTCCTTTCATCTCCCATGCAGTCTGCTCAACTCACAACATAGCAATAGGTCTTACATTAGTAGAATTCAAGCATTAACTCTAGCATGATTATTTTACTTTACAAAAAACACTGCTTAATGCTGAGCAAAATTTTTCCTAGAGGAGCCACAGACTGGTACAAAGCTGTAATATGTTGTAATATGTCCTTCTGGGATGGTGGAAAGGCATATGGAGGAAACTAGCTTTCTTTTAATTTCTCTTTTTTGTATCTCTCCTATGATTATATTATTGATTTTAGCTAAATAAAAAACAAAAACAACTTACCATTTATACAGAAGTTTCACACAAGCAATAGAAGCAATTGAATTGGTTTAAAAAAAAATGGTTTTACCTAAAACAATGAAGCAAACACCAAGAGAAACTCAAACAATTTTTCTTTCTGTGACCACAAAGTTGGCTTTGAGCACTTAGACAATGGAGGTTCATCTGGAGCTGTCTGAGGCTGCTGGCTTGTCTCAGATGACTGCTTTGTCTGCAGCTCCGATCAAGAAAAATGTCATAGCCAATTTAAAAAAGGGTCAAACACCACTGAAAACACTTCAACTTGTTTTGATTGACCCTACCACTGGTCTTGTTTCAGTTCTGACTTACACAGATGTCTGGGCTATTTTGAGCTTATTGTAGGAATAGTCCTAAATATTAGGTTGAGTTAGCTAGTTCTGTTATCCTTCTCTAAATTCTTACGATTAATCAGAGAACCTTTAAAACATATCAACAAATAAAGCAGCTTATAAATTGCTGCTACAGATTTGGAGCTTTACCCTTATAAATACATGCACCCAGAAATTAGATACACACACACACACACACACACACACACACACACACACACACACGAAGCTGCAGTGCATATACAACATCAAACCAAGAAGACAGGAGAGCTCCATGGCTAACATGGCCGCAGCACTCAGTGCTTTGGTTCCTGGAGCTTGCATGGCCTAGCCTTTAACTGTGAACGATCCCTACAGTACAAGGCTGTTTCCAAGTGAGGTGTGGTGTTTCCCTATGTAGCTCCGATGTCCTAGAACTCCTAGATAGACCCACCTGCCTCTGCCTTCTTCGTGCTGAGATCAACGGTGTGCACCACCATGCCTAACTAGATTGTTCATTCTTGACACCTCTCGGGTGCTCGGGTGTGAGCACCCTCTCAGTTTTGCTTCCTTGAGGAAAATATGAAGATATGATTTTACCTTTTCCTTAGTGAAATCATCATCCTGGCTATACTTTTGAACTGTTGTTTTCAAGTTATTGTTTTATGTAATTTCTCTCTCCCTCCCAGATTGATATATATGGTTAAGTTTCATTCTGTCCCCATATGAATCTTCTCTCCCCTCTTAATGTACAAATCTAATCTACCCTGGACTCGGCAGTCAGACAGGCACATTAGAAGGGAGTAGGGAGAGAGGAGAGTGTTCTGATGAGATAGGTCTTGCGTGTCAGTTGTGGGACATGGGTTTTAAGAAGCCTGTGTCTTGTCTTCTCTGAGAACCCTTTTTTATTGCTTTGGTATGCTGGTTCAAGAGGCTGAGTTCTAGGTAGGTGTGGTGCCACTTGAAACTTATTACTGCCCTTGGCATTTGGATTATGTGTGTGGCTGAACAAACCAAACTTATGAGTGGAATTTTCCATGCTATGAGCATTTTGATTGCTTGCTGACTTTTGGCAAGCAGCCGTGCTTCCATTTGCATCTCCTACCTCCCAGGCTCCTGTTTTATCTGAAACCTTAGATGAACAGGAACTTCTTTAAGTTTGTCCTAGACAGGTGCTGCTCAGAGCCTGGATTGTATCAGAAGTGCCTGGCTTCAGAGAGTCTTCTGAGCTCCAAGAGGTCTAGAGACCGACTTACAAGTCTCATGATGCCCAGGTGATTCTTGTGTACAGTCAGGTCAGTAACCACTATCCAAGCAAGTATGTTTACATCCCAGAGTTGTGCTTTGATGAAGCAGAATGGGGCGTGGCTGTAATGTGAGCTGACTGGAATATTAATACAGCAGGCACATCATCACTGTTTGCCATTTCATTTCAGTTTAGTTTAGTAGTCCTGTGCTACTCTCTATCCTCACATTTTCTATTCTTTCATCCTAAGAGTAGGCCTCTCCCATCACTTTTGCCGTACTGTATGTTGTTTTACTTTCTATGTCCAGGTTCTTAGCCCTGGCTGTCCTGGGACTCACTGTGTAGACGAGGATGGCCTCAAATTCCTGTCTATCCCTCCGGAGTGCTAGGGTTAAAGGCACGTACCATCATACCCAGACTGCATCCAGGCATCCAGGTTCTTCTTCTTTTTTTTTTTAATGATTTATTTATTTATTTTATGTATTTGAGTACACCATTGCTCTCTTTAGACATACCAGAAGAGGGCAAAAGACCCCATTGCAGATGGTTGTGAGCTACCATGTTGCTGGGAATTGAACTCAGAACCTCTGGAAGAGCAGTCAGTGCTCTTAACCACTGAGCCATCTCTCCAACCCTGCACCTAGATTCTTAATTTTAAAAATTACATTACACACACACACACTATGGAGGAGGCAGATGACTCAGGGTAAAATGCCTGCCTCACAAGCATGAAGTCCTGTGTGGATCCCCAGTGATGTGTGTCTGTAAATCTAACACTGAAGGGATGGGAAAAGAAGAATGCAGAGATAGGCAGACCCCTGGAACTCACTGGCTAGCATAGTCTAGTCAACTGGGTGAATTTGGATTCATCAAGGATATCCAAAAGAGAAAACAGAATGTTATAAAGGAAAACATCTGACATTGACCTCTGGTTTTCACATTCATGAGCACACATACTTGTATGTACATACATACATACATACATACATACATACATACATACATGTGTGTGTGTGTGCCTATGCCTATCTATTTGTACCATTCTTGTTAATACTTTGATATATTTCCTTTGTAATTTTTTATACATATGCAAGTGTATTCACCTCAGAATTTGGAATCTTTTGAAGAGTATGGCCTCTGGCAGGTCAAGCATGCTCTAGTGGATGGCCCCACACCCACAAGTATATTAGCAGTACAAACGCACTCAGTGGGTGTGTGTTTTTTTAACGAGGGTAGATATATCATTGGGAAGGGGTGGGATGGATAGGCAGTGTTAGGGGAGAAGTAGGGGGTAAATATAATGAAAATACATTGTATACATGTATGAAATTCTCAAAGAATTAATAAAAATATTTTAAAATTTGGATTTTTTCTACTTATTGTATAGTTTTGTAAATGACTTTCTTATGTAGCATAATACCATCTGTGCTTTTCTGTAGCATCAAGGGGCCTTTGAAAGAATGATGGCCACCACGTCTTCTGTCTTTCTTTGTAAGGTGACTCAGGCAGCTCTGGCGCCTTTCGTTGTGACACTGATCAACCAGCAAGGGGACATCCTAAATTGGTAAACAGTGAGAATGGCTGAAGGGAAAATGCAGGGTTGCCTCACTGGGGAGATGTAGCATATGTGCAGGTATAGGAAGGAGTGTGCCACAGGAAAGGCACTTTGGGGGAAGCTGACTTTAAATGAGCTCAAAAAGATGAAGAGTTTGTGGGTGTGGGTAGGAGGGGGCAAAGAATTAGATGGGAAAGGGTCCAGGCCAGGCAGAATTAATCACATGTAGATAGAAAGAAAAAGAAATCTCTTTAGAGAAGCAAACTGCACATGGTTTTTTTGTTTTGTTTTGTTTTGTTTTTTTTTTTTTGTTTTTTTGAGACAGGGTTTCTCTGTGTAGCCCTGGCTGTCCTGGAACTCACTCTGTAGACCAGGCTGGCCTCGAACTCAGAAATCCACTTGCCTCTGCCTCCCAAGTGCTGGGATTAAAGGCGTGCACCACAACTGTGCCATGTTTTCAAAAATGAAGTGTCCAATGAGACTGGAATCTGGGTGGGATGAGGCAAGCAAAGTGGGGGCAGGTGACAGTGGCACACTAAGTCAGAAAGCACACTTTGTGAAGGCCTTGGGAAATGGTGGCTCAGATTTTAAGTACAGTGGAGCAGTTGAGGGGTGGGAGACATCTTGTAACAAGATGGCAGTATCAGGTGAAAGTGTGCTTTTACACAGGCAAGCTTTAATTATTAAAACAAATTCCCCACCCCGCCCCACCCCAAGACCTGATAGCTGTTCCGAATGTTTGTTTTTGTCAAGTTCAGGAATTGAGCACAGATTTGGCAGTTTGCTCTCTCCTTGTTTCCTATAGTGTGGTAGTATAGGCCTAATGTGTGCTCTGTAGGGTAACAAAGCTGTTTATTGACTTGAAGTAAATCTTGATAATACATAATAGGCTATAAGCTGACTTGGGAAACATTTTTTTACTTCAAATGAGAGAGGATTTTTGAGCTATGAGTTCTCTGAAAATAGTGAGCCAAAATTTAGCCCCAGTTTACCATTCCTGTACAAAGAACATGGCTCACAAGAACAGTGACAATTTTGTATTCATTTTTCTGTTCTCTTTTCCTATCTCAATTTGTAATTAAGTAGTACCTCAATTTCCTTTTTTACTATTTAAAAGAAATGTTCCTTTTAAAGAGCTGAGCACCTGGAATAGTACAAAGGAAATAATGTGAGTAAAATGTAACCATTAGTGACTAGTAACTTAATACAAACAAAGTAACATTGTAGAGGTGACAAGAGGAGGGGCTATGTAATCTATACACTGTATCAACATTGATCCTAGCTTTATCCCTGGAAATCCGCTTGTAAGTTCCACTTTATCTCCTCCCGCCTCTCCTGGAGGGATGAGTAGTTTCCACTCTTTCCGTGAGTCAAGTTGAATGCTGTTGGCTGCCTCTGAAAAGAAGCCCTGATCACAGAGGCTTAAATCAGAAGGAAACACAATAAGCAAACCAAGCAGTCTGGACACAGACTCTGGCCATGCCCTGAAAGCCCTTGGCCTCTCCTTGTGCTACAAATCATTGCAGTGATTCTGTGCATCCTCCCTGGAGTCACCTCCAAAGGAAGGGGAGGTACTGCCTGCTGTCTTGTGTGTTCCCTCTTTTGTAATTTGTTAGCATTTTGTTGCATGCCCATTATAAGACCCATCAGTGGAGAGAGGCACATGGTTATCAGTTTTAGTAGGGAATTCTTAAGAACTGAGAATAAAGTTTACTTCTGCCACACCTGGTCACATAGATGGGCATCTGTATCTGAACAGCCAGGTTCTTTTAGAAAGGAATGAATTGTATGGCTGGAATAGAATGTTGGGAGGTGACCAAGAGTGCCTCCTCAGTATGCTTTCATAAGCTATGTTGATAGAACAGAGTTCATTCAGAAAAGAATGCTTTTCCTATGAAAAGATACTTGAAATTAAATGACTTAAAAGGGTGACTGGAGAAAATAAGATCTAGGTCATAACCAAAACAAACAAAAAATAAAACAAACCTACAGTATTTGAGTAGGAATTGCTTGTCCTATTTTGAGAGATCCCAAAAGATAGAAGCTGTACCAGTGGGTAAAAGGGCTTTTCTTCCTGGAGTGTCATCCTAAAGCCATTTAGTCAGAGCAGAGAAAGGTAAGTGTCTGTGTCAAGGGTAGGGAAGCCACAAGGGGCCTAGGTTAGGGTTTGGAGCCCAAGCTGAATGAAGGGGTCATTGCCTGAGGATCTGGTATGGAGCACTTCTGTGCAGGCAGGCTTTTGGGGACATCAGCCATCTTAGTTCTTGGACTGATGCTGTTGCCGTGCTTATGTTCAGAGTGGTGTGTGAGTTAAGATTTGTAAATTGTTTATTTCTGGAATTTTCCATTCAATATTTTTGGATTGTAAACTGACCACCGGTAATTGCAACCACAGGAAAGGAAGCAGCAGATAAGGAGGAAGGTTCTGTAGTTAGGGAAACAGGACCAGCTTCTGTGAAAGAGAAAGTAGAAATAATTATTTATTGGGGCTCTGTATCTGGAACTATATTTAAAGGTTTTTCATTCCTTATCTCTTCTAACCTGCTCTGCTCTACACAATAGCCTTTATATAGATGTGAAATCCATGGTGAATTAAGAGGCAGTTGGAATTTGAAACCAAGTTGGCTTGAGTTCAAAGCCTGTGACCTAACAGCTTCCTAACATATAAGGGCTGCAGAGGGCTGATAATGTCTGTAAGATACTGCAGAAGTGTTTCTGAGTACTCAAGTTGACATGGAGGTGATCATGGAACTCACATATGAGACAAAGACGATCAGAAACAAGCAATAAAGTGTGAGCAAATGGCAGTGGATGAACCTTGAGAAACATGTATTTGTTTGCTTTTGTGTGGGTTCTGACAAGACATGTATCTGTATGCATATTCTGAATGGTGGTAGCTAAGATATATTCTCTTTAAAGTTGCTTAATAATGTGGATTGAGAGGAGTGCCCAGGGAGGCTGGAGGAAAACCAGCAAGTGTGGTGGTATAGGATTTAAGAGAACAGAGTGGTTGTCAAAGGTGGACACCTCAGAAATGTCTAGGGAGAGATACATAATGACTACCCATTAGATACTGCCGCAAGGAGAGCATTGGAAACCAGATATTGGTTTCAGTGGAGGGTGGAGGTAGAAAGTAGTTTGTAGCGGTTGAACAGTGAGTGGTGAGAAGGCCGTCTAGATCCCCGTGCAGGGAGAGCAGGGCATTGCCACAAGAGGGTGAAAATGGGATTTTGGTTTTGTTATATTTTAAGCCTAACAAGTTGAGCATGAGTAGATAATTGTGTAACAAAGAGGGAGGAAAAGAGAGAAATCGAGAGAGTGAGATTAAAAGAGAAGAGGGTTGTGTACAAGGGTTGAAATGAAGGCTCTGTGCTCTCTGCCTAAATTGTCCATTTTCTCCACTATACAGCAGAAACCATGCTGTGTGAGCCTGGGTGCTCACTGACCATAGTCTAGATGCTGTCTGTGATCAAAACCTGGGAAGAAACATGTCCATCAGCATGGACAGGAAAGTGAGTTTTAGTATTGATAGAGTAATACTACATAGCAGCAACAGTGGATGGCTTATAGCTACACACAGCAGCATGAATGACTTCATAACACTGAACAAAGGAAGCTGAGCACTAAGCAATACCTACTCCACACCTGCATTGTCAAGTTCAGAAACAAGCAGCACTTACGAGTAGTGTTGGAGTCATGATTATGGTTCTTTTTGAGAGAAGAGAGGAAGCAATAATGGCAGAAGCTAAGGGAAGGCTTCCAGGGTGCTGCAAATTACCATTCTCCACACAGGTGGAGTGTGCTCATCAAGTCTTGCACTTGGGATCTGTGCCCTTTCTTGTTACAGTATACTTCAATTCAAGTGTGCTTTAAAAGAACAACACCAAGGAGCCTTCCAGGAAGTGGTGAGGAAACTATAAAATTTAGGAAGTGATTGAAAATTGGTAGAAGACTTGTCACCTTATACAAGTTGCCCTCTAGCCAATGGGGATTAGACTGTATTCTGTTAATACCATAATGTTAATGGTATGTCATGGCTTTGGTGGATTTGCATTGACTGGAATAGCAGCTGTCGTGGTGGTGGTGATAAGTTGTTGTTGTTCATTGTGGTGGTGGTGGTTGGTGGTGTGTGTCCACACATACCCAGAAATGCCTGGATATTGTGTAACATATATTGGTGTTTCCATAGGAACCATACCAGCACACCCTCTGGATTTGAGTGTGAATTCAGGTAGTGTACTTATCCCAGGGAGTGTCTCTGCTTTAACCTCCAGTTGATGTGTGTTCTATTGCCTTAGTTACAACCTGGTTAGCTTTAGCCTGCTTTTATTACTTCTCAAGTTTCTTTCTAGTTTCATTTTGAATTAGGTACCTTTCAAGAATTGCACACTTATGGGGTGTTCTTCTTCATGGGCTGTGTTGAGCTCAATCAATTGATCTGTATACAAGAAGTAGAACCTATCTGACATTATTAATAGCTTGAAATCTCAAATGTCAGTTGCCATCCTGAATAAAGTGTTTAGGGTGCCCCAAAGTGAAGCAAGAATCACTTTGGGTTATTTGCTGCTGGCTTAATTGGCGATTCTTCCTTTCACCCAGAAGATTCTGTGGCTGATTTCCATAGATGTACAGACTTCAGATCCAGGTTTATTTATTTCAGGTGGGGCTTAGCTTTCCTTGGCGGGAGGTGACTCACTTGTAGGGAATTTTGAATGTTTAAGTAAGGAAGACAGCTGTTTTTCAGTGTTTTATAACTTGTAACTGGTCACTACTTTGCCAGGATACATTTTATTCCTTTATAAACCTCTTGAAAGTTAGAGCTTCCTGGTAATTTTGATTAACAAATTAATACAGGCTCCAAAGCACATGTTTGAAGTTAAAAGTAACTTTCCCTGAGATGAAAGATTTTATTTATTTATTTATTTTGCCTTGTGCTAATTCCGGTATGGTGAAGTTGTTGACTTGCCAGTAAGAGAATAGTTATTTTTCTGTTAGAAAACTAAGCTAATTTTTGCCTATTTTTGAGACAAGTAGCTATGAAAGGTGGCTTTCAGGCTTTTGATTTAGAAGAAGGAAAAGAACCTTGTGGAGCAGTTTTCAGAAACTAACTTAAAAACCAGCATACCATTAGCACAGTGGCTCTTTCCCTTCCTAATGCTGCAGCCCTGTAATACATGTGCTGCGGTGATCTCCAACCATAAAACTGTGCTTGCTACTTCATAACTCTAATTTTGCTACTGTGATGAACCATAATGTAAATATCTGTGTTTTCTGATGGTCTTAGGCGACCCCTGTGAAAAGGGGTTGCAACCCACAGGTTGAGAACCACTGATTTAGTTTGTGTCTGTAAGACAAATCATTGATCATCAATCAAGTATTTGTCTGTCAGCTGTATACTAAGGTAAAGGCACAAAGATGAATAGACTCTTATATAGAGGAAAGATAGACAAAAAAGTAATTCTAGCCATATTGTGGTAGGCGTAAGGACAGCATGTTGCAGGAAGTCAGAGGAGGACACTTGTATTTTGGGAAGGTAAATTGGAGTTTCCCAGAGGAGATATTTGAACTAAGACAGGAGTAGGAGGTTCACATTGGACATTGAAAAAATAAATTCATTAAGTCCCATGCTAAGAACTTTTTATCTTACAAGGGAAGGTTGCCATTGAAGTATTTTTAAACAGGGAAATAACCTGACCCAATCTGCACATTAGAAAAATGACTGTGTTGTTAATGAGAGGATAATTGTGTGCCATTTATAAAATTACCATTTAAATGGTTCAGGTGAGGTATGAGGATATTGTTTGTGGCTTAGTGGTTGGTTAGCATATATTAAGCCCTGGGTTTGATACCCAGTGCCACCTTTTAATCCCCTCCCCACCAAAAAAGTTCAGTTAAGACTTTCAAGGAAGTGAAAAGAGAAAAAAAGCATAGTTTTGTATTTATGACAGACTGAATTGGCCTTGACCCACCTACTTACCTAAAGTAGGAATCCAGGAAGGTAGAGCTATTGACAAGAGACACAAATGTAAGAGGAATGGAGGTTTGGAATGTTAAAGGGCAGGGTAGCAGATTGAAGTTATTATCATGTTAGTTCCTTACATGGAGCTGTCCAGTGGCCAGGTGGCAGTGGAGTTCTGAAGCAGAGGTGTGTGTGTGTGTGTGTGTGTGTGTGTGTGTGCGCGCGCGCGCGCGTGCCTGCCAGTGGTGTGGTTTGAGAGCCCTCTGTATATGACACTGAGGCTTCTGCAGCATGGGAGATGATCTCTTGGGAAATGTATGGAGGGAGAAATGAAAGTGAATACTACCTTTTCAACAAGACTTTGACCCTGGTTTCTTTTTAAAAATGTCTGAGTTTTCCCCTCATAATAGATAAACGATATACATGAATCTTACTAAAAGCTTAGAAATCCACAAGAAAATCATTTCTAGTACCTGGAATGTTTTTTTCCAGACCTCTCCCCTTATTTCTGTATTTTCCATACAACTTAACTAAATCCAGACAACATCATATTTTTGCTATGTAATGTTACTGTAAGTTCAAACATAATACCATCTTTTATCATAAACATAACAGTTAATGTTTCTCTGCAAGGATTATCCCTTTATTGATGATCACAGTTGCCTTAGTTACGGTTCTGTTGTTGTGATGAAACACCATCACAACAGCAGTAAGCTGGGGAGAAAAGGGTTAATTTGGCTTACACTTCCACAGTCTATCTGTTACTGAAGGAAGCCAGGACAGGAATTCAAAGAGAGCAGGACCCTAGAGCTAAGAGCTGATGTAGAAGCTGTGAAAGGGTGCTGCTTACTGGCTTACTTCTCATGCTTTGCTTAGCCTGCCTTTATACAGAACCCAGGACCCCCTGCCCAAGGGTGGCTCCACCCACAATGAACTAAGCCACTCATAACAATCACTAATTAAGAACATTTCAGGCCAGGCGATGATGGTTCACACCTTCAATCCCAGCACTCAGGAAGCAGAGACAGGAGGATCTCTGCGAATATGAGGCCAGCTTGGTCTGCAGAGTGAATTCCAGGACAGCCAGGGCTACATGGAAAAACAAAACAAAACAAATGAATACCTTATAGGCTTGCTTATGGAGGCATTTTCTCAACTGAGGCTTCTCTGATGACTGAAACTTGTATATCAAGTTGACAAAGTTGACAAAGCTATCCAGGACAACATTTTTTTTCATTCATTCACATTGATGTTTTGCCTGCATGTATATCTGTGTGAAGGTGTCAGATCCTCTGGAACCGGAGTTACAGACAGTTGTGAGCTGCCATGTAGGTGCTTGGAATTGAGCCTGGATCCTCTGGAAGAACAGCTGATGCTCTTAACCACTGAGCCATCTCTCCAGCCCCAACAATCTTAAGTTCTAGAAGTACCATAATTTAGTTAAAGGTGTGAGTCATTGGGAAATATATTCAATCATCTTTCCATGTAGTTGTATCAATATGTACTATTAGTGATAGATAACCCTAATATTCCATGGTTTTATGGAAGGAAAAGTCCGTATATGAAATAATTGAACCAGAAAATCATGATACAAAAAGAAAGCAGCAGGTCTGTGAGGGTCTCTGAAGCATGAGGAGTGGCAGATCTGCAGAGGTCACATTAAAGGAAAAGTGCATGAGCTCATTGGGTTTGGTGATGGGAGGTGTCAGTACAATGGTAAGGAGTTAACTAGGTGGGTGGAAGGCAGCAAGAGGCAGTGTCACACTGTGTCCCCACTCAGCAAGCAGTGAGGTGAATGCTAATGCTTAGTCGACTTTCCCCCTTTACTCTTTTTATCCCATCTGAGACCCCAGCCCAGGGTGGCTGCTGCCTGCATTCAGGATAGGCCTCACCTCTCTATAAACACCTGAAGTCGTTTTCTAGGTGATTCCTAATTCAGTCATATGGACTGCAATTTAAGCAGCACTCAGGGCAAGCTGGTTACCAAGCTCTAACCAAGGCTTGTCAGGACTCCTCCCCTCAAATTCACTCTACTGTAGTTAAGCTTTAGAAATGGTTGTGTATTGTTACACAGAGCTTAGCCTAACAAGGAAAAACTAGGATATGTATAAATGTTAAATAAGGAGGAATAAACAGCATATTTGTTGTAGAAAACATTTCATCTCAGTTGGGGATTGCTGACACGCTTTTGATCATTCAGTTCCTGAATAAAAGACACACAACTTTTATTACTATAATAATCCTTAGTCAGCACTAGAGCTGGGCAGATATCTACCCTCTAAGCTATTAAAATCTGCTTCCCCATCAATAACCCCAAGTTATAACTTGCTAAGTTCCATCTGGGCAGCTCTTAACTCCAATTGGCCAGCCCTCATGGCCATGTTTTCATGACTCACCTACTCCTCTCTCTCCCTCCTCGTGGTTCACCTTCTACCCTAAGCCTGGGAACCCCAAACCCTGCCTATCTCAGTTCTGCCCAGCTGTAGGCGTTTTTATTCACCAATCAGGGATAACTTGGTGGGGGGGAGGGAGTATGGAGGGAGACAAGATTATATAGGTCACTTAGTTCTACATGCTGACTCTCATTCCTGATTCTCTTGTCCCTATGAGCAACCAGGCCTTGGGGGCCGGTATTTAGCATTACAATACATAGCAAAAGACCAAACCTCAGAAATTTCATAGTTATTTTTCTATAAAATGACTATGTGTTGTGAGAAGCACTAATGTTTGGTCAGGGGAAGTGATGGAGAGCCAGTGGAGGAGATGGCAAACAGCACACTCAGAAAGTCATCTCATTTTCATGTAAAGAGTACTTGAGAAAAATTATATGAAAAAAAAAGCTTTTGTTTTTTTTGAGACAGGGATTCACTGTGTAGCCTTGGCTGCCCTGAAACTCATTCTGTAGACCAGGCTGGCATCAAACTCACAGAGCTCTACCTGTCTCTGTCTCCTGAGTGCACCACCACCACACTGCAAAATACAATTTTGTATCAAAGTAAACTGTCTGCATTCTTTGATATGTGTAACTGGGAAAAGCTCTGTGGTGACATAGGCTGGGTTGGCTGGAGGAAGTTGGCTTAGCTTACATCAGTGGATTCACTTTAAGAGAAAAGTTCACATGGCTTGTTCTCTTACTGTGTTGTAAAGAAGTCATATTTATCAGGCTTCCTCTCGATTTGTCCCTGACGGCTTTAAGTGACGTCAGTGTTTCAGCATACATAAACAACATGCCCAAGAGCAGTAACTATTAGGTTGATCTGAAGCCCTCTTAACAATGATGAAAAAAAAGGGAGTTATTTCCCAGAGGACTGCTCAAAGACTGATGCTTTTTATGCCAGCAAAGGGCCAGTTTTTAAACCACAAAAATTTCCCTGTAACCTTTCATGATTGAAAACATATTACTTGCTATTCAAAAACACAGGCAAATTAGTGAGGAGTGTTTCTAAAATAAGCTCCAGGGTTAGACATATAATTTGTGGATGACAACTCATGACACAAAGTGTGTCTCCTTCTGTGTTTTGTTGTAAATGGTAGGAGCACATGAAACCCAGCAATCCAGGCTTCAGATACGTTTTCACAGCAGTCAGATGAGTGTGCTTAATTTTTAAGGGACTTCTGTTCCAAGTTTTACATGTCTTATTACATGTTGATTCCTGGCAGTTTGTGTTCTCTTACAGTGTATGTTTATGTGACTTTGCATGGTACATAAGGCTGTTGGGGGGTGGGGTGGCATGGTCATCCAGGAGCCTCTTTATTATGGGGTCTGAATGAGCAAGCATCATCTGAATGTGCCCTCAGCCCAGTTGGATAAAGCAGACCATTCTACACTGCAGTGTGTGATAGCATCGTGTCACTGTCTTTATCAAGATTTTGCCAACTGCCCCTGATAATGTTAACCTGAATAGTACACTTTTCTGTTCCAAGCTTCATTTGCTGCCTCTTAACTTTTTAAATCTTAAGTGTGTCAAGTCTTGAGTGGAGAAGGCCTGGTTTTCAGGGCAGGCACTGCATGCTTGCATTGCACATGGAGCCACAGTAGCATCGTCTCTGAGCCATCATGGACAGAAGTTTTCTGTAGCAGCTATCTTGTAGGAAATTCTTGTGTCCTGACCCATCCGTTAGGACAATTTTGCTGATGAATTACTTTCTGTGGGAACAACCATTAGTTCTTACTAAGTCTTGCTGTTCTGTGCTGACCACAGTAGTAAGTCAGATTTTGGATATACAATAGCTACATTTTCATTCCATCTGGATGTTCTAAGTTCTTGATGAAACAGTTCCAAAGTTTCGAAACATGAAATTTTGAAAAAGAGAAAAGAAAAAGGAAAGTAGCCACCATCTTTCTGCTGAAAGTTAGCCTTGCAGTCTCCTCTCACCCGCTGTAGTCACCCTCCCAGGTGTGTGCCAGTAGAGCAGGAAATGCTTGTGAGTGCACCACTCCTAACTTTCACTGTTTGCTCTGGTGAAGAATCAACAACAGATCGTGGTACTGATGTTTCTTTCTAGCAGTCTGGCAGTGTTGCCATCACATCTGAGTCATCCCCAAGTCAGAAAGAAATAATAAACATAGACTTGACTCTAAAAGTTGGAGGCCTAAATGGCGTCAAATAACGGAACTCAGTACAGTTGTTAAGAGGCTATATTGTTCAGTGTTGTGAGACTACAAATTCTACACAAATAAGAATTGTATTCTCCTTAATCTCTCTGTTCTGTCCAAATTCTTTACAGTTTTCTTGAATGCTTGATTAGAAATATAATTAGCTACTGTACTCCTTAATATTTAATGACTTGAAAGTTTATGATAGGAGTGACACATAAAATACACAGTTTTCCTAATATTATTTACTGTTGAAAGACTATCTTCTGTTTCACATGGTTGAATTTTAACACACAAAGCACCAAGTTTGTTTTTCTCCCAGGAGCCATGAGGTGCTCAGGTGTGGATACTCTAACTGTAAATCTCATGATGTGCTCTGTTTATGCCATTTGCTGTTGGGCTGATGAAGTGTCTCTGTGTGGCTGATAGATTTGCATGAGCTCTCCATGTGCCCTCACATTTGGGCATTCCTCAGAATGCTGCTCATAGAGGTGCTGTCGTCTTCAGTCTGCTCTTTCAGGGGCCAGGACCAAAGCCACATAACCGCGCATCTCCAGAAGCTAACTTTCCTTCTTGTTTTATCAAGGCCAGACTGCAGAGTAGGCCTTTCTGAACTGGAGGAAAAATCCTTGTTCGTCTAGATGAAAGAAGAGGGTAAACAGATTCCAGGCAGGCCACCTGCCGAGCACACCCTCCATACTCCAGGGTCTTCATGTGCCCCTCGCCATTGCTCCATATTTTCTACTCTAGCTACCTTTAGTGTCCCCTGGAGTACTTCAGAAGTCATGTTATGTGGAAAGCATTGACCATATGATATTTTCCTTGCTTTGAGGAAGGCAAAGCAAGGATGTGGAAAGCCACCACATGAGGGGAAAATGCTAGTGAGTGGGAATCACACTGCTTCTGTTATGATGGAAACTTTCCTTGTCTGGACGACCCAGAGTATCCACTGTTGGCCACATGTGGTTGTTGAGTCCTTGAAATGGACTGGTGCAATTGCAGAGCACAGTTGACGTAGTAATTTAAATTTGAATAGTTGCATGGGACTAGTGGCTGCCACATTGGACTGTGCAGGCTAGTACTATAACTTAGCAGTGTGAGACTCTAGGCATGCCTCCCCCTTCTTTTAATTCAGGCAACATCTCTCTAAAGTGAGGATTCCACTTACCCCTCACCTTCATAGCTTTCAGAACCAAAGTTGGTTGTACATGCAAAATCTTTCTTAAAACCGTAAGTTGAAGTATAAAATGACATCTTCAAAATTATGACATACTTGTGTTTTATCATAATGAAACTGGAAACATTTACATTTTGCTGATAGCGTCAGCTCTGGTATCTCTCTTGTTCAAATGCTGAGTGTTTTTTGAGGCAAGTATAAACCCAGAGTTTTTTGAGCAGATAAAGGAAGCAAACTTGATCATTATTATGGAGGTATTGTTCAATCTTATAGTGTTCTCAGAAAAAGTTTCTAAATAGAAGTTGAAATATAGTTTTAAAATAAAAACTTAATGAAATAATAGGTGGATTTTGTGGGTTTGAGGAAATGCTGTCAAGTTGGGAGTGGTAGGATAAGTATTAATGTCAACACTGAGGTGGCTGAGCCAAGAGTCCAGCCTGAGTTACATAATGAGATCGCTTCTCAACACCCCCATCAAGAAAAACATTTAAAAAATGAACAAGACAGAAAGTGACAAGGAGCACTCCAGTTCTTCCTACCCAGCGTGCTTGCTGTCAGGCCCTTCAGGGTTTGTTTTGCTTTGTTTCTTTGTTTTTCATTTTTGTCTGTATATAAATATAGGCCAGGTATGGCAGCACCTACCTGTAATCCAAGTGCAGAGATAGCAGGATTGAGAGGCTGAGGCCACTTGGGATTTGTAACAAGACTTCTGCCTGAAGCAGCCTCACATACATACAAATATAAAAATATGCAGCTTTTGCTTACATGGTTAAAATTTAATT
>JANHMN010000002.1:39589806-39591344 GCA_030674055.1 Rhabdomys pumilio
GCTTCCAATGCTGTCCTTCTGAACTGACTGTATGTCGCTCCATCTCGTTGTAGTCTTCCTCATCCTTACACTGCACTGCTCCATCACTCTTCAAGGCTTGTCTTACTCACTAACGTCAGCCCTGGAACTATCAGGCTGCTCTTTGAAGTCTTCCTTCAGGATTCCAATATTTGATCTTCTGGGATTCGCTGGCAAAAAATGATATTACTCTCAATACATGTGTAGTTGCTAACCTTAGTCAGAACTTCGAATTTCCAGGTAGTCCTTCTTTGTTTCATTGGTCTGGGCCACCCTCTCTGTTTTGTTTTGTTTGGACCATATCTTTACAGCTCTTTTTTCTTCTCCTTCTTATTTTCTATAACAAGGCACGGCATTTAAAATGCAACATAACCCTGCCTTTTGTCTTTGATTGGTCTAGAGGTGGGCGACCTAAGCAAGACTACTCAATCAAAGTTCTTCATCAAAATTTGATATCTAAAATGAAATCATCTTTCTTGTTGGCAAAAATTCAGAATACATATATTTAGTAATTGCTGGGAATCAAGTTCTGAATAAGAATTAATTTAGAGGGGGAAGTAATTAGAGAAGAGTGGGGAAAGAGAGAAATTATAGAAATGAATTATTACTGAAAGGTCACAGTAATGTTTCCTAATTTCATTGCAAGTAGTGATTTCCACTCTTTCAAGTCATGACCCATACAAAATGGTTTAAATTTTTCCCCTGAGGGAAAAGAGTGAAACTATGCCTCTGGCAGGTGGATGCATCTGTAACCTGAGCACAGGTGTGCTCTGGGAAAACATGTTTGTAATACATGCCTGGCTGCAGGTTTTCACCTGGCCCCAATGTGGGTCCCATGGGATGTCCATCATAACTTCACTGTAGATGTCAGTTCCTCCAGCTGTTTTCCTGAACTCACCAGCTGCTGCTCCTGGGTGCTCCCCTAATCTCCAGCCTCCATCCTGCGATTATCTAATTATCTGCCTGTGCACTCTGGTGCACGAGAAAGCCTCAGGAGGATAGAAAGTACATCTGTCTTTTCATCTTTGTAGCTCTGGTGCCTCCAGTAGTATAAGTATCTCCTGAAAGAGGAATTATGCTCTCTCTGCCCACATAAAAAGAGTAACAAGAAAACTGTAATTGAAACAAGATCTTGTGTGCGTGTTCTTTCTAAAGAAGGCAGCTTTGAAGAGGAGCCCTGGATAAGAAAGTGCAGAACTGTGTCTTTTTGGCATCGTCTACCTTGTGATGTTGTCAGACCATCAAATCTTCCAGACTTGAAGGAGATGGCTTAGTACTCCTGTTAGAAGATCAGACTCAACTCTTTTTCAGAGTAGCATAATCCTATGGGAACAAATGCATTCAAATTCCTGAGAATCAATATTGTTCTAACAGAATGTAGAATAGCCTCTTCCTTTTGGAGGTCTTTTGCCCCCATATTATAGCTTTCCTGCTGCAGAGCCTGGCCTCCCTGGTACAGAAGCTTAAGCTATGACTTAGTGAGGCCACAATGCAGCCTGACTCCTCTGGCCCAGTTTTAA
>JANHMN010000002.1:39591444-39635878 GCA_030674055.1 Rhabdomys pumilio
TTCTTTCTTTCTTTCTTTCTTTCTTTCTTTCTTTCTTTCTTTCTTTGTTACTGTGTTTTTGTTTTGTTTTGTTTTGAGACAAGGTTTCTCTGTGACCTGGCTGTCCTGGAATTTGATGTGTAGACCAGATTGGGCTTGAACTCATGGAGATCTGCCTGTCTCAGCCTCTGGAGTGCTAGGATTAAAGGCGTGTTCTGCCACGCCCAGCCAGTAGACTTTTAATGATTAGTTTGAAAAGTTGCTGATGGCTCTCTGCAAGGGCTCAGCCTACTTTCTTAGCTAACATTTATTTCCTTTTGCTTTTGTCTTTCTTAGTTACTGACATTTTCTAGCCTGTTAGTCAGGCCATCAAAACTCCCCATTGTTCCTCTCCCACTTACGGTTTTGTTGTTGTTCCACTAGTAACTAAATATCATCTTTATAAAAGCATACAATGTAAGATGTGTCATTTCTTTAGAAATAGCTTAACACTAAGACTTCAAAAACCTGAGGAGAAGTAACATATGATCAAGTTGTAACTGTTTATAGGTTAAGTATTTAATGTTATGCAAATAAATTAGACTGGGGTGAAATTAGGTATGCAGGAGGGAACTTATCTAAATAGTACCAGAGCTAATCTGTGAAAGCACGTGGTGGTAGCTGTAGTAACTGCCTAGGAAAATGCAGAAGAGAGTCAGTTGGGCCTTACTCCTCCTCACATGCCTTTGGACAGGCTCCTTGGCTAGACTTGACTTACTTTAGTAAATCATTCTTCATCTTTTGGTCCTTCTAAAATGCATATCTGAACACTTTGCTCTCTGATTACAGGGTGTTCTGGCTTGCCCTGTCCTCAGGATAAAGTACAGAGTCATTTTTAAGGTCCCTATGATCTACCCAGCCCCACCCTTCCAGGGCCAGAGCCCTACCACACTCTGCTTCACAATCCTCCTGCTGCCGCCGGGATGCCAGTTCTCTCTGGTACCCTGTTTCTCTTCCACTTGTAGATCTTTCAACATGCCATTTCTTCTGGTTGGCCAGGCATCACATCCCCAGAAAACTTTTCCCTCATTAGCCAAGCTGTTTGGGGGTTCCTTTTTGTACTGCCTTCATCTCCCACATGTCTGTTATACTGTGGTGTTTCAGCCTGTTTGCTCACCTCCACACTCTCACCACTAGTCTGCCATCACTGTAAGAACAGTAGTCAGGAATGCCTCTTTACCAGTCATCTCTCAGAGCTAACATGATGCAGCTACTTAACAAATACTAACCAAATGAAGTAAAGGCAGCAACGGTGATATAAAAAAAGCATTAAGATGATGATGTAAAAATAGGCACTCATGGAACTAAAAGGTAGTCTCAAAGTAATTGTGAAAGCTGAATAAATGATATAATATGCACCATAAACCTAAAGCAGAAAGGAATATGTGTTCGATAAGTATTATTACCACCATTGGTTACTAATTTGAATGAAGAAAACCTAGACATGAATCTACTATAGTACTCCAGTAAAAGTTGCTAAGGAAATGGAAGGTTAAATAGAAAACCCTATCAGTCAACGAGTATGAACAGAGAAATATTCATATTTATAGTAGATACTTTATGGGGAACATTCTAGGGAAGAGCCTTTCTTAAGCTTGTGTGTGAACACAGGCTCACCTACATAAAACTTTTAAAAGCACCTTAGACCTCAGGAAATAATTGCTGTAAATATAGAAGTACATAAGACATAGTAAAATATTTTATTAAAAAGCTCACTGTCAAGATTAAATGTGAAAACTCTGTGATAAGTGCAGATATGCACATGAACAGAATATTTATCATAGCAAACATATAAGTGGTGAATTTCACTGTTACTAGACCCAGAAAACTAAATATTAAAGTAGTGAAGTACTAGGAGTTTTTTGGTCGTTGTTTTTCTCCTTATTAGTTAGACTGGCAAAGAAGTTTTTGGGGGTTTTGGGGTTTTTTTTCTTTTTCTTCTTTTTAAAGCTGGAGTTGTAAGGACATGGCAAGCAGGTGATAAGTGCTTTCTCAGGCATTGTTGGGAACTAATATCAATGGACAAGATTCTTTATGCAGCAGCCTAGCTTGGTCTGGATCAATATCAACTAATCACATACTTCTGTGACTACCCATCTGTAAATCTAGATGAAAGAAACAAGATAGGAAGAGCTTTAGATTTGGGTCATCAAAATGTTAAATTATAGAAAAAAAAAGAAAGAAAAAAGTCTTATGTATAATTATAGGAGAATGACTAAACAGCAGTGGAATGACTATGCCTAATTCAGGAACTGTGGTCTGAAAAAAAGTGTGTGTGTGTGTGTGTGTGTGTGTGTGTGTGTGTGTGTGTGACAAAAGACTGATAGCCAGAACATACAAAGAATCATTATTAAACAAACACAACATTAAAAAAAATTCAAGCACTCTGAAACAAAAGTAAGCAAATAATCTATAACCAAAAGAAAGCCCAGTGTTTCTTATATAGTGATAAAGGAGTCTATGTGAACACTAATATAATGTTCTCAGTGCCGTGATAGAAACAGAGCAAAATATTATGGGAGCACAGAGGAGGAAATTTACACTTCTGCAGGGAATTGGAGAGCCCACAGAGGAGGTAACATTTTAGTGGAGTATTGGACGATGGATTAATGTGTATTCTCCAAGCAGCCAGGCAGGGAGTGGCATGAGGGGAGGATGGAGCTGTGTTTGATGCACCTGTCAGAGTATGTTTGGGAGCTGTCCATGCTGTTGACAAAGTTAAAGAAAAGTTACAGTATCTGTGTTGGAGAAGGTAACTCCAGTCCCCGTGTGCTAAGAGAAATGGAGAAGGACAGCCAGTTGGTGAGAGGATGTAGTTAAGAGAACAGTGTATTTCTGATGTAGCAGTTGATGAAGGCTGGAGACTGGAAGGATGCTGCTGTTAGAATTGGACTCAAGATACTGTCAAATTGGTTGCTTGGTTAAAGAAAAGTAATTGGTGATAATTTACACCCTGAAGAACTGGCTCTCCTGATCTTGGCCTTACCTATGGCCACCATGTGATCTTGGTGGGGTGTGGGGACAGAAGGTAGGACACCCTCACTTGATAAGTACTGTGTCTACCTGCCCACAACTATTTTCCTAATAACAGGAGTAATATATGATTGAACAGTCTGCCATCTCATCAAGTTCCCTGTTAATGTAATAGTAATTTTTGGACTTCTGTCTATTGTGAATACTATTGATAAAAATAAGCATAATATCAAATATTGTTAAAATTTTGAGAAATTCATTCATTTGTTTATTCAGCAAACATTTATCAGATTTCACCCCAGTGCCAGGCTGGAGCATCAGACTGAGGAAAGGGATGTGTATAGCACCAAGAGAGCTGAAAGGAAGGTTTGATGTCCTCCATGCTGGGGAGTTTGACCATGGGAGTAACATGATGTGACTTCTGTGTGAATGGAACCTCTCTGGCTACTGTTTGACAATAAACTGAAGGGGAGGTGGGAAAACTGTAGGAAGCTAGGCATCATCAGAGTGAAGACTGGGAGACGGCTCATGAAGTGCTTGTCATGAAAGCTTGAGGACCTGAGTTCAGATCCCGTATAAGAAGAAGCTGGGTGCAGTGACCTAGTCCTCTAATCCCAGCACTGGAGGAGACAGCGACCATGGGATCTTGGGGTTCATGGCCATGTAGCCTAGTTAGTCAGAGACTGTCATAAAACATTAAGTGGATCAATGATTGAGAAAAAACACCCAACAGCAACACCTGACCTCCGCACATACTTATACACATAGGTACATGTACCCACATGCATGCATATCGCACATGTGCACATGTGCTTACCACATATACACTAGATAGTCCAAATGTGTTGTTGGTAGAAGAGGTGGTGAGAAATCTGATTCAGGAAATATTGTGAAGATAGTTATGTTGACAGAATTGGAACTGGAGAGCAGAGGTCAAAAATAGTTAAGCCAATGGTGGTGGTACACGCCTTCAATCTCAGCACTCTGGAGGCAGTAGCACACAGATCTCTACACCCTGGTCTACAGAGCGAGTTCCAGGACAGCCAGGGCTACACAAAGAAACCCAGTGAATACTTTTGGGGCAAGATTGGGAACTCAGTTTGAATGCTAAGGAAGTAGTTGGATTTATGACCATGAGGTTCAAGATGAAAGTCCATGCTGGAAATATAAACTTAATTTTGAGTGAACACATTACTTTTATATGTTTTATATGGTTTATGACTTAAACACCCAAGACTCAGGGGACTGTCATAAAATACACCACTTTACACTCATGTAACGATCCCATGGGGAAAATTGTAGGTTGTGTTTTGTAGACACAGAAACACTTTATAGATTGTATAAATTAAGCTGCTAACATGAAAGCAAGAGCTACGTGCATTTTAAAGGATTCCTAAATATGTACAGTATAAGTTCTTTTCATTTGAGTTTTACTTTTAGTTTAGGAATAAAGTGCGCTTCTTTCTCACTTTAGTAAAAATGGTGAATTTCATTTTTTAATGCAGCTTACCTTACCATTCATTCATTCTGTGCTCAGCTTGTTTTCTCCATATTGCTGTGTATTCAGACTGTAGGTTTGGATTTTATTTGCTATGGCAAATAAAATAACTGAGGGAAAGGTGCCTTTGGCTCACAGCTTCAGAGGTTTCAGTGCTCCGTGAGCTTGCCTGTGGGGGTATGGTTGAGCTCAGCTGTTCAGGAAGAAGGGAGGGCTAAGGAGTCCACAGCGCTGGGTTGTTCTCCTGCTGGATGGTGCCAGACATACTTAACACAGATCTTTTCAACTAAGTTGGGTTTTAATGCCTATCATCTCTAGAAATGCTTTTATAGACACACCCAGAACTGTGCTTCTCTCAGTTCAATAAAGTGGCAGTCAAGATTAAACAGTACAGACTTGAGCTCTAACAAATACAAACTATACAGTTAGCAAGTAATGCAGAATATGTCAACAATTTTGACTTAATAATTATCAGAATACTGGGAATCATAAGTCGTTTGGTTACTTTTTATTGCTAAACACTTCAAAACACAGTTTCTGATGTTCTTCTGTTTAATAGACTATTTATTTGAAAACTCTGAGTGTTATTTTTTTTTAAAGACATAGCATTTCATACTTTCACAGCTATCAGCCTACCTCCCAATTTCTTTGGCTATTTAAAAAATATTTTATTTTATTTTATTTTATATTCATTGGTGTGAGGTGTCAGATCCCTCAGAACTGGAGTTACAGACAGTTGTGAGCTCCCATGTGGGTACTGGGAATTGAACCCAGGTCCTTAAACAACCAGCGCTCTTAACCACTGAGCCATGTTTCCAGCCCCAACTCTGAATATTATTGATTTTGGTTAAAAACAAAAAAGGATAGTAAAACACCCATTCTTGATTATAGTGATATACATTGAGGATTTGTTTACTAGTTACTGAGTCTTTTGTCCTTTTAGTATTTATCCTAACATATGTGTTTTATTACCATTTACTAAGTATGTATTGTGGAGTGCATTTGACCATGGCTACACCATTAGGGTAGTTGTTGAATTGGCAGAACCAGTTCCTGCCAGGCTGAGCTGAATGTCCAACTAGCCGGGCTGTGGTGGCGCACTCCTGTAATCCCAGTACTTGGGAGGCAGAGGCAGGTGGATTTCTGAGTTCAAGGCCAGCCTGGTCTATAGAGTGAGTTCCAGGACAGCCAAGGCTATACAGAGAAACTCTGTCTCAAAAAAACCAAAAACAAACAAACAAACAAAAAAAGAGAATCTTTTCACCACACAGACAACCCCGTGTACAACTTCATACTCAAGGCTGCAGAAGCTTAGTAAGAAGGTTGTAGAAATGCAGCTAGTCATGGCTGACCTAGGTGAGGGCCGTGCCTATGTAATTCCTGTGCAGTGCATCCCATCGCCTCATCTGCATGATGAAAGAAAGGCACCTACGTGTAGCGTAGCGTAGTGACAATGACATCCTGGTTCAAATTCCGGGAAGAGAAAACAGCAGGTCACCAGCGAACTGTAAATATTTGTTTAAGAGTAATATGTAAGCCAAGGTACAAATAACCCATGTAAATGACAATGAGGCATATAGAAAAGCAGTTCAATTCCAGAGGAAATGAGGGTTAACATATCATTCTTACTGATATTTTATGTCACATCATATTACATAGTTTTTTTTAACCTCATTTATTTAGATGAGCATATATTACTCTTGTGAACAATCCCACACTATTATTCTAGAACCAAATTAGTGACAGCCACACAATCACATTCCTTTTTGAACAGATACTTGGATTAGAAAGTCCCTGGTGCTACCTACTACCCCAGCAGCTTCAGTGCTAGTGTTTAATAGCTAAGAACAAACTGAGTGAGTGCTGCCTTGGAGGCCCCACCTAGATGGCAGGAGAGAGAACTGTTCAGAGCTTTTCTCCAGGAAGAACTCAGCATGCTGTAGCTCAGAAGAAGAAGAAATGACTGTTTCTGTCAAGTAAACATGATATGCTTCAAAATATTATTCTCTTCCTCAGCAGAATATAAAAAGTATTTTCTAATTAGTACTCTCATCAGAGTGTTGCTTACTGATGTGCTGAGTTCTATTTTCTTTTTAATTTTTGACACATTTTCATATATTAACTGACCACAAGCCGCTAATCTATTTATAAAAACATATTTTTTTAATGTATGAGTTATCTTGTTGTCATATCAGAATAGCTGACAAAAGCAGCATAAGGAGGAAAGGTTTATTTTTTTCTCTTAGTTCAAGGTGCAAGCTCATCTTGATGGGTAGGCGCCATGGGGGTGGTTGGTCACATTGTGTCTACAGCTAAGCAGAGAGTGTGGGCTGGAGAGATGACCCGTGGTTTAAGCACTGGCTGCTTTTCTAGAAGACCCAGGTTCAACTCCCAGCACCCATGTAGCAGCTCATAACTGTTACTCCCAGTTCTAGAGACCTGATACCTTCTTCTGGCTTCTGCAGGCACCAGGTATACATGTGGTACACAAGCATATAAACAGGCAAAATAATACACATAAAATAATGAAAACATTTTTTAAAAGAAGCCACGAGTGACGGATGCTTGTGCTCAGCTTACTTTCTCCTTTATTTTTTATTTATTTTATTTTATTTTTTTTTTTTTGTGTGTGTGTGTGTGTGTGTGTGTGTGTGTGTGTGTGTGTGCATGCTCAAATGTGCATGCATGTGTACTGATTTAAGGCTAGAAATCAAAGGCCCTGCTTTTTTTCTTCAGTCCAGGACTCTAGCCCATGAAATACAGCCTATATTGAGGATGAATCTTCCCACCTCAGTTAACCCAATCTAGATAATTCCCCGGAGAGCCCAGAGATTATCTCCATCATGACTCTATATCCCATCAAATCCCCGTCAAGATTAACCATCACTCTCTCCAACCCACATTGTATGGGTAACTTTTAAAACTTGCTGGAAAAACAACCAGAAAATTAGTATTTTAAAAAAAAAGGGAGGAGGAGGAAGGAAGAAGGAAAGAAAGATTCCATTTAATGATAGATGGACAGACAGACAAACAGACTGACCAACTGACTTTTTTAAAATTCAGAATCTAGAGATGTTTGGATTAGTTAAATTCCCATATGCTTAAAAAAATAGTTCATATCTGAAATAGATATACCTGTGTTGTTAAAAAATGCATTTTTTTCCTTTTTATAGTGCTAGGATTTGAACCTGGGTCTGACATATCATACCAGGCAAGTGCTCTATCACTGAGCTGTATCCCCTGCCTTCTTACTTTTATTTTGTGACAGTCTCAGCAAGCATCCCAGCTGACCTCAAACTTGCTCTGAGGCCAGATAGGTCTTGAGCTTTTTGATCTTTCTGCCTTAGTTGCCCAAGTAACTGGGCCTGCAGAGCTGGTTACTGGGCCTGGCTTTTACTGTGTCTTGAACACCTTTCTTGTGTCTCAGCATAGTTTTTGTCAGCCTCATGCTGTGCTGTGTCTCTGAGACATAGTTCTGCTGACCCTGCTCACAGCCACCCTCCAGGTAATCCAGTGTCCGCAGCTGGGGTACCATATGCACATACTGTTTAAATGTTTTTTTATACTTAAATCACAGTTTGATTAAAGTTGTTTCTTTTTTTGGGGGGGGGGGGCGGGGTTCGAGACAGGGTTTCTCTGTGTAGCCCTGGCTGTCCTGGAACTCACTCTGTAGACCAGGCTGGCCTCGAACTCAGAAATCCGCCTGCCTCTGCCTCCCAAGTGCTGGGATTAAAGGCGTGCACTTTGATTAAAGTTATTTCCTGCATCCTGCGTATTCTCACTGGCTGATGCATATCTTAGTTTAATTTCACTGTTCTCTCCACTTACCTCCATTATTCAGAGCATAGTTGTGTTAAATAAGGTGAAATTTGTTTCAGAAAAGCTAAAATAGATACTAACAATTTTCTTTATTCGTAGGAGACTGCCTTGGACCTTTAAGTTTCCTAACTTATTTTGGTGATATACTAATTAAAATAACTCTAAACTTGTTGAATCAACTCTTTCTTCTTTTACTTTTGAGATTATTTGATCAGTGCTGTTTGTTGTCTTGAGACATTCCACTAGGTGTGTGCTCCATTGTGGGGGCCTCTCCTCACTTCTCCTATGTTGAGAGAACAGAAGACTCTGATCCCATATCCTGGATGGCAGCAGCACCGAGGCATGGCCTTGTGACTGCACAGCCCCCATTTCTAGGAGTCTCACAAACCTCTGTGATTATAACTCAAAGAGGAAGAAATGGCTTTTGAGTTGAACCCACAGTTTCTTTCTTCCATTTGCGGATGAAGTATCTGTTGCTCTAAGTCTATCAGAAAGAGGGTGGGGGGGTTGGAAAAGCAGCCGACTTGGACAGCCCTTTGCAGTCTACTTCCCTGCTCCATGCCTGCCCAGCCCCTCCCTGTTAGGCCACTGGTTTTTGCTACTATTTCAAGATCTCATTGAAAAAGTAAATGTTTTGTAGTTTGTTTTGGCACACTCTGGAGCATATTTTCTTTCTATCATTTCCATTTTTGTTCCCAACTTATCTCCTGTGTGTGTGCTTTTGTGGTGGTGCAGCCCAGTGACTAAGTCTTCAGCGTAGGAATCAGATCCAAGTTTTGCCTCCAGCCTATCATTTACTAATAGTGTGGTTTTAGGGAAACTTGTCCAACTTGTGTGTGCCTCAGTTTCCATAGCAGCAAAATGGAAATACAATAATACAGAGCCAGCAAAACACATTAGGTCTCAGAAACCCAGGACCAATGGCTAACTGAAGTGCCCATTAACATATTTTCTACATGGTCACACAGGCCAGCTCTCCCAGAATCACTCAGTACCTATGACTCCTCCTAGCACTTCTTACCTCACCGTGCTCTTCCCTAAACCTCTCCTTCCAGAGCTGGTCTTCTGCTTCTCTTCCCAAGCCTGATCCCTATATAACTCAGCCATTTCAACTATGCTGATCTCTTGGCCTCTTGGCCCAGGCCACATCTCAGTTGGCAGTTGCTCTCTTGCTCTCTCTTTCTCCCATCTCCTCTCATGGCCCAGTTTAGTCTGCCAGCCATGCTTAGTCGAGACTCTTTCTTCTGCCTGCTTTCTCAGGCAGGGTTAATTCACCTTTATATCCACACTAAAACTCTCCATGCTTTAGGAATAGCCACATCCTCCTTTTCCTTCATTGTTTTACTCACCTAGAAAGCAGAGTAAATGGGAAAATGCACATCATCATCTTGCCTCCTAGCACGAAGCGAGACTCGGGGCAGCTTAGCTTTTCCACTCCTTAGACTTCTCCAAGTAAATAAAGTTGATTGTAACTGCTGTCCCTGTTCCTCTCTCACATGTCATCTCCCCATCCTTTATGTGAACACAGAACTAAAGAGAATGGCACATGCCTCAGCACTGCCAAGTGCCCCCTCATTCACTGCTTGGTATGTTCTTACCTGTTAACTCAGAGAAAAGGAGGATCTAATAAATGGACTCAGACAACTACCTCTTCCTGGACCTCTCTGGAAAATGATGCCTACTATACTCTGCTGATTCCCACGCTAACACTGACTCAGACATCAAGTGGTTTTCATCTTGCTTAGAGCCACTCCGAAACTCTGGCTTGTTCTTTGTCCAGTAGTTAGTGCTTTGTGACCCCATGCTTTTGCTGACAGTGTGGCTCCAACTCAGTAAAAATTTACTTTTTCTTTGGTCAGATATTGCCATTTTTATTTTCACATAGAAATTGGAAACAAAGACCACAATGCTGTTAATATCTTCCACCTGTTACTCAACATACAGTCCAGTTCTGTTAGGGAAAAATCAGAACACAGAAAGTACTACCATGCAGGTGGAACTGGGGAACAAGAAAACCCAGACAGAAGCACAAGGCACATCTCTGCACACTGATGTAAGCCTGGCCACGACCTAAAAGGAAAGCAGTCATGGTCTAGTCATTATTGATGCTGCCAACCAAAGACACTGGGCTCAGCTGTCTCCACCAGCCATGGCTCTGGGCTCTACTGTAGGAACTAGAGCTGCTTGTTGGAAACTTGAATGCATCACAATGTTATCCTTTTATCTTTAGTAAAAATACAATTGCTATAAGGACAGACATTTTACATGTAAGTCAGTTTTCCAAAGAGATTTGTTGTAGAAGAAAAGGTTTTTTCCTTTAAATTTCTTTTTGAGATTTTATTTTATGTATATGAATGCTTCCCTAAATGTAAGTCTATGCACAATATATGTGTATGCACCATATGTGTAGAGGAAAGAAGCAAATATTGGATCCCCTACGTCTGGAGTTACAGACAGTTGTAGGACTGCTCTCTAACCCCAAAAGTAGTTTTCTTAAACTCCCTTTCCATATTGATTTGGCATAAAAGATTATTTCTTCTTTACAAAGTCATAGATAATTTGTCTTAAGAACATTCAACTTTGTCTTTAAATTTAGTAAGTTTCTCTCTTTTCCTGCATTGTCTCATATAGCCCAAGCTAGCCTGAGATGTACTGTGTAGACAAGGATGACCTTGAATTTCTGATTCTCTTGTTTCTACATCCTGAATGCCAGCGTTACATGTATACACCATCATCATACTGGGTTTATGTGGTGCTAAGAATCAGAACTTCATGTGTGCCAGGCAGGCACTGAGCCTCATCTCTACCCTCCCCTTTGTTTCCTATGCTGAAAGCTTCAAGATATAGTTGTTGGGTTGTTTTTTTTTTTTTTTAATTAAATAAATCCCTTTTAAGGGAAAAAAATTGATGCTTGGGGGAGTATTTCAAAATTTAGAATATAATTATATAATTTCCCCTTCCCCCTTACTCCCTTCAACTCCTCCCAGGCCCCCAACTCCCTATCAAATTCCTGGCACCTTTCCCTTTAGTTGTCATTGTTACATATGTACATAAAACATAAAACATAAATATATACTTAATTATGTATATAAATATGAGTCTTCTGAGTCTGTTTTAAAAAATAAAATGCTTCCTACGAGCTTTTCTATTGTTGTAAATTATACATAACAAAATGTGACACAAAGTATAATACAGCTTAGTATTTAGCAGTACTTAGTGCTTTCCCACTTTTGTGCAGCCATATCCATCTCCCAAGCTTATCATTACAAGCTGCATGCCTGTCTGCAATGCTCCGTGCCCTCCCTGCTTGCCTCCAGCCCCTGGTAATCATCCTTCTTTCTGTCCTTATGAATTTGACCATTCTAGGCACTTCATATAAACAGAATAATATAATTCATGTGCTTTGTGCCTGGCTTGTTTCACTTAGCATAATGTTTTCAGAGTTCATTCATGTTATAGCTTGTTTCAGGATTATATTCATGATGGCTATGTGATATATCATTATATGTGTATATCACTGTTTCTCTGTTCATCTCTCTTGGACTATGTGAGTTGTCCCCATCTTTGGATGTTGTAAGTAATGCTGCTGTGGATATTGGGTGCAAATATCTGTTCATATCCCTGCATTCAGTTCTTTTGGGAAGGTAGCTACAATTACCACCTACTGACTCATATGCTAATTTTATATTTATAATTTTGAGGCACTGCCATGCTATCTTCCACAGCAGATCATGCTACCTTATACTCCCAAGGTTCCTAACAAAATTTTCAGGGGGGGGAGGAGTTTAAGTGTGTGTACTTATTCAAATATGGTTATATCAGAATTTAGAAAAAAAATGAAGTAAGATGAGAAATGCACAAGGAAACACTGTGTTTTATCATGCTGTCCCAAGATAATCTGATATTTGCCAGGCTAGTTTATAATTAGTACTCACTTAATGACTTCTGTTTAAATAGAAGTCTTCTGTAGCTTCAGCACTCTGAGGCAGGGGAGTTACCGGTTAAAGGCCAACCCTGTCCCAAAAAGGAAAAAAAAAAAAACAACTAATTATATCGTCATGAAAATGATCATGCTAGCCCTTTTTGTCCTGGGAATACTTTTATTCCTGCCCATCATGTTAAAGCTTGTCTTTAACAACATCAACATATTGGCAGCCAAAGTACATGGCTTGAAACTGAAAATGGATCCCCAGACAGAGTTATGAATTTAACAGGCTGGCAAGCCAAGGACAGGTAAGATTCTATACAGAGCCTTACCAACCTAAGACAGAAGTGCATTGCTGTTGATAATGCATATTCCATGATGGGTAAGGAAGGCATTCTTGTTAGAATGACCTAAGACAGGCTCAGTCTTATTTATGAAATAAAAAAAGGGGAGACCTGGAGAGCTTTTGGGGCTGTTTGGCAGGAATCTGACATTGGCCAAGGGCAAGGAAATGGACTTTAGGCAGGAATCTGACATTAGGCTAGAACAAAGAAGAAGGCTTCAGACATAAAAATGACTTTGGGCTAGGACAGAGAAGTAGGCTCAAATATTTTGGTCATCCTGATAAGCTCTTAGAAACAGTAATTACAGGAATGATCACGGAACTTTGTTTATTGCCTTGCTTGTTCTTTGACTGTCTATGTTTGTTGTCTTGCTTGTTCCTTGACTATTTGCATTTATTGTATTGCTAGTTCTTCAACCTTGAACTGACCTTAATATTTGCATGTAATTAAAATGGTATAAAAGCAGATTGGGAAAAAATTTAAAAAATTAAAAATTAAAAAATTAAAAGAAAACATAGACAATCTAGTATGTGCTGGGTAATTTACTTGGTGTTGAATTTTACTAAATAACAAACTGCTGAAAGGATCCACATTTTTAACAGTAGAATTTATCAAGCTAAGAGGTGCTGAATTGAGACTCAGTCTTAAAGCTCCTGCTCTTCCTAAGGTAGTAGCTGGCTGCTGCTGTAAGTCATGTATTTCCCTACATTTTGCTACATGTCTTAAAAGCATTCATTCATTTGTATCAACAAATCTCTATTGGCTTTCTGCCCTGGCTCTGTGCGGAGCAGAGATGGGGATGCTGACTGTAGACAAGTGAGACAGGCAAGTCTCATAAGTCTGGCTAAGTTCTGTTGAAGCCCAAGGGCAGAGACCTTGGAGTAAATGGGAGGGGGCAAGCTATCCAGCTTTGCTGAAAAGAAAGTGCGTCTAAGGAAGAAGGAAACACTAGAAAGGAGGATCTAAAGTTCTTCCGAATTCTAAGTAACCGGCTCCAGGAGTAAGATAATGACAGACGCGCCCATAGCTCTTGAACAGCATCTCTCATCTGCAAAGGAGTGTTATATTAAGTAAGCAGCAATTACCTTTCATCACGCCTAGGCAATTGAAAATGCCAGTGGTTTAAAAACTCTGTGTACATGATCATGCGATCTTAGTTTAAGAAGTTTCATCCTGACACAAGAAATACTGAGAGTAGTTAATATATTAGGGAATTATTTTTCTTGAACCATAGTTAATTTGGGTCTGAGTTTTTTCTGTATAAAAGTGAACAAGTTTAATACTTGTTTACTTGTTTTTGATACCATAGTTTTCTTTCTTCGTGTGTGTGTGTGTGTGTGTGTGTGTGTGTGTGTGTGTGTGTGTGTGTGTGAGAGAGAGAGAGAGAGGGGGGGATGGGGAAGAGGGGAGAGAGACAGAGAGTATGTGTGTGTGTCTGGGTCTGGGTGTGGTTTGTGTATATGAAAACAGGTGCCTACAGAGGCCAGAAAAGGAAGTCAGATTTCTTGGGACTAGAGTTACAAGTGATTGTGAATTACCTGATGCTGATGCTCAGAGCCAAGCTCAGGTCCTCTGGGAGAGCAGCAAGAGCTCCGAGCAACTCTCTCTTCAACTCTACAACTTCCATATTTATTGAGACAGGGTTTCTGTGTGTATCTCTGGCTGTCCCGGAACTCACCCTAGAGACAAGGCTGGCCTGGAATTCAGAGATCTCCCGCCCAACGGCTGGGATTAAAGGTGTTCACCAGCTCCTGTTCTTTAGATAAAACATTTTAGTTAAAATATTTTTCTTTACTTTTAATCTTGATGTACAGTCTTACCTTTATTTTCATAATTATAAAGGAAAACATGCCAGTAACAAATAAAAGTGATATAAAAGATGGACTATGTTCCCTCTCTTTTTATCCCCTAACTTTTTTCCCCTAGAATAAGCGCTGAAAATTTGGTGTCTGTCTTCCCAGAGCACACAACCATATGGTCCACCAAGTATTCACGTGTATATGTAGGAAGGAAAAGAAGGTGTAAGGGAAAGAGCTAAAGGGAAAGGAGGTAGTGATCATGCCAAATAATGTTCTGTAGTGTGGTTTCTCTTTCCATTTAATACAATATAGCCCTCTCTCCCATATCTGCATACCTAGTTCTGCCTCATCTTCCCAGTGGCTCTATGTTTTTTCAGTTTGAGTGTAATTGTTCTCCTATTCACTAATATTGTTAATGTCTATGATAATTTGTTGTATATGCTACATTGGCCTTGCATGTATGTCTTTGTGTATGTGGTCATTATTCCTGTAGGATAGCTGCCTACAGTGTGATAGTGGAGTCTTGTCATATCTTTGACACTGAGTACCAGATTGCTCTCTGAGGGGCTTGTACTGGATAGTCTGTCTTAATCACTATTTAGAAGCATAGCCTTACCACCTTAGTTACTTTCTTCCACTCATCCTCTCAAGCCTAGAACAGGCAATTGTAAGCATTATTATAATCTCGCAAATGCGTAATCCAATGCCATTATTTTATTGTACATTCCTGGGTTGTTCCTCTTTACCAACATGCATTAGCTATTACCTCTTCTTCACCATTTTATTAGAGGACTTGTTAAGTTCTTGTTGATTTCTAATCACCTTTTATAAGCAATCCCTACTGTATAAGTAGGATTTTTTTCCATTTTTCTCTTCCAATTTTATATGCAGTGATTTTTGCCAAATATAAATTTAGAATTTTTAAATAGGCAAGTCTGTTGATTCCCTCTTTATGGGTTTTGTTTGGTTTCATGATTATAAAAGAGCTTTCTATATTCAAGGTTATGAAAATATTTACCTAAAAACATGTTTCTTCTATTATTTCCATAGGCTTGTTTGTCACTTTAAATTGATAATGCATTTGGGATTTGTTTTTGTACACCCTGTGATGATAAAGATTTAATTTTAGTAGAACAGGCCACACTTTAGGTATTGTTTGCAAGTGTGATCTTCATTCCCTGCTTCCCAGATGAGTGAGTGTCTGGATTGCCTGTCTTGCTTCATTGTAATTTGTGTGATAAGAAGCACTTTAATGTGTTGAGTTAGACCAGGGTGCTGGCTCTGAAGAGAGGTCTTGGGTCCAGCCTGAGCCTTCTCTTGCCAGATGTGTGGCTTCAGACAGTGATGTAGTTTTGAGTCCCAGGTCTCATGAGTAGGAAGGAGCAGATGCATGACTTCACAGGGCTGTGAGAATCAACTGGAGCAGTGTGCGTGTCCAGAGTACCAGGGAACATCTGCAGTTACCTGGCAGATAGTAAGTTGTTAGCATTATGTTAAGTAACTATATATGTTGACCTATAATGCCTTGCTTTCCAGAAAAGTCCCCACCCAAAGTCTATTTTTGTCTTCAATAATTGAACTTTAAACACAACTTTTAAAGTTCTGAAATGAAAGTTCATTGGTATTTTGAGTACAATTGCTTTAAAGTTCTAAGTCTACTTTTGAGGAAATTGATGTCAACTTGCAGAATTGCTTTGTTCTAAATTAATATCTTATACCCAGTGAATAATTTTACTCTACTAAAAGGTAGATGTGCATGTAATAGCTTTATATGATAGTTTATTGACTTAACAGATACATTTGCTTTTAGTTCTGTCTTAGTTTATGTGAATTTTTTCATCTTGCTGCCTCTGAAATCATCTTACATTTGTTTAATTTGTTCTTTGCTTTGTGCTTTTCTTATCATTTGAGTCTGTGCAGTTAGTTTGAAATACTCTCATCTAGTAGGTTGCCTTTACAGTTACAGCTTCATGTCCCTTCTCTTCCTTCCTCACCCAGGCTCTGGTAACTCGGTACTATTACTAGTCTTCCTAGTTATGTTTCAGTAATATTGTGTTAGGTATTTATGGAATAGAAGTAGGACCAGTGGCTTAACCAAATGGAGGCTTATTCTCCCCACAAAATGATCAGAACAGAGCTTGACAGTTGGGCTGGTTCTCAAGCTACACAGTGTCACTAGTGTCCTTGTCTTAAGATACCCTCTCATAAACTATTCTCAGTTTGTGACTTTTGTGTTCCTACTTAGCTCATGATCATGGGGTTGTTGCCTCATACCCAACTGCTCATCTGCAACTAGACAGGAAGGGGAAAAGAGGAAAAGGAAAACAGGTGCCTTTCTTGGAGAAGCAAAATGTTTTTAGAAACCCCTATCTGTGGATCATTGAGCAGAACTGCCACAGACAGTATTTACCTTAATGGTTTGGGCATGATCTCTTGCACATTTTTTGACATGTTCATCTTCCCTTATTCTCACTAACTCCCTTCCCTTCTCTTTTTTCTTTCTTTCTCCTTCTTTCCTTGTCCTTCCCTCTTTTCTTATTTTTTAACAAAATTCCGATTCTTTCAAGAAAGAGGAGTTTTTCCTAATGGGCTATTATTGTGGGTTTTGGAGTAGGGAAACAAGGTCCCCAGCTGGTATTTGAAATTAGATTTGTCTGTATGTTGATTTAGTTCTGGGCCAAAATTAAATCTTCTGGGAGCCACCGGGAGCCCAGGCAGGAGTTTGTGTGCACACGTGCCTGTGCATGTGTACATGTATGTGGAAGGATGGGGGTGACTTAGTCTTTCTCCTCTTCAGCAGAAAGTGGCAATTTTGTGGTTCCTTGAGAAAATATACTTCAAATATGTTTCTTTATATTTCTCTACATTTTGTTTCTCTACACCTGTTTCTCTTATAATTCTTCAAGCTGTTTTTATGTATTTTTTTTAAAAAAACAAGTTTTATGTATGAATGTATGCATCCATTTATGAATTTAAGTTACTCATATTGGAATAGTTCTAGAATCTAAGCACTGAAGTCCTGGCTGTACTAGATTTTCGATTATTCTTGCCCACTGGCTATAGCATTTCCTTCCAGCTTTATTGAGACACATTAATTGACAAAAATACCATTCTTAACATTATGCATGTTATGGTTTGATATTCATATACTGTGAAATGATCACCATTGTCAAACTAATTAGCATATTCATCATTTCACTAACCATTGTATATGGTGAGAAATTCTTAAGATTTACTCTTAGCAAATTTCAAATGTATAATGCATTATTATTAAATGTTACAACCATGTCATACATTAGGTCTCCAGAACTTCATCTAGAACTGAAAGTCAGTATCCTTAATCAGAACCTTCCCTTCCCCTATCCTAGAGCCCTCGTGGCCACCATCCTCCTATTACTGTGAGATGGACTTAAAGACTCCACTTTGTGAGAGCATCCAGAATTTCACTTAACTATTGTCCTCCAGACTCAACCACACTGTTGTAACAGAGAGGGTTTCGTGTGTGTGTGTGTGTGTGTGTGTGTGTGTGTGTGTGTGTGTGTGATTATTTTCAATCTACACAGGCACCTGGATTGTTTTTACATGTGGTTATTGACATAATGAGCATGGGAGTGCAGATGTTTTTTCTAAATAGTGATTTAATTTCCTTAAGCTATATACCCAGAAGTGGGCCTGCCAGATAATACAATAGAACAATTTTTAGTATTTTAAGGAAATTCCAGACTATTTTCCATAATGGGTTTACATTCTCACAAACAGTATATGCAAGGGCTCCTTCTCTGTACTTTTCTCCATACCTTTTAAAGAGACTGAGACTATTACTATCCTGCTCAGCAGTGGGTACAGTTTGATTCACCTGCTCCCCTGATCTCCCATCCCTGAGTGGGAGAGGACTTGGTTCTGGGATAGCCAACCTATGGACATAGCAGCTGCCAGAGTTTGATGCAGAAGTTCAGCACAGTCCTTTGAAGCACTAAGTGTATGTCTGCTTCAGCCACTCAGTTTGTCATTATGCCATTAGGAACAGATTACTCAGCCACTGTACCTCAGTTTCTTTCTCTGTAAATTATCAGAGTCTATGTAATGTTCTTTTACAAATAAAAAATAGTGCAGTTAATCCATATCAAGTCCTCAGAACAGTGTTTGAATCATAGTCGAAGCTCCATTGGTGCATTATTGTTTGTCTGCTGGATATCTGTACTTAGAAACTGGACAACTACAAGAATTGCTAGTCAAAGTTAGCAACAGAACTCAGAGTTGGAACAGTGAGTCTGCACGTGGCTGCACACGGGCAAGTGGCTTCTGAGGAAGTTCAAAGGTAGTTTTGTGGGGAAAGATTTTTGTTGTTTTTAAGAAAATATCCTTTTTTTCTTTTTCTAAAATATTAAAAAGTAATATAAACATTTGAAATACTCACTTCACAGATTTCTTTAGCTTACATGTCCATGTCCAGATCATATGATCCAGCATATGCTTCAGGATTCTAAATAAATAACAATAATCAAAAACAATATATTTCTTCCTTTGGGGTCATTGTATTCTTGACAAATCTAAAGAGAGCATGGCCATTTTCTTCAGAAAAGCCGGCAAGTTCACAAAAACACATGCAATCAAGGTTGACTGTGCTTTGTTTAGAGAACAATAGGAAGTCAGAACCACCTGTCAATCCTATATGTGAAGAAGCAGAAATTACCATCAAAGGAGAGGGAACTTTTTATAAGAGGATAATAGAATTAGAAGAGAGAGATGGAAAGAAGCCATGGCATTACTTGTCACCTCTAGGTCTGGCAATTTCTCCCCAGCATTCCTGGGAGATCTTGTGAGTTTCTTCACAGCAAACATTCTAAGTCAGCATAGTCTCCTGTTCCGTAAGCAAACTAGCCTGGAAAAAAAAAAAAAAAGATGGAACTGACTTCTGAGTGATGAATTATTGCTGTGTCACATCAAAATCGCTTTCAGCCAACATTGCAGCAAACGTTTTCAGAATGAAGTAAATAACCAGCTGCCGTTACTGTTCAGCTCCTGCTGACTTTCTTTTATGTAGGTGGAGTAGTCTCCAGGCATGTCCTTTAAAAAAACAAAACAGTCCAGTTTAAGGAAAAAGCAAGGAAGAGGTGACATCAGCTTCTCTGGTAAAATTTTGTTTGGGTTACTTTTAAAAAGGTTTGGAACTAAAAATGAGACAGAACTTCCTAAGATTTTAGCTGGAAAGAATTTAAAATTTTTCTAGTGCACTACTCTTGGCATAGGGAGCTGAACTCCAGGACTATGTTGCCCACTCTTATTTAGTGATCATAGGAAGCTTCTGTGTAGGCTACCTTCATTCCCAGTTAATGTGTTACCCATGAACAAAGATGTAGCCCTGCTGGAGCAGAACAGGATCCCAGGTCTCCTGGCTGCACAGCATGCATTAAAATGATTCTTTGGACTCTGACCCTGTTTTACCTTCGTCTTTCTTTTAGCACCTGTTTTAAAAAGAAAGCTAGAAACTCAAGTCTCACATTTTGATCTTTGAACTGGATGAGGTCTTTTTTATATTTCTCCATGGCCATGTACTTTCAACTGAGATGTCTTCCTACTGAGCTGATGTTGGTAGTGGCTACTGACTTAGACAACTCTCCTTCCTTGAAGAGGCATTGTGTGGAACCCCAAATTGGTGATGCTGGGAAGAGGGCCAGGGGCTGCTTGGCAGTGGAGCTGTAGATGAAAACATTAGGAGAATTTCCTCTTGCTTAGAGCATCTGCAGGGCAAGGTGGAGGGCAGGTTAAGAGCACTGGCTCTAGAAATAGAGGTCTTAGCCCTTCCTCTCTAATACTTGAAGGACTTGGGAAAGTACCCACATCTCTTGAAATCAGTCCTTAAACTCTGATGTTGGAAATGTTTTATTTACAAGTAAGTTGTGTGGACTCATGTGATAACAGATGGAAGCCACTTAGCACTGGCCCTGACATGGTAGCACTGCGTAAGTGCTGGCTGCTACAATAGTGCTTGAACACAGTTTAGAAGGAAAGCTACAAGGAGTAACAACAGTCCCTCTAAAATTCTTTCATTTTAGTTAATTTTTTTTTACAAGTTTTCAGTTGAGAATAAGTTGTGATTTGCCAGCTTTTCATAACTAAGTTTATTTTTCTTGAAAATGTGAGCTGTTCTTTTTTTTAATTGGATATTTTATTTATTTAGATTTCAGATGTCATCCCTTTCCCCATTTCCTCTCCCTAGAAACCTCCTATCTTATCCCCCTCCTCCTTTTTGCTTTTATGCCATTTTAATTACATGCAAATATTAAGGTCAGTTCTACATTGAGGAACTAGCAATACAATAGATTCAAATAGTAAAGGAACAAGCAAGACAATAAACACAAATAGTCAAAGAACAAGCAAGGCAATAAGCAAAGTTCTATGAACACTCCTTTGATCACTGTTTCTAAGGGCTTATCAGGATGACCACAATATCTGAGCCTACTTCTCTGTCCTAGCCCAAAGTCATTTTCATGTCTGAAGCCAACTTCCTTGTTCTAGTCTAAGATTTAGATTCCTGCCTGAAATTACTTCTTTGTTCTAGTCTAAGATTTAGATTCCTGCCTGAAATTACTTCTTTGTTCTAGCCTAATGTCAGATTCCTGCCTGAAATTACTTCTTTGTTCTAGTCTAATATCAGATTCCTGCCTGAAGCCCATTTCCTTGTCCTTAGCCAATATCATATTCCTGTCAAGCAGACCATTTTCTTGTCCTTGGCCCATGTCAGATTCTTGCCAAGCAGCCCCAAAAGCTCTTCGCTTCTCCCCTGTTTTGTTTCATAACAAGACTGAGCCTGTCTTGGGTCATTCTGACAAGAATGCCTTCCTTACCTATTGTGGAATATGCATTATCAAAAGCAATGCATTTCTGTCTTTGGTTGTTAAGGCTCTGCAGAATCTTACCCGTCCTTGGCTTGCCAGCCTGTTAATTTAATAACTCTATCTGGGGGTCCATTTTCAGTTTCAAGCCATGTACTTTGGCTGACAACATGTTGATGTTAAAGACAAGCTTTAACACGATGGGCAGGAATAAAAGTATTCCCAGGACAAAAAGGACTAGCAAGATCAAGCTATATATGCCATTCTTGAAGCTTGACCAAAACAGAAATACTGACCTCAGGCCATGGGTAATTTTATCAGCAGTATCTGTTTAGCTGACAAATCCAGTTCTATGCATCTTTTGAGTATAGTGGAGAGAGACCCCTATATTACCCTCTGTTGAGCCATTAGGTGATGTGGTCATTGTTCACCTGTGTCCCAGTAGAATTGCAGAGTATCAGTCCCCAGATCCTTTAGAATCAATAAATTACAGATTTTTAAAAATGTAATCTTTTACTGTAAAATAGCTAGTAAATAAAGTACTAGTTTTGTTGACCATGGTATATACCTTGTGCCTCATTAAATAGAAAATTGTCATAGTTGCTTGCTTATGGTATACTGTGGAATTGTCACAATTTTACCTAACAAAATTTTATGTTGTGTATGTCTGTTCTTTCTTTTTTTAGTTGTCCTTCTCTTTAGTTAGAAATACAAATTCTGATTTGCAAAAAAATTATTTGCAAAAAACATCTTTAAAAGAATAATGTTATACTTGAAGGAAAAAAGACAAAAATTCTATTTTTTGCGATGAAAATGAATTAGGATTTTGAATTTTTACCTCCTAATTGATGTTATATCCAGGAATCACCTGTAATGTCTGCAATGAAAACATTCATATTGCTGGATTTTGACTGCTTCAATATAAATACCATGTAATTCATTGTTCGCTAATTGCAAATACATAGTTTAGTATTTTGAAAGAAAAATTTTATTAATATTTTTCACACACAGTAGCATTTTAAAAATGTTTTCTGTTGCTAATAACACAGTATCACAGCTTGGCTTGGATATAAAGAAAAAGGGATTTCTGCTCACAGTTTTGGTTCAAGGTTAATGATCTTGGTGTCAGAGTCCTGAAGCGGCTCAGAGACTATGCTGTATATATATGCCTCTGGCCTCTGGTTTTTGCTTTGTTTGCTTACTTTTTTTGTACTGTATTGAACCCAGGGTTTTTTTTGTTTGTTTGTTTGTTTGTTTTTTTAGCATGCTAGGCATCCTTGAATAATTTTTAAAGTCTCTGTGTATGCATGTGTGTTCTTGTTCATGGTATGCCATGGTACATGTGTAGAAATCAGAGGTCAACCTCAGGTGTCTGTCCGAAGTTTCCATCTTGTCTGAGACAGCGTCTCTTGTTCATCTCTATATACAGCAAGCTAACTGGCTTGTGGGCTTGAAGGATTCTTCTGTCTCTACCCTCCATCTCATGGTGGGAATGTTGAGATTACAGACATGATTGAACTACAGAAGAAGTGGGTTCTGGGGACCCAAGATCAGGTCTTCATACTTGCACATTGAGGACTACTTCCTGAGTCATTGGCCCTGTTCCTCTTATAAAACCACCAGGCTTCAATCACAGGTATCTGCCTTGATGACCTAATCAAAAGCAGTAAACACCAGACTAAGTTTCTATCCTCTTCAGTACTTCACTATGGAGATTAAATACCAACATGGGTTTTAGGGTGGACATATCACAGAATTCAAAGGTAGTATGTAAGAATTGTAGACTGTTGCAGTTTGTTCAAATTTGCTTTTAATTGTCCTACAGAAATCAGGTATGGAGAAACCAAAAGAATTATTTAAATGATTTCAAAGTTCGAGGACAAGAATAATTATTAATACTGAAGTTTTCTGTTCTTACCATTGAAACCTGTATTATCCCCATGGTCAAGAACTTTCTTAGCTTCCTGCTTCTCTGTCTAATCTGACCTTGTCTTTCTAGGTTCCGCTTTTGTGTCTATGAAACCTTCCCTATACTGTTTAGGTGTTGAGTTTAATACTGTTAGCAGTCTGCTCTGTCATATATCTTGCCCTGAGTTTTACTGTTTGTACAAAGAGACTGCTAACCAAATTACCAAAGCAAGTTTCCTGTCCTTCCTGGACATACCTCCTTGTAGCTGTATGTATCATGATACTGATAGTTTATGCCTGATTTCCCCATTCCTTTGCCTCTTCTGCTGGCTGGACATTGATACCCTAGAGGAGCCTGAAGGCATATGTTGGATGTATCATAGCTTTTGTCAGATCACTAAATGGTTGCATGATGCAAATATTTTGTTGCAGAATCGTTTATATTGGAATACTTTGGGGTTGTGAATAAACTTCTTATGTTAAGCCAGTGTAAAGCTTGGAGCTTATTTGTTATTACAATTAGGGTTACTCCAAGGCAACCTTTATTAGGTAATAAAGCAATCTCAAAGTATTTAATTTTTTAAGAGTGATTCATTATGTCTTAATTTGTAATGTGTCCTACTTGAAAGAAGAATGGCTTCATTTAAACTAGTCTGCTAATTCTTAGTCTTGCTTTCATTATTCCAAATTACTTGGCACTTTTAACAGCCAACTAATAGTTACTCTGATTAAGTAGGTCCTGTGATTATCCTCCTTCCTCCCACATTATTTTATAAGGTCATATTTCTGTATTTACAAATTCAGAGAGTATCTGCTGTTATTTATAAATGCAGAAGTAGTAAAAGAGAAGTAAATTTAAAATGTCAGCCCCAGAGCATTGTTTATACAGCTGTCCTGGATTGAGGCAATCACTAAAAGGTGTTGCTGTATCAAGAAATTTGCCAACCTACCTTATCCAAGTCAGAAGTGCAGTCATTCTTTGCCTATCTCTCCACAGCATCTTGACTCCCAGTCAGTCACAGATGAACATATCTCAGCCTAAACAAACATAGCTCTAAATCTGATCACACAGAGCTACAGTTTTAGTCTTAGTGAAGTCCCATGGGTGCAACCGTCTCTCTACAAGTCTCACTGGCTACAGACTTAATCCTTTCATGCTGAAGCTAGAATTAGCTTTCCAAAGTGCTGAACCTAAAATCCTTCCATGTCTGAATCTTGCTCTGGGAATAAAACTTACTTATTTAGCAGTGCAGGGATTAATTCTAGGGTGTAGCTGAGTCTTTGCTACTTTGTGGGTTCTTTTTTTTTCACCCTTCCTCTCCCCATCCCTGGTTTCATTCTCTGTTCACTAGTTAGAGAGTCAAGGAAGGATGGAGGTGGGGGGGAAGAGATCCTTGAATCTAATTTCTTGTTTTGTTTGTTGGTTTCTTCTTTGAATATGAGTACTAATAAACTGCAACCAACGCCCCTAATGACCACTAACCACCAACCTCACTTCTCAGGGCCTTAGCATTTATAAATCCTCTGAAAAGTTCCCAGAATCCCAAACGTCACACAGTCGCAGAAACTATCTGCAGCTGGCAAAACCATGCCTCTGCTAGGCGTGAGACAAATCATAGTCAGCTGCTGCAAAGCAGTTCCATATTCACACACCTGGGATTAAAATGAAAACAGATTCTTATAATAGCTCTATGTTTTTAAAAAGAAAGTAAAATTTCAGATTCCCACCATACTGGGGCCTTGCACTTGGTAGGCAACCGTTGAGCTAAGCCCTCATCCCGAAGCTGTGTTTACCCTCAACCCCCCTGCACATCACTAGCTAGACTTATTGTATAGCTGAGGATGACCTTGAACTGTTCCTCCTGCCTCTACCTTCCCAGTGCTGGGGTTCCTTTACATCAGTCCACCAAACTCTAGACCTATGCTTTTAAATGGAACTCTGAAGACCTGCGTTTGCCCATCCATTCTCCTATCTTTTCCCTCAATACCTTCCCTTCCCTTCCTCTACTCTGTTTTCCAGCCTTACTGGGCTTTTGACTATCCTTTAAACATGCCTTAATCCTTCTCAAATCCTCCTGCCTCTGGCATGCCACAATTTATGTTGAGCTTTGTTACTCCTACCGCTCCTACCCCACCTCTTAATTCCCATCCATACTTTCTTCTCAGCTTAGATGTTACCTCTGGAATGCCTTTTCAGAGCCTTGATGTCTAGACACAATACAGTTCCTTTGTGGCCTGACATCACCTTTTGTTTTCTCTATTACCATACGTCTTCCTCTTTGTTTTCCTTTTGCTAGTTTCTTTCTTCTCCTAGGCCGTCTGGATGGTGACAGTCATGATTGTATTGGTCACTGTTACATCTAACATCTGGCACATTGCCTAACACTATAAATATTTGTTACACAAATGAGTAATAGGGTCTGTGAGAACCCAGGCCTGTGCAGACTTATCTACAGGGTGATACTGGAAGATACACTGAGCGACAGTCAGCGCCTGAATATCTTTCTAAGTATTGGGAAATCCCCAGTGCTAATGACCGTTTACAGGAGTAGCTGTTGAAGGCTGATGTGCGTTGAGAGTTGAGCTAATAAGGATGTGCTGCAGGAGTAGATGATTGGTTTGAATGACTTCACATTTGTTCCATTCGCTAAATCAAACTGTTCATGAAGAGAGAATGTTGCAGTTATGGCTAAGGTTACTTACTATGTGGATTTAATGACATAATGCACTTGAAGATTCTGCCTAATCTGGTATTTGACATTTTGTAGGTACTTGATAAATATTAATTCTTTTTAATAGCTAATATGTACCTTTGAGAACATTGAAAAAGAATTTCCCCTTGTCTTCACTCAATAGAACTAGCAAGAGGACGGAATTCCAACCTGTAGCTTCCTTGGAGAAGGTCTGTGCTTCCATAGTTGAAGACAGTATTCTATAGCTGGGCAATGTGGGACAGATGAACAGAGTCAAAGTTCTAGGCAGAAGGTTAATACGAGTGTGGGGAGAGATCATATAGTATCAGCTACACTGCTCAAAACATTTCAAAACTGGAGGAAAACAGACCCAAAAATGAGGTAAAATAGAGTCAGGGAAGCTAATGGTATTGTCAGAAATCAAGCCAGATTGAGTGTGAGGCAGGGGAAGGGGGGAAAGGAATGAGATGCCAAGCTGCTATCTTGGGATATGGCAGAGATAGGAAAGAAGAGCCTCCTTTGGCTTCTTAGTCCTGTTTGTCCAAGTGGACAGTCATAGACACTAAGAAGAGTTGACACTAGATGAGTGAGTCATTTTGTCTGCAAGGGTTAGTTGAGTTTCAACCCATGGCATGTAAGGAGTTTTGTGAGGCATCCTAGTGGGAATGTTCCACAAACACTGGAAGTGTCAGTTTCAGAATACTGTTTCCCTGAGTTTAGAGGCACTAAACTTGTTTTTCTTTTTAATTTTATGTATTCACCATTGCTCTCTTCAGACACACCAGAAGAGGGCATCAGACCTCATTGCAGATGGTTGTGAGCCACCATGTGGATGCTGGGAAATGAACTCAGGACCTCTGGAAGAGCAGTCAGTGCTCCTAACCACTGAGCCATCTCTCCAGCCCTCCAGTCTCCCTTTAACCTTCCTATTTCTTCACTGCTTTCATGGCTGTAATCTCTCCCTTCTCTTCTCAAGGAGTGCACCTCCCTTTGGTGAAGCCAGCATTGAAAGCATGTTATTTAGTTGATCTACTTTGTAAAAAGCCAAATCACTAAATTATAAAAACAACTGCTAAACCAGAGTAGCTTTCACTAGGAAGCCCAAAGAAAAGTGATAAGTAGACATTAGTTTAAAACATTAAATGTCACAGATCTCTTATAGCCATCTTTACCTAAAGTTGCAGGAATAGGCTACATGAACTCAAGGGTAAACAGCAGAGCAAAGCTAGAGTGTGGATATACAGGAGGGTACAAGAGCCATCTGCAGGAAGCAGCTGGCAGAGTAACACAGCTGGAAGGAGCATTCAGCCTCAAGCAATGTGGAAGGGTGAGAAGTGACCTAACCCAGGAACCTGTGACAATGGGTTGTGAATGCAGCTATGGAGAAGAGTGCCCAGACAGACAAAAACACTAAGGGAGGAAGGAAGGGTGGGAGGCAGTTGGCAGGAGAAACAGAAGGCCAAGCACACAGTTCTAAGAGAGAGCCTGAAGTCAGACTGAGGAGGGATGTAGATGTTGGAGGGCCCACATCAGGATACTCTGGCCAGTTTCTTATAGATGTAAAGTTTAAACTGATCGAAAATTACTATTCTTGATTGTTTTATGGTAATAGTTTTGGGGAACTCTAAACACCAGAGTTGTGGAGTAAAATGTGAAGACTCTTCTGCCCTACTCCCTAAGATAGCTAACAACATACTTCTCAAGGTGTAGGTCTGTTTGTAACAAAGGCAATTTTCTCACTCACCTGTGGTCTCCTGTGGATCTGGAAGCCTCCCAGGCTGTGACCTAGCATGCATATTGCATCTCAACCTTATGGCTGACTCTGCATCTCAGACACAACTCCCTTAATCACCAAAGCATGTGCACACCAGCTTCTCTGTGCCTTGGCCCAGGTCTCTGTGTTCCACAGTGGCCTATTAGCCAGAAATGATGCATGACTCTACCTAATTGCAAGAGGTGAGAAGAGAGGAAGTCAGCTTTGCCATAGTGTTTAAGTGATAGTAATTGAAAAGAACAGCATAGAATGCAATTATATGATATATATCTTGTGTTTCTATACACTAAAACATGTTATATGTTACGTATATATCTTTTGAAACTAATTATATACATTATAGGCATTTGACATTTCTGAAATGATATATGAGGCTTTATTAACCAATTAATTTAAATAGTAGTATTCTTGTTGATATTAACTAAGCAATTCAAATAATGTTAATTCTAATAGTAGAATTACATTAATTCTATGAAGCTTTCTTCCATCTGACATGAACTGATTATAAAATCTTCCATGAGAGCCAGGTGGTGGTAGCTCTTGCCTGTAATTACAGCATTTGGGAGACAGAGGCAGGAGGATCTTCATGAGGTCAAGGCCAGCCTGGTCTACAGAGCAAGTTCTAGGACAGCCAGGGCTACATAGAGAAACCCTATCTTAAAAAAAAAAAAAAAAAAAATCTTCCATGAAAGAAATTCAAAATCAAAGCTTAAATTTTGATAAGTTTGAGTTTTATGATATTAATTATCCTCAATTAAATTAATATTTAATCTTGCTATATGAGAATGTATGTAACACACAGAGCAGGGAGTACTATAAAAATCCACATATATTTATCCTCCCTCATGTTAGCTAACGCCTGTAGGTTGCCAGTTTTACAAAATAGGAAATAGCAGTCACCATTTACTCTGAACCACTCCTTTCCTGAATACATTGAAACTAAAGAGCAGGCAAAGAAATAAGTGATCCATTCATAGTGAGCAGGTAAGGAGCTGACTAGTGTTGCCATGGAAAGCCGAACACCCTTGGCACCGTGAACATGCTGTAACAGATGGTGTAATCTTTGCTCTCAAGAAAAGATATTTTAAAAATATGTTAATCTCTTGGGGCAGCAGTGATGACTAGGAGGTAAAATGCTTGCTTTACAAACATAAGAACCTGAGTTCAGACCCCAGCACACATGTAAAAGCTAGGTGTGACATTTGGTGGAGTGGACAGAGACAGGCAGGTCCCAGAGGCTTACTGGCTAGCTAGGCTGGCTAAAACAGGGAATGCCAGTCTTAAAAAGAAGGTGGGGGATCTGGGGAAATGGCTTAGTGGGTAAAGTCACGAGCTCCACAAGCCTGATAACTTGGTTGGATTCTCAGAACCCACATACAGAATGGAGCACAGTGGCATGCATCTCTTCTCCCAGCACAACTACAGTGAGGTGAAAGATGAAGACAGGAGAATTGCCCAGAATTCTAGGGAGGATGCAGGACAGAAACAGAAACAAGAGAGACCTCATCTCAACCACATGGAAAGCAAGATCCAGCTCCAGGAAGTTGTCCTCTGATCTCCTCGTGCATACTGTGGTACACACACACACACACACACACACTACAACATAATAACATAATACCCTAAATTGGGTGTTTTATAGACAACTAAAATTTACCCTGAAGGACTCTGGAAGCTAAAAAGTCAGGATCAAACACCAGTAGGCTCAGTATCCCTTTAAGACCTGCATCTTGAAGAAACTGACCTCTTGCTGTGTCCTCACTTCCTCAGGGCTCTTTTCCCATCCCCAGGGGGGAACACTCATAACCGACTCACTTCCTAAGGTGAGATGTCTTTGCACTGCAGATTGTATTTTCCTGTTTGAATCCAGGGATATACATTCAGCACAGGCATCTAACTTAGCTAATAATATTACACTAATGTGCAGAAACAGCCTGACTAACAGTGACTATAAACATAACAAGCAATACACTGCAAATAGAATGCTTATGTTTTGTCTGATATGTATGTTTTTGAACCAGAGTTGCCACAGTGCCCTTAAATAATATTCTTTGTAACCTGGTGCTACTGTACATGACTAATTACTAGGTCCACACCACTTCCTCATGTGACCTCAGCATGTGTTTGAGAGAATCCAGACTGATCCGTACTTTGTTGAACTATATAAGTCCACTAAATCTCACTCTTGGCTATCATTGTGCTGTTAAATTGCATAAAATTCTGTAAACATTGACCTTTCACAGCACAGACCAAGCAGCAGATTCGGACACAACACCTGAAGTAATGCTGTTTTAATAATGGATGCAGAACATGCTATAAACAAATGTAGAAACACTAGCTTAAGAGAACAATAGAAGAATTCCATGAGACAACAATTAATTGGCAGATAAGTTAGAGGCAGTAATTGTCCTGAAAGTCCAGTGAGAGGAGGGAAGTGACTTAAGGCTAACAGAACCAAGAAAACCCTTATGGCAAAGACTTTAAAGTGTTACAGTATAAAGTGTTTAAAAATATAAGTTGAATCAATTGAATTAGTAACTGTGTTTTTTAATAAACTAAGCAATAGTCATAGTAGCTAGTATGCAATGTATAAATTCAGCTATTACTGCATAAGTCTTACAGTCAGCCTTGGGATACAAAGCCTTGTCTTCTTTTTTTAAGAGTTAATTTCATCTTCATTGTACGTCTATGTGTTGGGTTGTGGTGGGTGGGTTTGTGCACATGAGAGTGCAGGTTCTTTTCAGAGTCCAGGATTCCCTAGCATAAGTGCTGGGAACCAAAGCACAAAGTGCTCTTAACCGCTGAGCCATGTCTCCAGTGCCTTATTTGTTTTCTTATCTTTAAAAAAAAAAAAATCAGACCCAAAAGTCTTTGTTCTTTTGAATCATCACAGACTTCTTAGTAATTACTGTGAAGCAGTCTTTATAAGCGGGAGCAGTCTGGAAGGTTCCTTTAAGAGCTCTGTTTTGCAGATGTTGTTTTGTAGTGTGGACTCATCAGTCAGAGCAGCAGAGTGTAGTTGCTGTTGCATCACTTCCTTTGCAAGAGACTTGCTTCCAGGATCCTTGGGGCAGGGTGGTTTTCTCATTGATTCGCACACTGTGTACCACCTATTTACGTGTAAGACTCTGTGAGTCACAGCCACAAATTAAATAGGGACTGTTATTACACCTGTTAGCCGGTGCTGTGGCGGGCTGGATGCAAGCTATCCTTTTTTCCCCTTAAGCCAGTTTTATATTATTTACACTTTAGTTTCAGTTTCAGACAGAGTAATAACCCTTTAAAAGATACATGTTTGCAGCTTTGCTGAAAAAAAATCAGAAGTTCTGGCACACCTCACATGTTTCTAGAATAAGAGTAAACCTTGATGCTTCCTTCCTGCAAGGCACACCTATTCCAGGTCTCCACCATTAGCCACAGGACATACTTCCTGTCTCTCACTTACCTGTCTGCCTTCCTGGTTTCTTCCTTAGATCTCTGACTCTTCTTGCTATCTCTGCTTGGTAATTAGATTAACATGTAATACCCAACAATTGAAAAGCAAGCAAAAACAAAACATTTGGGGTTTGCTATATCTGTTATCTTTTGTAAGTAGAACTATGCATCATTTGAAAAATACCATGATATATAAATTCTGTGGTTGCAGTCAATTGGGCTATTTTAGCAATATTTTATAATGATTTTATGTATGCTTATACACACTTAGAAGGATGTGCACACAAATATGTGAGAACGGTGTTTATGAAAGCACAATGGACAAAATCATCGGAGTGAAGAATACTTGGGAATTTATTTCTTGAAGTTTTTCTTACAGGTTTTAAGTTTGAGATTTTATAAATGTGAAAGTTGTTTTTTGTTTTTTGTTTTTTTAAAAAAAAAAAAAAAACCTCAGAGCTAGCCGGACGGTGGTGGCGCACGCCTTTAATCCCAGCACTTGGGAGGCAGAGGCAGGCGGATTTCTGAGTTCGAGGCCAGCCTGGTCTACCAATTGAGTTCCAGGACAGCCAGGACTACACAGAGAAACCCTGTCTTGAAAAAACAAAAAAACAAAAAAACAAAAAACCAAACCAAAACAAACAAACAAACAAACAAACAAAACCTCAGAGCTAACTCCCAACACAGATTGTCAAAAATGAGAAAGATTTATCTCCTCTAAATGGTCTTTCTATACTTTAAACAGAATTTGAGGAAAGGGAAAATTTAATACCAGACTACTTGATTACCATGTTTTTCTCTCAGGAAAAAATATTTTCCAATACCTTATACTAAGAATAAAGTTTAGGGATAGTCAGGAAAACCAGAGGACAGAGGGGAGGCTGGAAGAAGGGACTATAACCTGCAATGTAGGTGGTGTTAGGACTTAGGAAAGGCAGGATGGATGTTCTTGTGAAGAAATTACAAACCTGCAATGCAGACAGGTGTTGGACTTTGGATAGGCAAGGATGGATGTTCTTGTGAAGGGACTATAAACCTGCAATGTAGGCGGCATTAGGACTTAGGAAAGGCAGGATGGATGTTCTCATGAAGCCTTGATAAGCAGAGCAGGCACTGCCGACACTTGGTTTTGGGCTTTGACCCCCAGCACTGTAAGAATAAATTTGCATTGCTTGGTTAAAAAATTGAGAAATATTTTTCTGTGCACTAACAACTGAAACCATTTGTATCTGCCTCCGGTTATTAGTAACACTGTTCTAGGAAGGCACTGGAAGTACATAGCTGAAAATTTACCTTATTAGCAGAATCTGTATGGGAGGAATGCAAAGGTACCCACATATTAGATATTTTAACAAGTGAGCAGACTGGCCACAGGACATAAGTTGTTTCTTCACATGTGATGATCAGAGTTGCCTGTTCACTGCTGTTTAGTTTGGCTTTCTTGTAATCAATGGTTATGTGTATCCTTGAAGGTTAATCAGGATAAAAACTATAGATCACACTCCCAAGACTAAGAACAAAAATTAATAGAGCTATGGATGGGTGTAGCTCAGTGGAGATAAGGATCTGAGTGGTAGGTGTGACTGTTCTTGGCATGTTACTACCCTTAAGCTCCTCAGCAAACAAAGCTGGAGAATGGGCAGGCTGTATTCATGCATAGTCAGCTCTCTTTGTCTGTGGGTAGATTGAACCAACTGCAAATGGAAAATATTTGAAAAATAACATGGTTCAGAAAGCTTCAAAAAACAAAACTTGAATTTATAGTGTATCATACTGACCCTATACAAATGAAGTGGTATGTTAGCATTATATTAGTTATTATAAGTAATATAAAGAGGACTTAAGGTATATGGAAAAATATGCATTGATTATGTATTACATTCACCATTTTATATAAGAATGTGCTCATCTTTGAATTTGGATATCCATAGTGTCTTTGGGGGCCTCTGAATATCATGAGATGTTTGTCCACATTAACCATCTATTAGCATTTTACAGTTCATTCCAGTATCATATGAATTCTTCACTCTCCATGACTGTAAGTTTCTTCTGCAGTATGGAGAAATGAAGCCTGGCTTCCATTATCCTTAACATATTCTTATTCAGTCTTCCTTTATGTAACTAATTTTCCCAGCATGCATACAGACCACAGCCTAGACCCTGGCCCCTGCTGGACACCCCAGTGCAGTGATGGAATCCTTACTCTGGCCCCACCACATGCGCAGTGAGCCAGCTGAATTCTCAGCTTGGCTCTGCCAGATACACTGGCCAAACCCTTGACTTTTTAAACTTAGAGAAATTATATAAGCAAAAACTTAAGACAGACTATTTCCTAAGCTTTAAAAATAAGGATGCTAGAACTTTTAGTCATTGTGTAGTTTTAATTATTATTCACAGAGGCTGGTAGGACTTGTTTAAAGATTTGAAAACTAATACTATTTATATGTGGTCCTAACTTTTTCTTTGTGTAATGTCATGTTAATAGACATTAAAGAAGCTGGCCATGGCTTTGATGAGCAAGGTTGAGCTTGCCTCTCAGCTCAGAAAGCTCCTGTACAATGGCACTTCAACAAAAAGCAAATGTTATATAGTATTTGTCTTCGGTTGGCAGCTGATCCACCTACAGAAATTCCTTTCTCAATTTGATCTAACAATAAAAAAGATTTGATTTCCTCTAGAAGAACTAAGAAAAAAGTGGGAGAAATTATTTGTTTTTTCCATTTCCTGGTCTATTTGATCTGTTTTTAGTTTGACTCTTTTCTTTGCCACCACATTCTTACTCTCTTAGTTTGCTTCCTGATGTCTGCTCTTCCTGAGTATAGAAAACTCTTGGTTGTTTTTATAAGTAGAGATGAGCCAACTGGTAAAGCAGAGGACTAGATGGTTCAAATCATGTTTGTCTTTGTGTTGACTTCAGTAGTCTGAATGCAGGCCCATTTACTATGTGGAGAATGTAGTTATGAATCTCTCCGTGGCTTCAGGTCTCTGGTCTGTGGGTTCCTGGCTTCCAGTGCAGTGCACTAGGAAAGTAAGAACAACAGCCTATTTGGCTCTTCCCTGCACTAAGGAAACTTAGTTCTGACATAGGAGCAAAGCTTTGCAATCTATCTTAAATATCATTTGAAGATGGAAACTCTTTGCCCAGTGGTGATGGTAATGTCTTTTATCTTTTATATATTCTTTAATCATCTGTAACTTTAGCTCCCTTCTCTTTACCTGCAAAACTTTGTTCCCAAATGCCCAGCCCTTATGCAGAGGCCCCAAGGAACAGCTATTAATATTTCACCTGGGGGTTTTACCTGACATTCTGATTTCCCAAGGGTGGCCTCAAAGGAATTGCTTTGGCATACAGTGAGCACTGAGAGGTTCCATGTAATCCAATGGACGTGCCCAGCATGGGAACACTGTATGCTTCAGCCTGAACTCCACTTCAACTGAAGCTATATCCACAGTGTTAGCATTCTGTCTAAACTCCACCCTCACAGTTACCTGGCAACAGCCAGGTAGGCCTGGCCCACTATAAAAGGGGCTGCTTGTCCCCTCCTCTTATTCTTGCTTTCTTGATCTTTTGACCCCTCTGTCCCCTCATCCCTTCCCTCTTCCCTTCCCCTCTCTCCACATGCTCATGGCTGTCCTCTACTTCTCATCTCTTTTCCTGAGTTTGGAGCTTACAACACACAGCCCAAAAGCAAAGATCTCTTCAATGTCAGCCAGCCAGCACTGAGGATAACCTGGAACTCTGTTGTTGCTTTCTTTGCATACATACATGTAATGAATTGTAGTCCCCTTCAACCCATCACCCTGCCTCACTCTCCCTGCTGCAGTCTTTCTTCCCAGCTAGGCCCCGCCTACTTTCATGTCTTTTGTGCATGTGACCCTCTAAGTTTAATTAGGGCTGCCTGCAGGAACAGGATCGAGAGCTTCTTCACTTATCACTGACTATCCCACCCAAGTGACACATTCTCCAGCCACCAGCAGCAGTCACTTACTTAGAGGAAGAGCCTTATGAGCTCCTCTCCCTTCCATAAAGGATACTGAGAAGGCTGCTTCTGTGCAGATCTGATGTAAATGACTGCAGCTGCAGTGAGTTCATGCATGCACCAGCTATGTCGTAGCCGGAAGACACTGCTTCACATTCTTCCTCTCTTTTGCAGTGTTCTCTGACCTTGGGTGATCGGTAATATAGATATCCTATTTAAGGTGGAACCTTCCACAGTTGCTTATTCTATGAACTTTTAACCAGTTTCACTTCTTTTTTTTTTTTTTTAAGACAGTTCTCACTGATTGGCTAAGTGGGCTGGCCACCTGGCCAGTGAAACCTCTGCCCCAAGTTCTGGGATTGCAGGCAGACAGTCAGTCCCTTATACCAAACCAGATATGATCCATCACAAACTTCTGCTCCAGCCCCATTCCTAGGACCCTCAGACAACTTCAAGGCCTCATATATGTCAGTCCCTCCTTTCCTAGCATCCTCTTCCTGCCCAGCCCCTCCTTTCTCAGTATCCTGCCCTATTTTCTCTTCTGGGACATGGTCATCACCTGTCCTGCTCTGTATTTCTCAGAAACTTGGTCTCTCCCTCCACGAGAGCAGTGGACATTCAGTTGCCTCTTCTGAAGCCCTGTTCGGTGTCTGTTCTCCTTACTTGCAGTAAGGCAAAAATGGGTCAGTTCTTTATTACTCATGGCCCAGAAAGTTTGGAGCATGAGTGCTGACCAAGAGTAATTGGATGAACAAACATGAGTACAAATGAAAGCAAAGACAGCAATAAGAACATTTCAAAGACTTACAGGAACACTGCTGATAAACATAGTAATTAGTATAATTATGCTCTTAGTTTGCACCAATAGTATGCTGAGGATGTCATGTGGAACACCTCGTTTATTGTAAGGATCCTGTGAGGTGATTATATGCTATAGTTGGATGGTGTTTTGTTCTTGCCTTTTTAGACAGGAGTCTCACTGTAGCCGACAGGACTACTCTTGTACTTGCTCTATGTAGCCCAGGCTGATCTCAAGCTCTTGGTCCTTCTGTTTCAGCCTCCTGTGTGCTGGATTACAGATTACACTGTCATGCCATACAATACATAGTTGTAAAATGTTCACCAAACGCCTAAAACTAGAGTCCCACCCTTATTGGAAGGAGGTAGAAGCTTTAAGAGTTGGGATATAACAAGTGATCTTTAGGATACTGAGGTTACTCCCTTGAGATTATGGAGCCCCCAGGTCTTTTCTTACCATCTTTTGCTCCCTGGTCCTTGAAATGAGAGGTTTTGTTCTGCCACACACTGCCACCATTCTGTGTTACTTACCAAGGGCCTGAAGCAATAAGGGCTACCCAGTCATAGGCTGAAAGCTCCAAAGTTTAAAGCCAAGATAAGCTTTTTCTTTATTTATGAGTCATCACTGCATTTTTAGCAATAATAAAGACCTGATAACCACAGTACTATTATTGTCCTGCTGTTTAGATGAAATTATGAGGTGCAGAGGGGCCTTGACATTGGGCTAGTTAGTGCTAATCCATGGCCACATTTTGTCAATGCTGCTTTTCTATGCCATCGTGGCCAAGAAACACTTGTGTGCTGTACAAGTAGGCTACACCTAGCAAGGGTTCTCATGCATGTCAATCACAGACTTCTGTGTCAATAGAAAATAAAAATAAACCATCCAGGCAGGTCAAAGTGGTTTTAAGATAATTGAAATCAAGAAGTGTCTGGGACTGCCTGTGTAGCCACCTGTAACAAATAACTCCAAGGTTAGACAGCATGATTATGAGGAACTTCTTTGAGCCCCACTTTTAAATCTGGGCTAGGTTTCCTTCCCTAAGCTGTAGCATTCTTTCTATCTCTATCTCAAATAATTTCAGAAACCATGTGATTGAGGACATGTGGAGGGGAGAGTAGGAACAAAAGAATAGTCTCTAAAATAGCTAAGTTTTAAACCCAATTATTGTGCTTACTATGTGGCATTGCCGGTTTACATAAAATGTGGACCAGTTTAGCATAGGTTTTAGTTTCTCTTAACTCAAGCTCTGCCCTGAGTGCCAGGCTCCTGGGCTCTTCTTGGCTATTCAGGTATATATGAATACACACAGTCAGTGAATAGGACTCAAGGCCAGGGCCCCGGGGCCCCAGGGCTGTGACTTGAATATCCCTTCTCTCTCCAGCACAGTCCTTACCCATAGTCCTACAAAGTGGATAAACTAAGTGACTCCATTGTGTGGAATCCATGACTTTGACAGAGGAAGTAGAAAAAAATGCTTTTGCCCTTGGGAGAAGTATTCATCCAAGAATTGGGAAGGTGAACTGAGCCTCACTAAAGTTGCCTGTCACCCCAGTAAACTCTGTATGAGCGGCAAACAAAGGGGACAAAGTTTTGTGTACTTTGAAAATAGAACTGTGTAGTATAGACTCTCCTTTCAAAATAGTCCAGGATCAGAGCTTAAAAGGCCAACACCCAGAACCAGAAACTCACACGTTGTAAATACAATTATAAGCTAGATCATCGGAGAAGAATTTGACAATAATTCATAAGTCTAAATTGCATGTAGTTTAAAGTTTTTTAAATACGTTTGTTTTGTATGTATGAACTTTTGCCTGCATGCATATATATGTACCATGTGCACATCTAGTGCCCATGGCGGTCAGAAGGCCTCAGGTCATCTGAAACTGAGATACAAACAGTTGTGAGCCAAATGTAAGTACTGAGAGCTAAACCCATGTCTTTTGCAAGAATGGCAAGCTGTCTTTCCAGCTCCCGCAAGTAGCATTTAAACCAGCATTTTTCATTGTAGAAGTGTGTTATACAGGTACACAAGCATATATGCCCACAGTAAAATAAACACCACATATGTATACTTGCTTTGTCCACAGTAACAAGTGTTGGTCAACGATGTGAATGTCCAAAGGATGAACTCAGTACTATTCAGTCTTTTAAAACTTAGACTTTTATCTATCGACTTATGTGAGACTTTTGCCAAGAAAACAAAGGTGTTTATGTTTTAAAAACAAAAGAAAACAAACAAAAACCAAAACAAAACAAAAGCGTTACCGGGTGGTGAGCTAGCTCAACAGAGAAAAGCATTTGGATCTTGCAGTTCGAGTCCGACACCTGAAGTTAATCTCCAGATCCAAGTAGCAGAAAGAACTGGTGACATATTACTGTGGCATGCGTTCACCCACACGCGTTATACATTTGCACGAAAACTGATAATGTTTTAAGACCAACATACAGTTGTGTGTCTGTAAACCACAGACAGGGAAGCTTACAGGACTGCTGCAGCACCAGTTTGCTCTAACAAGGCAAGCTGTAGGAATATGTGGGAGGAATACTTTCCCCTGTCTCTTTTCTATCATTTCAGTCTTTTACTAGTTTCTACCACCTTGTCACAACTATAGATATTTCAATTTGCAATATAAAGAGACTTAGAATTTAGGCTTTTAATTTTCATCTTTTAATTTCGTATTTATGGAAAGCATAGTATAAAAAACAAATACCTTTAATCCCTCACCAGTTTTTTTTATATTTTCCTTAGTGTCTAAGCATCTCTTTTTATATTTTTATGTATGCATATAATTATTTTTTACTATTGAAGAGTATAGTGGAGAGATCATGATCCACTGAATAATTCAAGGTATGTTTCCCAAAAACAAGAATGTTGTCTTCACCACGGTGCAGAGATGGAAATCAGGAAATGTAATTTTGTCACAAATCAGTGTCTAACTCTTAGCTGAGGTTCATATTTTATCAGTCGTCCCAGTAATGTCCTAAAAGTGATTTCCCCTTACTCTGATTCAAACTAGGGATGTGCTGCGCATTGACTTACCATATCTCCTGAAGGCCTACCCTCTGGAATGCCACCCAGCCCTGCTGTTTTCTTGAGCAGGCCCTCTGCAGTTACTTTTCGTAAATCTCTTCTAGTGTCAGCCTTCATTGCTCTGGCTGAGGTTCAGGTTCTGAGCAGCTGCTGCACTCACCTCTGTGCTTTCGTCCCTGTATCTGAGCAGGGAGCCCTGCTCGCCTCTGGGCCCTCAGCCTTGGGGCTGCTCATCAGTCTCCTTCAGGCCACGTGCACAGCTCTTCAGTCCAACTGGGATCCCTGAGCTCACTCTTTTCTCTCACTACCTTGCCCAGCAAAGTATGGCACATTTTCTGGATTTCTAAAAATGTTCAGGAATGCCTGCACATACACACCCAGCTGCTTTGCTTCTTATAAATGGCTGACAAAGAGTGTGCCAGGCCTTGCTTTGCGTCTCCTCATCCCCATAGTCTGTGAACTTTGTCTTTACCATCAGTAGCAGAGCCTTCAATCAGATTAGAGGACCTGTTCTAGAAACTTCACAGCAGCTCAGAAAACCCTCACATTTTAAAACTTCCTCCAGAATTGCTCTTGTTTCCCAAATATGAATTAACCTAGGTTCTCTGGTGAGAGAGAATCAATCAGATGTGAAAAGTATATGTGAGAGAAACTGAGATTGAGAGAGATTTACTGGAAGTTATCCACTTGTGCATTACAGAGGCTGGGAAGTCTGTGGTCGGTAGCTAGCAGACAAGAGACCTAGGAAAGATAGGAACACAGTTTTCAGCCTGAGTCTGAAGGCTTGAGAACCAAGAGAGCTGATTGTATCAGGCCCAGTCTAAGCCCAAAGGAAGAAATCTAGTGTCCCAGCTCAGAGACAGACAAGAGGGAAAAAATGGTTTTATTGTTGTTTTGAACAGTGTCTTATTCTCTTCAGATCTTCAACAGGCTGGGGAAGAAAAATGCTTTAAGCCAACCACTAATTGGAAGATTAATTTCATCTGGAAATGCCCATACACACATGCCCAAAATCCCATTTTAGTTAAGCCTTTGGGCACCCTGTGACCCAGTCCAAGTTGATAATGAAATTAACTATTACAAGCACATATCAGTTTTTCTAGTATTGGTGATTCTAATTCTTAATGACCTGTTTTAAGTATTCATAAACTTCCTCTGCTGTAAAGTTAACATCTTTCCCTTTGTAATTAAGAATTAATTTGAGGGGAATTACTCTGAGACTCTGTGAGTACCCTGTTCCTTATCATAATATAACTGCTGGTTTTGGCATCCACTGACCTAACATTGTGCCTTCTATGTGTATGCCTTGACATTGTCCTGAAGGAGACACACCTCCTGTCTTGTTCATGTCTTTAGTTGTGTCGACCTGGTGTTTACTGAGTTCAGTGAATTAAACTCTGTCACTGGCATCATTTCTTTACATGGCAGTTCTCAGGCGGTCCCAGAGAGGGCCCAGTAAAGTGGTCATTCTTTGAGCACTTCTCTCCTTGACTTTACAACATGGTCTGGATTCATCTTGTGGTTCTTTTAGTCCGTAAAGGCTTCAGCTCATTTCCATGGAGCCTTGGACCTTATCAGGTAAAGATAGTATTTGCATGCTGACATCTGGGTGTTATTCCTTCTTGGTATCCCAAGAGGACAGTTAGGAAATGCACATGCTACCGTTGCTTCCTCTCCCCTCCTCTCTTTACTCCACAGTACATGTTTTCTCCAATTTCAATTCAAACCTGCTTGGTTTTTCTCTGTGTCTCATGTTTATTTCATAATCCAAATATAATTCACTTTTAAACCCCCCAAATCTTTAAAAATCCCAATGCTTTAAAAGATACAAGTCTTTTTAAAAATATAAACACAATTATTTTCTTTCTTTCCCCTTCTTTCTTCTTTTCTTCCTTTCTTCCTTTCTTTTTTTCTTTCTTTCCTTCTTTCTTTCCTACATCCTGACTACAGTTTCCCCTCCCTCCTCTTCTCTGGCTCCTTTATCTACTTCTCTGTTTCTTTTCAGAAAAGGGCAAGTCTTCCATGGGTATAAATCAACCATGGCATATCAAGTTGCAGTAAGACTAGAACCCTCCTCTCATATTGAGACTGAACAAGGCAACTCAGTAGTAGGAAAGGGTCCCTAAGGCAGGCAAAAGAGTCAGAGATCCTATTCCCACTGTTAGGAGTCCCACAAGAAGACCAAGCTACACAACTGTGACTTAAAGGCAGAGGACCTAGATCAGTCCCATACAGGCTCCCTGGTTGTTAGTTCTATCTCTGTGGATACCTATGAGCCCAGGTTGGTTGATTCTGTGGGTTTTCTTGTGGTGTCCTTGACCTTCTGGCTCCTACAATCCCTCCTCTCCTCTTCTGCAGGATTCCCTGAGCTCCTATGAGTTGGCTATAAGTTTCTGTATCTGTTTCTATCAGTTGCTAGGTGAAGCCTCTCTGATGACAACTGAGCTAGGCACCAATCTCTAAGTATAATAGAATACCATTAGGAATCATTTCTTATCCTAGGTCTCTGAGCTATCCAGCCTCTGGGTTCTGGCCCTCCAGGCAGTGTCAGGGGTGGGCTCTTTGTCGTGGCATATGCCTCAAGCTGTACCAGTCATTGGTAGCCACGCCTACAATCTCTTTGCTACCGTTACCCCTGTAGGCAGGACAAATTGTAGATCAAAGACTTTGTGGTTGGGTTGGTATCCCAATCACTCTACTGGAAGTCTTGCCTTATTACAGGAGATGACCAGTTTAGGCTTTGAATCTGTCTCCCAGTGCTAAGAGTCTTAGCTAGGTTCACCTTGCAGATTCCTGGGAGTATAAATAAGTCTCAAGTCTCTTAATGGTAAGCTTATCTAAATATCTATTCAAGTATTATGGTACCAAGTAGAGATTTTTATTCCAAAAGAGAAAAGACAAGGCCATAGCAATGAACAGTCACAACCAAAGCAAAAGCAAACCCAGCAAGGGATAGCACCCAATCTTGGAGCTCCACTGGCCAGAGCTTGAACTGCATTCTTCTGTGCTTCTAAGAGCTTTGGCAGCAAAGGCCTTTTAGGAATGTTTAATCTTTTAGTGTCCCTTAGCTTAAATATCATGATATAGGTTTACCAATGTGTAACCTCTAATATGATCTCAATCAGTGTTACATAAAAACATTCTATTTACAGTGATAAATAGAAAAGGGCTACAAATTTCTATTTAATGTGTGAACAAGAATATTGTTAACAAATAGAACAAAAACATTCAGTTTATTATAATCCTTATTTTGTTACTGATCACATGATCATAAGCTGGCATTTATAACTTCTTTCTTCTACTACCCATTCTGCATTTCCTCTGCTCTTGGCAAGTACTTCTGTGAGTCTTGGTTCTTTATCTGGAAGAGTGACCTTTATTTTCATTCCTGAAGGGTCTGGTCTATTATTGATCACCCAGATTGGATTGGGTTGTAGTTTCTTGTTGACTGTAGTCACAGGTCCTGGCAGCACTTGCAGATGTACTGAAAGATCTGCATTTCAGATGGTCAATTTCCCTTTGTTAGTCTGCATCAGTCTCCCCTCCACCTGTTGCTGTTCATCCTTCCTTACTCAGTTGACTCCAACTATTAGGAGCCCAAAATGTCAGGAGAAATCTTGACTTCCAGTTCAATGGAGTGCTTGTTGTATCTCCTGAGAGAAGCATTCTTCCCTTTGGAACGAAGATTTCTAGGACCGCTGAACCCAAACATGGTTGCAGAAACAGGAAGCAAAGAATGTTCCTAGTGAGTCACTAGGGGGTGATAGTGAGTAATTGCATTTTCATCTTCACCCCTGATTCCCGTATCTGTGATTCCTGGTTATAAGAGAAAGAGTACCTTATACTGGACTCTGATTTAAAGCATATATAGCCTTCTGGAGAAGCCTGCCCCAGCCTTATAGCTGCTTATACCCAAGTGACACTGCAACTCTATCTTTTTTTTAACTTTTCTTTCTTAATAAATTTTTATTAAAATATAATTATATCCCTTTTTTCCTCAAACCCCTCCCATGTCTCTCCCTTCAGTCCCTCCCCTGCCCCCATCTCCCTCTTAAATTAATACCTCTTTTCTTTATTATTGTAATAGATAGCTAGATAATAGATGATAGAAGATAAATAGATGATAGGTAGGTAGATGATAGGTAGGTAGATAGATAGATAGATAGATAGATGCCCAAATATATAAATAACAATCTGCTAAGTCTATTTTTGTTGATTGTATGTATATCATTTTGTGGCAACTCCTCCACCTTAGGCTCAGGGAACGTTCCAGAAGAGAAAGTGGAAAGATTTTAAGAGCCAGAGACCCAGGAAGTCTGCCGTGAGACTAAAATTGGCTGCCTGAATAAGACCTGAACAATTACAATATCAATCATAATAATGGAACTGGCTGGGGAGGTTCACCAAATTTTACCCCTCGACAAAGAGCTACAGGTAGCTTAATGACCTCTGAGAGGGAAAATTAGTCTCATTTAGGGACATGCCCCAGATTGGTTACCCAACTCCACTTGTTTACAGCCGTTTTCTCCAGCAGTGAAAATGGTGTCTCAGATTTGAGTTGGAGTAGGTACCTTTTGTATTTTCTCTGCCTATGAAATTGCTTACATAAAGAGAGGAACTCATTATTTTCTGTGAGGACATGAGTATATGGCCCATTTTTAAAAAATTAGATGACATTTTGTTGTATTTTATCCACCCCTTCACTTTTGAAAATCGTAAGCTAATAGCTACAAAAGAGCTAGGAATTACTTTATATAAATAGGGAACATGTTACATGACTTAAGGCCTTTCATATCATACGATAACCGGAATTTTGTCTATAAGCAAAGTACAAAACAATTTCTGAAAGAAAGAGATGATTAATTAGACTCACCCATTCATTATTGGTTTTATTCATTGAATATCTAAGCTTTCCTTGCTAATACAGGCTGTCTTACATACATGCTGCAGGCAAAAAAAAAAAAAATGAACAGGCTGGATAATGATCTCTGTTCCTCTGAAAATTATTGTCACAACTACTGTGAGCAAGGGAAAACTTAGGTGTGAGCTTTGAGATGGGGAAAGAATATGCATTTCAGCCCAGACCATTCAGTAAAGGGGTACTAGTGTGACATGGACCACTCTCTGGGTGTCACATTCAGTGGGTGTGGCTTCTCACTGAAATAGTTGAAGATCAGGCATTTCTAGTCACTATATATTTTCAGGTCACACTTTGTGGAATATGGAAAATAGATCAGGAGTGACAGTAGTCACAAAAGTGCCTGTGGTAGGGATTGGCCACGCCCAGGACTTCAAGTTCTTGTAACACCATTCACTGCCAAGCCACTTGATGATAGGAGAGGAGGTATATCTTGCTGGCTTGATTGAGTTTTTTTCCAAGAAAGCTTAAAGATATATCTTCATGGAATTTATTTTGATAAAACTATTCTGTATTTCTAGAGTTGCTATAGAATTTATTGTCCATGGTCCCAAGATAAGAAGTCCAAAAATCAAGGTTTGAGCAAGCTCTCTCTGACAGCCTTTTATGGGCTCTTCTAGCCCAGGAGTGGGTAGATGGTATTTGTTTCCATGACCTGTGCTGCCTCACATGGCTGTATGT
>JANHMN010000002.1:39635888-39739854 GCA_030674055.1 Rhabdomys pumilio
TCCACCTCCACCTCCACCTCCACCTCCACCTCCACCTCCACCTCCACTGGTGGGGGAAGAATCGCAAGTGGATGCCAGCTCTGCAGCAGATGGACAGAGGCTAACTGATCACACCTCAGTTGTGCTTAGCCAGCTCATCCTGGGTGCCGGACACTCAACAGTCACCAGAGTTAGGACCAGCCAGAGGCATCTTGGTGAGAGATGGTCACTGGAAGGTTCCTTTGTTGCTAGAGTTTGTAAATCATGTGCTTTGTGTGCTTTTGTCTTTCCATCTCACTTACTTTATGTAAAACCTTATCTAAACCTTTTTTCCCTTATCCTTGTCTATTTGCCTGGTATTCATTCTCCCTTTTATTTATTTTTATGAAGATTTTTTTCTTGATTTACTAATTTCATATATGTATATAATGAACTCCAGCCATTTCAGCTACCAGCTACCATTACCTGTTCTCATTCTCTTTGTCTTTTTAAAAAGCTACATATCTATTTTATTTCTATAGAAAAACAGCTGTACAAAATTTTTGCCCATTTTATTCTCCTTATACCATTCAAGTGAAAACATTTTTTTATTCTTATATTTATTGATTCCCTCCTTTCAGCGACTCAGAAGTATGTAATTAATAGGACTAGGACTAGTTTTGTTCTGAAGTCACCTGCATACTGTGACCTTGCCATTCTTAGCAAGATATTTTTTGTTTAGCTCTGTAGGAACTGTTGCCTCCTTTTAGAGCATGCTCTCTAGTGCTGGGACAGCAGTGGAAGGCACCAGTCTCTATTAGCATTTTTTTTAAGGGTGGAAGGGAACACAGTCTCACTATCTAGCCCTGGCTGGTCTGAAACTCATTATGTACATAAGACTGGCAATCATCCTGCCTCAACCCCACCCCCACCCCCAAGTACTGGAATCACAGGTCTATGTCACCATTTCTGGCACTCACAACCTTTCTATGCAGTGGCTCAGAGTTGTGGCTTTATTTCATAATAGATAATACTTCCTATCGTGATTTTGTCTTGTTCTTATTGATGATTTAAGAGAGACAAGGTATTCTTATAGGAGTTCCTTGGTTGATGTTTAAGGTTGGTCCTAAACTCCATCCCAGAAAACTTGAATGTTTAGAGAGAAATAAAAAAAAAAAGGGGGGGAGGGAACAAAGGAACCTGAAAATGAAAACTAGAGAAATAGGAAGGAAATCCAGCAAATGTGGGCTCACAGAAGCCAGGAGAAGATGGTGTTAAGGCAGCAGGACTCTGCCAAATGCTGCCGAGAGAGAAACTAATGTCAGAGCTCTAATAGTGAGTTGAGTTCACGAGGAATCACTGCAGGAAGTTGGACAGTGCACTGAAATACTGGAGTGGAGAAAACGTATGCCTCACCATAGATGGATGGGACGCTCTCCTGAGAAATAAGGGTGTTGCAGCCACAGAGGCTTCCTTTGATTGGAAAGGGAAGAAGACAGGCCAAGTCAATTATGATTAAGCACCATTATTTCAGAAAGTATATATTCTTCATAAAACAAATGAACAGTGCCCATGAATAAAGATTTTTATTAAATACACATTCACAGAGAATTTTCCTTCTGATTATAAATGATTCCATGAACTCGATGAAGTCAAGCAAGATCACCAGTGAATTGTTAGTGAGTGAATCTGACTTAGGAGCCTCAACAGTACATGTGAAATAGAATCCGAAGCCAGCATGGTGGCTCACTTTGTAAAGCCAGCTCTCAGGAAACTCTGGCAGGAGATTGAGGCCTGTCTGGCTTACATCTGAGTTCTGTGCTAGCTTGAGCTGTAGAGTAAGTCTGCGAAAAGTCAAGAAAGAAGCAAGGGAGTTAGGGAGGATCTGATCAGAAATAACTCCATTTTTGTCTTATACTCAGTTTAAAATTAGATAAAATTTATCTCATATTTGATAAGTTTTTATATTCTATTCTGTCTTCCCTTAAAATAATTAAGATTTCTCCATCCTTAATTTCTATTGCCCACCCTTCGTTGATCATCTTATTGCTGTCTGTAACTACAGACCTTGTTGGTCATTCCTGTGTCCAGACACATCAAATTTACGCTTACTCCACCAGGCTTCCAGAGACTATCCTGCAGCAGCATCTACTCCATGAGCACAATGCATGGCTTCCTGCTCTGCTCAGGTCAGCCACCTTCCTTCTCTGCACACACTCACACTCCTGTGCACACACGCCTTGTCTGTGGGCTGTGTACATGGTCTGCCCAGACTGGTCTGAAGGAGCTGCTGCATCTTGACTGACTGCTCTAGATGGTCCTATATACAAGTGACATGAGTGAGTTGAACTAGAATACTTTTAACCACATGTCTCAGAGCCCATGGGTATTGCACATTCGTCTTCCAACAGCATTGTCTTTAATATCTTCTCCTTTGCTACATGTTAATTAAAATGTTTTAGAACTTTTGTTTCATTTAGAAGCCAATGAAAATATCTAGTTGTTTCAATAAGTATTTTTTTAAGTTTCAGAGACTATGACAGTTAAGCTATTTTTGGTTGATTGCTTTTGGTTTTTGAAATACAGTTTCATGTAACCCAGACTGTCCTTAACTCACTATGACCAGGAATTCCTGATCCTCCTGCCTCCACTTCCCAAGACCTGGAATTGCAAGAGGGTGCTATGTCCAACTAACTTTAATTTAAAGGTACACACATATATAAGTATGTATATGAGAAACTGGTTCTTAGACTTTGGAAGAACTAGGGGAATCTTCCCAGTGTAGGGTGAGAAGGGACCAGAATGAAGAGAAACAGGGACAAAACCATGAAGATGAAGACCTAAAGAGGTGATGGGAGAGGTGCTCATGGATAGAAGTGGTATTGGTTGTTAGGAGTCAAGTAAAGGGGGCCAGACCTTGTGTGGCTGGGACAGTTTGTCTATGACTTTAGGATTCCTCATCGGAAGGAGGTTTTTTGTGGTACTATTTGCTACTGCAGTACATGGTTTTATTGTCTTTCCTCTTATTCTCTGTTGTTACAATTTATTTATAGTACTCTCTTATTCTTTTCCCCTTTAATATCTACGGCTACACCCTTTGTAGTATAAAAGTAGACAGTTTGTCATGACAGGTTTACACACAAAGATCATAGAAATGCCTTTATTACCCCTTTCGAACAGCGTGTATCTGGCTCATCTTCTAGTGTAATTGCTGCAGATCCTCCCCAAAGGAAGCCCTGAAAGGATAGACTACATTTATTTTCTGTTCCCCTCCACCTCAGGCACCAAAGCCTTCTGAAATTGCACATATTACAGTGTATAGTGGCACCATCTAGTGGTAGTTTTGAGGCCTAACCAAGTTCAAAGTCATTTGATAACCAGTTTAGAATTTCAAAAATAACTTTCTACCGGTTTTGCAAATTGCTGAAGCATTTATTTAATGTCTTATTTTGTTGAGCCTCTGAAACACTCTTCAGGTCAACAGATAGTACCACTGTTATGATTCATAAATAACATGGTTTGTAAATAAATGGCTCATACATTGTATACCTTCTTGAAACAAGGTCTCACCATGTAGTCTAGGCTGCCCTTGATCTCCTGCCTCTGCCTCCCAGGAGCAAAGATTGTCGGCATAAGCCACCACACCTGCTCACCCTGCTACTGTGCGTGTATTTTGATTATATTTTGGAAAAAAATATGCTTAGAAATGTAGTTAAACAAAATAATTACTTGAATACCAGAATTTCAGAAACGATCTCATTCGTGGCTGTAAGAACTATTCAGCAAGAAACTGCATCATGATGCCTCTAAGTCAGAGCATCGAGCTCATGAGGTAACTTTTCCCCCTAACACCCTGTTGCTCGTTTTTGTGTTTTATTTTTTCCTATTTGGGATGTTTTGAAAACTAAACAACCCTGTCCTAGGTTCCTTGATGATGCCCACTGAGCCTGTGCTGCGTATTTGCAGATCCAATCAGAAAGACTTGAGTAGTGAATCTTCTTATTTCTTTGTGGATTTTTTTAGTATGTATATTCTTGAAGGGAGCGTTTGTGCAGTTGCTTTTGGAGGACTGAAGGAGGGTATAGGAGCCCATGGACTGAGAATTATAGTCAGTTCTGAGTCACTTGGCATGGGTGCTGGAACCTCTGGTCCTTTTCAAGGGTTATATACAATCTTAACCACTGAGCCACCTCTCCAGCTTCACATTTCTGGGTCCTTAAATATAAGCTATATAGATAGATATCTTGATGGTAGTTTGCAGTTGATTGATAGCTGTGATAAGGAATGACATTTTAATCATTTAGTCCATCCTTGAGGCTATAGGGGTTATTGAGGAGGGGCAGTGTTAATGAAAATAAAAACATTTGGTAAAGAATCTACATCCACCTGCAATCCCAGTACTCTTCAGATAGAGGCAAGAATATCAGGGATTGAAGATCAGCCTTGGCTACATACTTCAAGGCCAATCTGGGCTGCCATAATCCCAGGTTTGCTTGTCTCAAAACAAATAACAATCACTTTCATGGATAATACAATAGAACAATAAAATTAATTGCAATTTTTGAAAAAAAAAATAGGGAAGAATACTTATTCAATGCCAGAGGGATAGAGGGATAGATGGGTATAATTATTACCATTGTACAGCTGGAGAGGCTGAAACACAAGGAAGTTAAATCACTTTTACAAGGTCTCACTGCTGTTAGTAATATAAGCACTCAGACCCAGATGCAGAGGACCCCATATGTAGTGTTTTGACTGTCAGTGGGAAAACTACAATAAAAAAGTGGACTGGAAACTTTATGGATTGATAACTCTTATTTGAATACATGCCAACTTCTTGATAAAAATCTTGGTTTTAGTTTATTGTTCACACATCTGTATTTGTTTGTCTCTTGTCTTATTATAGCTGACAACTTTCCATCTTAAAGGAAGTTTTAAAAATTTGCCTATCAGTCCCAAATGCTTAATTGTTTCTCCTTGTCCATTGGTTATAAATAGACAAACTACCCATGGACCAGCATTTTACCTGTGTGAGCACTCTTCTTCATTCAGCTCTTGAAAGTGAGATACAATCTTCCCTCCATTTCCACAGATGTTGGTATCCTCACATCCAAGGAACTGCAGATTAAAAACATAACAGCTATTTAAGTAGCACATAAATTACATGAGGAATTGTTAGAGCCTACAGATTATTTAAAATATGGAGAAGTATTACAAAGGTATTACACAAATCTAGGACATTTTAAATAAGGTACTTAAGCATTCAAGAATTTTGTTATTTGTGAGGGCTCATAGAACCAGTTTTCAATGGATGCTGAAAATGACGGTATTTGCCTGTGCCTCTCAGGAGGGGGAGGGTATTGGTAACAGTCACTTGAGAGAAAGAGTTAAGCTCTGGTTTGTACATGCTTATAGGTGTGGATTATTGTGTAAATAGTATGTGTGGGCTTTCTATGCTTTTATATTCAACTTTTGTGCAGATTTATCATCTCTATTGATATAATTTCAGTCTTGGGACTTTTGCTATTTTTACTTTGTTCCTATGGCATCTTCTGACCAGCCTCTTCATTCCCCCATCCCTACTACCCCACTGTATGTATATGAGGATAAATATACCATGTTTTCTATAATATCTTGCCATGCATTCATGTACTAACTTATCAAATGTCTATAAAGATAGATACACATGATTCTGTACAAAAATGGGACCGTATTATATACCTTAAAAATATAGACAACTTTCAGTCAGTCGTCCCATTCCTGGGAGTCCTTCCCACTGGTTTGTAAGCTGTGTGTCCAGGGAGTTTTCTGCAGTGTTGCTCATAGTCCCAAGAGGGAAAGAAGATCACTGAATAAATTATGCTCTATCTACACCACAGGATTCTAAGCAGTCACTACGAAAACCAATGTGATTTATATCAGAAGTGTCTCCTGTATCATTTTCTGTTGTGGAGTTTACTGTGTATATTTCCTTACTGACGATTTAGTGAGACTTCTAGAGGGAGAAGAAATAAATGTGAAAGGCCTTTTTGTAATTGAAAATCCAGTGAAGTAAATTTTAAGACCTGATTTAACTTCCATTTCTTTTTCTACTAGAGCTTTGAGTGTTTCTCTCTTGATTGACCATCTGTATTTGGGAAGGGGAAATCCACAGCCTTCAAAGTATTAAATTCCTCTTCTTGCCTGGCTTTTAAGCCCTACTGACCTTTTTCACTAGTGGCATCTGAAGGGCACCACATCAGATAAGGTCTCTGCTGCTAGTCACTTTTTATGAGCTTCATTATGTACCCGAGGCTGGCCTCCAACTCACATCAATCCTCCTGCCTCAGCCTTATGAGAGCTGAATATAAGCATAAGCTACCATGACTGACTCAAACATAGTCTGTGTTATTGTTTGTGTTGTGTTTGTGTTTATGTTTAAGACAGAGTCTCATTCTGTAGTTCAAGATGGCCTGGAACTCATTGGCTTTGAACTACAGAATCCTCCTGTCTCGGCCTCTGAAGAGATGGGATTATAGAAACAAGTCAACACACTAAGCTGTAATGTGGTCTTTAAAAGTAAACCGAGAGCTGATAAATTGTCAGATAAATTTAACAGCTGGGCATTTTTGGGCATATTTGAACATTTGGGCATATTTGCTAATAAATTAAGAAGAGAAAATCCACACATCTGTGTGACCACAGCTACCTTTTCTTGCTTCTGTGCAGATTTGAGAAAGGACGCATCTACACATTCATTGGAGAAGTGGTTGTTTCTGTGAACCCATACAAGGTGCTGAACATCTATGGAAGGGACACAGTCGAGCAGTATAAAGGCCGTGAGCTATATGAGAGACCTCCTCATCTCTTTGCTATTGCTGACGCTGCTTACAAGGCTATGAAGAGGCGATCAAAAGACACGTGTATTATGATATCAGGTATTTGGAGGGGGCCCTGGTTCCAAAGTTGGAAGATATTTAATTTTTTTTTGTACTCAAGAATTCACACAATCAATGAGAACCTTATTATTATTTTTTTTTTTAAGTTTACAAACCTAAGAAATTTTATAGGGCTCAGAAAAGGAATGAACACTGAATACCAAAGTTTTTCTACCATGTTCTATCATCCTCTAGTCTTTGTTTTGGAGGTTGAGGCAGGAGGATTTGCTTGAACTTTCAGGAGTTCAAGACCAACCTGAGCAACATAACAAGGCCTCATCAGATAAAGAGAGTACACATTATACTTGTATGTATTTTGTCACTTGTAGACTGGGCCAGCATGGAACATGATTCCTCCTATTTGAAGCACCAAAAAAAGTGTCAAAACATAACAAAAACAATTCAGATGTTAGCAGAATGAAACAAAGTGAATGATGCACTCACTTGCCTAAAAGGCAGACAAGTATTTGGAGACTGGTGCTGTGGTGTAGACAGAGGTGGAAATGGGCTCCCTGAACTTGGGGCCTGAGCTCTGAGACATAGGGAGGAGAGGATAAACTGTAGCCCATTCGCACAGAATGGGAGCCTAGCCACTCACGTGGTGCTGAGCCCTCTGCAGCATCTCACCTAGTAAAATGAGGACAAGGAAAGTATCTTTTCCCTGATCCAGGATGGCCTCTCAAACTGTGGGAATCTGTTGATGCTAATAATACCTCCCATTTACTTTAGTGGCTTTGTGCTTTTCAAAATATTTTTATAATCATTACTTTATTTTGGTAATCAAAACAACTTTACTGGTATGTAGCATAGTTATTTTTCTGCTTTACAGATAAGAATGTTAGGGGTCAGAAGCTTAAATAGCTTAGTGTTGGAGTTAGAGAATTATAACCTAGGAATATACTGTCTTGTTTTGTTTTTTTTAATGACTAAAACAGTTGAAAACATTCAAAAAGTTGACCAGTTACACAAGTTTATGAACAAAGATAAAAAGTTCTTTACTTGTTATTTACATATATTTTTATTCTTTGAGAATTTTGTGTAGACAATGTACTTTTTGTTATCATTTATCAATGTATTTCATCATTTATCACCCCTAATTCCCTCCCTTCACTTCTTCCCACCACTATCGTTTTAACTTCCTCTTCTCTTGTTTACGACGCACCCGGATCTAATTCTTGCTGCCTTTGTATACATGGGTGTAGGACTATCCACTGGAGCACGGTCAACCTACCAGGATCCACACCCCTGAAAAGAACTGATGCTCTTTACCCCAGGCAGCCATCAATTATCAGTAGCTCCTCAGCCAGGGATGGGCCTTGTGTGCCTCTTTCCCATCCATGCTAGAATGTGGGCTCCCATGAACTCATGCAGGGCCTTGTAGAGGCAACCACAGCGACTTAGTGTGCAGTATGAGTACAAAGACCCTGTCATAATTTAAAGACACCATTTCAGAGCAGTCCTCCCCAACTTCTGGCTCTTAAAAATCTTTCCACCCCATCTTCCACAATGCTCCTTGAGCTTTGTGATACAGATGCCTCATTTATGGTTAACCTCACACAGACCCTTATTCTGTGCACTCAGACCACTTGTGAGTCTCTGTATTAACCACCATCGCTGCAAAAAGAAGCTTCCTGATGGGAACCGAGAGGTGCATTAGCCTGTGGGTATAAAAATGAATATTTACAAGACAGTTGGAGACTGTTCATTTATAAAAGTATTAGTAGTTGATTTTCTCCTAGGGCCATGACCTCCCCAGCCACAGGTTCTTGGCTGAGTTTACAGCACCAGGCATAAAGTTTCTACCTGTGGAGTGGGACTTAAATCCAATAAGATAGTAGTTGATCCCCCACCCCCACCCAGCATGCATGCCATTATTGCGGCTCACAGAGTTCATAGCTGAGTAAAATTGCTGATGAACACCAGATATCAGCAGCCCACATAGCACCTCCAGGGTACAATGAAAGCAAGCAAGCAGAAGGAAAGCTTCCAAGTCTGTTCCAGCTTGATTTCTACATGTCCAGTACAAAGTGTATAGTATCTTCAGTAGTGGGTCTTAGTATCAAGTCATGGTGAACAACCATGAACAGTGGCAAGAGCTGTGTTTTATGTAGGGGAGGATCATCTGGGACCCATCTGACATGGAGGGGGAGTTGTGTCCCCCAGCATTCCAGAAGTAGCAGATTGTCAGTGTGTGCCTTTTTGCATATTTTTGCTGTATGTAAGTACATAGTCACACATGCATAAATAAACAAAAATACATAATTATAAGCATATATCTGCCGTTACAAAGTTAGTTTTCTATTCAGCAATGTATAGTGGACATATTTTTCATTAAAAGTTTTCATAAAACTAGCACATTCTCTTTAGAAATTTCACTGTGTAATTATTTTTATCTAATTCCTTATTAATCTATTTGCCCAATTTTAGCTATAACATAATTTATTTAAAAATAGTTTTAAAGCCTTGGGAGATTTATACTGTTTGGTTAAACTACTTTTAAAAAATATTCCCTTGGGAGAAAGCCCAGTGAGTGAAGTTTTGGTGTTTAAACGCATAGATGGGACTTCTAAATTGATCCCTCCACTCCCACCACTAGTACCCATTACACACTTTTCTATAATGCCTTGTGTCTTAAGCTTGGTGTTTTCTTTTTTCACTAAAATTACTATAATTTGGTTTAAGACTCTTGTTTGTCTTTCTTTCTTTTATTTTTTATTTAATCTTGTAATTTTTTTTTTACACTCCAGATTTTATTCCCCTCCTGGTTTACCCTCTAACTATTCCTCATTCCATACCTCTTCCCTGCACCCTGTCTCCACGAGGATGTCCCATCCAACCAACCCCCACCTCACCAGACCTCTAAACTCCCTGGGGCCTCCAGTCTCTTGACAGTTAGGTGCATCGTCTCTGACTGAAGCCAGACTGTAACTGGTTTCAGAAATCCTCGTGCTCATGCTCCCTCTCTCAGCTTTCTGAGTAGCTGGGCCTTTAAGCACCTGACTCTGATTGTTGTAACTAATACTTTATTCCCAATTAAATTTTAAACTATTTTTCTGTAGAAAATAAGGTCATATGAATGTAGCTGTAGCTACTGTTTGTTTTCACTATACTTAGGTGTGGAGCACTTTCTGCTATACTTGGATGTATTGTTTAAGGAACTAGTTTATCACAACTTAGTCCTTGATATATTTTACTTAACTAGATATTGATTTGCAATTTATAATTTTGCTTCTGTCATTTTTAAAGACATGTTTCTATCTATTAGAAGCATCTCAGGACAAAATAACTTAATAAGAAAGTGGGGAGGGGGAAGAAAAAGAGAGAGGGAGGAGAAAGGAGCGTGAAAGAGAAAGTAACAGAGTTTTAAATGAATAACCATCAAAGGTTTAAATTACTCTATTGACAATGAGCTTACTCCTACCTGATTCCTCCCTCTAGGGGAAAGTGGAGCTGGTAAAACAGAGGCCAGTAAGTACATTATGCAGTATATCGCCGCCATCACCAACCCCAGCCAGAGAGCAGAGATAGAAAGGTAAGAGACCTCAGGGACATGGGTTGGCCGGCATGGCCTCACCTAGTCTGCACGCTGGGCCAGACCTCAACTGACCAGCAGCAAGCATTTTTTTTGATGTGTAAATTGCTTTGATTCTTACATTGCATATTATATCTCTGCTTTTACTGCTATTACTATAATAATTTCCAGTTTTATCAAGTTTTTTTTTTTTAAATTAAAACTACTTTGAATTAGTTGAAAGTATCCTGGTTCTAGCTAGTTTCCAATCTCACCAGAGCTCTTGGAATTTGCACAGCTTGGCTTTATTGTTCAAGCCTCTTCAGGTTTTTGCTGTGTTTTTTAAAATTATGCTCTGAGAGAAATGGGCCCTGAAGATGGACCCATGGCTTCCCATCAACGTCACAACTGTAACTCATGGATGCTGGGAGTCCAAGTAAGATTCATGTATGAAGCAGTCTTGTACTGCGCTGTGCTGGGCTCACAGTCAGATGAGTGCAGTGCCTGGCACACAGTGTTTGCTTACTAAGTATGTAGGAGTGAATTGGTGGTTATGTGTTTCTAATGAAGCAGCATGGCTGGCTTTCTTATGCAGTGTATCCTTTTCTGAGAGGGAGAACTACTTTCCTTTAGCTTTGATGATGAACATTAGTTTACTGAGGAGTCGCAACTCATCTGTCTGTCACAGGCAGCTCAACAGATGGGATCAGGGTGCTGGCTGATGTAAAGGAAAAGAATTTAGATTTGATGATACTGTGTGGATTTTGCATTTTCATTATAACTGGATTACCCAGTCAAAAGAGGCCTTCTAAAGAAATGTGACATATCCCCACTTCTGGTTTTTGAACATTTGATCAAATTGTTGTAATTTCCTTTTGAATCTCAGGAGAGTAGCTAGCTGAGAACTAAATTACTTTCATCTTTATGTAGCAGATAAGGCTTATGTAAATTTACTGTCATTCTCAAACATAATGGGCTCTGTCATCTTATGGGGACCTTTGTAAGCAAGCAGTTCCTACACACATTTGTAAAGCAGACAGTCATTCATGAGCAGAAGTTTGAAGGGTCCATTGCAGGGTTAGGGGGAGGGATGATGGTCCACTAATCAGGTTGTGTCACAGGCCAGGTTATTTCTCCAGTGTGATACTGTGAGAAGAATCTTGTCAGTGAGGTAGAAACAAAGACATATGGGATAGAATGATGGTAAGATCATCCAATTTTCTAATTGTCTTCATCTCTGAATTTTTTATAATAACTTTGAGGTATTTTCATTAAAGAGTGAAGAATATGTTGCTGAAGTCAAACTGCGTTTTGGAAGCTTTTGGAAATGCCAAAACTAATCGTAATGACAATTCCAGCAGATTTGGGAAATACATGGATATCAACTTTGACTTCAAGGGAGACCCCATTGGGGGACATATTAATAACTACTTGCTAGAAAAGGTATGTGTGCTAGGTTTCTAGGGTGATGCTTGTGAGAGCTGAATGTCTAAAGATAATATTTGTGAAATTGCATTTATTGCTTTAAAGTACTGTTTGATCCTATTACCTGTCTTCAAATCTGCCTTCCGTGGGAAGATACTCTCCTGTGTCCTCACATTAGCACTTAGTGCATCCAGTTAGGCATTGTCAGTGCAGATTTGGGGTTAGGCATGGGACAGAAGAATGTGTGACAACTTTTGGGTAAGATATAATCCAAAATAGTCAAATCTCCTCTCTCTCCCTCCCTCCCTTCCCCTATGTAGCCAAGGCTGGCCTGTAACTCAGCATCCTCATGCCTCAGCTTCTAAGAGTTCAGGTTACAGGAGTATACCGTGATGCCCAGCTTTCAGACCTTGACTCTTCTTACATTGCCACCCTCCATCCAGTTTACTTGTACTAAATTGAAATTTCCCTTCTAGCTTCTGTTTGCTACTGTCTGCAGCATTCATTCTCTCAATCTAGTTAAGCCAAACCATACAGTTACTCTGCCTCAAATTGTGCTTCAATTCAGATGCTTCTCAGCAATGGGTTTCCCATCCCAGTGGCACCACAGCATCTTACAGTCCTGCAACTTCTATTTTTATCTGTTATATCAAGGCTAGACTACTAAGGAAACAAATACTTTTTCAGAGTCAGTTGGAAACAGGAAACACTAAATATTACCATCTTTCTTTCATTTTTTTTTTTATGATTCCACTATGTGTGTGTGTGTGTGTGTATTCAATCAAAAAGAATACTTTGAATGCACATACATGTTGAACATTATTTTTAGGGTGTCTAAGCAGAGCAGAGTCCCTAGGGCCTGATCATGGTGACTGATTTTATTATAGGATATGAGGCACTGCTTTTTGAAATGCCAGCAGACTCTGGACGAGGGAATGTTGAGAATGTTCCTCCCCAGCATTCCTCCCATTCTCCCCACTCAGATCCCTACCACGTGCACATACTGTCTTGAGACTGCAGGTTAAAAAACAAAATAAACAACAACAAAAGAAACACGGCTTCACTTTTCATGAATTTTATTTTTAAACAATATAAAGAATTATCAAAATATTGCTAGGCAAACCATAGCGAACACTCATCTCTGATAAGCTTTGTCCACAGGTTTTTGTTTTATTCTTTTTTACTTCCACCTGCACCCCCTGAGCTGAGGACCAAACCTGGGGACTTGTGCTTACTAGGCAAGGGCTCTGAGCTAAACCCCGTCACTATCCATAGATTTTTTTAATGCACAATGAATACAAGATTCTCTAAGAAAGTTGCTTCTGTTTTGTTTCATTTAGACCTATAATTCCAGATTAACCATTTTTAAAAAATATTTTTTTTTCTCAGTCTCGTGTGATTGTGCAACAACCTGGAGAACGAAGCTTCCATTCTTTCTATCAGGTTAGTAATCAGTTCCTTAGGCAGAGAATTGTTTGCCTGGTCATGCAAAGAATCTTTCTAGTGTACTCTCATCTGTCCTACAGCCTGCTGGCTTTCCTTGTCTCCAAACTAATCACATGTATGTACAGGCTTGTACATCCCACCTAAGGGACCGTGAGTATGGGCGCTGTGAGAGCTGATAGGTGACCAGCCAACAAATGCTCCCAGGCTGCACATCACCTTAAAGTGGAGGTAACAACATAATGACTGTGAAAGCTATTGGCACCATCTAGAAATGTTGATTTCATTTTCTTTTGAATTGAGTTGCTTCTCTTGTGCTTGAGAGTTCCACAGATGAAAATGTCAATTTGGTTTGCATTGCTCTCGATAGGTGTAAGGCAATGTGATTACTTTAAAAACAAAACAAGGATTTATAAATCCAAGGGAGAATTATTCTCTATGCTGTCAACACTCAGAAAAAAGGAATAGGTCTTTAGGGAATGTTATTAGAGTTTGAAACAAACTCTTAAATAACCCTCCTCTGGCCCATAGAGCAAGTGTGATATTAATATGATTTTTGAATCTCAAAGTAATATAAACCAAGATCTTTTTAAAAAGCTGCTGACGTAATCAAGTAACATTTGGGAGTTTAAAGAGTTAAAACCATAAGGTTGGAGCTATTTCAGTTGGTAAATTGCTTGCTGATAAGCGTGAGGACCTGAGGTCAGTCCCAAGAACCTGTGTGTAAAAAGTTGTGGACTTGGTGATGATCATGTACAGTCCTGTGCTGGGCAGGCAGTGACAGTCCTGGGGATTGCCTGCTCCAGTCAGAGACTAGAACCTGAGGAATGACACAACCCAAAAGCCGGCCTCCCTGCACACACCCACAGGAACACACATGTAGACACACATTTAAAACTTTGAGTTAAAAAGATTGATTTTTTTTTGTAACTGTCTTTGAAGGTGATTAATGGTGACAGTGCAATCATATACAACATTGTTTGATTAAGTAATTGCCTTGGTCAGTGCCATTCATGTTTGGTTAAAAAAAATTATGTTTAATGCCCTTTAACTGTATATTTGAAGAAAACCAGAACTTACTGTTGAGTGCAGAACCTTTATGTCAATGCCTCCTGAAGGCAGGCTTTTAAATAAAATGATAACAATTTTATATTTGTGTTTCTGTTAACAATTTGCTAGATTTTAGATAAACAATTTCTCTATAAAATATAAGAATTGTTTATTTCAAGAAGTTACAGCTTTCTGCAAGTATCTTTCCCAGTTGGGTGAAGTTGCTAAGAAATATCTTCAGTCTGAGAGTCCCAGCTGGCAGTCACACTCCTGTCTGACTGTGACAGTTGAGGAAAAGGTGCTGAGCACATGGGACTCCATGAGACTGCCGTGTATTCCCCATAATGTTGACTTTTCTGAACTTAGCAGGATAGCACTGCTAAGCTGCAAGCACCTCAGGGCAGGGATCCTGCCTGTCAGATGATGGCATCCGGGCAAGAACCTTTTAGACTTATCTTGTTGTGAATGTGAATTTTAAGTACTATTCCTCGTGGCTGTATAACATTCTGCCTGTCTTCTAGATAGAAGCTATTTACCTATAAGTGAGAACAACAAGATAAAATAAAATCCAAAAATTTCCTCAAAGCATGAACAGGAGGACTGTGTAAAGTCTAGAAAATGAGTAAAGAACTAGATCACTTCTATATCAGACCATTTGACATGTGGGGATCAGCATCTGCCTTGACAGTTGTGGTAGCCAGAAGGAACCCTAGAGGGACAGCCAAATGAGTGAATATTTACTAAAACAGTATTTATTAGATTGGCTTACATAATAGTCAGTTACATAATAGTCTTCATGCTAGAGGGGCTGAGAACCCAATAACAGCTCAGCCCATGAAGCAGGTGCCTCAGTAGTTCTGGTCTGGTGCGGAAGGCCTGAAAATACCTGGAGCTGCTGATCTTCCTTGGAACCTTGAAGAAACCGAGTTCTTCTGTCAGCAAAAGAATGTAGTAGTAGTGGTTGTGGCTCCGGCAGAATAGAGTAGATGAGCTGACTGGCAAGATAAAAAAACAAAAGGCAAGGCTTCTCCCTTAGACCTCCTTTTATCTAGACTGCCTACATTTAGAGAGGGTTTTCTCAATTCAAATAACCTGGTCAAGAAAATCTCTCACAGGAATACCCAGCAGCTTTTAGTCGATTCTAGATGCAGTCAAGCTGACAACCAAGATTATCCATCACAGCAATTTAATTTAAATTAAATACTTTTCAGCTACTCCAGGGAGGTTCTGAGCAGATGCTGCACTCTTTACACCTGCAGAAATCACTCTCGTCCTACAACTACATCCGTGTGGGGGCACAGCTGAAGGTGAGTTTCTTCTCTGAGAACCAAGAGGAGGCAGAGGGAGCACAGGCTATTCACCCAGGCCCTCTACTGCCCTCATGCAGATGAATGTTTCCTCTGTTCTGCTTTAAACATCTCAGTCCAATATTTATTCCACCACTGGACTGAAAACCTAGCTAACTAACTTGCATGGCTATACTGTCCTCATCTAACAGAAAGGTTCCTCTCTGTGTTCAGGGTTTTCTCTTAACATCTCTAAATATTTGATCTGACTCCATTTATCTGAAACCATAAAAATCACTGAGCACTAGCAAGCCGTCCTCAGGAGAGTGTGATTTAGCCAAAGGCATGCTTGTTATGACAAAATGAAATTAAAAAGCACTTTGATTTTCCCTCCTTCCTTCCTTCCTTCCCTCCCTCCCTCCCTCCCTCCCTCCCTCTCTTCCTCCCTCTCTGTATCTCTATTGTCTTTCCAACCCTGGCTGTCTTAGAGCTCATGCTATAGACTAGGCTGGCCTTGAACTCAGAGATCCACCTGCCTCTGACTCCCAAGTTCTGGGATTAAAGGTGTGCACTACCACTGCCCAACCTCCACTATTTTAAAATATTCGTTATGATTATCCTAGAAATAGTTTTGTCCCCTTAGGTTGTTTCCTTGTATTCACGTTTCAAAAGGACTCGTGCTTTCCCTTCCCTTGCCGGTAATCGTTTGCATGCACATCTGCAGGCCCATTTTGCTCTTTATTTGAATTAGTTTTCTTCTAGTCATCTCACAGCCAGTTTGACAATGTGTTGGTTGAGGAGAGTGTATAAAGAAGTAAATGCGTGTTGTCATGGCTCACTGGAGGGAAGGCATGGAAACGAAGAGAGCCAGCGCTGTGGGAGGCTTGGGTCACAGTTACTTCCAGAAGGATAAGTGTATGCATATTTGGGCCCTGCATTTCCAGATTTTTAACTTTTTTTTAATAAAAGGTACACTGCCAGCAGAGTATGGTAGCACATGCATATGACCTCAGTACTGAAGAGGGAGACAGAAAGATGATGACTGCACCTGGGCCACACAGCCAGACCAGCTCACAGGAGAAAGCACTGGTGATTTTAGTTAGGGAAAGAATACAAAGATCTCTGACAGGAAAGGATGTGAGAAGTGTTTTTATTTAAATTATTATTTCACTTATGCTAGTTATACCCTCATTACTGGCTTAGCAATATTTTTATTGCTGTTCTTAGAAGTAATTAATTTTCTATTCCTTGGCATTTAGGTTTGCCACCCTTTTACACTATTCTAAGAGCAGAAATGTTTGGCTGAAAATGAATTGAAAATTAAACAGAAGAAGGCAATGGTCCAACTTTCTCTGCATTGCCAGAAATACTTAAACATGTATAGAGGATTCTGAAATCAGCACTTACAAGCTGTAAGAGACTGGGCAGTTCTTTTGCAAACCCATCATGTGCTTTTCCTCACACCTCCTAGGTCACACTGGCATCACAGGCCTGTGGCTGAGCACTCACTCAGTAAGGGGAAGAAATGGATGTCTTAGTTAGGGTTTCTGCTACTGTGATAAACACCATGACCAAAAGCAACTTAAGGAGAGAAGAGATTCAGTTCATCTTCCAGCTGTAGTCCATCATCCAGGGAGTCAGAGGAAGTCAAGGCAGTACACATGACCCAGGAGGGGTGCTGCTTCCAGACTTGCTCTCCATGGCTTACTCAGTCTTCTTTCTTATACACCTCAGGGTCACCTGTCGAGAGGTGACACCCCCCCCCCATAGGCTATGCCTCCACAAATCAATCACTAATTAAGAAAATGCCCCATAGGCTCACCTACAGGCTGTTGTTCTGGAGGCATTTTCTCAATTGTGGTTCCCTTTTCTGAGATAACTCCAGCTTGTGTCAGGTTGACCATATACTAGCCAGGATAATGGCCATGATCACTTTAAAACCATGAAGTCTCCTGAGACTAGGTGCAAGCCCGAGGTGAGCTTGAAGAGGACTCAACAAATCTCATTCTCTAAGCAATAATAAAAGAAGAGATGAACGGCTGGTAGGGAAACAGCCAGGAATTTCCTTGTATGGAACAGAACTACAATCTCAACATGAAGTTATAGTAGCAATATCTGATGTTTAGGTATTTTTGGTATTTTTGGTATGCTAAGGACCAGAAAACAACCCGCAAGAGATGTACTACTCTCTCTATGTAACACATGAGGAAATTAAGGCTCAGTAAGGTTATGCATCCATCCCATGGTGAGAAAACACTGGCAGGTGTAGGAGCTTGCCTGGTTGTGCCTATAACACAAAGGAATGTGTGCTCTTTAAGCAGAGTAGGTTTGTTTTGTATATCCTCCCTCAGTAAGCAAGCATCAGGCCAGGGCCCCATCCAGGCAAAATGAGCAACTTGTTGAGAAGAGGCTTAGTCCAGAGCTACTTCCTGGAAACTTGTAGTATAAGCAGTTGCCAGTTTTTACTGTAAAATCTGATGGCACACTGGTATGTCCAACCCAGTGTCCATGTGTCCTAGGGCTGCAGATTCATCATTGAGCTCCTGTGCTCCAGTTAGAAGCTATGCCTTCTTATCACTTATCACAGGAGAGAAATAATGGAGTAGAGATCTGGACTACTTAACAACTTGCTAAGTTGCTCTAGGAGCTGCTTTTCCTCTGCTGGGAACTAAGCCTGATTATACAGTGTGAGAGGCGCTTCCAGCCTGTACAGAGGACCTGAGGGAGAGAGTTGCCAATGCAGTAGCCACCATGGACCTTAGAGTTCTCACATTCAACATTTCATGTGTGACCTCATGTCCCATGCCGTTGCTTCCATGGAGCATGGAGTTGTGATTGTCAGTGGTTCAACGCAGGACAGAACCGCTCAGAAAAGTGCATGGTGCTTATTTTAAGTGACACAAATCTCACACACAAATAGGCCTCATATAGCTAAACAACATTTCCAACACAAAATAAATTTTTTAATATTTGTCTCCCTTAAAATGATTTACTACAAAGGCATCAAGACTTCGGCTAAACACATGAGTTTTGTAGTTAATGCTTAGGTGAAGTGTTTGTGACTCAGTTCTCTGTTCATGTCTAGTCTTCCATCAATGATGCTGCAGAGTTCAAAGTCGTAGCTGATGCCATGAAAGTAATTGGATTCAAACCTGAGGAGATTCAAACAGTGTATAAAATTTTGGCTGCTATTCTTCACTTGGTGAGTAGGGACTCTCAAAGTGTATTGTCTCCCCCTAGAAACAGGACACTCTTTTAGATTTTGTCCCCTGTTGAAAGAATTTTCCTTGGTGAAAATTACCCTTGTGGTTTTGAAAACTGTATTCTGATTTTCTTTATTATTTTATATGATTATGGGTTTTCCTAACCACTGCAGACTTGGAGAATGTGCCCAGTGTGTGATTCCCTTAGACCTTGAGCTCAGCACCGAGCCTAATGGTGACAGCATTTGAAAGAGATGCTTTCAAGTGGCCTCCAAGGCACAGACAGCTCATCTGAGGCCAGCACCATAGACCAGATGGCAAAGATAGTTATGAACTTGACTCCATAACAATATAGACCCTCTGTCAAAACTGTACACTAAGATGAAAGGATAGACAGGTATAGAGAAGAGGGAAGGAAGTGCAAAGGAGGCTTTCACATGTGGACATGCAATTTAGAAAGGTAGTTACAAGCATGCTTACCTGAACTCGTGATCTGTCAGAAGCTCATTGGAAATGTCTCTTTTGTTTTTGGTTTTGATATAGGGAAATTTAAAATTTATAGTAGATGGTGACACACCGCTTATTGAGAATGGCAAGGTCGTGTCTATCATAGCAGAATTGCTCTCTACTAAGGCAGACATGGTGGAGAAAGCCCTGCTTTACCGGACGGTGGCCACAGGCCGTGACATCATCGACAAACAGCACACGGAACAGGAGGCTAGCTATGGCAGAGACGCCTTTGCCAAGGTGAGGCTAAACTTGGACCATGGGTTGCAGCATAAGTGAAATTCTCTAAGGATGTGTTCAGACATCTCTGACAGTGGGCTAAGGGCTTTAGGAAGCCATGAGACTTTCTGGCCATCATTGACTCTATGAAACCCCTGGTTTATTCACTGGTAGAAAAGCAAACTAGACCAACTGTGGGAATAAAGGAGTTGAAACCACTACCTCAGCAGAGTATGGCACTGCTGCCTCATTCTCTGCCATCTTCCAACGTAGCCTCATAAGTTCTTCTGACTGCTTCCAGCCACAGGACCTCTGCACATGCCATGTCTCGGCCTGGGTTGTTCCTCTCCCATAGTTCCCTATTTAGTCATGCTGCTGACCCAGCCCAAGTGTCTCTTCTTCAGGGAAGCCTTCCCTGGATTGCTTGAACACAGAATAGATTAGAGTCTTCAGGAGTGGCTATGAAGATGGCTCAGCAGTTAAACATACTTACTGTTCATGCATAGGACCCAAGTTCATTTCCCACCACCCATTTGGGCAGCTTAAACTACCTGTAATTCCAGTACCAGGAAAACCAACACCTCTAAGGGCACCTATATTCACCCACATACAAACCACACAGAATAATTTTTAAAAGTCATCTTAGACACTGTGTATGTGTTCCTTCATCTTACCCCTTACACTCCTTGGAGACTATGACTTTGTGTGTACTTAGTACTGTATTTCCAGCAAACTGTATGTCTGAGTGCCTAGCAAATGTTTAGTGAATGAATGAATAACTTCCTAAGTATCCAAGTTCATTTACTCATAGCTCAAAGTAGGAACAGTTTCAGAGGTGGGAAGTATAGATGTATCACTTATAGTAAGGCATGCATACATGCCCAGAGAATAGTCTTCAAATACAAATAGTAGCCAACAACCATATTTAAAAGTCCAGATTGCTTCCTTCAGTTTGGCACACATCATGTAGCTGTCTGGTAATAGGTGATGTATATTCTAATCATTCTACTTAGGCAATTACACATGTGCTGAACAGTCAGGAGAAGGTGGATAGGATTGAAGACATCCCAAGTTCAAACTGAGAGACTCATTCCCAAACAGGCAAGAATTTATGTTCTTTCTTTCACAGGCAATATATGAGCGCCTCTTTTGTTGGATTGTCACTCGCATCAATGACATCATTGAGGTCAAGAACTATGACACCACGATACATGGGAAAAACACGGTTATTGGTGTCCTGGATATCTATGGCTTTGAAATCTTTGACAACAACAGGTAAACTGGGTATGATACTGAAAATCCTACTGCTTGTTTTTCTTTCTACCAGCCTAACATTTTCCGTCTCCTGCAGCTTTGAGCAGTTCTGCATTAACTACTGCAACGAGAAACTGCAGCAGCTCTTCATTCAGCTGGTGCTGAAGCAGGAGCAAGAGGAGTACCAGCGGGAAGGCATCCCCTGGAAACACGTGAGTGCCGTCCTGGGGAGTCTCTGTGCTGCCCACCTTAGCAGACCTTCTGACCTTTGTGGCTTCCTGGTTGTTGTTTGTCTGTCAGAGTGTAGCATCACTAGAAGCTCACTCTCTTGGCTTCAGTCAGATGAACTTAATTCTGGACCCAGTTGTTCCCATTCCTCTCATCATTCCCTTCTCTCCTCTGTGATCTAAGTGGCAGTGAATTGCCTTTGGCTGCTGCTACTCCCATTCTCTGAAGCCTGTGGTTGAAATGCTGGGACACTTGTATGCCTGTCCAGTTCCACATTCTCTCTCTTGCTGTCACCTCTCTCCTCCTGGCTGTTTGTGAATATTTGTAATTGTCAGAGGCAAACTCTGCCAATGAGATGTAGACAGGAAGTGATACTGGTCAGAGGTTCACAGCCGAGAGGCTGGCTCTCCAGGCTTTCTTGTTCTCTCCTGATCCTGACAAAAGTGAGACCTGTGTGTGTCATTCTTCTTATGCATTTGTATTTTAAAGCAATCTTGATAGTACACTTTTTAAAACTCTCTGGTATTTTCTTATAGTAATTGTTTCTGTTTTGTTTAATTTCGTTAGGTTCCTTTGTTTCTTAGGGGACAGTCTGACATTTTCCCAGACTGTCCTTGAATCCTACTATGAAGCCAAAGATGACCTGCACTCCTCATTCTGCCTCCACCTCCCAAGGGCTGGGATTATAGTCTCTTGCTGCCATGGCTAGTTGCTGAGTTTATAAAACTCCAGTCTCACCACACAATAAAAACCAAGCCAGTGGTTTTTCTTTGATATCAAACATAGCATCATTCAATTCAAAAGCTATTTGAAATGTCATATTTAAATTATTTTTATATTCATACCTTCCCATTTTCTATTTTACTTATTTATTTTTAAAAGAGAGTGGTATAATAAATAGCGCTTCTGCCTCAAATTGCATCTTTGCCTTCCATCTTGTGTTAAATATTAGAATGCCATAAAATGTCATTGAAGCATATGAGCATAAATTTTGCATATTTAAAATAAACCAGAGTTGTCAATTTTATTATAAAAGAGTTGCCTATTGTTTGATTTAAACAGTGACCTCATAGCTATTTAAAATACAATTCAATTAAGTTTATATGAATTTTCCTAAGAATAAATCTTCCGTTTGATATACAATATAACTGGAATTGAGGCTTTTTCTAAGCATGAATCTTATCATAAAACCTGTTAATCAGTTGTGATTTAGAGGTAACTGATCCAAAACATCCTTTGAAGCTGGTTGTGGTGGCACATACGTGTAATCTCAACACTCCAGAGGCTGAGGCAGGAGAATCACAAGTTTGAGGCCAGCCAAGGCAACTCGATAAAACCGTCTTTTAAAAAAAAAAAAAAAGTCAAAAACTCCTCCAGCAAACAGAATATCAAATCCCATGGGCTTAGTTCCTAGTGGGAAGCATAACAGAGGCAGTAGTGGCTAATCCAGACACCTCAGAAAAGCTCAGTAACCTCGGAGATGAGGGAGTCGTAACTGAAACAGACCACTAAGGGAACAGAACCCAACTCCCGGGTGACAGAAACAGCAAATCGGTGTGCACCAACATCGTAGCCTCTGTTTGCCTTAGAACCCCAAACTTCTAAGCACTGTGCTTTCATTCATCATTATAGAACATTTCAAAAGTTCTCTGGAGTAAAAAGGAAACATGAACTCTGTGCACCATCCCCATCCTCCTGCCTCGAAGCCTTCCTCATATGTCCAGATTACCTTGAAGTTACTCAGCCATCACATTCCTTCACCTGTGACTTCCCTCATCTCTCTAAGAAACAGATAATCCTACAAAAACTATAACCACAGCTCTATGATTCCCATCCCAAAAATGAATAACAATTTCTTTAGTATCATTTCCTATTTCTTAAGTTGTCTCATTGTTGTTGATGGTGAAAGTTTACTTGACTAGATCCAAATTAGGGTTTTGCATCATGATTGATTGATTGATGGATAGGTTTCTCACATAGGTCAGCCTCATGTGCTCCCTCTCTTCTTTCCTCACTCATTCTCTTCCTGCCCCCTTTCTTTTTTTTTTTTTTCTTTGTAATCTTTTGTTGAGAAGAGTGAGCACTTTTTCTGTAATGAGCATTTTTTTCTGTAAGGTTTCCCAGCCCAAGTTTTGCTAATCGAACTCCTGAAGAGTCACTAACACATTTCTGTGTACCTGCATGTTCTGTGTATTAGTGATGAGATCTAGTGACTTGACTAGGTTCAGAATTAGTTTTTCTTCACAGTCTATTTTATGGCCTGTTTGTGAGTGCCTGTGAGGAGTTCATACAAATCTGATTAGCCCTCTGATTCATTTGTTTATAAAAGCAAATAATACTTTTGTTTTTTAAATTTTTATTTTTATTTATGTGTGCATGCCTGCTTGTCTGTATGTGTGTCACATGCTTAGAGGTTCTATGAAGGCCAGAAGAGGGCATTGAAAACCCTGGAACTGGAGTTACAGGGGATTGTGAGCCACCTGGTGTGGGTGCTGGGAACTGAATCAGGAATCTCTACAAGAGCAGTAAGTGCTCTTGAGCACTGAGCCATCTCTGGAGTCCCTGCAAATCATTTTAACTGTTGAGAGCTTCATATTCTAGTGAACTCTCATAAAGTTCAATTTTAATTTTCAATTCAATTGTTTGCCTGAAGCTTTCTAAGAATGTATTGTATACATTGTATGTTTTATATAGACATAGCTGGATTTTAGATGTTATAACAAATTTAATTATAAAGTTTGTTATTCGGATTCCATAGTCATAGGAAGAAAGTAGCTATTGAATGTGTTTGTATTTGGAGTGAGGGTACAACATGGGACCTCTGTATCTATAAATCATTCCACACATCTCTCCCAACTCATGAGCATTCAGGTCACCAGAAGAACCTGACTTTAAAAAGCATGCTTTAAGCAGTGCTTAATGCACCATTAAACTTAAAACCAGGAGTTGCTAGAATCCTCAGCAAATATCAGTGGCTTCTAGGAATACAGTTGGGTTTTAAGGCAATTCTTATACTCAGGACAGAAGACTTTACTTTCATAGACCTAATATTTAAAATGTTAGTTAGTAATAGATTTCCTTCATTTTTTTTTTGTATTTTAGGATATTTTTCTAAAGGTGTAATAACTTTTCTTCATAACTAAAAATATGGTACTGAACATATAAACATGGAAACATGGGTAATTCTTCCAGTAGGGCTGTCCTGGGCATTGGACGGTTTAACAGCATCTTCACCTTCACCTATGACAATCAAAACTGTCTGCTGACACTACATCACATGTCCCCAAGACAAAATTAATCTCAGTTGAGAATCCCACTCATGAAGGAATGGAATTGGGTGTAGGGTGGGGAGGCAGGAAGGACTAAGACAAGAATTAATCACTCTTGCCTTAGTCCAGTCACTGCTGCTGTTTCATTCATAGCACAAGAGTGAAGGTATTAGGTCAGAAGCCTCTGTTACATGTGTGCTCACTGTAGTGATTGACCTCACTACTGTCTGCCCTGCCGACACTGAGGTGAAGTGAAAGGGACGCCTGTGTGTCTTGCTTGTTGGGTTCCTGCTCTCCTAGGCATCGCTTTCCTGCTTGTCCTGCAGATTGATTACTTCAACAACCAGATCATTGTGGACCTCGTGGAGCAACAGCACAAAGGCATCATTGCGATCCTGGATGACGCGTGTATGAATGTTGGCAAAGTCACTGATGGAATGTTCCTTGAGGCCCTTAACAGTAAATTGGGCAAACATGGTCATTTTTCCAGCCGAAAGGTAATAAGACCTTCCTCTTATCTTGAGCTGTAAGATTCTTGCTTATTGTTTGGCAGGGCAGCATTGCTTTATATTAGGTTAAAAGAATGCACAGTCAAATAAAGGGGAAAGGCCTGATCGTGGTGTGTCTCTGTGAGTTCTGCTTGTCTGATACAATGATGAGGTTGACAGAATCATAGTATCCAGGAGAGGGAGCTACAGACTAAGGAATTTGCTAGATGCAGGAAAAATGAACAGGATTCTTTAAAAGCATGATGTCATTTGCAGCCAATAGGTGCTGAGTCCTTGTCCATGTGCTAGAATTTTATGCCTGCATCTGATAACTCTGCATAAGAAATTGCTTTTGTCCTTGACTTTCCACCACAATCCTCACTGACAAAATATGGAGTGTGTTCTGACTGCATTCTTCAGACCCTGGGACCTGCTTAAAAATGAAAGATTTTAGCTGCAGTTATGGTTGTTATGGAGAAATGCCTTCTTTCAGTGTATTGAGTAAGCTTCCAAGTCTCCATTCTTTACAATCTAAAAATGTCACAAATAAACCACATTTGTATAATAATTGGGGGGAGTTGTGGTTCTCAGAATCTTGTACAAGACCTGATATGCACAGTATGCTTGTCATTCGTGCTTGCTTAGGAGTCTGTATTGGGGAGGGACACCTCACCATCACCCCAGGCTTCCCTACAAATGCATGCTTGTCCAAGAACCAGACGCTGCCAGGAAAGCATACCTTGTTTCTTCCCATCCAGAAAGAAATGGGCAGCAGTTCTGTTTCTCTCTAAATCTGAAGCACATTGCCATTCTGCATGAATAAATCTGCTTCCTAACTCTGTCCCATTTGGAATTATGTAATCTTAATGGAGAAATTCCAGCATTAACTATAGAGAAGGTGTGAGTCATCTGTAAATTGATTATTAACTGACACTTATCTCGGGGCTGTTACTTGTAGCTACAAGCTGGTCTTCAGCTAATGCAGACTGATCTTTGCCATTAAGAACCTAGGTCCCTTCAGCCAATCCCCACTTATACCCCAAAGGGCTAATTAAGTACCTCTTGTTCAAATAGGTCTAGTCCTCAGTGCTGGGCACAAAACTGCACAAAGTGGAAAGCAACCTTAGTCACAGTGAGACACTTAGGGGCACCTTTATCTAGGCAAATGGCTGACTGTAAGGGAGTCTAGAGATGTCATCTCAGGTTGTGGAGATTTGTCTACTGATGTACCTTCTGGATACTAGCCAGTCAGTGTTGGTGAAATTATATCAATTTATCATACCAAATAAATCTTTCTTAAATTGTTTATATTTACATAGATATCTATAAGTCTCAAAAATGACACCCCAAATTATTATTCTCTCTTTTACCATGACCATTTATATGGCTGAATTAAAATTGGTCAGGCAAAAATATTTTTTTTTCATTTTATTTTATGTGTATGAGCGTTTTGCCTGCATGTATGTGTACCATGTTCATACAGTGCCCTAAAAGACCAGGAAACAGCATCAGATACCTTCAGGCTGGAGTTGTGGGAAGTAGGACTTGAACCCAGTTTCTCCAGAAGAATAGCCAGTGCTCTTAACCACTGAGCCATCCATGTAGCCCTTCAAGCATTTTTGAAATATAATCTTATTTTCTCCTTTTTTGAGATGAACTCTAGGTCTGTGTTGCTCAGGCTGACCTCAGACCTCTGGGCTCTGCTGATCCTTGGCCACTCAAGTGACTGGCTGGTACTGCGTGCCAACACACTAAGCTGTAATCCTTCTCCTTAAGGCAACTGAGAATCTTGTGTTTAAACACTTGCTACTGATTTGATAGGAAATGCTAAAAAGTAATTTCCGTAGTGATTGATTCTCTTTTATTTATTTCCTTCCTTATTACTGTTTTGGTGGAAGTCCCAGTTTCCCAACAGACCAAGTACCTACTTCATTTTCCTTTCCTTCACCATCCCTTGGATAAATACGAGATGGAGATATTTAAAGTGTAGTCTTTTGGGGAATTTGTATATATGTGGTATGTGTGTATGTCTGTGTGCAAGCATATGTGGAGGTCAGAGGTCAATATCTTATATCCTCTCTATTACTCTCCAACTTTTTAAAAATAATTTACATTTATTTATGTATTCAGGTATGTGCATGTACATGTGTGCCTTGGCACATGCGTGGAAGTCAGAGGACAACTTGCAGGAGTTAGTTTACCCACTGACCTTCTAGTTTATTTTTTGAGACAAGTTCTCTAATTGAGCCTGGACCTCCCTGATTGAGCTATCTTAACTGGCCAGAAAGCTTCAGGTATCCTCCTGCCTCTGCCCTGTTAGCACTAGGATTACAGACATCACTGTACACAACTTTTATGTAATTGCTAAGGATCCAAATCAAGTCCTCACCAACCGAGCCATCCCCCAGCCTCATCTTCTGAGGAATTTTACCACAGTTCATATGCATTGTCCAGACCTAGCCAATTGACCATAGTGACTATTAAAGCAGCCAGCAAATGGAGGCTAGTTGTGTGCTATGTGAATCTCTACCAAAAGCCTTTACCTTGTCAGCCATGGATTTAACAAACCCCCATAGAAGGGGATCTTATTTAGGTATTGTAATTTGTGATGTTTGGTCATATTAAGTTAGAATGTACTTTTAGACGTTGAAAATGTCTTTTTTTCCTTTATCTTTTAGACCTGTGCCTCAGACAAAATCCTAGAGTTTGACCGGGACTTTCGAATCCGGCATTATGCAGGTGACGTGGTGTGAGTATCTACTCTGGTGCCTAGCACGATGATTTGCATGCAGTCTCTCTTCAGAAAATAATACTAGGAAAATACCAGTCCTTTTTCTTTTTGTGTGTGTATGAGGGGGGTCATTTTGTAGGTCAGCATATTTTCGTCTCTTGATTTGAAGAAAGTGGTGGCATAGCTTCATTTCTCCCTTGCTTCTCAGACATTTGGTTTGAGCATATGATGTGTGACCATGTACTTCCTGGTGTGGTTGGAACTCAATAAAAGTGAACGAGTGTATCAATAAACCTTGGAAACAAAGGGTTTATTGGTTAGGGTCTACCATAGACACGCGGATAAGATAGGTTCTGCCCGAAGGAAGCCAGCAGGTTAGTGAATACAAGCAGATACGTCCATGTCACAGGAAGGGAGGAAAGGTCTAAGCAGGGAAGGTACTTGGCATCATGGCAGCAGCGAAGAGTCTGGAGAAATCTTGCTGGAGGAGGCAGTGTACAAGTCCATCACCCATCACCGTTAAGTAAAAGCCTGGAGATAAGAGAGGAGAGAATGAGGGGCAAAGAACTGCAGAGCACCCAGTGTCTGCAGGGCTATAAGCAGCTATGCAAGCAAAAGCAGTTTTACTATATTATTGTCAGATAGTGTCTGAAAATAGAATTCTTATTTTTTTAATTGTTTATTGCCTTACAATGAAAACAGCAATTGACAAATACCAAATGGTGTGAAAATTACCTAGGTATGTTAGGTTCCAGGTGCTCCTGTATCAGACTTTCACAAACCAGTGACTTAAACAGCAGCCACCTAGGTTAGGGATGTAGCTTAGTGGTAAAATGCCCACCTGGCATAGGTGAAACTCCCAGCGCCACAAAAACAAACACAGAAGCACACGTGAGTTTTCGTAGCTTCATAGTTCAGGAGGCAGGAAGATCAAAACTGGGCTATGACAGGCTACACCTGTCCCGGAAGCTTCTCTCAGGGAGAAGCTGTCCCCTTTCCACTTTTTGATGCTATGGAAATTCCTTGGCTTGTGGCTTTACCTCCTATGGCTGCTCCTCATCCATTGCTTTCTCCTGAGTGTTAACTCTCCCCTCCATGTTAAAAGGATTTGGTGGCATTTATGGCCCCCAGTCACTTATTGGATTAGCTCTTCTTCTTTCAAGATCCTTAACAAAATCACATCTCTTTACTATAGAAGACAGCATTCCCAAGTTCCAGTGTGGGAGTTCTCTTCCCAAGGGACGGTGGTATGGCTGTCACTTGGTCCGGGGGTCATTGTTCAGACTGTATTTGTTAAGTTTCATCCTTCATTGAACCCTAGTCTTAACGTTCCTTATCATTTAAAGAACTCTACTTTTCCTTATTTATTATGTTAGGAATTCTTCCCACGTAACCTATTAGAAGAAGAGATTAATCAAGACAAAAGCAAATGATTATCTTTATAAATGCTGGAAAGACATTTGAAGAAACTTTAATAGCTATTTCTGATTAAATTAATACTCCAGAATCATAAAACTATATGAGTCTAAATTAGAGTCTGTCAAACTAGCCATCATTGCAAGATGTCATCATCACCCACCCTTCTGACCCTGTGCCCAGGATTTAGATGTTGTCATCTCCCACCCTTCCTACCCTGTGCCCAGGTTTTAGAGTACTGAGTGAGAAAGTCCAGCTCCACTGAGATGCTTCCGGCTAGGATAAGCCCAAGCCTTATTCCAGGCTGCTGTTTGATGATCAGGGTGGCGTAAGGGCAGAGCTAGACAGAGGCCTCTGCCTCCAGGTCCTCTCATTTTATAGAGAAATCAACTTCTACAGAACAAGTAGACATCTGGCCCAAAGCCTCGTGTCATATTTATGGGAGAACTGAGGCAGCAACTAGGTTTCCAGGCTCCTGATCCAGAGTGCCAACTGGCACTCACTGCCTCAGGCTTCTCCAGCCTTCAGTCCTCTACTGGGTTTTTATGGATTATCTTCTAGATTCCCAATACTTTATAGGGTATGGTATCTGACCACAAGGTGCTTTTCATACAAGATGTACATATATGCATGTTATTAAATGCATATTTAAGCATAAATACGCACGTGTACACATACATATGTGTGCATAAGAAAAGATAGATTATAATAATTTCCATATGAGTCACAGCAAGTGTTGTGACAAACTCTGAGTAAGAAAACACTGTAATATTTTTAGGTGTTGTGGTACGCCTGGGGAGGCTGATGCTGCTGGGCTCTGTGTGCTAGGAATTATTTTTATAGGATAAAGTGGGAAGGGTGGTGAAAAAATATTCAGGAAGTAGCAGGGGTGTATCCATTCTTGCTATAGTACAGATTGGAAAGCCTGGAAGAGGAGATGAGATCAAATCACAGTGAGGCTTGAACTATACTATGTATGGCCTTTGAAACTCAGCCTGTGTGGGTTTAACAATAGATAGAGAGTAGGGGACTCACGTGTTCAGTTAAGAATGACAGGAAAGTATTAGGAAGAAGATCTAGGTCAGGCAGGCAGCAAAATAATTTTGGATGTGTGGCCTTAAATCCCTGTGGCTAGCACACCTGGGATAATTTTTTGTTTTGCAAAATTAAATATGTAAGGTTAAAGGTCAGGGTTAGGGGCCTGAGAAGTATCGATGTGATTGTCAAGCAGAAAACAGAGACGGGCAAGAGAGCAGAACTGCTAAGATGGAGTCTAGAGTCACTGTGTGCAGTCACCTCGCCCCCACCTACCCACCCAGAACGCTGGTTACTCTATACCCCAGCACAGAGTGGCTTCCTCTAGAGGCCTTTCTGGTCACTGCAGCAGTACAGTTCCCCTGCCTGGGCTCTTCTCACCAACTGCCATCTTAACTGGTCTTTTAAAGCCTTGCTTTCTGCCTTCCCCCTGATGGTGACTAGTGGGCTTGTCTCTGTAATCCTGCATGTGCCTGCTTCCAGCCCTTCGTCCTGCCTGTTGCCCCTCAGTATCTGCCGGTCCTTGTCCTCTCTGCTTACCCAGTTCTTACCATCCTTTGCAGTTCTCCTTGGACTCTCTCATACCCTGCACACTGAGTGGTACTTAGGCAAGTCACTTGACCTCCCCACGGATGGGACAATTAGTTCCTGTATGCAGCTGTTTTGCTTTTATCTTAGGAGTGCTGGATGATAAATACAGCTATCTTTTTTGAAGCCATCTTTTTGAGGTAAGCTAGCCAGTAGAAAATGATATTCTTAGAACAATGGGACTGGTGTCTACTTTCCTTCTGAAGGAGAGAAGCAGAGTAATTTTTATTTAGTATGCAAGGTCTGGCCTTTACCTCAGAGCTAAGTGAACTGGTTGTACAGAAATCTGATTGCAAAACTAATAGCGAAGACCTGTACACATGGCAATGATGCTTGCACTCTGTTCTCTCCCCAGCTATTCTGTCATCGGTTTTATTGACAAAAATAAAGATACTTTATTTCAAGATTTCAAGCGCCTCATGTATAACAGGTATGACTGTTCATTACCTTTACTTCAAGCTCTTTGACATACGTTACAGAATGTATGTGTGTGTACGTGATTCCTTTATGTGACAATTTTAACAGTTTTTAGCAGACTTTTCTGCATTGCTCTGCTTAATGTATGAAAAGTGTATATGACCTCAAGATTATAAGATCTGTAGACTTGGGGCAGGGGCTACTAATACCAGTAATATTTGCCTTGATTCTCCTTGGTAGGTGTTTCTGTTTTCTCTGTCCACTGCTACCAGCCTTCTGGTACCATGTACCAATGTCCTCAGTAGTTTCTAAGCCAGGCCAGAGGTGACTAGTATCAAGTAGCCTCTGTCCACCTCAAACTGTTCCTTACTCAGATTCCCGCAGCAGAGTTTTTGCACACATGTATGAGCCACTCTTCTCGGGCTGACACCTGGCATCAAAGAGCCCTGGTCCTGACTGAGCCTTGGTCCTCCCTCGTCCTCACAAACCTCCTAAATACAAAAAACTATACAGAACAAAAACAGACAATAGATGGAACTTTAAACCCAGTGTGGAGAGAAGGTTCAGGAAGGCAGAAGAGGCATCTTGACCATTATTCTGTAGATTAGAGAGGCATTTACTCACTCATTTAAGCCTAAGTAATTCCTCAGTAGATTAAAAGATTATATTATATACCTTTGAGCCACACATTCTTCTATGCTCTGAGATACAGCTGGGGAAACAGTTTAGAAACCATTCTTTTTCTAATAATAAATAAATAACTTTCAGAAAAAGTAGGTGAGATTAAGAGTAGAGGTACAGGGGAGGCATTAAAAATAGGATAAGTCTTACTAGAGGCAGCATCAAGCAGACACCTATATGAAATGGGGGGGGAACCACACTGCTACCTGGAGGAAGAGTATTTTAAGCAGAGAGAACAGCTGGTCCAAGGCCCCAAAGAAGGAATCTGCTGAGAGTATTAACAGCAAGAAAGCTGTATGATAAAAACAATGGGAGATGGGGAGAGTGGTAAGAGTGAATTTAGAGAGCTGGACAGGACCAGAATCATAGTCTGTGAGCCAACATAATAACAAGGATGGAGAGAGGAAGCCATTGCAAAGCATGATTTCCTGTGATTTTTACTAAGAAGATTACTAGAGCCACTGTGTAAAAAATATAGTCACAGGAAAAGTGGAGCTAATGAGACCAGTTGAGGCTGGCTTAGCAATGGTAAGGAGAGGAGGAGTAAACCAGGTGATATTCAGAAAGGAGAGTGGAGCTGAGCTGATGGACAGCCAGAACCCAGCCAGAACCCACTTGTGATGCCGGAGCCTATGTGGCAAGACAATGTATGTTTTGAATGTGGAAGTCCATACTGCACCCAAGTGAAATGTCCACTGCAGACTCCCATCTGCATCTCCAGGAAGGCGGGGCTGGAAGTACCTCTCCATGTTGGTATGCTGGTTATATTTAAGACTATGAGACTAGAAGAGTTACCCAAGGAACAAGTAGATTTAAAAATAACAGTAAAGAAAGAGTAGGGTAAAATTAATCGATCCTAATGGTCCAACATTTAGTGAAAGAAAACTGAGGGCACTCTACAAGATAGAAGAAAAACACAAATCCAGTGTCCATCTTAGAAAAAGTAACAAAATACTCAAGGAAGCAAATATGGAGACAAAGTGTGGGACAGAAACTGAAGGAGGGGCCATCTGGAGACCATTCCACCTGGGGATCCATCCCATGTGCAGTCACCAAAGGTAGACACTTATGTGGATGTCAGCAAGTACATGCTGACAGGAGCCTGATATAGCTGTCTCCTTAGAGGTTTGCCAGAGTCTGACATTCAGAGGCAGATGTTCACAGCTAACCATTGAACTGATCAAGGGGTTCCCAATGGAGGAGTTAGAGAGAAGACTGAAGGAGCTGAAAGGGTTTCCAGCCCCTTGAGGAGAACAACAATACCAACCAACCAGAGTTCCCAGGGTCTAAACCAACAGCCTGGGAGCACATATGGAGGAACCCAAGGCTCCAGCTGTATATATAGGGAGGATGGCCTTGTCGGGCACAGGTAGGAGAAGAGATCCTTGGTCCCATAAAGGCTGGACGCCAAGTGTGGGGGAATTTGAGGGTGGAGAGGTGGGAGTGAGGGGGTAGGTGGAGGCACATCTTCATAGAAACAGGAGAAGAGGGGATTGGATAGAGGGTTCCTGGGCAGAGGGGGGTGGAAATAGGGTAAGGGGATAAAATCTGAAATGTAAACAAAATATCCAATAAAAAAAAAAAAAAAGATAGAAGAAAAACACAAATCCAGTGTCATGGAGGCCCAGCAGGGGGTACTTTAAGAAAATAAATAAATAAATAAATAAATAAATAAATAAATAAATAAATAACACAGTGGTACTCAGTAGTTAAGAGCACTTGCTGTTCTTTCAAAAGATCACACATGAGACAGCTCACAACCACCTAAAACTCCAATTCCAAGGGCTCTGGTACCCTCTCTGGACCTACATAAGTACTGCATACATTCAGTGTGCATATATTCAGGCATATAAACATGGAATAAATAATCTCTTTTAAAACAGAAGAAATCGGTAAGAAACAATATCAAATAAAAAACAGAAATAGTGCCAAGATTAGCCAACTGTGTTTGCTCATGGGATAACTCACTGGGTTCTTGAAAATACTGATTTCTGGACAGTGATCAAGACAAATGTTTGATCAACATGGGCTTGAGAGAGAACAGAAAATGAAAAGATGGACACACGATGTTTAAATAATTCTCTCAAGATCTTTTGGTCTAAAATGGTTTTGTCTATAGATGCTGAAGTCACAAAGAATGAGGACAGAGCTGTCAGCAGTAGAAAGTTGCAAACACATTGAAATAGGAAAGTCCATGCAGGAGCTGGGCATGGGAGAGCGTGACTTTCAGAAAAGAAAGCCAGTGTTCAGTTTGTCAGGTGGTGTGCTCCCATTTGAGGAACAACTGGCAGACTCTAGCATTTCTCTATAGAAAATGTTGCACTGGAAATATAACCACGTTTGACCAGTGATAATGTCACAGTATGCTGTCAAGCTTGTGTCCAAAAAGGAACACAAAATGGTATTTGTTATATTTGTGCATTTCTCATGGCCCAGAAAATCAGCTGACAGAGCAGCACCTCTCAGTGTAGACTAATGTAGCCCAGGATCACAGCCCCAGAGTAGAAATGAAGTAACACACGGGTGTATTTTCTGAAATATTGAACAGTCACACAGGGTGCACTCCTTACACTGGTCTGACAGCTTGTTTTCTATTGGAAAAACCTGCTTGGGAAGCCAGACAGCAGTGGGAACTTGCTTACTAATTGACAATGAAAAATATTACCCACAGAAGCTAGTCTGTCTGTATGCTTGGTAAGCACGGAATTAGAACAAAGGAACTTAGGCTGGGACAAGATGAATCCATTTTATCATCTTCCAGAGCAGTGAAAAGATTAAATGTCTGCTCACTGCTGCTTATTTCATGTATCTGTAATAGGAAAGACTTTGCAGTGAGGTAGCCCTTAAATGAGACACGTTTACCCACAAATACTTTTTGATATTTCTGTGGCTGACCAACCTCCCAAAACCTGAGTGCATCCTTTCTTTGTGTTTGTTAATGTGACCCTTGGTCTTTAGAGCCCAGCAGTTGCACACACACACAGGAATGATGTGTATGCTCACTCTTGTGTACATGTGTCTGTAAGTGGAAGAATGGAGCAGGCAGACTGTCTGCCAAGTGCATGAATTTTTCCTCGTTCTCTTGTTGCTCACATCTGCCTTACCTTTTATACATCCTAGGTTTCTAGCTTTGTTTCTCTCGCTTTAAAGAAAAAAAATTTGGTGCTGGAGAGCTTGCTGCTCTTCCAGAGGACTGGAGTTAAGTTCCTAGTACCCATATCAGGTAGCATACAAGTATTTATCCAAGTATTTAAGATATCTAAAAAAAAAAATTGTTTGGAGCTAGAGAGATAGCTCAGAGGTTAAGAGCACTGACTGCTCTTCCAGAGGTCCTGAGTTCAAATCCCAGCAACCACAAGGTGGCTCACAACCATCTGAGATGGGATCTGATGCCATCTTCTGGTGTGTCTGAAGACAGCTACAGTATACTCACATACATTAGATAAATAAATAAATAAATAAATAAATAAATCTTAAAAAAAAAAAAACTATTTGGTAATATTGTATAAATGACTTTCTGGCCTGAAAATTCTCTCTTTAAATGACCATGTTTATTTGGGTTCTTTTTATATCGTTTCTAATGTGATATATATTCATATTTTCTCCTCTTCCCTTTCACTTACAACATTGTATGAGAATAGTCTCCAGTTCCATCCAGCAGTAAATAAGGCAGAGGAAGAATTTGGGTTAGAAACTGCCTAGGTCCAGATAACAGTGCTCTGCAGTCCTCTTGCACATGGATGGATTCTTGAAGTACACACAGTTTTCTACCGTCTGGAAACCCTCTCTAGTAGGTGTTTGAAAGGCACTGTAGGAAGCCCATACACCAGGAGTGAAGGGCCATCATTTGAATTACTTCTCTGCTAAAGGGAAGAAAGGAAAAACAGTGTGCTTCTATGTGTTCATTTTTATAAAGGTCTGACTGGAAATGGCAGGCTAGCACCGTACAGTGATCAAACTATCCTGATCCATTTTCCGCCGGCATTGATGGTAGTTGGTCCTCCACAGTGGTGGTGTTAGAAGCATTGCCCTCTCTGGGCACATAGCCAACCTCACATCACCCTTCTGCCCCCAGCATCATCCATTCTTCCATCTCACAGAGATCATTTTGTGCAGGTGTGAAACACGTTCACAGCGTGCTTTGGAGAACCAACTCAGTTTTCCACAAGGGAAAGAAAAATGGACAAGGTGGCGGAGGAATAAATACAATTAATTAGCAGTGAATGTCTGTTAATTGTTATCTTTGCTAACCCTAAACCCTAAATTTGTCAGGAAAAACAGTCTGACAAGAGAAAGGTCTCCCAGTGAAGCAGCATTTCCAGTCCTAGCTATTTTAAAGTACAAAGCACCCAAAGGGAGACTGAAGAAAATCACAGCTGAGGCACTATACTCATTTTATGAGAAAAAAAAATCTCCACAAAGTCGAGTAACAAATCTGTGGTTTCAACATAGAATTGGCCTGATGTGCAATTTTAGATTTGGGTCATAGTAGCCATACTATGATATCAGTGTTGTTCTAGAACTACTACCACTGCCTGTGAATGTGTTCATTAATCCAGGAGACTATCAGAACAGTTATGTCCATATCCCTAGCCATGTGTTGGTTACCTATAGAAAATGTTTTCCTTCCCTATTGTCTGCCATGGTGTGAGAACCATTTCCTGCTAGAGACTTATCTTCGTTTTCTTGGCCATTACAGAAACATCCCGTGTGTGTGTGTGTGTGTGTGTGTGTGTGTGTGTGTGTGTGTGTTTATATAAAATAAGTGTACTGGCTGGTTTTTGTGTCAACTTGACACAAGCTGGAGTTACCACAGAGAAAGGAGCCTCCCTTGAGGAAATGCCTCCATGAGATCCAGCTATAAGGCATTTTCTCAATTAGTGATTAAGGATGAGAGGGTCCATTGTGGGTGGTGTCATTCCTGGGCTGGTAGTCTTGGGTTCTATAAGAAAGCAAGCTGAGCAAGCCAAGGGAAGCAAGCCGGTAACTAACATCCCTCCATGGCCTCTGCATCAGCTCCTGCTTCCTGACCTGCTTGGGTTTCAAGCCTGACTTCCTTTGGTGATGAACAGCAGTGTGGAAGTGTAAGCTAAATAAATCCTTTCCTCCCCAACTTGCTTCTTGGTCATGATGTTTGTGCAGGAATAGAAATCCTGACTAAGACAATAAGATACATATGTATGTGTATATTCTGAGAGCCACATTATCTGTGCAAGAGATCTACATAGTAATTTAATGGATGTCACTTTAAAGAAGTTTAAAGAGTTTTTTTTTAAAGTGTCACAGTTTGAAATTTGTCTGTGGTGCCATGTTCGTCATGGTGTAACCATAGTTTTCTAATGCAACAGTGTTCTCGGTTGGACTTTGTGAATCCCATGTGCAGTGCACTGTGATCCTAGGACACACTTGACACCATGGATTACTTTACTTCCCTTATTTAAATGCAGCTTTTGACTCATTTTTTCTGTTTCTCAGCTCAAATCCTGTGCTGAAGAACATGTGGCCCGAAGGCAAGCTGAGCATTACAGAGGTGACCAAGAGGCCTCTGACCGCTGCCACCTTGTTTAAGAATTCTATGATTGCTTTAGTAGACAACCTTGCTTCAAAGGTAATTCTTCTCCTTTCTAAATGTCCTTTATAACCCATAGATTCCCTATTAACATACATTAGAGAACACATGTGTGATTTACTTTTTAGGTAATTATCCTTAATTAAGTTGAACAGTGTATATTCAAAGTGAACAATAAAATGTTTTTTTCTGCTTTTTTTTTTAAATGACTAAAATAATTGTATCCCAGATGAATTCCCTTTTTAAACATTTTATTCTACCATTAAGGTCGAGGGAAAAGTGCCATTGTGGTTTCGACTAGATGTATGGCATACCATACCTGGAAAGATAAACTGAATCTGTGCTGGAAAGTAGGGCATGGCCAGAGAGGGAGGGGTGGGAGGTGGAGACAGCTGAATGTAGCTGTAGTCATGCACCATCCATCCTGTGTGGAGCAGCAAATGGCCAGAAGGAGGTTAAACAAGAATGTAGCTTCGAACTGTTATCCTCACTGTACACATGATTCATGACAGCTATTTCTAATTTTTGCTGTTGCTTTGATTATAATGTCTGATAAGTTGAGTCTGGTTATTTTTCCATTTTATTTTTAAGTACTGCTTTTATTTTCCCCTCCTTTAAAGAGCAGAATTCTGTTCCTAACTGCTGCTCTTGACAGGTTTGATAAATTTGCAGCGCTCTAGGACTCGTTATTTTTAGCTCCTTTATATCTTTCTCTTCTGGTAATTGTATTGTTTGTTTTCTTCTTTATTGGTATCTTTTTAAAAATCTATTTTTCTTGTAAAAGAATTCATTTGCATCTGTACTTCACCATGACTACAGAAGGCACATACCTCGAGTGCACACCTATGCTGTAGCTTTCCGTGGTTTCCACCGTTATCCCTTGGCCTCAACTGATAGCAAATAAGCTCAGTCCCTCTTCTTGTAGAACTAAATTTCCAGAAAGACAGACGAGCATGAAGGCTAGAATGCCGTTCACACCCTGAGCCTCTGTCTTTTTACTCTTTGTGTCATCTTTAATCTGCTGCATCCAGTAAAGAAGTAAACAACATCTAGAAAGAAGGCATACAACGCAGGAAAGAGACGGCTGCTGCAGAAGGCATTCACTCATTTAACGAGTGAAAGAATTACTGTTCTCAAAAACGGATTAATATATATCTGTCATCTCAGGAAGACTGACAATGTAAGGCCTGCTTAGGCTGCACAGCAAGTTCTAGGTCAGACTCAGCTATATAGGGAGACTGTATCAAACACAGGAAACTATGAAAACCTAATTCCAACCTTTTCTAATACATCAAAACAAGCCTGTACCCAGGGAATAGGAAATATATATTCCTTTCAAGTATAAATGAAAACCCTTTGCAAGAATTGACCACATGCTGGGTCACAATGACGTGACTATTTTGAAGACTAGATAGACAGTTCTAGTCTCCGTCCTCAAAGCAAGTTATTTAAAAATTTAGAGAAAACTCTAAAATAAAATGCTTTCTTAAATTATTCACAGATTTAAGAAAGTATCACAACAAAATTATAAAATATCTGGGACTGCTTGACAAAGCATTGACAACATTTATAAGATGTTAACATTTGGTACACCTTTATAAAGCAACAAGGATGGCTAAAAGTAGGTAGGTTCAACTCAAAGCCCAGAAGAGAAACTCAAAAGAGAAGAAAATAATTTTAATAACAGAAATTAACCATAATGGAGAAACCAAAAAACTAGTAAATAGACAAAACCTCTAATAAAACTGATTTTAAAAACCAGCAGGTTGAAAGGAAGGCCATTATAACCTCTGATACTGGAGGTCAGTGTGCTTGAATAACTGGCTGCTAACACATTTTAAATTTAATTTGCTAGAAACATGTTGTTAAAATTGATTCAAGATGAAATAGAACATCAGAATAAAACAGTAACCTTAAGGATTCTGAATCACTAATCAGAAGTCTACTGCCCTCCAACTCCTCCAAGAGCATCAGGTCTGATGATTTCACAGTTGCAGTTTCTAAACTTTAATATCAGCACCTGTCAACTGTATGGGAGGTGTGAAGAGAGGCCACTTATTTACATGAGGTTTGTCACAGCAATACAAGGTTAATATGAGAAAATAAGAGGTTGGTTGAATGTAAGAACACAGACAAAAGGTCCTAAAGGTATGTATGAAAGTTGTCTTTTCTGGTAGCATAATAAGTACAGTGCCTACTGAAGATACCCAAAACAACACAAGTATTAAGTAAGTTCTCTTAGAAATCAACTATCTGATGCCAACCAGAAACTAGCAAACTTAAGGAATAGTAAACCAGGGGCTGTGTAAATATAGAGGTTGACTGAGCGGAAGCACAGCCTTAGAGAGCTGCCTTTTCACCTGAGGGTGGTTTGTCGGCATTCCAGTCTATGTTCTTGAACTGGAATCTTGGGCTTACCCAAATTAACTGATAATACACACAGACACACAGACACACAGACACACACACACACACACACACACACACACCTACAACAACTTATATCCCCAAAAGACCACATCTAGAATGAACTGGAAATAATCCTCCATTGTCAGTGAGGAAACTGCCTATCTTGGTCTTTGACACTGAGCCAGATGGTGTCAGGTGTTGGAAGGCAGCAAGTCTTTCTCGAGAATATGTAATTATAAGCCAGCTTTAATGAGATTCACAGCCCATGTTCACACTACATGAGAAGGCTTAAAAAGCTTTAACCCAGCAGTTTAGTTTAAGGGAGTCTAGGTCTTGTATTGCCCCAAGCTTCTGAAAAAAGAAAACACAATCATTTTCCTGAGGCTGTCACCTTCATAACAGACCTTAAAGACTTTCTACAAGGAAAATAGAAGGTCACTGTGACACCGGCAGGGGTGAGGAGCTGAGGGAGGGTATCCTCTGGAGAGATGGCTCAGTGATTCAGAGCATTTGTTGCTCTTCCAGAGGACCCAGGTTCAATTCCCACTACCCACATGGTGACTCACAACCATGGGTTCTTCCAGTTCCAAAGAAACTGACACTCTCTTCTGGCTCCTGTGGGCACCAAGAACACATGTAGTCCACATGCCTATATTCAGGCAAAATACTCATAATACATAAAATAAATAAATAATGAAGGGTTTTTTTTTTAAGTGACTTCAAGATATCATATGCTAGAGTGGAATTGAACAGCAGGCCCAGGTGCTTCTGGAACGATCACAAATAGAGTCCATAGCTGGGGAGATGGCTCACTGGCCTCAATCATGAGGATCTTAGTTTCAAACCCAACATCCATGTCAAAGCTGAGTATGGTGGTGCATCTTTGTCAATCCAATGCTAAGAGCAGAAACAAACATCCCAAGGGGCTCACAGGCAGCCATTCTTACTGAAAGTAAGATCCAGGTTCTGTGAAAGACTGTCTCACAAAATAACATGAAGGCGTTATTAAGGACAACACTCTACATCAGCCTCTGGCCTTTCCATGCCGACTTACATGTATGCATACATACACAAATGCATGGCACACACACCAAAATTCAAAGTGTTTAGTGAAGAGCCTGGAAATATAAGAAAGAACAAGTAACTAGATAAGTTACAGAAATAAAGCTGAACAAAAAAATATTAGGGAAAATGTAAAAGCTTAAAATTATCTAGGATTACACTTAGAGTCATAAAATAATGAACACATCTAGCAGGCATGTGTGCAGGTATGTGGAAGGGGAGGAACACAGAGCAACACTTGAAGAAATTTGCCCATGAATTCTAAGAAATTTACCACACTCTAAGCAAGCCAAGAAGCCAAGCCAACCCCAAGCTGGGAAAGTTAAAGGAAATCTGATGTGACACCTAGTGAAGTACAGAGCCTAAAAAGACAAAGCAACTTGTTTGCTTTGGTTATGTGGATAGCAGGCTCTTCCTATGTGGCTTGGGCTGTCCTGGAGCTCTCTGCTGCTGAGAATAAGCTGGAACTCCTGATCTTCCTGTCTCCAGCTCCCAAGTGCAGGGATTATATGCAAGCACTACCACACCTGCTTCAGAGACAAGTCCCTTAAAAGTAGCTAGAAAAAAGATAGGTTATCTTTGAAAGAATAATAATCAGACAGAGTGAAAAGGACTTAACTAGAATTCCATACCCAAAGAATGTTTTTTCTACGAAGACATAAGAAAGACTCTTGCTGGAAAGAGAAGCTGCGTGTTTACCAACATTAGAAGCTCACTAACAGTCGTAAAGATGTGCACCAGGATCCAGAAGCAGCCTGGCATCTGCTTGTTGGCTTCTGTTCTGGGCCAGAACTTTCCGTACTACCTTACAGTAGTGTGTGGAGGAGGCCTTCCCCATCTTTTCTCCTCTGCCTTTCAGGATTTCATTGGAAAGCTGATGAGCACTACCTAGTCAATTTCCCAGAAGTAGAACTCCATGGGACATTTCTCCACAGTGTTTCAAGTGTCCTATCTTCTCTCTCCACCTAGAATCTAGGTTCTAGAATATCTTTAAATGCAGAGAATGGGTCCTACTTTATATACATCTCGATGGCTCTGTAAAATGCTACCAACAAATGATCAGTAAGTTATTAAATGAACTTGAATATGCCTTGACTGTATAAAACAGATCATATAGATGTATACTCAAGTGCATTAACTTCTAGCTAATGTGTGCACCATTTGGCGGACTTTTACAAATTATATTTTCCACATAAGACCTAAGGAGACAGGTTAAGAGAATGAGATCACTACGGACTCCAGCAGTTTAGCCTTATACAACACTGAGTTTGTCAAATTTAGGGTTTCTTAGGCTGAGTCAGTCTTGGTATTTATAAGTGAGAGAGGAGGTGGCATTATAAGCTGAGACAGAGTGCTGATTAAATATAGAAAAAGTATTCCCACTAGATTCTTTATTCAGTGACTTACATCACTAAGCAGGAGGAAAGGGCTTCCCTACTTGTTGGCTGGTTGGTAGTGTCTCGTGGTGGTGTTTCTGCTTCCTGTGTGCTATTGCTCAGTGCTGGTGTGATTTCACTTATCTGTTTAATAAAGTCTCAGGTACGGCTTCAGATGATTCCTTGCACTGATTGCTGTGTCCACATCACTGCATGTATGCGCAGTTCAAAGTATTTCCTAATTCTCATAATTCTGATCTCTTAGTCATTCAATAGTATGTTTCTTAATTCCTAAGCATGAAGGTTTCCTAATTATCTCTGTTCCTCTTGATGTCTAACTTTAGCATTTCACCAGAGGATATCCTTAGTGTGATTCATATTCTTAGAAATTCATTACATTTACCTTCATGTATGTTTTGTTTATATTTAAACATAGCACCGGGCGGTGGTGGCGCACGACTTTAATCCCAGCACTTGGGAAGCAGAGGCAGGCGGATTTCTGAGTTCGAGGCCAGCCTGGTCTACAGAGTGAGTTCCAGGACAGCCAAGGCTATACAGAGAAACCCTGTCTCGAAAAACCAAAACAAATAAAAATAAAAATAAATAAAAAAAAATAAACATAGCTTATATTCAGTATTCTATGAAAGTCCCAGTAGGTCAAGTTTAGCTGTCAGATTGTTCAACTGTACAGTATCCCTACTAATTTCTTCGTTGGGTTGAAAGGTGAGTTATGGACTCTAACTTTACCTACCTCTCCTCATGTACCTTGTGCACTGTCACTCTTTGCTTTGAATATTTTGTATTCCTTTAAGTTAGAATGATCACATCTTTTTGTTGGTTGATCCAGTCGTCTGTTGGAAACACCCCTTTCTTCCCTCCTTGTTTTTATCTTTAAGTCTACTTTGGGTAAATATTACAACTATGCAGACTTCTGTTTTGACTAGTGTTTGTTCTGTTTCTTTTTGTGTGTGTGTGTGTGTGTGTGTGTGTGTGTGTGTGTGTGTGTGTGTAGCACGTGCCTGCAGAATACCCAACAGAAGCAGTGTAATGAGGAAAATTTTATTTGGGCTTACTGTTTTTGAAGGTTCAGTTCATTTTGGTGGGAAAGGCTTGGTACTGCAGAATAGTTGACATCATGGAAAGCCAGAGGTAGTGAGGGAAGATGAATACTGACACTCAAGTCTCAATCTCCTTTTCCCCTTTTATTCTACCCAGAGCCCCAGCCAATATGATGGTACTGCCCACATTCCAGCCAGATCTTACCATAATGATTTACAGAACCATAATCCTTACCATTAATTCTTTGCAAAACTGTCCCTTCAGACACACACAGAAGTGTACTACATCAGTATCCCAGGTGATTCTACATGTGGTCAGTCTGACATTAAAGAGGAAATAATCACACTACTTAATAGCAGTGATAACTAAGGTGCAGATATGCTGGTTCTATTTAGGGTTACATCAGCAGCAGAACATGCTGGTAGATCTAAAAGCACTTTGATGTTTATTGTGCTTGATACCACTTGTCTAGCTTTATTCCCCAAGCAGTGAGATCTTCTGTGCCAAAAGGCTCACCAAAGACCTTCACTTAATAGTGACCTCTCCTCCTTTCCCATGGAACTAAGTCCGTTCAAAGTTAATCAGTACTCTGTGTGAAAACTATTACAAATTTTACCAACTATGGCTACTTTTAAAAGTAGGATTCTGCATAAACATTATAAAAATATTCATCCTCTGCTTAAATATACAAAAATATTTAAAATATAAGTATTGTTATTTCGGGATTGGATAGCATGCCAGTGTATTTGTTTGTTCATTTGTTTGTTTTTGAGATTAGGACTCATTATCTAGTTTTGACTGGCCTCAAACTCACTATGTAGACCAGACCACCTTCAAACTCAGAAAGATCTACTGTCCTTTGATTCCTGAGTGCTGGAATTAAAGGCATGGGCCACCAAGCCTGTCATCAGTTATCTCTTGATGCATATGTCTTAATGAATAGCAAATTACTCTTAAATATAGTGCTTAAGAGACCCACAGCTCATTATTTCCCATGATTCAATGAGTTGGCTGGGTAATTCTGCTGGGCTCAACAAGCAGAGGTCAGGATGTCCAGGATGGGCAGTCAAATGAGTGAATGACTATGGCCCAACTATCTAGTCATGATTGGGTATTTTATTCATGTAGTGTTTGGCTTCTTTACATGCTAGAGAGGCAGTGTCTCTCATGGATACCTCTCCCAATGTCCCTTAGTATCACTTCTGCTGTGTTGTATTGGTAAAGCAAGTCACAAAGCCAGCCCAGATTCAGAGACTCCTACCTCTTAATGGTTTGTGCTACAAATATCATGGTCATGTCACTCTTCCATAGATGTCAAGACCAAAATAAAGAGAGGTATGCTAGACAGAATAGTAGCCCTACCAGGTAGCACCAACCCTAATACCTACTAGGTATCTTGTAATTTATTTCCCTCTGACACTACTAGCCAAATTGTCATCTGGTCCAACAAGTTAAAGGGCAAAGTTGCTAACAGGATTGATGTTGATTTCAAACGCCATCTTTAAGTGAGGTCTAGAACCCACTTCCATACGACTTGGATACAGTTTTTGAAGTTTTCTTGTTTGTTCTTTACATTTAATAATTTGTTAGGATGATTCACAGAACTATATAAATTCTATCCCTATGGTAACAGTTTTATTATGAAGGATACAAACAGCCAGATGAAAAGATAAATAGGCTGACAAAGGCTGGAAGTAGGGTCTGAGTACAGTAGCTTTCTGTCCCCAAGGAGTAAGGTTGTACCATTCACTGAATACATCAATATATTCTCCAAGCCCAAGTGTTGTGAGTTGTTAGTCAGGGTTTTATTGTATAGACATGACTGATTAACTCATTGGCTGCATAATTTACTCTCCATGCATTTTATTCTGCCATATTTACTTTGCTTGCTGTTATTCCATAGATTCCTAACTTAGGAATCCATGTAACTGTGTTACACAGAAAAGGTGAAATAAGGTCTTATTAGCAGTCCATAAAGTTAGTGATTATCCAAGGACATCTGGGTGGGCTCAGTATATAATCACTTAGCCCTTTGGTTGGGAAAGGAAGGCAAAAGAGTCAGAAGCAGAAAGCTGACATGAGATAACAACCATTGCTGTGTGTGAGATGGAGTCTCATTATTGTGACAGAATAACTGACATAACGACTTGAAAGGAGGCAAAATGTATTTTGACTCTTGGTTTTTCTTCCATTGTGACGAGAAGAGCACGGTAGAGCAGAGCAGTTGATATCGTGGCAGCCAGGATGTGGCATGCTATGGGTCATCCCCTTTTCCTTTATGCCAGTCAAGCCCCCAGCGTTTAAGGTTGTGCTGCCCACATTTCCCTTTGTTAATCTTCTCTGAGCACTCTCAGAGATAGTGAGGAAGTGCACTTAACTAATCTCCTAGATGCATCTCAGTCCAGTCAAGTTAACAATCACAATTTACCATCACACCAGAAAAGATAAACAAGCTATCTCCAAGGTCCTTCTGAAAGTAATAACTCTATATCACCATAACTTTAGCTGTTGAAACCCATCTTAGCCTTCTAACCTTCACAGCTGTGAGATAATAAAGTAATATTTTAAGCCACTAACTTTGTCACAATCTGCTGTGCCCACAATAGGAAGCTAATGCAGTAGGATTTGCAAAGAAGGAAGAAAACAACTTTATTTTTATGGTGTGGAAGCATAATAAATATATAATTACAGCTTCCTTTTTAGGTATTGAACACTTATGTTTTTAAGTGTAAATCAGTTCACATTCTTCAAAAGTCTCCTACTTCTTAAATCATTTGCTACTCTTTCCATCTCAAGCCCTCCATGATGCTCAAAATTACCTAATATAACTATGTAGGACTCTGTCTTAATTAGGGTGCATCTGTGTGCCTGATGGATAATGGATTCAGAGAAGAGAAAGACAGGCACTATTCTTACAAGTAGGATATATTTGACCTCTTTGATTCATCCAGTGATAATTTATTCATTATCTTCAGTGTACCAGGATCTATGCCAAACATGGCTTTATATTTAACAGGAATTGAGATCTAATGCCTGGTACAAAATGTAATTGACATAGAGGGGAGATTTTTTTTTTTAAGTGGGATTTTTTCATAGAATCTCTAATGCTGATTGATGGTTTTATGGTTTTGTTACCCATAAAGGTTCATGTCTCTCAGAAGCCCAAACTAATGTAGCAAGAGCAAAGATATAACAGTGGCTGACACTTAGGGAGCCACTGTATGATGACTTCCAGGCCTGACCTTCTCCATCACAGTTGATCTTTACCGCAGCTGCTGTTTTCTCTTCTTTTGAGTTATTCCTTCAGATATTTGTAAATATACAGAACTCAGTGTTTACACATCCTCATTACTTGCTCCTTAGCTTTAACCCCTTTCCACTGTTTCTGAGAGTCTTAAATGGTAAACTATCAACTGCTGATTTCATGAGAACTACTTTGAATTGAAGCAGAAAGGAAGACTGTTCATTTACAGGCATTTGCCCCAGTGGTCAGAGGCACTGAGCTTAGTGTGGCACAGTTGACACTAATGACACGCTGGCATCCCTGGTCTGGGCCTGAGTTCTGTCACTGCTTATGTGTTTCTTTAGGAACCATACTACGTACGTTGCATCAAACCCAACGACAAGAAGTCCCCACAGATATTTGATGATGAGCGCTGCCGCCATCAGGTAGAATACCTGGGCCTACTGGAGAATGTGAGAGTGCGCCGGGCAGGCTTTGCCTTCCGCCAGACCTATGAGAAGTTTCTTCACAGGTAAGGGTGGAGTACACAGCAGAACCCACCGGCACTCAGAATTACCATGAAACAACAGTCCACTTTAGGCCATCTGCAAGTATCTATAAAGTGAACAGAAAAGTCAAGGAAATTGCACGTATAAGAAATTAGTCTCCAGTATCCACAGAGCCCCTGAGTTTGTAGCTTACAAGCCATGGAAGAAAGTTCAATCACTCTGATGGAAATATAAGGAACATAGATTTGGAGTCTTACCCAGGATTCTACTGTGATACTTTCTTCCCATTTGTTCCTAAGCCAAATGTTTCACTTCTTTTATTTCTGCATCTGTACGATGAATATTAAAACTTTATTGAGTGCTTATAGTGAGAATTAAGTAAAAATCCAAGTCCCTGGCACATATTAGATATTCACTATTACTATTGCTGCTGATACAGGAGCTACCATTGTTCTAAGTTAAGTACCAAGGTTGTGAAATTAGACTAAGTGATCTGAATCTTGAATTTGCCACTTTCTAGTCCTGTGACCCTTTTTCATGACTCAGTTTCCTTGTGTGTGAAATGAGGATGAAGTAGTAACCACCTGGAAGGGCACTAGATGACTGGGATGAAGGACATATGGCACTTAGAGCAGCTCCTAGCTGGAGGAGACACTAAGTGTGAGATGCTATTGTTGATTTAGGGACAGTAATGACAGTGACTCTTGACACCTGGAAACTAGAGAAATGTTTTCATTTTCATCAGCTTAATCGTTTTAAATATCTCTAACTATTTCTAACATTCTGGACTATAGATCTCACATACACACAAAGTGAGTGTATAAACGTAAGACCTAAGCCAGGGGCCGGAAAGGTGGCTCAGTGTTTAAGTGCACTTGCTCTTCTCCCAGAAGACCTACATGGGTGTGATGGTTCGAATAAAAAAAACAGCTTATATATGTGCATGCTTATGGAGTGGTTCTACTTGAAAGGATTAGGAGGAGGAGTGTAACCTTGCTGGGATAGGTGTAGCCTTATTGGAGTAAACATGGCCTTGTTGGGGGGAGTGTGTCACTGGGGATAGTGGTCTTTGAGGTTTCAAAAGCCCATGCCAGGCCCAGGGTCTTTCTCTCTTCCTACCTCCTGTGGATCCAGATGTAGAACTCACAGCTACTTCTCCAGCACTGTGTCTGTCTGTGTAAAAGCCCCAGATAAATGATTTCCTTTATAAAAGTTGCTGTGGTCATGGTGTCTCTTCTCAGCAGTAGAACAGAGTATGACAGGGGATAACACACAACCTCCTATAACTTCAGCTCCACAGATCCAGCACCCTCTTTAGTCCTCCTTGGGCAGCTGAGAACACACAGGCACACATAAACACAAGTAAAACATAAAAATAAATTTAAAAACACAAACCAGAAAATTCTGATGTTTGAAGTCAGAGGAACCTCTAAAGAGATAATATTTCCAAAGAGAACCCAAGTATACAAAGGTTAGAAGAGAAAAGGTCGACAGAGGGAACAGCCAGCAGAAAGAGTGTGGTACTTTAAGAATCACATGATCAGTATAGTTTAAAGATGCTGAGTATCTGGCATGGTGTGAAATAGCAGAGAAATCGAGCCTGACTTGTGTTGAACTTTGTAATTAGACCAAAGCATTGAAATGTTGAAATTAGTGAGTTTTAAGCATTGAGTAATATGTCCTATAGATATCTGTGTGTGTGAGAGGAGATTCTTGGTCCCGTGAAAGATGAACAAACACCTAGTGGGGGAGAATTTGAGGGTGGGGAGGTGGGAGTGGGGGGGTGGGTGGGAACATATCCTCATAGAAGCATGAGGAGGGGGTTGAGATAGGAGGTTCCTGGGTGGTGGGGGTTAAGGGGATAAAATCTGAAATGTAAATATAATATCCAATAAAAAAAGATGTTTTCATGTCACCATGGTGACCATGTCCCCACCCCACCCCCCAAAAAAAGTTTAGAGAGTCTGCTACTGCAGGAATCTAGAAAAGATAACTTGCAAATAGTGTCTTCAGCAGTGTGTTACTGTGGCCATATGGATAGTGGACACATTCAGGATGCATTTGGAACTAGATGACAAGTCTGGCTTGTACACGAATGGCCTGTGATGAGTCAGGAATAGAACAGAATGAAAAATGACAAGTAGGTTTTTTGGTTTGAGCATCTGAGTAAACACTATACTAAGTAAAAGAAGCCTGAAGTGGCCGGAGAGATGGCTCAGTTAGTAAAGTTCTTGCCACAGAAGCATGAAGAGCTGAAAGCAGATTCCTAACACCCACATAAAGAGCCAGGCACATGCCTATAATCCTAGTGTTGGAGAGATGGAAATAGGGGTACACCGGGGTTTGCTGACCAGCCAGCCTGTCCAAATCAGTGAGAGACTGTTTCTAAAAAAAAAAATAATAAGGTGGGAAGAAGAAACAAAAAGAAAAAAAAAAGCAACATAAGGTAGAGTGATTGAAGATGACACTTAATGGCCAGTCCCCACACATACCTGCACAACACGTACATGTGCACCTGTACACACACACACACACACACACACACACACACACACAAACATGTACACATACATCATAACCACAAGGAAACAAGTTTCAAGAGGAAAGCACAAAATAAGACAGTGATAGAAATCAAGATTATTTGCTTGGGCTGGGCAAAAGTTGGTAAAGTGTTTACAAGGAGGGCCTGAGTTTGTTTCCCAGAAACACATCAAAAATCCATGTTGTGGTAGAGCAAACTTGTAATCCCAGTGCTAGAAAGCACAGACAAGCAGTCTCCCGGGGCTTACTGCCACTTACTGTGGCAAAGCAAGAAAGAAACCTGTGTCAGAGTAAAGTAGACACCATTGCTGAGGAATCACACCCAGGACTGTACTCTGTCCTCTACACACAGGTACACATATGTCCCCTCACACCTCCATACACATGTGTCTGCACACATGAACACACACATTGTTCTCTTGCTCTATTAACTTTTAAATGTCTTCTAAAGATCTAAGTGGAAACATTGGGTTCTTGGGGATTTATACTTGGACTTCTGGGAGGAAGCTGAGCTGCAGATAAGAGAGATTAGAGTCTTTAGAATGTAGATATAAGCCTAGGAGTGGGTAGAGAAAAGAGAAGGTCTGGAGTGGTATTTAGATTTGTGGTCTAACAATAAGGAACCAATAAAAGAAGAAAAGGAGTAACCCTCAAGACAGAAGGAAAACTAGAGAGGGGTTGTGTCACAGAACCCCACAGGTGATGGCATTTCAGAAAGAACCTTATGCCATCATATAAAATGTTGTTACACAACTACTCAGAAGTCAGAAGCTTGGCAATAAGCTTTATCAACACAAGACTCAAAGAAGGAGAGGGCAGAGCCTGCTTTGAGCAGGATAGGAAAGGAAGTGAGTCTGAACTGTAACAGCTCAGCAGAGTTTACTGTACAGTGGGAACAGAGAAAAATGAACACAACAGCTGCACAAGGCTGTGATACAGTGTGCGCAGATGGGGTGATTAAGAACAGGGGACGTCCCATGGCACATGCAAGAGGGGTCTAAAGTAGTAAAAGCATCTATGTGGTAGCAAGACAGGATAGAATCCCAAAGTGGAATAGTTCAAGTGGAAACTGTCAGCCTGCGATGGGAGCAGAGGCATTTTGCCTGTGACAATGGGGTGCAGTCAGAAGATAAGGCCTGTCAGATGCAGGAAGTCTTGAAGCTTTACTGGTAGCAAGGTGCAGTTGTTCCTGTCTGTTTCTGCTTTCTCAATGCCATGTGAGACAGGATCCTGAAAAAGAGTGAACATGGGGCAGGGAGCAGAGGGGAAGTCAGAAAGACAGAAAGAACACTCCTTTAGAGCAGTGGGTCCCAACCTTCCTAATGCTGTGACCCTGTAATACAGTTCCTCATGTTGTGGTGAGCACCAACCGTAGTTATTTTCGTTGCCACTTTTGCTACTGTTCATAATTTAAATATCTGGTATGCAGGATTTCTGATATGTGACCCTGTGAAAAGGTCATTCAACACCCCCAGGGGTCTCCACCCTCAGATTAACAACTGCTGTTGTAGAGGGTGGAAGCAAGTGGGTTTGTTCCATAGCCTTGCTGTCAGGGAGAAGAGATGTGAGAAACCACCTCGTACTGACAGATTTTCTCTACAGCATTACAATTCAGCCATATGTGTATGTACAAGGAAGAGCACACAAAAGAGATGTCCTTGGCTAGAATGAATAAAACTTTATAGAACAATAGCTTGGAAAACTGGAGGTCAATTTAATAGTAATCAAAAGTTATGCTTAGAATTGATCCACTGTTCCTGTTGAAATCACATCAATCTATAGGCTGTATGGAAGGAGTGTTTCCATGAGTGGAGGTGTGTTCGTTGTGAGTCTTGATTTCAAACAATGTCCAGTTTTTTCACTAAAAAAAGTTATAGTCCATCTTTATTACACAGAAAACGTGAACAATTTATCAGTTACAGTGTTTCTGTCGACTTACAGAAAGTCAGTAGGAGTTAAATCGTGAGTATCATGGAAATGGTAGGCACCAAAGGGGCTGTGCTGGGAGTATATTGCCTTGAGATACAGTGGAAGTCGGGAGAGTGATTGAAGCAACCAAACAGTGAGTAAACACGGCTTTAAGGGAGGGGTATTCTGTGAGTGTAGTTCAAGAGAGTTATAATAATAGTCAGTGGCTTTTTTAAATGCCTGTTCTATATACCAGGCATGTTTTTTTAAACATTTTATATGTTTGTTTTAAGTGACTGAAACTAGCAACCCTGGGAAACAATCTTACCTCATTCTATATGGATGAGGAGAGAAAGGTGGTACAATCATTGTCTTTATCAAATTGTGCTGGGGAAAATGGATATCCACTTGTAGGAGACTGCCCCCATCCTAGACCAAGTCAATTCAAAGTGGATCAAAAACCTTCATATAAAAACCAAATTTTTGAAATTAGGCAAAAATACTACAGGATCTAAGACTAGGGAGATGGCTCACTGACAAAGTTCAAACTGAATTTGATTCCCAGCACCAATGTAAAACTAGCAGTGCACATCTGTAATCCCTGTGCTGCCAGTCAGTGGATTGGACAGGAAGGGTCACATCTGTAATCCCTGTGCTGCCAGTCAGTGGATTGGACAGGAAGGGTCCTGGGAGTTTGCTGGAGAGCCATTCTGGATAAAAAAGCAAGCTCCAGGTTCACAAACTTCGTTTTATAATTTTTTAAAATTTTAGTTATATTTTTATTATTATTTTTTTAGAGATACAATGCAGTTATTGGGGTTCTTGGCAGCAGTATTTTCAGTTGCATCACTGAAAATCAAACCAGAACTGGCTGATAGAAAAAAAGCATTTCTAGCATCCCATGCACAACATCCAGGTAGCTTCACCAAGGAGTCTTCTCCCTCTCAGCACATACTTAGGACTTACAGATCCTGTACGAAAAGGCTCTGCAGTCTTGTAAATCTATAAATTTAAGTTTTATGAAGTTCTTGGGAGTGTTATAAACCTCTTCTACTGAGAAGAAGGAATGTTTCAACTCGTGTGTGTGTGTGTGTGTGTGTGTGTGTGTACTTTAATCTTTTTTTACAATCCAGACTTTATTCCCCCCCCAGTCCACCCTCCAACTGTTCTACGTCCCATACCTCCTCCAAGAGGATGACCCCACCCCCACCCCACCAGACCTCCCTGTTCCCTGGGGCCCCAAGTCTCTCCAGGGTTAGGTGCATCTTCTATGACTGAGTCCAGACCGGGCAGTCCTCTGCTGTATATGTATTGGGGGTCTCATATCAGCTGGTGTATGCTGCCTGGTTGTTGGCTCAGTGTCTGAGAAATCATGGGGGTCCAAGTTAGTTAAGACTGCTGCTCTTCCTATAGGGTTGCCCCCTTCCTCAACTTCTTCAGCTTTTCCTAATTCAGCCATAGGGGTCACCAGCTTCTGTCCATTGGTTTGGTGTAAATATCTTCATCTGACTCTTTCAGCTGCTTGTTGGGCCTTTCAGAGGCAATTGCGAATTGTATAGTATACATAATAGTATACATAAGCGACCCCAAAACTTCTACTAGAGAACTTCTATAGCCGATAAACAACTTCAGCCAAGTGGCTAGATATAAAATTAACATGCATTGGTGTGCACACATCAGAAAGGCAAATACTGAGACATAAGCACAGGCCATGACTTTCTAAACAGAATCTAAACAAGCCTTAGGAAATACAGCAAAACATGACAATGGTAAGGCATCAAATTAAAAAGGGTATATGCACCAAAGAAAAAAACAGAGAAGAGATAACCTAGAGAATGAAAGAATGTCTGCTATTATCAGACAAATTGATATTCAGAACAATTTTTTAAATTAAAGTCATCAAAAATTGCAAAATAAAATCACTTAATCCCACCCCAGTGTAATAACTCTTCTCAAGAAAACCAACTACAAATAGTGAGGATGCCAGAAGAGAAGGAGCAAGTGCACACTGTAGTGGGAGATGAGTTAGTACTGACGTCAGCACAACCTGCATGGAGTGTTCTCAGGGAACAGGAGCCAGCTACATAGTTCCTGTGTGTATACTCCGAGAGTCAGAACTATTTCCAGTAAACATGTTAGGGAATCAGCCTAGGTGTCTACCAACAGGTGGGTGCATACAGGACATGTGTAGATACACAGTGGATTAGTATTCATCATAAAGAACAACACCATATCATTTTTAGGAAATTGGATGGAACTGTAAATGTTGAGTAAGATAATCCAGACTCAAAAAGAAAAGTGTTTCTGTTTCCTCTCATCTGTGAAATCTTGAGAGAAGGTATGAAAGTAGAAAGAAAACTAGAAGAAGGAGATGAGAAAGAAGGCTATGGAAGGCAGTGGGGTTGATCAGAGTCTACTGTATTCAATACGAAAGTGTCTCAGTAAAACCTGTTATTTTATACAACTAATATGTACTCATTAAAATGTTTTAAAATAAGGAAAACATATAAGTACCAGGAGGAAGCACCAGCGAAATACTCTATAACCTGAATGAGTGTGAAGAAAATCTCTGTAAAATTCAAATTCAGTATCAGAGAAAAATGACTTAATTTAGCTACACATTAGTGCTGCATAGGGTATGGGGACATCACTATATAGGCAGGGTTTTTAGATGCTCCCCCTCTTGCCGTATACTCATGCTGTGTGTGTGTGTGTGTGTGTGTGTGTGTGTGTGTGTGTCCCTAAAATGTCTACAGAAACTCATGACTGCTTGCAGCAAAGCAGACTATGACAGAAGTGGTAGAATGTTGCTTTGAGGTTGTGATGTGACTTCTGTCTTACACTTGTAAAAAAAACTGTGGCTTAAGGAGTGGCTTTGTGGCAGACTCAAGTGGCGTGGAGCTGCTTAGCTGTGGAAATGCAGTTCATTCTCATGGGCTGACCTAGCACTGCTTAATTTTCTCCTAGTTTTAAGAGTTTCTCCAAAGATCCATTTGGTTCCTTTGAAGAGAGTCCTATTATTCATGAGCACTGTCAGTTCTGTTCTTCCTCACTGTGCTAATCAGACCTCCAGAGCAGTGTTGGGAACCCATGACAGCAGCATCCTCCTTGTGTCTGTGAAGAGAATGTTTCCTAGGTCACCTGCTTACAGATGGTATTTGCTATAAATTTTTGGTAAGCAGCCTTCCAAAGATTAAGGAAGTCATTTTTAGCCTCAGTTTAGTAAGAATTATTATCATGAAGGAGTGTTTTAATGAAGAGACTTTCTTTTTCATCTCATCAAGCTGATGAGATTCATGTCTTGTAACAGTTGGCTAAAGTTTTGTTCAGAAGTTGTTCTTTTAGGTGATGATACATTTTTTTTTCTATTCTTTGATTTGTGCCATCTTCTTTCTTCACCCAGGTACAAGATGATCTCTGAATTCACCTGGCCTAACCATGACCTTCCTTCAGACAAAGAGGCTGTCAGGAAACTCATAGAGCGATGTGGCTTTCAGGATGACGTGGCTTATGGGAAGACCAAGATTTTCATTCGAACACCCCGTACGCTGTTCACCTTGGAAGAACTCCGCGCCCAGATGCTCGTCAGAGTTGTCCTCTTCCTACAAAAGGTAACTTCATGTTTTATAGGCAAGAAGGTCTCTGTATATTAAAACTTCGCTAAATGTTTTAGTTAATTCAAGAAATGTGTGCAGATGGTACAATGTGCGGGTCTCTGAGCAGCACCTCACTTTTTTCTCCCTTCATACATGCAAAACTTATTTGGCTGTGCCACTCCAAAACTTGAAAGATATTTTGTCCTCTGATGTTTAAAGTTAGGTATTCTGTTGGCCTACTTTTGCAGCTCAACATTTTTTTTTTTTTTAGTTTAAATGCTTAAAGGACTTTTTTTAAATTTTGTATTTCAACCCCTGGCAGTGGACAAAGAGACCTTGTTGTTCTTAGTCAAGGGCAGGACAGATGGCAGTCCTCTGTTCATCCTAGCTTGATGCCTGACTTAGAGGCCAAAGCTGTCTCATGCCTAGGGCACATAAAAATCATAGATTTCAAAAATCGTACCAATATGTTTGTAAGTGTCCCGTAAGTAATCCTTACCCCACCGCTACGTCAGAGGCAGATGCCAAGTCCACACCTCGTTGACTTGCACCTCTCGTCATTGATCTGTTCAAGGATGCCTTCTCATTGCATGCGTGTGTTTGTTCTTTTTATCCTCATGCCTTTTCATCATAACTTCCACATTAAAAAAAAGTTATATATGTGAACAAGGCATGGTGGCTCACACTTGTAATCCTAGCACTCAGGAAACTGAGGCAAGAGGATCACCACAAGTTTGAAACCAACCTAGACTACATGATCAGCCTGATCCACAGAAAAGTCTCAAAAATAAGACTATGTGTACACACACATGCACGTGCCTGCATGCCCTCACACATGTGCGTATGTGTGTTAAATATCATGTACTTCTCTGAAGAAGTATATATATATATATATATATATATATATATATATATATATTGTACTTATAATATATATTTATATATTATAAGTACAGCCAGGTACCTATTCAGAGCAACTACCAATTGTACAACCACTACCTACTGGCTACTATATGAGGGTGACTGTGTACCCATATTCCTACCTGTATGATATTGCTCCCTACCTTTTATCAGACTAATCAGTACAATTAGTCTGATAATTATTTCAGAGTTGTTTTAGGTTCTATTTATCTGATTGCTGTTGAACTTGAGCATTTTAATAATTGATTGTTTGGGGGAGGGAAATTATTGCAAATTGCCTATTGATATTTCTTTGTAATACTTTTATTCTTTGAAAATTTCATACAATGTGTTTTCAGCACATGTACATACGAACATGCATGTACACACTCATGCATACATATATGAATACATACATACATACATACACACAGACACACATACATACTTACACACATACGTACTCAGACACACACACACACACACACACCATCATCAATCATCATCAACTTCTCTCCTACCACCGTTCCTATCCACACAACTTTGCCTTTGAACTTTGAGATTACCTTTTTTTTTCTTTTTCTTACCTATCAAGCCCAGTTTGTGTGGCCTAGGAAGTCTTAAACTACACTGATATATGGCCAGTCTATTAGGCCACATCATTGAAGGAAACTGACTCTTCTCCCAGCAGCTATCATAGGCTAATAGTTCCTCAGCTAGTGATGGGATTATTCATCTACCTTCCTTCCTCGGTGCTCAAATTATGTTTGGGTATAGCTTGCAAAGGTCTTCCACATGCTGTCATATATGTTAAGTTCATATGTACATTTATCCTGTTGAATCTAGAGAACACTGTTTCTTTGATATTATTAACAACCTCTGGTTCTCACAATCTTTTGGCCACCTTTTCTACAAAAATCCCTGAGCCTTGCGGGGAGTGGTGTGATACAAATGTCTGATTTAGGGATAAGCATTCCACAGTCTTTATTTTTTATCTGTTAACCAGTTAGAGGCCTCCTCAGCACTAATTTTCATCTACTGCAAGGAGTTTTTCTGTTGAAGATTGAGAGATACTCTAAAGGTATATCAGTAAGTCATTAGGAATCAACTTAATATTGTGTCTATTTAGAAGAATAATAGTATTGGGTTTTCCCTTAAGGACTATGACCTATCTATCCACAGGTTGTTGGTCCCTTTGGTAGTGTCAGATATGGGTTCCATCTCCTAGAGCAGGTTTTGATCCAATCAGAAAGTTGTTGATTACTCCCATAACATTCATGACTATTACACCAGTGGGCCTATCTTGTCAGGCTAGGCCCACAGGGTTCACAGCTTGGTGAGACTGATGCTTACTCTTCTCCTCTGGCATCATGCATAGCACTCCAGCACCATGACACCAGCCTGTAGAAATGGAGTTTCCAAGTTAGTACCAGCTTGATGTCCTCACGTACTATGACTCAAGAATGTAGTGTCTTCAGCAATAGGGTCTTACTGTTAAGTTCTAGGGGATAGCCAAGAGAGCTGACAATAGCTTGTAATGCTTGGGAGTCTATGTGACCCCAATAGCTAACTCTAAAAGAGTTAACCTATTCCTGGTCCTGAGGTTTTTATTTGCTAGCATTAAGTGTATGTTTAGGGCATTATCTCCCTATTGTGGGATAATTCCAATAAACTACTTCATATATGTATAATTGTACATTTTAGGAAGCTTCTATTGTTTAGGTCTTTGTTCATTTTCTTCACATTGCTGTCTTCTTGATAATAAGTAAGAATTTTTTGAATCCAGTTTTTAACATTGCTTTATATCCACTTTTGACATTATAAATATATTCTCCTGCTTTATTTTATAGACATTAAAATGAAATGTATCTATAATGTGCTTTGTTGAACACAGATTCTTTCATTTTATTCTTTGTATATGTTATGCTGTATATTTTGGGCTTTTAAATTTCATTTGAGAATTCCCTTGTTTCTAGGTCACAAAAATATTACCTTATATTTTCTCTCAAGATTTAGATGAATTTCTCTCTTACATTTAGATCTTTAATTCTTTTATAATACAACTATTCAATGGTTTCACATAGGAATCCAATTTGTTTTTCTCTCACGTGGTTGGCCAGTCTTCTTGTGAGGTAAGCCCATCAGAGACCACCACATGAACACTCTGAAATCTAAAAAGAAAGTCTTTATTGCTGGCTGGTGGCTGCATGGAGAACTTGCCCAAGCCTTACAACCTTCTGTCTTTTATGCACTAAAATGGTGTCCTGGTTGTCACACTTTCATTAGTAAGAAGCAGAACAACAGAAGCTAAAAGGCAAGGCTAATGCATTTAGAGTCTTTCCTGGAACTATGGACCAGGTCTTTGATGGACTAGGTCATTGTTTTTAGTTTGGCGTGTGTTAGGACCTACATGCTTTGCTTCAAGGTCAGGACGGTGCCTCTAACATGGCATCCGTTATACTAAGGTCCTGGCCTGGTACATTCTCACACTATCTCCTGCATAGTCTAGTCCTTTTCCTTTAATTTTTGGAGCTACTTATAACTCATGTTGAATATACTGTTTTCCCTGGTGCTCAGTTCTGTTCCAGTTTTTCTATTTGTCTGTTTTTATATTAATGCCACACAGCTTTTACCACAGTATGTCTTAGTGCCCAGCTTCTTAAGTTGTGAGTTATAACCCATATGTGACTAAGTGAGTGTGGAGGGAGCAAAACCTTTGGTAACCGTAAAAGGTTTCTTAACATGAAGGAACCAAAAATTAATTCAGAATCAAACACATAATCAATCTGAGGTGTTTGAGGCAAGGTTCACCCATGTTACATTGTCAACTTTACTGCAGCTTTGATTCAGAACACCTAACATGCCCACTTTGCCATATACAAGCTATTATAGCACCACCCAATCTTTTGCAAGACTTTAGATCAGATTTGAAGTCACCATGAGCTATGAATTGTAGTCAGCGTTACAGTGCATACAAGTTTGCTGCTCTTACAGAAACACAGCTGAATTACAGAAAACAAAGACAATATTTTTACACTGTCACTCTTCAGTATGTATTGAATTAGTGTGTTCTTAGATTGCATTCTGTTAGGATGTTTGATCTTAAAAATTGCTGTTTGAATGGCTGGTTTCTCTTTTAAACAATTGTTAATGCTGGGTATGATGGCACCACACCTTTAATCCCAGCACTTGGGAGGCAGAGGCAGGCGAATCTCTTAAGTTTCTGGACAGCAAGGGCTACACAGAGAAACCTTGTCTTGAAAAACAAAAACAAAACAAAAAATGATGAATGAACTTTGGCTCCTATGTATATTTCATTAGCATGCTAATTTTCTTTCATGTTTAATAAATGACAATATATGTATTTCAAAGGGTTGTTTTAAAATAAATTTATTATTTTTTATTATTAAATGTTTGATTTGTAAACACACACTATGTATGTATGTATGTATGTATGTATGTATGTATGTATATAAATGAGTTACCTAAGACTTTTTCAGGTGACTAGGGTTCACAGTAGGAAACATTGAAGGAACCCTGTCTTGCTGTACTTGATGTACTGTAGGATAAACCTACCTTCTGTGCTTTTCTTTACTGAGATAGCTTGAACCACATATAGACCTTTATCCTGCAATAAAAATTTTAATGTGTATAAATAAGTTCATTAAAAACAACAGTAATCTTTATTAGGGTTGCATTGAATTTACAGAATCTCTTTAAAGAATTTACATTTGTGCAGTATTAAGTGATCTATATAAGTACAAAATAGGTTTATTAATGAAATCATCTTCATTGGTCTTTATGTCAAAAGAGGACTTAGGATTCATGATTAATTCATAGGTACTGTACTATTTTATGCTAATGAGTTTATTATTTTCTACATAGTAATGTTGCAGAGAATAATATTGACTTATGTTGGGTTTTCTGCATCAAGAATGAAACATTTCTTAATTCATATTTGTGACTAGTTTTCCTGACTTTGCAGCTTCCCTTACAGTTACCAATGTGTTTCTTAATCTTGGTCTCCATTCACTTTGCCTGGAATGCAAAATAACTTTTAAACTAGACTACAAAATTCTGTTTAATCTCCCAACAATTTCTTTGTACAAATTGCATTTTGAATCTTGCCTTTGTCTACTTCTTATGAAAGAAGTATGAGGGACTCTGACTTTGGGTCTTCATTTTCTAAGACACTGAACTATTTTCATGCACCTGTCACAGATCTTCAAGTCCTTTCCCTTGATCCTCTGTGCTCATCTCTGAGGGAGCTTAGTGGTGGTGGTGGACTGAGTGGTTGGTTTTCTCGGTTAGTGTCTTTGAAGCAGGATCTGACTATGTAGCTCAGGCTTGAATTCATCATGGTCATACTGCTTCAGCCTTCCTAGTTCTGGGACAAGTCTGTGCCTAATTATCTGTTAGGATTTGTTGTTGATTTTTGTTGTCTTCTTTTGGATCTGATACTGTATTTGAAACAATCTAACTAGCATTGAAGTTAGTCTGTTCAGGCTCACGTCCTTAGGAAGACATCTGGAAGGGACATTTGTGTGAGCATAACTCAACAATTTTGTTGAGGCTTTGTGTTTCCTTTTGTTTGTTGTTATGTTTGCCTTTACTTGAGACAGGGGTTTAGTATATAGTCCAAGCTAACTTGATACTCAGTTTCGCAGAATATTAGATATGTACCACCTTGGCAGTGAGCTTTCTCTTGTTCTTTATGGTGACCTGTGAGTTTTTATTATCTGTTGTAGAATCAGTTCTGATAATTTTTTCTCTAGAAAATTATCCAGGTTCTTTAAGTTTAATTGAGTAGACTTGGACCATTTTTCTTCAGATTCTTCGCACTCCCTGTCTGCCGTCACTCCTTCTTATACTCACTGTGTTTTCTTGTGATACATTTGATTGTTGGTCCCCAAGGACCATGTTTCCAGTTTACTTATTCTGTAATTTTCTTACTTTTAGTTTACTAACTGTATGTTTTATCTTACCAAATCTTTTTTAATATGAAGAACAGAAGTGAGACTATCTTACTCCAATTTCTTTCACATGTGTTAATGATAAACTATGGAAGTTGCTCTGGGATTTGCTTTTCCTGTATACAAGACTAGTTATCCTACATTTAGTATGTGTGCATAGGTGTTCCTTTTATTTCCAGTAGTTGATTTCGTTTTTTTCGGTTTGGGTTTTGGTTTGTTTGTTTGTTTGTTTGTTTGTTTTTAAGATAATCACTTCAGCATAGAATCACATACCTGTAATCTCAGCACGTGGAAGACAGAGGCAGGAGGATCACAAGTTTGAGGCAAGCTTCGCCCATATAATGACTTTCAGGCAAACCTGAGCTATATAGGAAGACTCTGTATCAAAAAATCAAGAGCCGGGATGTAGTTCAGTGCTGCCCTCACCTGCACAGGGCCCTAATCTCAACCTCCAGTGTGCACACACAGAAACTGGGGACCAGTGGGATGGCTCATGATGATGAGCTTGACTAAGCTTAATCCAGGGGATAGAAGACAAGGACGTCTGTGGGTTGTCCTCTGACCTCCACTCGCACGCCACAGTGTGTGCATCCATACACATATGCATGCAGACACAACAAAATACGTAAGTACGATGTTATCATTTGCTGTCTGTAAAATCTTTCCCAGGTAATTCATGCTTTATGTGTATGTTATTTCACTTGTTAGTTTTGTGAGCTTTTTACTTCTGTTATTGCTCAAGATCACATTAGGGATTTAGTGGCATTTATCATATCATAAATTTATTTTAAGATTTATTTACTTTTATGTGTAGTGGTGTGTTGCTGTCTGTATATCTGTATAAGAGTGTTGGATCCCCTAGAACTAGAGTTACAGATAGTTGTGAACTATCATGTAGGTGCTGGGAATTGAACCCGTGTCCTTTGGAAGAACAGCCAGTGCTCTTAACCACTGAGCCATCTCTTCAGCCCCATATTATAAATTAATAATTGTCATCATCTGATACTTGTCTTTCACCATCTCGAGCTGGCTGGAGCCTGTGTCTTCACAAATGATCAGGGACAGCCTGGGATTGCTGAGCGTGGAGTACTGTACTGTACATCAAAGCACAGTCCACATACCATTGGCCATGGTTCCTTGCAACCTGTCATCTACTCTGCTCTCAGTTTAGAATGTAGTTCAAGTAAATTTAAAAACTTGCTATAATGTATTAATTATAAGTGTTTTTATAAAATAGCTTTTTGTTTTTTAAAATAATACTTTAAAGATGGCCAGGTAGCTGGTATATCACAAGGACTGCCCTTGCTGGCCTGTCTTGGTTAACAGTTTAATTTTACCTGTACGTTCTTGCATGAATTTGTTAACTTTGTGCTGTGTCTTCCACATTTGCATGTGTTTGGGGGGATTATAATAAAGCCCCCACCACAGAATGGTCTTGTGAAGAATTAAGGGTGACTCATTAACAGTAAGCTTATAATGAAGATTGTGAAGTCTGAAACTTGCAAATAATATAGCTGTTAATTATAAGGGACCTCTGAGATTTGTATACAGAACCAAGTAAACTAACCACAAGACAGACTGTGAACAGAGTCATTCTCCAACCAGGATTCTGTTGCTTCTGCAGCCTGTTTCCCCCTCCTCTCAGGAAATGTTTGCTGTGGAGCTTTGTCAAGTGAGGTAGAAAGCCAAACAGCCTTTAAGTCACTTCTAAACAAAGCCCTCTTCCTTCTATGTGCAATGAACCACATGCTTTGTTATTTCTCAGACTAAAAGCAAAATAATTATTTCTCAAAAAAATTTACTTTTTCCCTTAAAAAAACAAACCAAAAAAAGCTTTCTAAAATGGTATCTGGCTGGTGGCTGCTCTTCCGGTTACTTTATATGCTACCTACATCTTTTAAGAACCTCGTAAACAAGTCCATTTGGTAACTAAGGGAACTGAAGTTCTAGTTAAGTAGATGGGTGGAGGTCACACAGATGATGAAAGCTGGAACTGGATTTGAACCCAGTACCCTGCCTCCCACACACACAATGCACTTGCTTAACAGTGGCATCATTCAGGGTGCCCTGTGTGAGGAAAATCAACTGTGACTCACACACTTGAAGGAAAGTTTGCAAAACCAGCCACAAAGGTGATGAGGCGGAGGCCGATAGAGTTGGCACAATTCCTTTGTCAAATCGCCTTAGACATCCAGCATGTCTGAATCATTCACTGTACAACATGTGGACTGGGGTATGTTCTTAATACAAATGGAGGAAAAGGTTGATGTTGGGAACATGAATCAGCTCTTGACATGAAGAGTGAGTAATGCATCATGGTCAGTGAGTGCTGTATTCTGAGGTGTTCTCTGGGAGAAGAAATCTGTGCTTGTTAAACTGTCTTGTGAGCCACAACAGGATAGGAAAGGATGTGGATGCTGAATGACAGTCTGAGGATCCGAGAAGCCAGCACAATCCAAGCAGCCACAAGAGTCCAACCCTAAGCCCTTTAAGAGCAGCTTGGACAGATCAGGCAGGCCCCTCCCCCTCCCCCACCTCTACTTGCTGTCAGCAAGGAGGGGGGCTTCTCCAGCAGTGTTCAGCTCCTAGCAGGGTTCTAAGAGCAGCACCAGTTTCTCAGGTTTTGTTGTTTCAATTCAGCCAGGGGTGGTGGTGGTACTGGTGGTGGTGGTGGTTGTTTTCTGAAAATCCCTGAGATGGGTTAAGACTAAGTTAAGGGGTGAACAGCCAGCAGATTGTTTGGCTCATTTTCTGAATATGAAACACAGAGCAATCAAACTAAGCAAAACTATAGTCACAAACTGACAGACATGAATAAACAGCATGTTTAGAACCAGAACCAGATGTTCACCCAATGGGAACAAGTGAGGACTGGGATGTCTCTGGATCACTCTGACCCTATGAGCAATACTGCCTCCAGTTTCTCTTTTCTTGGGTCCCCAGATAGGCACAACAACCAGAAACCAAAATACAAACCTCCTTTTATCTGGAGGTCCAAATGATTGAAAAACACACCCTGGTGCTGCCAGTTTGGCTTTGGGGCTCAAGTGTGTAGGTTCTTGTTGCGGCCCAAGCTGCCCCAAGTTAGGCACCAAAAATGTCGAGGATTGCTCTGTCAATATTGAAACCTGCACTGCCAAAAGCCTTGGGGGCTAAATTGTTAGAGCCTGCTCTGCCCCAAGCTGCTCCGGTCTGCGGGTCGGGGTTCAGCAAGAGAGAGAGTGAGGACGGACGAGAGGAATGGAGACCAGACAGAGTGTGATTCAATCCCGTTTATTCTTCAGTCTCTCTTATTCTCTCCAAGTCTTTAGTCTTGAGTTCCTAGTCCCTAGTTCCTAGTCCCTAGTGCCTCCAAGTTCCAAGTCTTTTTCCCAGTCACTAGTCTTCTTCCAAGTTCCAAGTGCCTAATACCTAATTCCAAGTTCTTCCTCCAAGTACCAAGTGCCTAATAACTAATGATCTTCCAAGTGCCTAATAACTAACTCCAAGTTGTATTGACCTCTTCTGTCTGCCTCTCTCACCTTTTATATGTCTCACTTCTAAGTCACGCCCTTAGGTCTTCTCTCTAAATCTGATCTCTAAGTCATGCCCTTAAGTCTCAGCTCTAAATCACACCTTTAAGTCTCATACACCCAAGGGAAGATCCTGGGTATCTAAAGCAAGATGTTATCAGAGTGTGCTCAGCTGTTGTAGGCTATTGTAATCAAGTCTCTTGTCAGGGTATATGGTTCAAGATAGCTGCAAGGATGAAAGCCGCCTTCTGTCGGCTCCCCAAAGGTTCTGGGCCAACACACCAAATATTGAGGTCTGAAAAACCAAAATAACCCAAGCAGTAACAAGAGTCCAGAAAAGCAATATATGTATTTGAATTAGGTAGCAAAAGCTGTGTCAGTCAGGGACAACAGCACAGACTTGGGAATTGACTGTGCCTTTGAATGTTCATCTTAGTGTTAAAGCAGATGCCAAAACTTTATTGTACTAAGGCCACTACTGATCAGTGAGGGCAGACTGAGGAGCTGAACTGTGACCCTGAAGAGAAGTTATACAACATCTGTAAAGGATGGAACCCCAAAGCAAGGGGAAGCAGGACAGGCTGTAGCGTTTTCCAATCATATTTTGATACAGGAGTTGAACAAGGAAGTAAACATTGGTGACTGGGCCTTATCTGGGTCACCTGGTTTCAGGATCCTCGACTTCAGCTTTTGCAGTTAGGTCCCCTCCTGGACTTCTGGCCAGGAATTCAGAATGATAAGGATACATAGGGCAAGCTGCACATAGTCAAAATTTTTAAGTCATGACAGGCAATAATACATTTATGACTTGTGTGCCTTACTTTAGATAATCTGCAACTTCCCTCTTTACATTCTTTACTGGTTAACAGACAAACGTGAAACACCTCAAGAATCAGGGTAGAAGTTGATTTGGGGACCTGGGAACATGAACTCAGTTTTGACCCTGCCAGCAGGGTCTCAGGCAACTGTCTCCTAACAACAGACAGGGAGTGCATTACTGTGCAGCCCTGTTGCCTGTCTACTCTGCTGTGTGCACAAGGGAAGTACAGACTCACAAATCCTTTGCTTGACCTTGCCTGAGTGTTGAAAGAAGTACAGTGTATCTGAGCGTCTAACTATCTTTGTAGTATTTTTTTTAATGAGGAATAAACATGGATTTGTTCATTAATTCTGAATGGAGGTGTGGAAATGAGGAAGACTAGGTTTTCACCCACAAGAAGCTCAACACACACACACACACACACACACACACACACACACAATGTGTTAACACTCAGACGAGTAAGGTGAAGAAATTGTGATGCCCTGGGGGAGATAGTAACTGCCAGAGTTCAGTGAAGGATCCAAAACTAAGGAAAAAGGGGCTTTGTTGGGGAGAGTTATAAAAGTTTACCAAAAGTTAATATTTTGGTTTAAGTTTACCAAAATATTAACTTTTTTAGATCTACTTTTTTACTTGAAAATGTGTTTCTACTAATATGGTAAAAGAGGGATGTGGGAAGGGAGAAATAAATCTTAAGGAAGGCAAAGGATGCATGTGACAGGAAAGCAGAAGAAGGATTATCTGGGAAGAGGAAGGGACCAGCAAGAAGGGACAGGGGGATTAAAAATCGACAGTGGGAGCCAGGCAGTGGTGGCCCCTGCCTTTAATCCCAGCACTCAGGAGGCAGAGACAGATGGATCTCTGAGTTCAAAGCCAGCCTGGTCTACCAAATTAGTTCCAGGATGCCAAGGCTACACAGAAACCCTGTCTCGAAAAACCAAAAACATCAACATTTACTGTGATGGTCTCTAGAATATTTATTCATCTGTACACTTGTGAAGGAGTGAGAATTTGAAAGCAGATAGGGTTCCCCTGGAACACACTTTGTTTTGTTTTTAAAGGATCTCTTATGAGGATTTCAGCGATGCCCAGGGTTCTCCTGGAACACACTTTGAGAACGGCTGCTTCAAGGCATAAACTCAGACTAGAAATGCTTGATTGTCATGTGTGAACATTTTTAAGTATGCCGGAGACTACCCGATTGCTTCTCTTTGTCGTTTGTTTATTTGCTGTTTTCTGCTGCATACTCAGGCTAGGGGTCCGTGAGCCTCTGGAGATGACTGTCTTCACCTTCCATCTCCCCACAGGAGTGCTGACCTTTGCTTTCTTGCAAGCTCAGCTGTAGCTGTTACATGTTTATACATCAGTAGAGCTATCTGCTAGTTTCTTGTCATAGTCCATGGAAATAGTAAGAGAAAAGTGGTGTGGTCAGTTTGGGAATTTTAAATAAAGGTGTATCAAAGGGGAACCAGAGTAGCCAATTAAGAACCTGATAGCCTCAGTCACACAGCTGAGATGAGAGGAAATTATCAGACCATGAGAGTTGTTTGAGGTTCCCATTCTTCCAAGTTGGGGTCGTAGATAGCTAATGTCTAGAATGACTGAGATAGAAGGTACATACAGTCACTGGCATATACTTTCAGGATATTAGTAGTGTAGGCATGATGTGTTTCAGGTGTGGATGAGACATTCAAGTAGAAATAACTGGCAAGCAGTTGATGGTGGAAAGGAAGGAAGAAAAGAAGTAGCAGTTTTCTTTGTTTGTTTGTTTTTGTTTTTTGAGTTTTTTTGTGTCACCCTGGCTGTCCTTGAACTCACTCTATAGACCAGACTGGGCTTGAACTCAGAGATCTGCCTGCCTCTGCCCCCTGAGTTCCGGGATTAAAGGCCTGCACCATCACCGCCCAGCCAGAAGTTTTCAAATATACAGTCACCAGTGTGTTAATGTAGACTGTGATAAGCACACGATAAATCTAAGGAAACGAGTCCTTCAGCAAGAAAGTATGTTGGACATTTATTAATAAGCCTTGCAAGCAAAAACAGTGTGGGAAAGTGTGTATGTTCTTAATGAAGAAACCAAGGCATGTCTGTCTTCTAAAACATCTAGATTTCAGCTACTGAATTTGAAACCTTATCCTGCATATATTACTAAACCATGCTATTAGAATATAATGTTGGGTACAAGTCATTGATCTTACAATTCTGAAGAAAATCTGAGATTTATGATATAAGCCAACAACTGATCCATTTAAATATTCATCCACATCTGCACCTTGACAAATGACAGCCTTTTAGAAAAATAAAAAGGCTTCAGCAAAAATTATCATTGAAACCACAAGGCGTTCTTTCTTACAGCCCTCAGCACCCTCCTCCTTCTCCCACCCAACTGGTGAATAAAATGAGAAAAAGCATATTTGGAAAATAATGAAGACTTGTCAAAACCAATTTGTCTCATCCTTATCTCCTCCTAGATATGGCCAGTGTCATCTGTTGCCCTTCCACAGCCCACGTCCCCCACTGTCAGTAAGTGTCCTCTGCCTCTCTTCCCCAACCCATCCCCCTACATTGGACTCTGATGATTTGCTTTCCAGAAAGAGCAGCAAACCCGTTGCCTAGGTGATAGCTCATTACTACGGCAACCAATTTGGTGCATCAGTATGAATCCCAATTTTAAAATGTAATTATGCCAAGACGTGTACATATGCTTCAGATTTACTTAAAAGAAGTCTGTTCCCCGTTGGAAGGAAAACGTTTCCTGTGTTAGATGAAAGAAGGGGAAACCTTTATTTTCTTCTCTCAGGCGGAATACACCTTTCAATTGAGTCTCCACTGTGTCAGAAAAACAGCTTGCTTTGTTTTTTCCCTCACCACTTTTGTTTTAACTTGAGACGTTCCCTTTCTCAGACATTTCTCTCTTGAGACCTGTCACTCACAGCCCAACAGCTGTTGTCTCCATGGCAACCGTGTCTGGCCCCTATAGGTGGTATCAGAGAAAGGGGGGGAGGGGATAGAAACATGGCTACATTTTCATTGCTCTTTTCTTTTTTAATTGCTACAAGCTGGATAGATTGACTCTTTATAAAGCATTCATTAGTAAAAGGAAAGGGATTTGGTGAATAGATGTTCACACTAAATCACAATATTCATTCTCCCCCATACTCAAGAGGAGCAAGCTCATGAGGAAGAAGCACACAATCACAAGTGTAGCGGGAAATGTGTTCAGACACGGGGAACAAAAGCCACCGAGTTGCTACTGAGCGATTCATTTTTGATCCTTCCCCAACCAAATAATTGTTCTAAAGATACAAAGGGCGTGTTTGGGTGCAAGGAGTATTTATTTTAGTTACCTGCCTTATTAAACATGCCTACTAAATCACGTAAGCCTTATAACTCATTATGTTTCCCCTTTATTGAAGCTGCCGGGAAGCACAGCTGCAGAAGCCATCTTCAATTCAGGCTTTCTAACACACTTATTCTCCTCTCCTGCCTTCACCTCTGCCTCACTGCTTGCCTGACCTTCCCTGGTTCTTGTGAAAATCAGAATATTTTATTGTAATGGCTATTCATCCCTTAGTGAAAAATAACTGCCACTTAAAGAGTTTTTAGGGTTCGTTTGTTTGTTTTGGATGGAGGGGTTCTGTTTGTGGTATGCTGGGGATGGAACCCATGGCCTCAGCATTTGCAAGGCACACTTGTCTTGTTGCACCATATCTCTAGTGCAGGGTTGGAAAAAATACTCCCTCACATATTTAATTTTTCACATATTTCATTAACCTAAGAAAATGTAACTATTTAACAAGGTAACTATATAATAAGATCTGTTCAGAATATGTACAGTGTTGAGGTACTTTTTTTTTCTTTCCTCTTGCTTAGCAAATGTATGAAACGATTACCAAGTGATTTACATGAGTCTGAAATCTTTAGTGTGGCTGAATTAGTGAGCTACAGGTTCAGTTAGACTCTCAAAACGTAAGGTAGAAAAATAGAGGAAGACACTCAGTGTTGACCGTTCACTTTCACATGCATGAGCACACCTATGCTTGCCCATTTACATGCTTGTATACAGACATGTACACATGCGTACATCATACACATATTAAGTGGTAAGAACTTTCCAGGGAATAATTTTGCAGTATATTTTTAAAAAATCTAAAAATGTTTTTGCCTCTATTCTAGCGACTATACTTCTGATAATTAATATGAAGAAAATTCATTTAAAATATATGTAAATTTTATTTGTAAAAATTTTTTGTAACATTTCTTATGAAAGTAGAAAGCAGTAGAAAAATTTAAATGTTAAGACAGTAGTTGTATATATTATACATCTGTGCAGCAAAAAAACCATACAGCTATTAACAGTGACCATGTAAAAACATTAAGAATATCAAAATGTTCATGATAAAAATAACTACTATATAACATGACATTAATTATTATTTACTCTTGGCTGTGTTGTTCATTCTGGAACTTTTCTCTTACATACTGATCATAGTTAAGTGGACTGAAGACTCATTGGGGGCAAGGCTGTAATCTTAAACATTTATTTATATTATGAATGTGAGTAAGCTGTCTTCAGACACCAGAAGAGGGCATCAGATCCCATTATAAATGGTTGTGAGCCACCATGTGATTGCTGGGAATTGAACTCTGGACCTCTGGAAGAGCAGTCAGTGCTCTTAACCACTGAACTATCTCTCCAGCCCTACAAGGCTGTAATCTTATATAAAGAAAATTTATCAGTAGTTTTATTGGAATGTCTTAGTTTTGCCAAACATCATAGTCTATCCAAATTTAGTAATGAAAGCCTGTACATTTTTTTAAAAAAAAAATCTAGTTATATCAGGTGTTGTGGCGCATGCCTTTAATATTAGCACTTAGGAGGCAGAGACAGGTGGATCTCTGTAAGTTTCAGGCCAGTCTGGTCTACATAGTAAGTTGGAGGACAGCCAGAGATACATGGTGAGTCTTGTCCCCCACACACACAAAAAAAAAAGGAAGAGAAGGAGGAGGAAGAGGAGGAGTTGAAGCATCTAATTGTATAATAAGATGTTTATTTAGGATATTGCATTTAAATTAGGATATTGAATATAGAGTTATAAAATAATATATTAACTCAGGAGAGTCTCCTATCCTAAATGGTTTTTGTTTTGTATTTGTATGGACAGAAAAATGAACCATTTACAGAAAATGAGTTGATGAGGAATATTCTTGGAGAACTAAGATATAATCAAGTATTTATCATTTAAATTCAGTTTTACAGACAAAATTGCAAGTTTGTCAAGCTTTAAATGGATAGATTATAAATAGAAACAACATATAGCTCTAATCTTATTATTTTGGCCTAAATTTTTAATTAACAGTTTTATTACAATTAACACATTTTGAATATTTAAGTAAAGATGACATCAACCCAGTCATTGTCCAGCTCTCTCTTATGCACAGTTTTAAACTCAAAGACATGTTTGTGTGCTGTGCATAAATATCCTCATATAAAAACCAGCACCAACAGGAAAATGCCCTAGACCACGCTCAGTGACCTTCCAGATTTCCTTCCTTGACTCTTACATGTACAATACTGTAGTCTGAGTTTCAGTGATGGTGTTCATCTATTCATAAACCCTTCTGTCTCCTAGAGTTAAAAGCAGACTCTTCCAGCATCTCATTCAACCAACTGCATCTCCTCCCATGCCATGGGCTGCCATTGTCTCATGTCACGGCATCTGCAGACATAGCCTGTGCTTTGCATTTTATCACCATGCTTTTACACATGCTGCCTGCCGTGTTCTCAGTGGTCTTCAAACGATGCTGTCCTCCACCCAGTGAAACCATCTAAACAGCCATCTTTACTTCTCTCCACTGGTTGTTATTTGTGGGGCTAAGATGGTGAATTCAGTGGGAGGGAAGGCCTTTGAGCCTGATGTTGGTTACAAGATTTGGGCTTTATGTCATCTTCGCTTTTGTCTCTAAATTACAGAGTTGGATAAGGCACATCTACATCAGGTGTGAGTAGGACATGAGTAGGGGATCTATTACATTATGAGTTATAAGCAGGACTGATTCAAGGCCATTTCTTTAAAGCTGATACTTGCTTTTTTGAGTAAGCAAAAAAGTTTGTGTCTTAGGGATTGTATGACCCCTAGAGCATGCTGCAGGTGTGACTGCCCTAAATTATGCTTGAATATTCAGGGCAAAGAGTCTCTTACTCAGCTATGTGATTTGTAAGACTTTTGCTCAAAAGAAAATGTTCATTGTCTTTTACAATGCTTGTGCTTTTCCCCCAGTATTTAAGTTTTAAGCCATTTATTTCTTCAACTGGATTACAAAAAAGAAGCCATTTTGGGGTTAGACTAGATTGGTTAGCTCTCCAGTACTTTTGGCAGAGGTTACAAGAGAAGATATGGCCATGAGGAAAGCTCCGGCTTTATTATAGCTGCTGTGAACATTTCCAAGTCACTTCCCTCTGGAGAGGTAACTCAGCAGGTCTCTGTCCTTTTAAAGACAGGAAGTCCTTGCTTTCTTTAGGGTCATGGACTCTTGAGAGTCATGACATTGTAGCAACAGGTGGCCCAGGGAATCTTCAGACCTTCCATGCTATGGAGATTCAGCCTTTAAACTTTAAAAGTCATGGAACAGTGTTTTCTGAACCTTCCTATTTGAGAATATACTTATCTTGTTAGACCAAAGGCCATGACAGGCATAGCAGTAGTTCAGCAGGAATGGTATGCCCAAGTGTGACTGGGTTCCTCATAAGGCCACCTGTTACAATGTTTCTTGCTAGCTAGTCTTGTTACAAATGAAAGACTCAGAATTTTTAAAATAAGTTTAATATATTTTTAATTTTATAAACTTTATTTTTAAAACTTAGAAATAAAAAATTATACAATCCTATCTATGAAAAAAGGATACATAATTTTTTAAAAATATACAATCCTAAGAATAGAAGTTCATTAAGACTTTAGGTCTAGTATAGATGTGACTTTGGTATATGCTGTGATGTTATTATTTATAGACTTTTGTTAATTTCAAAACCAATACAAAACTAGTAACTCATTTTTGTTTATTTTGGTTTTATAGAATTTCTAGTCTCCCCCACACTCCCCTTCATTCCAGTGTTAAAGGACTTGCTTTTCTCATAGGCCCTGTGAAGGCAGGAACGATTACACAGTAGAGCACATGGCTTTCTCCTCAGCCATTTCACTACGAAAGAGAGAATGGAAGTGTGCATTTTCCTTAGTCACTTGATAAATGACACTTGGGCATTGAATTATGCTCCCACCCCAAAAAAGTAGTATTTATTAAAAATCATAAAACTGAACTGAACAGGTAAGCAGGCATTTCATTTAGAATATCTGCATTCTATACTGGGAACCAGCTTAAGGCAAAGATTTTGTGTTTTTAACAAAATCCTTCTACTGTGAAAGTAATGTTCAACAAAACTCAGACGTCTCCATTTGTCAGCTATCTTAGTAGCCAATTGTCTTTCAAGTCGATGTTTGTTTATGGTAGACTACTCTAGAACATGCTGATAGACTGCTCTAGAACACAGGCAGACTGCTCTAGAACATGCTGATAGACTGCTCTAGAGCTTAGACTGCTCTAGAGCATGCTGGTAGACTGCTCTAGAACTTAAACTGCTCTAGAAGCATAGTCATCAGCATTTCTCTTGAAGTTCTCCACTGCTGAAGAACAGGACTGCTGCCAAATCTCTACTGTCCTGAATGTCTCTGAGTGGCTTGGCTCTTCTTCATGGCTGTGTGACAGTGTGAATTCTTCCTTCCGAGTTCTGATAACCCCACAATTACTGAGCCCTCCCTGCAGGTCAAACTCTCATATGACCTTTTCTCAGACAACCAACTCTCATGTATATAATAAGTGCATTTGTTTTATTCAGACCAATAATGATTAATTCACAGTCAGGTGCTCTTTGGGAATACAGTCCTGAGTGAAGCAGAAATAGATCTTGTCTTTGTGGAATATACCTTCTGGTTAAAAAGGGAAGCAAAATGTGTGAATAAATAAATAACCACAGATTATGCAATACTGTGGAGGAAGACCCCTCAGGACCAGGATGCATGGAGCCAGGGTGCTCTGCAAAGACCTCTCTAAGGAGGCTTAAAGAATGGCGAGAGCTGACCCTAGGATTAGATCAAAGAAAAAAGGGACTAAACCAGAAAAACACAAAAGCAGGGAGCCTGCAAAGAAAGAGAGCATTTAAAGGCCTTTCCTGCAGTCCACTGACTGTGTCTGCACTCCCACCACCTTGCACATGTCTGTCTCTTCAAGGCTCAGTGCAGCAGGGTTTTCTGCACAAGGTGTCAGCTGGAGCTTGGTTTTAGATTTAGTTTTCTGTAAGGACACCTGAGGGCAGCTGTGAGGGAGTTCCATGAAATATTCATCACAAGCCGTCAAGAGGGGTGAAAAAAGCGAGAGGTAGATTTTGATGATCCTAATGTACTTCTTAGGATCACCCACAGAAATGACTATAGGCAGTTTAGTGCTGGAGTTTATTAGAAAGGCTGTCTGAACTGGGGGTAGGTGTTCCTGACTTTGCATGAAACTCCTACTTGGCTGGTGTGTTAACTCCACTATAGCTTAAGTCTTCTGTAGTCAAATAACTGTACTATGTGGGTGCGCACATCTGTGTATCTGTTCATATCAGTTCATCTCCCTGCCTATCCCAGTGTCTTCCTTTTCCTCGGTGATTTTTTGCACCTGTTTCACAGAGATTTCTCATGGTGTTTTGATATTAACCCTTCTTATTTCTTAGTGCCTGACCAGAAGAAAGCTGATTAGCATCCTGCCCACTCACCTAGCAGCTGGCCCACTTTTATTATGCCCATCTGCTGTACCTGACAACTAATTTGCATTCCAAAGAATCTAGAGTCTTTATAGGCATTCCACACTTTTAAATCATAGATAATCTGTAGAATTCACCCTGCCAAATGCCATTCCTGGGATGAGTATGAGATAAAAGCCCTAGTTGTGAGCCCTCTCATCCCCATGTAGCTTACATCTTAGGAAAAGCGTAAAATTATTTTATGGACATATACTTGATTTTAGACCAGGAATGGCATTTTTAAATATAGCAGCAACCAAAGAATTGAGAAAAGCAGATGCTGCCAGGCAGTGGTGGCGCACACCTTTAATCCCAGCACTTGGGAGGCAGAGGCAGGCAGATTTCTGAGTTTGAGGTTTGAGTTTCTGGTCTACAGAGTGGGTTCCGGGACAGCCAGGACTACACAGAGAAACCCTGTCTTGAGAGTGGGGGGCAGATGTTGACAGCTGTTCCTGCCCAAACACTTACCACTCTTAATTCTCAAAGTATGTCACTACACAGAAACAGAAAGTACAGTTCAGACTGGCATAGAGAATATTACCTTCTTGTTCCATCTGGCGCCCCTTGTGGTTGCAAGATTGTAGCAACCTGGTTTACTGTTCCAGAGGAGAAGCACTGCTAAATCCTTTCACAGTTTCAGAAGACATGGGAGTGGTGTTTTGTTTTGTCTTAATTTTCCTCAGAAACACTGAGTAAAATTCTTGTCACGTTTTATTGTCATGAACTAATAACTATATCAAAGTTGTAGTAAAGGGCAAGGTGTAGTCTCAGTAAATACAAAAGGTTAGCTTATTTCATATATGAAAAGTTTGCAGTTACTATGTAAAATTCTAAATACAGGATGGCTTTTTTAAAAAAAGAATGAAGAAACAGTTTTCAAAAGAAAAATTTCAAGCCAGGAATGGTGCTACAAGCCTGTAATCCCAGCATTCCAGAAGTGGAGGCAGGAGGACCCTGAGTGTGAGGCCAGCCTGGACTACACAGGAAGACTCTGTCTGAAAACATTTGGGTGGGAGGATGCTGGGGAAATGTTTCTGGTAGCTTGTGAGAATCAGAGTTTGGATCTCTAGGACCCGTGTAAAATGCTAAGAAGGTGTGGTAGCCTACCTGTAATTTCAGCTTCTGAAGACAAAGAGATCACCAGAGAAAGCTCACTAGGGAAACTAGCTGCATCAGTAAGCTCTGGGTTTGATTGAGAGACCTTGCTCTAATGCATGAAGTAAAAGAATAGTAAGAATGATTCTGTGCATGCACTTGACAGCTACACACGTGGACATCCTTGTGCACATGTGCTCACACATACAGGCATGCGTATGCACACATCTAACAGTGACAGAAATAGTTTTTAAGTCAACAGTGAACTTTTAAATTGAGTAACACTATAGCTACAGTAGTTTAATCATTATAATATCAGTTCAGCTAATTTTCTGTAACTTTATTAACGGACCACTGTTGCTCAAACTAAGCATTTATGAATAAAAAAGTTTTGATGTATGACTTAAACATGCTCCAGATATACTTTCTGCTTTTTAATTTTGGAAGTGGGTATTTCTGAAAAAACAATTCTAGTTCTAGAAACCGTATTATGAACCGTTTGTGGACATGAATTTATAGATGATGATAATGCTATTATTTATAACTGCAAAGAGAGAAAACACCAGTAATAGCTTACAACAGAGTATTGGCTAAGTGTTCCATAGGATTGTGTACTCTGGGACCACAGCATAGCAGGATATTATATCGCTTGAAAAACAAAAGGCATTACAGAGCGTTCAGTGATGACTGTATGACCTCAGTTTTGTATGGAAATATATGCAGACGTAAAAATGAGCGCACTTCGCTTCATTCCTTAAAAATGCAATGGCTTTTGTGAGGCAGCATAGCAAATAAATCAACATATTTATTAGGAAATACTTAAGACATAAATGACAAGATGGTCTTCACTTGTAAAGACCCCACAGAAACCAAGAGGAAACTGAAAGCTAGAGAAACAGATAAAATAAATGTTCAGGTTATAAACAACTGATAAAGTGAGTCTATTTGTAAAGTGGTAGATGCAACAGTAACGGAAGTTATTTTAAAAATCATTCTTGTTAAGCATTATTTTTTGTTCTTAATGTATGACTAAGAAACCCCAATTTTCAAAAATACATTATAAAACCTTTCTTCAGGAAAAAAATAATATTTTAATTGCAATTAAAAGATTACATTTCTAATAGAATTGGCTTTACTTTGTTTTACTTTGTGGTTTTTGTTTTGAGACAGTATAACATAGCCCAGGCTGGCTTCCAACTCCCAGTGTAAAAGTGATGACCTTGAGCTTCTAATCACCACCGCCATGCATAGTTTATGCAGTACTGAGGATCAGACCCAGGCCTTGTGCACGCCAGATGAGCACTCTATCAACTGAGATGCATGCAGCCCAGGGTCTTCATTAATAAAGAGCCAACATCCGTGTGCAGATTTAAAACTTGAGCATCACTGAGCAAGTTTGGTACTTCCCTTCAAGTATATTTTTCAAAAATGGTGGCATTTCTTTGTATCAGCACAGTGGTCTAGGAAGAAGTACTTGACATTTGCTGTATGGTAAACCACATGCCCAGACAACCAAGCTTGGTCTCTGAGCAGTGTGGTTGCTGTAACTTGGTAGTGACTGGAATTTGTTCTCTTATTTGACCTTTCCATGTTCAACTCATTTGCATGAACTTGTACTGTCAAAAGGTCCCTGTTCACAGCAAGTTCCTTTACCTGCTTTCCCCCCTAAATACCAGTTACCATCTAAGAAAGATAGTAATAAAGGTGACGCATTCTAGCATCCAGCTTACGTAATAAGACGTCTTTCCTAGGTTATTCCCTTCCCTCAGGATCTGAAGTCCTCTCTCAAGAAGTGTGTCCATCCAGCTTCAATGCTATGATGGTTATTGGTACTGTGTTGGGATGACAAACTACGTTCAAGAACAGTGGTGTCTCAACAAAACCTTTCTGGCACAGTTCTTCATTGCCTACTCCAGAGCCAAGCTGCTAGCAAGAGCTTTCAATAAAATCTGAACTTCTCTGTAGAAGCTTGGCTTATAGGGCTAAAACAGCCCTTTCCAAACCAAGCATTTAAGAATGGAAGTGTATTCGTGTATGCCTAGACTTATCCTAAGTTATTTCCTACTTTTTTATGATGAATTATTAATAAAAAGAAACACAACAGCACATTTACAACCAAGTCAAGACTAAGTCCTCTTAAAATGCCTGTCCTTAAATGATGTCAGATGTCTCACACAAGATGAATCCCAGTGCACTGTTTTCCATCACCTCCTAGGCCATAGCAAAGAGACCTTTGAGATGACACGTACATATTATCAGGAGCTGTTGTGGTCTGTGATAGATTCACTAGTTAACCATTAGGATAAGATTGTCACCTTACCTCCAGGGCTCTTGGTAGCCACGCAGAGCCCTCCGGGAGCTGTCCACTTGGGCAGTGCTGGATTTCCTAGTAGCAACAACCTTGCTTTGCAGTACTGGACACTTCATAAGGTTGGAGCCTTTTAAAGGGGTTTGTAGTTTAAAAAAAAAAAAAAGCAATAATACTGAAAGACATGGTGACATACACCTTTAATCCCAACACTCAGGAGACAGAGGCAAGAGGATCTGTGATCTTCTTGGCAGCCAGAGCTACAGAGTGAGACTCCATGTTGAAAAAGAGCTAGGTCAAAAAGTGGACCTCATGACAGTTTCAATCAAATATATCATGTATTTTTACCACATTCACTATTTCCCCCTTCTGTCCTCCTTTCTACTAGTTTCCCTCCTTGTCCCAAATAGGCTTCTTCTACATTCATGGTGTGTGTGTGTGTGTGTGTGTGTGTTTAATGTGGGATCCACACTGTATTTTTGTGAATCTGGCTTATTTCACTTAGCATATGATCTCTCGTTCCATCCATTTTCCTACCAATGAGATCATCTCATTCTCTGTGGTGGAATAAAATTCCATTGTGTGTCTGCACCATGTTCTGTGAATGTGGACACTAGGTTGATTATATTTGTCTCTACTACTGAGGATAAGGCCTCAGTGAACAGAAACAGGCATCACCGTAGCCTGCTAACTTAAGAATTAGATTTTTGAGGAGTTAGTTGTTTCCAGTTACCTCAGGAATACTTAGTCTTTCTTAAGGTAACACAGGTGTTTCATCTTTCTTTTGTGCTTCCTGCAGAAGCCACATGTACCACAGGCCTCGCAAATGAAAACAAACCTACAGAGCTTCCAAGAATATTTTATAAGTCAGAAAAGACTGAAAGAGGAAATAATCTAAATGCCAGTGTTTTATAAACATGCAAAGTATTTTCTGACTAATAATAGTAATAGAAATAGAACTAGTTGTGGAAAATTAAGTTGCCAGAAAGATAACTAGTACTATTGCTGGAGTCTAACTCTGACACCTGTGGGTATATAGTAAATGTTGCTGGTTCTTTTCCTATTAAAAACAAGTTATTGTTGATGAATATTTAGTATCTCATTGGGCCTGTATGCCAAGAAGTAAAATAATTACCAATTTCAAATATCATATTGTTCCAAAATGGTGTTCATGGTTAATTCTTAGTTAACTTTTTTTATGAGTGCTAAGTAGAAATTGCTCAGACATTATTTAGTGTACTTTTTTTATGTTGCCAGAATTTAAGTCATATATTTTCATTTATCAAATCCATTTGCCAAAGTGAAGTTTCACTGTCTTATGAAATCTCTGCTCTTGGTATGTAATTCCTCACAACAATCGATTGGCACATATTGAAGACAGCTCTAAGTAACCAAAAAAATTCCCTTTTTATCTATAAGTTAAGCCAAGGTAATTGGCTTGTCAACAAACCATAATGTGCCTTTTTGGTAAGTGCCATAGCTGCAGTGTGTAAGTCCCTCTTCATGTCTGCCTCTATTTTACCGTAACACTGTGAACCTCTTCTTATGAAAACAGAACAACAAGATTGTGTTTGTGCTGTAGAGAGAGAGCAAGTCAGTTGAGACATGGTGGTTTGGGGATTGCCTGCCTCTACAGAAGAACGTAGACTAAGCTGTATTTGAAACCAGCACTCCTGTTGACTGTCAAGAAAGCTCAGGTCTTGTTCTCAGAGAAGAAATCAAATGAAGGGCACTGCCCTGAGGACATTCACTTGGTCCCAGTAAGACTCCTTCAGGAGACACTGTGATCAGTTCTTGGAGTTAGAGCAGCCTGAGATACAGTTTCAATATGTACTATAAGCTGCAGAGTACAAAACATCTACCTGTCTAGACCACTAAGAGACTTAATGAGATACCGTGTGTAAATCACCTTATGCAGAGTCCAGCACATGCCTGGCACTCTCTCCTTCCCTCAGCCTGCCAGCTGATAAACCCAGACAGTTTTATATGAAGGACTAGGGTTAGATGAGTAAGACACGCCACTGATAGAAAACTTATCAAGCCAGGCAATGGTAGCGCATGCCTTTAATCCCAGCACTTGGGAGGCAGAGGCAGGCAGATTTCTGAGTTTGAGGCCAGCCTGGTCTACAGAGTGAGTTCCAGGACAGCCAGGACTACACAGAGAAACCCTGTCTCAAAAAACCAAAAAAAAAAAAAGAAAACTTATCAAGATAGATTATTTTCATCACAATATGTTTAAAGCCCCTAATCAAGGTGATCAAAAGATCAGAATTTTAAGTAAAAGCTAGATCTGCATTCCTAATTTTTCCTTTCTCCTCCGATTCCAATGTGGCTCAGCATGAGTATAGCTCAGTGTAGTACTCTATATGTAACTCCAGAAGAGAGTAAACAAGAATTAGCTCAGCATTCTTAATTTCCAATCTGTTTAACAAGCCTAGGCTCGTTTACATACTCAAACACTCAGATCAGTTTCAGTTTGCTGCATATGCCTCCACCTGTGTTCAGAAAGCACAGATAAATAACGCTTAGATCTCACTGTTTCAACTTTAAGTTTTATGCATTTATTGTTTGTGTGTTTATGTTTATGAGTACATGTGTGCCGTTGTACAGGTGTGGAAAGCAGAGAACAGTTTTGGGAGTCTGTTTTCTCCTCCCACCAGGTGTGTTCCAGAGATTCACATCAAGTCATCAGGCTTGGTGGAAGGCACCCTTACCTGCTGAGCCTCACTGGCCGACTGCTCCAACTGTGTGTGTGTGTGTGTGTGTGTGTGTGTGTGTGTCTGCACACACCTGTGTGTACATACACATACATAAAGATCACTTCACTTATGGAAAATTTGTTAGAAATACAACCTTTAATTTGTTCTCTATCATTTAAGAATATTTTTAATTTGTGTTATTTTGAGATTATAGATTTATAGAAGACTCACAAGGTTAATATAAAGAATTTCTGTGCTGCCTCAAGTGCTAAATGTCTTTCCTATATTTGCTTTGTCATGTTTGTTCTTGGGTTTCTTTGTATATATCTATGTAAGCATACACACAGAGGCATGGCTATATCAGATTTTTGTTCGTGTATACATGTGTACTCGGCTATTTAAAGGGAATCCAGATATTATGTCTCTTCATAGTACTTTATTGTGTGTTTCCTTAAAATGAGGACATTCTCTACCGTAAGTATAAAACAGCTATAAAATTAGAAAATGTTGGTGTGGTTTTCTAAGGAGTTTACTCAATTGAAGAAAACATGGGGATTGTTTGCTTGTTTGCTTGCTATTTTTTTATTTACTTTACATCCCCATCACAGTCCCCCCCCTTCCTAGTTCCACCCTTACAAATCCCTTCCTTTATTACCCCTCCTCTTCTCTGAGGAGAAGGTGAGCCCCCCTTGGGTACCAACCCAACCTGAAGCATCTAGTCCCAGCAAACTGGGAACGTCCTCTCCCACTGAGGCCCAACCAGGCAGTCTAGGTAGGGGGTAAGGGGAGTCAAATGTCAGGGATTAGAGACAGAGACAGCCCCTCTTTCCACTTGTTAGGGGACCCACAAGAAGACCAAGCTGTACATTTGCTACAAATGTGTAGGGGGTCTAGGTCCAGCTCCTGCATGCTCCCTGGTTAGTAGCCCAGGCTCTGTGAGTTCCCATGGTCCCAAGTTAACTGACTCTGTGGATCTGCTTGTGGTCTTTGATCCCTTTGACTTGCTCACTTCTGTCCCCAACTCTTCCACAAAACTCCCCAGGCTCTGCCTGATGTTTGGCTGTGGGTCTTTGTATCTAACTGCATCTGCTGCTGGATGAAGACAGTCATGCCATGTTCCTGTCTGCAAGCATACTGGAGCATCATTATTACTGTCAGGGGTTGGCTCTCACCCATGGGATGGTCTCAAGTTGGGACAGTCATTGGTTGGGTGTTTCCTCAATCTTAGGTCCATCTTTATCCCTGCACATCTTGTAGGCAAGACAAATTTGGGGTTGAAGTTTTTGTGGATGACTTGATGTTCTCCTCCCTCTTCTAGCTGTCCCATCTGGCTACAGGAGGTGGCCACTTCAGTCTCTATATGCCCCTGCTGGTAGGATTTGTAGCTAGGGTTGCCCTCATAAACTTCCCATATCATCTCGTTTACAGTAAGCTTGGTGGCAGAGGGCAGAGAGCCTTCCCAGGTTTGTTTTTCTTGGTGTCTTTCCCTGTGCCAAAGTACCATGTTTTAGAGTGGTGCATCCTGATTATGTTCAAAATGAGGTGTCTATATACAGAAATATTATATAATGTATGTGATTGTGTCCTGGTTGTGTTCAAAATGAGATGTCTATATACAGAAATATTATATAATGTATATGATACAGGCTTAGATATCCAGAATGTTTCAGGATGTCTAATATGCAAATGTGAGTTGTAAGCTCTCAAAATAGAAGTTTCAGTGTACAGTTTTTCCAAACTTGAATACTTAACCCCTTTTTAAAGGAACATTGCAAAAAGCCTATTTCAGAAATCACTATGGGAACTCTGCAAAAGAAAGACTTATCTCTGGCTGGTTCTGAGTTTTCAAGTATCTAGGGAACCATTCAAATGCTTTTGTAAGCATCTGACACTAAGCTGTAGGTAATTTTTTTTCTTTAAGGAGGCAAAGTTGAAACATCCCAAGACACCACTTTGGATCATTTCAAACTCATAAGGCTTGACAAAAACACTATAGTTCTCTATCAAAAAGCAGTTTGGAGGCAGCCTTGACCTGAAAGATTGTAAAGGTGAATTATCAACTTTGTAGCTTTGCTCTCAAGAAACTAAAGCCAAACAAAGCGGGCAGTCACTTCAATACAACTCTGCTGAGTGTTTACTTTTGGACAAGATGGAGTCCTGATATCTATCCCTCACAATTACTAGGTCTATTAACTGAAGCATTTTGGAGGGTTTTTTTTTTTTTGTCTGCAAAATAACTGTAATTTAGGTTTTGAAGGGGCTAATGTTGAAATGTTCCCCTAGCAGTAATCAAGCAAAAGGTCAGTTGCTTCCTGAAATGAGAGTCGCAAGGAAATTGTCAGATCCTGTCATTGTCACGCTGGAGTCACTGTGAGCAGCAGTGGTCTGCACACTAGAGACAGCTAAAGGATTGGGGCAAGGCTGCACATGAGACACGAAGTCTCAGACACCTGGCTGCTTAGTGCTCCTAACTCAGGTACCACAGCTCAACAATGGAGTGTGTGTGTGTGTGTGTGTGTGTGTGTGTGTGTGTGTGTGTGTTGGCACACACAAGCCACCACATGTGTAGAAATCATGGAATAACTTCCAACTGTCAGTTTTTACTGTTAATCTTTGCCTTTCACCTTGTTTGAAACAAAGCCTCTTGTTTTGTTTTTTGTTTTGTTTTTCTGCTGTGTGTACCAGGCTAGCTGTCCTCCAAGAGCCTGGGATTCTCCTGTATTTGCCTTCAATCTCTCTGTAGGAGAACTGGGGTCACAAATATCTGTGCTTCTGTATTTGGCTTAATGTGGGTTGTGGGGTTCAGACTTGAGGCCTCATGCTTAAACATCAAGCTCTTTGCCTACTAAGCCCTCTCTCCACCCACAGTGACCATGTCTAAATTACATTCAACCAGGCAGATCCTGCACCCCACTCTGACAATGGTTTGGCTCATCAAGGGGACTTTCATACCTGCAGAGCATTACATTTAGTTCCTACCCATCCTCCACTATGCTCCCCACCTCCTTCTCTTATTCCTTCCTCCCCCTGAGTAGTCCCCTCTTCTTTCATGTCACATATATCCTATTGTTCTTTAGGAGTTATTTTAGAGCAAGGCTCAAAGACAGAAAAATATTCCTCTTTTCCTAAAATATCTGTTTGAGGAACAAAATTAATAAAGGCCTAGTATGCTATTTTAAAACATTTTTTATCAAAATGGCAGGTTAGTATGTATCAAGAAGGTAAAATCTAGTGGATGTAATTTATGTTTTTAGTATAATTCCTAAAACATAGTCCCTCAGTATTACATATAAACTAATAATATTTCAAGATGACCTATGGGAAATCTAAGATGCAATGAGGTAACTAAATCTTCAGTCAATAAACCATTTTTAAAAAGGAGACTCAGAGAAGTACATGTGAATGGCTATCATTATAAGCTGTCCTGATAAACACCCACTGCCACATTATGAGCTGTCCACAGTGAAACTCGCTGCCTCGTGTGCTCACCAAGGAAACTGCTTTCAGAGGGGGCCAAATCGGACAATCACATCTAAACTGGATTGAGTATGTGGGTATCAGCGATATGTTCTATGTGTTTAATGGTTTGCTCAAAGTTCAACCTGATACTTAAATGTTCTCTCTATCCACTACCATTCTTTAACAGGTAGACCCTGTCAAAGTAACTAAGATGAGCAAATAGAGTGTAGAAATGGAGAAAGACCCTCTAAAAACCATCTTTAGGCCAGATGATGGTAATGTCCACCTTTAACCCCAGCACTTGGGAGGCAGAGGCAAGTGGATCTCTGAGTTGGAGGCCAGCCTGGCCTACAGAGTGAGTTCCAGGACAGCCAAAGCTACACAGATAAACCCTGTCTTGAAAAACAAAACAAACAAATGAAAAACCTATGGAGGCCTAGGAAGCTAAATTTTGAAGAATTCTGTTTGTAGGAACCAAGAGAATGCCCACTTCAGAGAGTACTAGAAAGGTATGAGATAGTGATTTGTACTAACCATAAGACAGAAAAGCCCAGTGCCCATGACAACAAGAATAAAAATTAAAAAACAAACAAACAAACAAACAAAAACATTTAGTCATCTGGGATGGAGAAAGGAAAGCTAGCCTCTTGTGAAACTAAAGCAAAGGTTCACAATTAACCTGTAATATGTGCCGGATGTTGCTCTGAAATACCTGACCACTGAGGAAGCATGAACCAGAGGAACAATGCAGCATCCAGATGATGTTGGAAACCCCCTGGTTAAAGGTAGAGATTGTGTTTATATCTCCTCTCTCCGCCCCCAGCCCCCAAGCAGAAGGGTAGTTCTTAACCTTAGATAAAACCACAAAGACAAGCAGAGCCTTAATGCACATGACAGCAGACAAGAGACAGGAGCAACATTTGGAAGGGAACAAATGATAATTCCCCTAAGCAGGTGGAGAAATCCAAGTGTTTGCAAACAGCTAAAGCCACCCGTTCATCTCCCAGGAAGAGCCAGGTGCCTTGTCCATAGAGGAGCAAGACAGACAACTGAGGAAAGAGACTAGTAAGAGCTGCATAAAGGGGTGAGGACTGCCAGGGTTCCTTTTGAACACCAAGAAGCTGAGACTCCCTCAGTCTCTTTCTCACAGATGCACCAGGTTTACTGTCTAAAGTCCTGAGCTTGGGGACATCAGACTCAGAAGGTCAGGCACAACACTGAATGCAAGGATGTTACATGAAAGAGTAGATACTAAAGAGTAAGGCACGCACCTTCCATACCTTACTCAGAGAAACCTAGTAGCAAAGAGACATATTTACATTCCAGAGTTCCTGACAAATGGCTAGTCCCCAGCCGAATCATATGCTGAGGGCAAGTAGGATGTTGTAAAGTAGGAACAATGTGCCTTCAATGGAATCTTCTACAAGCAAGGATGAGCTCCTTCCTGAGTGACTGCAGCATCCTTGACTTTGTCATAGCTGTGAGACACGGCAGTGAACAAAGAGAAAGAGCTCTTGTCCAGTCGAGCCTGACTTGTAGACAGGAGAGCCTGAGCAGTGCTCCAGCAGGTCAGCGGCAGAGTCTATTAGGAAGTGCTGAGAGCTGAGAGAAGAGATTGAACATGGGACAGGGGAGTTGAGTTTATGAGGGGGGTGGGGACAAGTGAAACTCTTCAACAGGATGGTGGCAGCTGAACAAGCCCAGAGTATGAAAGTTACCCATGTGGCATCTGGAAGAAGATCATCCCAGATAAGGAATAGTTATCGTAAAGACCTAAAGTGAGGGGCCCTGGCTAGTTCGGGGTGCAGAAGGGAAGCTAGTATGTCTGGGACAAGTCAGGAAGAAGAAAGGCAGTAGGAGATGGGGTCAGACAGGGAAGAGTATCAGGCAGGCCATTGGAAGAACAATTATTATGAGAAACATGAAGAGGCACATTTTGGGGCTGAGATGTGATATAAAAGATTACAGGCTGCTGTGTGGGAATTTGGTACCTAAATAGGTAGTGTGCTCAGTACTGTCCTGGTGCTTTGTCCTTGGGGGATGTTCCTGCTTTCCCTCTGTCCTAAAAGGCTGCTGGCCCTTTTCTGTGGCTTTTGCTCTCCATGCTCTCCCTACCACTTAACCAGGACACATTCTCTAGTATCTGGCTGCTCTTGTGATGAACCAGCCTAACTCCATTTTGTTACAAGGCCAAAGTAAGTTCATTTATATTTATTTTAAAACTTGAATTCCACCATGCCTTGACCCATTTTCTGGAATTTGACGTGTTCTACACCCTCTACCCTGACCTATGCCCTCCTACGATGTTCTGCCCATTTCCTACATGACATTCCTTGGAAAACCCCTAGCCCTGCAGTTTGGGGACTATAAAAGCCTCACTTCTATGTTTGGGACTGACCTCAAAATTCCCTTATTTAAGGAGAAGCAGTCTCCTGACCAACTATATTGTACACATATAATAATAAGATTTGCTATAAATTTGGCTAATTTGGGTGATGGTCTTTATTTAGGATTTATATAGGATTAACACTTCTAAACTTTTTTGTTTTTTATTTTTGAAACAAGATCGCACTTTTAAACTATTAAAATGCTTCTTAATTATTGAGATAAGGTCTCACTATGTAACCTAGGTTGGCCTTGAGTTCACTGTAACCTTGATGACCTTGAATTTCTGATCCTCCTCTAGACTGAGCTTATTAAATGCTTTTAAGTAGGCGTGTGGTAGGTCACCTCTGCAATCCCAACACTTGGGAGATGGAAGCAGGATTCTGCGGATGAACCTGCTGGTCTGAAAAGTGTCAGTGGTTACTGGTGGGCCTGTGAAACATTTGGTAAAGTTAACACTGATGTACTAAGAAGGTAAAGGGGAGGTTTAGAAGTTGTACCTGTAGTTCTAAACTCCAAGTAAAAGCAAACATATAAGGTAATGGGAGATTAGTCAAACTCCCTTGCACAACAATAAGCCTGTTTTATATGCTATACATAATCTAATGCAATACACGTGTGTGGATTGTTCAGGATGTGGTATACATAATAAACACTGAAAAATGATTTCACAGCTGTTGATATGACCACAGAATGCGTGTTTGTGAGACAGGTAAATGCCCAGGTTTTACAATTTGAACAAAACATACATGCATATTATCTGCAGATATGACAATAGGTCCTAGAAGAGCCAGCTAAAATCGTTTGTGAAGAATGAGCATGCAGGATGGGAGAGTAAGCTCAGGTGCCAGGAAAAGCTTTACTGTCTTTTAGGCTAAGCATTTTTTATACTATTTTTTTCAACAATCTTAAACCTAGATAAGCCAACTACACAAACTGAACAAATGAAGCTTGTCCTTAAAAAGCACTTCCAGAATGCTTTTAAATAACCCAACCAAAACTGTTTTAATAAAAAACTTTACAAATTGCATCTTGGAAATTAAAAGATTGACTTTGTATATAGAGTGGGCACCAAAGAATCTCAATTTTCTCCCCTCTGAAAAGCAAAGCCACAAACAGTAGGAAACTTGAAGTGTTTTTGTCTAAGAAATTGAATCACACACTTCTACCCTCTAATTGTGTTCTCTTCGATTTCCCAAGATACCAAAGAAGGGGCCTTTATTTTAGCACTCGGGTGGGGGCGTAGCACCGCCATCTGTACAGCACATTCGGCTACAGGAAGGAGCTGCTGAGACTAAAAAGGACTCTGTGCAGCGCCACGTGAGAGCACGAGAAGGTTTTCATTGCCTCATTGTCTTCCAGTACTGGTAATACGTGAACTCTAGATTCCCATCACACACGTTGCTCACACACCAGGTTTCTCTTATGTATTATGGGTTTTCTTGACCCACCAGGCTCCCTTGATAACCTCCTCCCATGTGATCTGCAAACAAATCTGTGTGCTCGCTTGTGCGGTGCCTCGGGCTGCGGAGGGAGAACACTACCAGCACACCATGAGCACTCAGCCCGCAGGAAGACAGCCTCAAAACAACTAAATGGAGGAGCTGGTGCAAATGTGTCTAAGGAAAATTCGGGGAGCACATATGGGGATTCAAAGGAATTACAGGAAACCTGGGGGAGGCTGGAGAACCCATACTGTGGGCTTTGAAACCAGAGAGAAATAACACAAGCAACCTAAGGGTGATTAAGGCATAGCAGTGAATAGCAAGGGATCTGGGAGGAGCATTCGGCAAAGAGAGTGGTTAGTCATTTGAGGTCACAAAGACTCTGTAGCAGAAAAGAACAGAAAAGGGCACATACTGGAAACAGTAGGGAAGAAAGCAAATTCAGTGATTGAGAGAATGAGTCAGAAAAGGGTCCTGGATCAGCCAAAGACGACATTAAAGTCAGCTTTCTCAAAAGACCGTGAAGCAGGAGTGCCTGGACGCGGACGCAGGAGCTTGAAAACAATATAAGTAGCTCTGATGTGATGCTTGGACACATTGGTGTTTATATATTGTCTGATTAATTTCTGAGTGCTGATGCTCAGAAAACTTAATATGATATTGATAATCTCTTTGGCCCTTTCCCCAGGAATATACTAAATTCTCAGGACTGTATCTTGTGCCTAGGAAAAGCTGGAGCATAGGCTTTGTGTAAATCTGGTTACAAACCCAAGGTGGCCTTCCGCTTAGCACCAATGTGTTATCTGTGTGAAGCTGTGTTTCTGAAACACTGTAGACAGATGCTCACGGCATGTGGCTCTGACTCATCTTCCTCTCAGCTCTCCTAAATATTTATCCATCTACAGATACTTGCATTTTTTGTCTTCATTTTGTGATAATAAAGTTAAAACAAAACTGCTTTAAATACCACACACACTTCTCTGTAAAATTATGATTGGCTGGTGGGGGGTGGGTACATCCCTGATTCCTTTCGCCATCTATTGGCAACAGATGGAATGGACAGGCTTTGTCTCTGGTGGTGATGGTTTTGGTGTTTGTTAGTTTGTTTGAGACATAGTTTCTCTGTGTAGTTCTGACTGTCCTAGAACTCACTCTTTAGACCAGGCTGGCCTTGAACTCAAAGATCTACTTGCCTCTAGCACATGCCACCACCACCCCTGCATTGTCTTTGATTTTTACTCCAATCAGGTTGCCAGATGAGCTGGTCAAGCAGGGGGACCATCTGTAATGCCAAAGTCAACTACTACTTAGTCAGCCAGCAATATTTTCAGTTTCCTTTCTCTCTCACGAAGGTGTGGCGTGGCACCCTGGCCCGCATGCGGTACAAGAGGACCAAGGCAGCCCTGACAATAATCAGGTACTACCGGCGCTATAAAGTGAAGTCATACATCCACGAGGTAGCCAGACGATTCCACGGTGTCAAGAACATGAGAGACTATGGGAAGCATGTGAAGTGGCCAACCCCACCAAAAGTCCTGCGGCGTTTCGAGGAGGCCCTGCAGTCGATTTTTAATAGGTAAGAACTTGTTGGTAAGTGCCACATTTCCTATCCAGTGGCACACTCCCAAATCCAGGCCATGGTAGCGGCTCAGCTACCTCTCCCTCTGTCTTGCGTTTGATCGATTTGTTTTCAAAGGGCATCTGCTTAGCTCTCAAAGTAATGGAACTGTCAGCATATTTTCTCTATAGCACTTGACAGCATCATGCCACAACATCCAAATGCCTGGATCCAAGCCACATTTAAGATAAACTACCAGCATGCTGTCCCCACTTCCTGTCATTAACAAAAAACATAAATAACTTTCTTAAAATCAACACACATACTTCAAACTAGCAAGTCATATTTATCCTGTCAGGGTAGCAGCTCTCAGTCCAGCTGTGCCTGAGACTCAGGAAGAGTTCCTGCAGCCCTGATGCCCTGGGCCTACCAGAGAATCTGTTTAATGGAACTGAGCATGGGGCCAAGGCCTTTAACAGTTCCCAGGTGGCTTTAAAGTGTAGCCAGGGGAGAAAACAACTATTTTAGGGCAAGATTTTTTTAAAAAAGAAAAATAAATAAATACCCATGGAAAAATTTGGACCTTCCCAACTGATTTTTTTATGACCTGCCCTGAATCTGAGATTATCTTTGCCTAAGTCCTTCCTCATCATATTTTTAGCTAATTTATTGACAGCATGTACACAGCAGAGACAGTGGTCATACAATGTCTTCAGAGAATTGGCTCCAGACACCCTGGAGACGCTAGATCCACAGATTCTTAAGCCCCTAACGTAGAATGCTGTAATTCATTCATTCATTCTTTCTTTCTTTCTTCCTTTCTTTCCTTCTTTTCCTTCTTTCCTTTTTGGACAAGCTCTTTCTATTACATAACTCTGGCTGTCCTGGAACTTTCTCTGTAGACAAGGCTGGCCTTCAATTCACAAAGATCCACCCTGCTTTTGCCTCTCAAGTGCTAGGATTAAAGGGATTAAAGGTATGCTCCACCATGCCTATCCATTTTGTAGTACTTTAGTTGAAGTGGTATCCTCTAAACCATCTCTGGTTTATTTCTAATGCATAACATAATATTTTGTATATGGTTGTTATTATTGCCATATTGTTTAGGGAGTAATCAAAAGGAAAATCTCTGCATGTGTTCAACAGAGTTACAGCCATTGATGTCCTAACTATACTAGCCATCTGAGGCCAGCTCAACCCAAGGATGCAGAACCCATAGATAGGAAGTGCTGATGAAATCTAGTGCTGTCTTAGGTCAACCATCTAGTGACATTAACCAAACTAGAGGCTCCCTAATGTAGTCATTTAATATAATTTCCTTTTAAACCACTACTTGATATTATGTATATAGAACTACTTCAAATTGTATGCAGAATTGGACTTCTATCTTCTTTAGAATTGACTCTACATTGATAGACTGTATGCAAAGATAGAGAAATCACATGACAGAAAACTCATGAATATGTATCTCATTTGCACTTTATAAAAACTATAAGATGCAGACCTGATGGTGCAAGCCCATAGCCCTAGCTGCTTAGGGGCTGTGGTAGGAGGATCACAAGGTTAAGGCCAACTTGGATAACTTAGACCTTGCCTCAAAAGGTTAAAGGGGAGGAGGGCTGGTGTACAGCTCGGTGTTAGAATACTCACCTAGCACAAGGCCTAGATTTAATAATTCAATCCGTAAATCAACCCAGTGCCATAGAAGGGGGACAACAAAAGGGATGAACAATATAAAATTAGTGAGAACAAAAAAAGCAGAACTATGACAGCCCTTTAGTTCTCAGATACAATGCTGGAAGTATTAGCTTCAATCTTGGCAAACATTTTTATGTGCAGATAAATTTTTATTAACACTATCTACTGCTTGGATATTTTGTATATTTTAAAAGTTCTTAAATTCATACTTATTTCTAAGTGAGAAATATGTTTATATAAAAAGTTGAAATCCACCATGCTATTCACTCCTATTTTTCTTCTTTTTTTTTTTTGAGATAACCATTCTAGCAATATTGTTAATACCATTATAAACTTCTGCCTATGCTTTTTTGAGTGCAAGTACACCATGCACGTACACACACATACACACACACACACACACACACACACACACACACACACTGTAAAAAGCAGTACCATTGTGGGATAAGGAATACAGACCCCAGAACCCAGTTCATATTCTGGTTTTCTCTGGACTGGCCATGTAACTTTGAGTAAATTGGTTAACTTCTTTGTGTGTATGGCAACACCTTATATATCTCGGGCCAAGTTGTAACTTGCTATATAGCAAGGTTGACCTTTAACTTCTGGTCTTCCTGCCTCCCATTCCTGAGTGCTGAGACTGCAGGTACGCATCATGACGTATGTGTTGCAGCCATCAACTGCCAATAGCTCCTTAGCTAGAGATAGGACCTCATGAGCCCCTCCATCATCCACAGTGAAATTCTGACTGGCTTGATCTTGTGCAGGTCTGAGTTTATGGATGCAATGGCCTGTCATGTCCAGGAGACAGACTCTCACACTGCTCCTTCATCCTTCAGCTTCTACATTCTTCCCACCTCTTCCTCCACAGTGCTCCCTGAGCCCTGGGGGATGATATAGATGTCCCACTTAGGGCTGAGCATTCAGAGTCACTTATTTTCATCCCTCAACCAATTATAAATATCTGCATTAGCCATTGCCCACTGCAAAAAGAAACCTTTATGACTGAAGTTGAAAGCAGCAAGTCTATGGGTACAAATATAAATACTTAGGAAGCAATTGGGCGACATAACCATGTTAAAAAAAAAAAAAACAGTAATAGGAGGTTCCCCCCTAGGGTTTGTTGCCTCCCCAGCCACAGGCTTTTGACAAAGTTTACAGTGATGTATAGGGACAAATTCCCTTCTGTGGAGAATGCCTCAACTCTTCTCAGAAAGTGGTTGGTTGCCTCTGTATAATAGTCATACCATTTGGATTAGGAGGCACATCTTGCCTGGCAGGTTAATACTATAGCATGCAGGGTCCTGTACTGGGTAAGACCACTGGTGTCTTTTCTCCTTGTGGCCTGCTTAGAACCTTCTAGCACTGTAAAAGCTAACCATCAAGGAGGATGTTTCCTGTCAGGCCCAAGTTCATATCTCTATGTCCTACAAACAATGTATGTGGTATCTTCAGCAGTAGGGTCACCAACTACTTTTGGTGGGCAGTCTTGAGAAACAGTGAGAGCCTGTGTTATTGTTGAGGGACTGGCTGGAACCTCCTTCATTGATAACTCATAGGAAGGCATCCCATACCTGGCACTGAAATTTTCACTAAATAATACATGTCTTCTGTGAATAGCATTTCTACACATACATGGTACTTTCATTCAAACTCCCTTTTTAAATGTATTTTATTGTATTTATTGTATTGAATTAGCTTACAAAGTAGTGCATCATTGGTTTTGGTTAGCCCAGTCCACTCTCCCACTTTAACCTGTAGCTCCCAATGTGCCCCCTTTTTTCTCTTGTCCCATATATTCTTCTACTGCCCTCTCCCTACTAACGCATCCCCCACCATAGTCATGTCTGGCTTCCTGACCCCTACAAACATGCCATGGATCCAGATATGAAAAAGAACATGAATAGTTGCCTTTCTGAGTCTGGGTTCTCGAAGTGTAATGTTTTCCAGTTCCATCCACTTTGCTACATATTTCGTAATTGCATTTTTCTTTATACTTGAATAAAGCTTGTGTGTATGTGTGGACACACCATATCTCCATTATCCATGCATTGTTGGGCATCTACGTGGATTCCATTTCCTAGCTGCTGTTCAGAGCAGCACTGAACATGGACATGCCAGTGTCTATGTAGTCAGAAGCAGGGTCCTGTAGGTATATGCCCAGGAGTGGTCCCGCATGTGCATGTATATGTGGTTGCTCTATTTTGGAAAACTTCTACACTGATTTCCATAGTGGCTGCACCAATGTATACCCCTGTTTAATATTTATGATGACCATAAATGATTGTGATTAAATTCAGATTGTACTCTGGCCTGAGCAGGCTTCCTTTTAAATTTTAATGTTTTATTTTAAGTCTAAAACTAATTAATTTGTATAAAATTAAATTTACTCATCCAACAAATACTTACTGAACACCTGGTGATTTGCAGGCACTAACCAGGCTTCCAGGGATACAGAGATGATGGGGCAGAATAGGAAAGATAGTCCCACATCCTCACAAGGGTCATAGTTGATAAATACATGGAAATGCTGTTCTCTCTCTCTCTCTCTCTCTCTCTCTCTCTCTCTCTTTCTCTCTCTCTCCCTCTCTCCTCTTCTTCTTCCTCCCCTCCTCCTCCTCCTCCTCCTCTTCCTCTTCCTCCTCCTCTCCCCTCTGAATGAATCTTGCCATTTGTATTCATCTAGTCAGGCAAACGTTTCTCTTTAAAGGGCCTATCATATTTTAGGCTGTGCAGGCTACAGGCTACATATGGTCTCTCACATATTCTTTGTTGTGTTAAACATGGAAAGATGTAAAAGAGTCTTCCTAGCTCACAAGCAGTATAAAAACAGACCTTGAGCCAGATTTGAAACAAGCTGTAGTTTATGGACTCCTGGTCTTGAATGTTTTGTTCTGTGGGATTCTATGAGATGTGTGTTAAGGAATTCCAGTGTTACTGTGGGGTTTCTTTTTGTCTTTCTGGAATCTGCATGTATGTTAATTGTGTTATTTTATCTCTGTTTGCTTTTTGTTATTGTTTGTTTGTTTTGAGGCTGGGTCTCACATAACCTAAACTCAAACTCCATTATGTAGCCAAGGATGACCTTGATCATGTAGCCAAGGATGACCTTGATCATTTGGTCCTCCTGCCTCTGCCTCCCAAGTGCTGAACTGTGGCCCTATGTTATCTATCATGCCTGGCTCTTCCTGATTGTGTTAAGATCATTCCTTTTCCTCACAATAACTTTTTGTGGCTGAGACCTTTTTGTCCTTTTCCTGTCAATTGAGGTAGCTGGTCTTTATGACTGCAGCTGTTGTTGCCTATCCAAATTTAGTTATTGTTGCTTGTATGGCCAGAATAAGTCATGTGGCGCTCACCATGGCTGAACAGGCCAGATACCTAAAGCCCAAGTGTACTTCTGTGCTGAGGGCCTGCAGAGTCAAGTGTGAGCCTTATCTTGGGCCATTGTGGGAAATAAAGCAGAGACAGGGTGGCCAGGCACAGGGAAGGGCACAGTCAGAGGAAAATGTCTTCCACCAGCATTGTGATCTGAAGTTCCAGGGACTACTGGGGCATTAATTGAGCAAGTTACTTAGTGCTGTGGGGCTTGCCTGTCACCACTGCCCTTAACTTTGACCACTGTTCCTCTTCTAGCCTCTTTAACAAAGACCTCAGAGCAGTCTGTGTCATACGGGGTGCTGGTAAGCCATTGAAATTCAGAGGGGGGCTGAATTTCAATGCTGAGCCTTTGTGATTTCTTTAGTGTTTTGTGATCTACTATGGCTGGCCCTACCAGCCATGACAGCTGTCACCACCTGCCCTTGCTCCCAGCCCCTGCCACCCAAGTCCCAAGGTTTTCTGGGTCTTGCCATAAAACCTATTCCTGAGAATTTATCTCCTTACATGAGCACACTGGTCCACAATGAGCTACTTCTCATTAGCACCTGCTCATGTCTACCAGAAAGTCCTCACAGGCAGTATATTGACATCCATCCCTTGTCCTCGTAGTGTCTAGGTTTTCTCTAAATCTTTCATTAGTTGGTTATTTCAGTGGAAAATTTTTATTTTAGGTGAAACTTACCCTAATGTTCCTTAGGAGCGTAGTTTAGGAATCATTGGCCTTGACTATTCATTCGATTACAGACAGTCCATTGCTCTTCGCCTCCTTGATTGCCACTGCCTACCCTAGCAGAGAACAGAGGCAAAGTTCCGCTAGGAGCATAAAATCCTTCTGCTGTTCTTCTCAACCAAGAATACTCTTGCTTTATGTTTGCAGATGCTGAGACCAAAAACAGATAAAACCCTTGGAGTCATCCTTAAACTTCCTCTTCCCAGCAAGCTAGTCCATCTGTAAATACCATTGGCCCTTCCACCAGAATGCACCTAGTCTAACACTTATCTCTGGTTCCATCACTGCCTCCCTAGCCTGATTCACATTCCTCTGGTGTGTGTTTTAAAGAAATAGCCTCCTAACAGGTCTTCCTGACCCTAACCTATAGCTAGGTCATCTAGTCTCTTTGCAGAACTCTCCAGAGCTGTCTCACCTCATGCGGAGTAGAGACCAGAGCCCCGATAATGCCCTCATGACTTTGTGGGTTCATTTAGCCCTAGCTCTCCCTCTGACCTCTTCTGTTCCCTTTCCTTGCCCCATACTACTTCAGTTTGTCAGCGTCCCAGGTTTTCCTCATAACTCACTGAGCAGTCCCCGTCTCAGAACCCTTGCCTTACTGTGGTCCCTTCTGGGCATGCTCCTGCTCAGCTATCCATATATCTGGCTTCCTCCTTATGGCTCCATTCATCCATCCTTACCAGAGGACCCTCCCTAGCCACCCATGTAAGCACCGTTACACCCACTTCTTCCTTCCAAGGCTCTCTCTGCCCTCCTCCCTTGTTTCCCTACTAGCAGCTACTCAACAGCAGCTATTCACCCCCATCACACACCCACATAGTTTTTGTCTGTTACTCTTAAAAGCACCTGGAAGAAGGCTCCTTGGGCTGTTTTACTTACAGCACTGCTTCCCCTGTGATGTCGGGTTGTTTTGTGCCCAACTGGTATTGTAAAAACCGGAAGCCACAGAGTTCTAGTCACTTCAGAGCACACAAAGAAGTTGTTACAAAATTTTTGTCTTCAGGAAACTATATTTTAGCAACTTCTGTATAGGTTTTGTAATCATTTTCCTTTTTTAGCACAATATATAATTACTTCATGCTATTTAGTGAGGGCTTGAAACACTTTGGGGAGTGAATGAATGTCTAAAACCTATACATCTTGTTTATTTGCTTGTAGATGGAGAGCATCCCTACTCATCAAGACCATACCTGCATCAGACCTTCCCCAGGTCAGGGCAAAGGTTGCAGCCATGGAGATGTTGAAAGGTCAAAGGGCAGACCTTGGGCTCCAGAGGGCCTGGGAAGGCAACTATCTTGCTTCAGTAAGTCCAGAAAAATAGTCTGAATTCATGCAGCTCTAAAAAGAAAGAATGTTTCCCTAAGAATTTAAAGAAAAGGGGTGGATGTTTAAGGCCTAGGTTCCAGCCTCAGCACTGTAAAGCAAAATTAATGCCTTATAGAGAAACTAGGTAATTTCTCTGAGGTGCTCAATTAAAAGATCCATTGCTTGATGCATCATCTGCTTTGAAAGGGGTTATAGCACATATATTAGCATACTCTATAACTTGGTCTTTGACCACTATTAAGCAGCCTCCCTACATAGCTCCAGGTGCCCTGGAACTCACTGTGTAAACCAGACTAGTCTCTAACTCACAGAAATCCACCTGCCTCTGCTTCCAGAGTGCTATGATCAAAGGCATGCACCACAACATCCAGCTTCAGCAGCCATTTTTAATTATAAACTTTATATCGTTCTCAAAGCTCTGTTTCCTCTTTTCTCTTATTACTTAATTTATTGTTTTTATTGGACCTTTGCTATGATACTACCCTTTACTAGTCTAGCATCTTGGTGGGAAGATAAAAGGGTGCATGTGAAACTGTATGTATAGTTGTAACGCAGTAGACTGAGCAGTTGGCTTAGCACCTACAGTCTAAGAATTCTCCTCTTGCTGTTCCCTTGTTCCTTCAGAAGCCAGATACACCTCAGACCTCAGGCACTTTTGTCCCAGTTGCTAATGAACTGAAACGCAAGGACAAATATATGAACGTTCTCTTTTCCTGTCATGTCCGAAAGGTAAGTAGCTCTTGAACCAGACTATCCTGGAGGGAGAAGACCGAGGAAACACATATGTGGTCCTCAGTGAAAACTGGCAGTGTCGTACAGCTGGGAGCAGCCCAGTGAGCTGCCCATCTGTGCTACGGCTGTGTTGGAAAGCCTGACTTGACAGTTTAGAGTTGTGCTAATAAAACCTTCCTGAGGGAAGACGGTAGTCTTGGATAACTTTTTTTTCATTTATGTTTTTGAGACAGGGTCTTATAAAGTCAAGACTGGTCTCAGAATCACTATGTAGGCAAGGGTAGGCTTGAGCTCCTTCCTAGTCTCCCTGCCTCTGCCTCTTCAGTGCTGTTATCAGGCATGTGCCACCTTGCCCAGCTGGGTCAGCATTCCTTTTGTAAACAGCTTCGGTGCTTTCTTCAGGCCAAGGATTTGTATTTTACTACATGTATGTCCCTCACAGCAACCTACAGGTTGGCTCTTTATTGAGTGGTTATTTATCGCCTTTATACAAGTGTCATGGCTGCTTTAAAACTAGATTTGCAGGAGCTGGAGAGATGGCTCAGCAGTCCAAGAACCTGCTGCTCTTCCGGAAAATCTGAGTTGGGTTCTTAGCACCTGTGTCAGGCAGCTCACTGCCTGTAACTCTAGCTCCAGGGGCATCTGATGCTGCTGGCTTTGTGAGCACCTGTGCTCACAGACACACATGCATACATGTAATTTTAAAATAAATAAAAAAATACAGACAGAAGAAATGAGAGTAATTATGAAAAAGAAGCTGATAAAGTAATCCCAGCTCAATTCCACAGATGACTGAGATCATGCTTGGCTTAACGAAAGATCCTGTTGTCAACATAGCACCAAAGGAAAATTCAAAGTTAGCAAAGACCTCAGAAAAAGCACTTTATTTCAAATTTTAAGAAAAATACTTGGTTCCAGTATATGATTCAGATCAGAGTAATGAAATGTGGTTCTCCAGCTGTGAATCTGGCAGACTCTAGAATGGTGATAGTAAGGAGTATTTCCAGGGACTTAGGGGACACTGCTGCCTGGATCTCAGGTAGTTTTGGGTGGGCAATTTGGAAGATGTACCAAGATTTTAAATATCCGTACTTGCTTACCCTGGGACTCCACAACTCAGGTTTCCTTACAGATATATTTGTACAGATATACGTATAAGTTTGTAGCGCTACCTGATAAAAGTTTGTTTAGTAAATTGTGAATGTACACATTAAGACTGTAGTGTAGCTGTTTTAAATAAATGGAGAAAGACTATAAATGGGAAGGAAAGAGAGAAGAAGAATCAAATGATGGATTTTAAGATAGTGAGTTTCAGCAAGGAAAAGACAAAGATCCCTGAAATACAAGAAAAAGTTCAGTGAGCTGGGGCGTAGCAGTAGCAGAAGACTACCCCCAGCATGTGCAAGGCCACAGTCCATCCTCACACCACAGAAGAAAAGGGAAAGGGAAGAGAGTGACCAACCCCATTAGACAGCCATTGTCTCAGAGGAGCCATGAGAGCCCAGTGGATTCCCTAATTGAAAACAGAGCTGAAGCAGACTTCCAGAGAAGAGTAGATGAACAAAAGAGAGGAGAATGCTGTGTGGAAAGAATTGTTAGATCTTTCGAGGGTCTGGTATAGACATCAAGTACACACTGCTCAGACACATACAGGAGACCACTCTAGACTGGATGAGAACCACCATCCCCAAAGGAGAGGGAGTCACATGCTGGTGCTCAGTTAGGTTGCCCAGTGCCTGAATCCTCCAGCCAAGCCAGAGACCTGAGGAACTCTAGGTAGAGCACTGTCAAGAATCTGCAGCAGTATAGGAAGTAAATAGCCCTTTCTGTCCTCCAGAACTAACCTAACGCACTTCTGGAAAGGATCAAAGTCTCTAAGTGGCCTAACAGCACATAGGAGAAAGCTCAAAAACGTTTCCAGAAGCATAGAGATATCCAGCACTCAGAGGTAAAAGTCAGAATGCATGACATCCAGTCAACAAGCTTACAAACAAGACATTGAATTCATAAAGAAATCAAAACTCAGTCATCCAAGAAGACACAGACAAGATTATTGAGGCAATTATTAGCATTCTATTTTGTATATTCAAAAAAGCTTGAGAAAAGATTGGACATGTTTGATAAATACATAGAAGACTCTTAAATGACCTACAGTTACATTTATAAATATGAAAAAAAAAATGCAGTCAATAAGATTAACAGGAAGTTAGACTTTGCAAAAGAAAGATTAGTGGATTTGAACCGGAATGGCTCAGATAGGAAAGGTGTTTGATGCCTAGTGCTGGTGTCTTGTGGAGTCAATCCCTCAAACCCACAAGCCCAAGTAAAGGTGAAAGGAGGTAAAGGAGGCCACAAAGATGTCTTCCAGCCTCCATGTATGCACCTTCAACACATGTGTGCAGAATAAAAATAAGCTGACATAAAATAAATCTTATTTAAAAGATTTATTAAAATCTTAACTGCATAAACTGTATAAAATAAATCTTAAAACCAAAAGAAAGGGAGAAGAGGCTAAGAGTGTGGGCCTCTGTGGAAGAGCACTTGCCCAACATGTTAAGGACCTAAATTTCATTCCCCAGAATTTGTCAAAAAAAAAAAAAATTACAAACAAAACCTCAGTGAACACAAATTCAAAAATGTGTGAATAAACTGACAGATGATAAATGTAAACCTAACCTTACTGACCATCATACTAGATGTCAATTGTCTAGCCACCCCAATTAGAGGGAAACGGGGTGCCCTCCTGGCCCTGAGGAAGCTTTTACCGTCTGGGAAGCTCTCCAGACCTCCTGGAGGTTTCATTCTGTAGGCAGGATTGTTTAAGTCACTGTTGGTAATTATCTTAGCCCCTAGCCTTAGCCTTTCTCCTCCCTCTGAAGGTGGTTGCTGGGGAGAGCTCCTGAATGAGAGAGAGGTCAGCCTTCTAATCATGCCTTGGTCTTGGCAACCAGCCTCCATGACTCCTGTTACAAGGGTTTTGTGAACTTTGTATTGGGAGCCAGGAGCAATAGGCCAAGTTGAACATTCAGAATCTGAAACATTGTGAAATCTGACCATCTTGAGTGCTGGCATGGCATTCAGAATGTTTCAGACTTCACACATGCAGTTTGACCATTCTAAAGAAGAGTTCAAGTCCAAGCCATATGAACAACAGGACAATGACTTAGACTGAAACAAACGTTACTGAGGAAAGTTTGCAGTATCATCAGCTCTCCACATTCCAGTTGTGAGTTCTGAACTCTGAAACCCAGGAACTCCAAGGTATAGTTTTATTGACTATACCTAGGGCTAATCACACAATCAAAAGGAGGCTTTCGTTATCTAGATGTACACATCCACACAGAAAGTTTCTGTCATACTTCCTATTTGTAACCACAAAAGGAATATACTTGTACCCACCACCTAGGGAGGGAGGTTATGCCCACTCTTGTTTCTGGTTTCATGCTCTCTGTCAATCAGAACAGTCAAAGAGAGTCAGGTGGTTCTGAGACTCTGGCCATCTGTAGAAAAGCCTGCTGCGATGCTTCTCATTCCAGGGAGGACAGTTTAATGCCTGACAGTTTCATCCTGGGTTCTGGTGAGTAAAAGCTGAAGAATTCTTGCTGATGGCCCTGTATTTCTAAGTTTAGTACAAGCACCCTTCTTCATGCTTGCTTAGATTATGCCGTCTGTAGAATCTTTTAATCCCAAAGGTACACCAAGGCAAGTTTGGTATGCTTCCAAAGAGCCTTCCTCCTGGGGCGCTGATTATTATACAGTGTTCGTTAAGGTGAGAGACTACTGCAAATAGCTCCTCTCACCACTGTGCTCTGTTCTGTTCTGACTGCAGCAGCGTTATCCCTGACCGCTGCTGTGGAAATAACTGAAACTATAAACAGCTGCCATGACGAGGCTAGGGAAAGCAGAAAGCTAGGAATTGTTTTCCTGGGGCGAGGATTTTAACTTTGAGTACAAGAAACAAGGTGAACTTGTACCTAACTCTGAGTCTGCGGTCCAGCTCTACTGTCACTCCACGAAAACCAATATGAAATAGTAGTGTTCCCAGACCATCACAGTGCTCAGCGAGGATCCACTGTGTGTGTTGAATTGTTCATTTCGGTGTTGATAGAGCCGAGTTAAGCAAACTGCAGCTTTTGTGCTCTTAGACTGGATGATTTTCACACTTACCTGATTCTTGTTCTAAGATTCGAGCTGCCGAGACAGAAGGTAAATATTTGTTCATATAAAGAATATTTCTGAATAGCTTCTGTCTGCTTTGCGGTGGCTTTTTTCCCCTTGTTTTTTAGATTAACTCACTATATATCATAAAAAGAATCTGTGGTCTTTTGTTTCTCAACTCAAATGATTTTGCGAGATTGTATAACAGGGTTTTAAAATTATATTCTCTTGTGCCTCATGTGTTTTTTTTTTTTTTTCTCCAAATGATTCCATAAAAGATAAGGGAAATTATTTCCACTTATTTTTCAGTTTCTATGCTAGGTGTTCTCTGTTCTACATAGTATAAGTTTGATGAAAATGATGATGAATGTTCTCCAAAATGTTTTCCAAAGAACCACATTTTTTTTTTAAATCAGTAGATATTTGTTCAAAAAGGATTATGTAGACTAAAGGTACTGTGGAAAAGCTGGGTTGAGCACACTACTTTAATGCAGAATTCTCAGAACCTTTGGTAACTTTCTGGGCTATAGGTATCATAGCGAGAGCTGTGGTTTGCAGTGTTTATCCATCCATCCAGACGTGGGACCCTTTCTTACAAAGCTCTGCATAAAGCCAGAGCTGTGCAGGGCAGCTGAGAGGATCTTCACACTCAGTGCTTCAGGTCTTCTGGGAAGGAGCATGTCTGTCAGGGCCAAAACAGAGGCTGTGCAAAGTTATCCCCAGGCACACAAACTGTACCGTGGACACTCTTTAATCAGAGGCACACTTGCTGTCACGTTGAAGACTAAAACTTATGCTTTTATTATACAATAAATGTTTAGAGAATTGACTGATGGCTAAAACCAAGGAAAGAGAGAAGATAAATTTCCATGTCAAGTCTGAATTTTAGTTTACTGCATTCTGCCTGTAGCCCTGCCTGTCTGAATACAGCTATCTGAATATCCTACCAAAGCCCTGCCTGTCTGAATGCAACTATCTGAATATCCTACCAAAGCACAGTGCTTTCAGATTAACCTCTAACTTCTTTGTTGGTATCTTGGACATAAGAATGGGGGGAGTAAAGGATGTAGAGAGAAGATATGACATATCCCGAGATGCCTTCTGTTGGGGGAGAAGCTTCTTGTGCTTGTTTTGTCTGCTTGCCTTTCTCAGTGCATGGGAAGCTTGATAATGTAGAAGTTCAGAAAAACCTTGGGGCTGCAGAGATGGCTCAGAGGTTAAGAGCACATGCTGATCTGCAGAGGATCCAGGCTCAGTTCCTAATGCCTACATCATTCAGCTCACAACTGCCTGTAACTCTGGTTCCAGGGGATCCACACCCTCTGGCCTGCAAGGGCACCTGTACACACATAGTACACATAAATAAACTCACACAGCACACACATACACAGTAAAGAAATAACTGAAAAACAAATGAACATGTTTCAAATGTTAATCCTGGCACATTGACTAAAATATTACCTGAAATATCCTAACAAATAAGTAGCCATAGTTTGTACAATGTCCTATGGTTAATTTTATCTCATAGGGCAAAAAAAAGTATCTGGAAAGTCAGGTATTCTGGCCCTTGGCCTAAGACATTCTGCAGAAACATGTATATTTTTCATAATATCATTTTCATTTTTGTCTGTGATATTATTTTTAGTCCTTGCTTATTACTCTCATTTCCAGATGCTAATCTCAGCTTCTTAAGATAGCCCGGAGCTTCTGACATAAATGTTATCAATTGGATTACCTGTTAATTGCTGATTAAGTTAGTTCTTAATATGTTCTAGATACATGCCCTTATCAGACACGTGATTCACAGAACCTTTTCTCTGCCTCTATAGGTGTTCTATTCACTTCCTTGATGGGGTCTAGATTTTATATTCCTAGTTGCCAAGTTCTATGTTTGCCTTGTTTTCCCTGACAAACTATAAAAAATTTATTGCCAAACTCTACATATCTGGAAACTGCCATTCCTTTGAGATCATAGTGTGTCGTCCATGGTGACAGTCAACTAAGACTTCATCTCCGTAGTCAGCATCTCTGAACCTAGGTATTTCTAAACATAACTTGGTTCCCTTCTCCATGAGATACTATGACTTATTGGTTGGTTGGTTTGTTTTTTACAGGTGAATCGATTTAGTAAGGTAGAAGACCGAGCAATTTTTGTCACTGACCGTCACCTGTATAAAATGGACCCCACTAAGCAGTACAAGGTGATGAAAACTATCCCACTGTACAATGTAAGTATACATCAAATGAAAGACTCCTGTTTCCTAGACAGACTGATGAGATAAACATGCAGCCTCTGGCTTTGAGAATCCCGTGGCTTCCTGGCATTTTACACCAATTTTGTGTTGTGCCAAAGCACAGTTTTCTATAAGAGGAGTCAGTTTCTTGTAGAATAACTAAAACAGTTTGTAAGGAGACGAACAGTGGTCGTGTGTGATATATATTACATACTGTTTACATATAATGTAAACTGCTTGCACATAGCGTGTTTTCTTATTTACTTTTATAAGTGTTGTATGTCCATGTGAGTACACATGTCCTCAAGGGTGCATGTGGAGGTCAGAGGACAAGGACAAGGGTACATGTGGGGGTCAGAGGACAAGGACAAGGGTACATGTGGGGGTCAGTGGTACTGTTCCATAGGAGCCATCCTTGGTTTTGAAGAGAGGCTCTCACTAACCTAGAGGTTACCTAAAAGGCTAGGCTGGGTGGCCAGTGAGCCCCAGGGACTGTCCTGTCTTCACTTCCCCAGTGCTGGGGTTATAAACATACACCACTGTGCCCAGCTTCTTCGTGTGAGTTCTGGAGCTTGAGCTCATGTATTTATGCTCGTGTGGCAAGCACTGTTCTGACTGCGCTATCTCCCAGTTCGACTTTTATAAATTGTCTATGAAAATGGAACCAAGTAGAAATTTACTTTGTAGAAACATTAGTGCTTTCACTTACTTTTTCTGTGTGTGTATGGATGGATGGATGGATGGATGGATGGATGGATGGATGGATGGATGGATGGATGAATATGCGTGTGTGTGTGTGTGTGTGTGTGTGTGTGTGTGTGTGTGTGTGTGTG
>JANHMN010000002.1:39744605-39765925 GCA_030674055.1 Rhabdomys pumilio
CACCTAGATGGGGCTGAGTCTCAATAGTAGAGTCTTTGACTAACATGTGAGAAGCCTAGATTGATCCTCAATACAGCAAAGCAAAACAAATAGAATTTACCCCATTCCAGCCTAACACTCATTCACCACACCACAAGAAGAGAAAGGATGTTGCGGATGGTGACAAAGGTAAGCCTGTCAGGAGGGACATAGACACCTACACTCGAGCTATTCATTTTCCCCTAACCCTCTGGGAACCTCTGGCCATTTTCCTGCCTCTCTGGATGTACCTTCTTTAGAATGTCATGTGTTGGGGTTGGGGATTTAGCTCAGTGGTAGAGTGCTTGCCTAGCAAGCGCAAGACCCTGGGTTCAGTCCTCAGCTCTGAAAAAAAAAAAAATAGAATGTCATGTGTCAGCAAACTTTTCAGATTGGCTTCTTTCACCTAGCAACAAGCATTTAAGGCTACCTGTGTCTTTCTATGGCTTGGTGGCTCTTAATTTTTTTTTTCAATCAATGAATAGTATTCTGTTATTTGGTGGTACCACAATGTGTTTATCCATTCACTATTAAAGGACACTTTGGTTGCTTCTGATTTGGAGCAGTCATGAATAAAGCTATGATAAATATTTGCATGCAGGTTTCTTGTGTGGACATGAACTCTTGGAAGAGTTGAATAAATATACCTAGAAGTGCACTTACTCAGTCACAGAGAAAACTCAGCCTAGCTCTGTAAGAACTGCCAGTTTTCTTCCAATGTGGCTGTACCATTTGTATTCTAAGCAGAATTAGGGTGCCTAGTTCTTCACATTCTCAATTTGATATTGTCCATTTGTTTGTATTTCACCAATTCTAAAATCTGTATAGCTATATGTGTGTGTGTATATACATGTATATATTTTTATTACCCTAAAACATATAACTCAGTATTCACTAAGTCTCCATTTTTAACCATAAAAACTATCTCCCTGCTCTTTCTTGGTTTATATTAAGGTGATAAAGACTGATTTTTTTTTAAATAAATGTAAGTTATTTTGTTTAAAGATACATTGGGCACCCTTTCTCCCCTCTGCCAAGCAAGCACTGTACAACCATTTGTCTTTAAGAGTGGTTTTGGCCAATCTCCTCAGGAAAGATAAAAATGAGACATCATAGCAAATCCTTGGGAATATTTTCAGCAAACATCGACCTCACAAATGACAGAGTCATGCAATAGTAAAAGTGATCTGAGAGAGAAACATTCAAGTTACAGGTGACCCCTTTAGCAGCTAAGTGACTGTCTATTTACAAACACTGCGGGGTTGGGGTAGGCTTTCGGCTTTCAGCCAGCTGCAATCTGTGTCGCTATCAAATCAGTGTCTTCCCTCACAGTCACTTTCTGTACTAGATTTTTATATTGTGCTTTTAAATTAAAGCATTAATTCCAATACATTTGTCAAGAAAGGTCTGAATTTTTGCAAGGGACAGTAAGGTCAGGATTTGAGTATTTTATGAATCTGAGAGATCTTTGCTTGTTACGACTTAATGGGAGAACAAAGGAAAGATACTGTGTTACCTGCATAATTCACAGTGCTGGATGCTACATCTTTGATCGCCACGTCTTTGACTCAGAATTATCCTGAGAAAGCACTGTTAAATTGAAAAAAAAAAAAAAAAAAAAAGATAGCTCCCTGCAGTTGGGGCATGCCACTTAAATAAATGTACTTCTGCATTCAGGTTCATGCAGACGCATGTGCACCCAGACCAGTGCTCAGGAAAGAGGCTTCCTAGGTTAGGTGGAATTAAATCTGCTTGTTGCTTTCGAGGGAGACCATGTAAGCTGAATCACTTAGCGTAAGTGCCACTGCAATTCTTCTGTCCTCCTTTTGTTGGTGAGTGTTAGTTTTGCTGATGAATTAGTCTGAAAAATGGTTTAAATCTGCCCATTAATGTTGTTTTGATATAGAACCTTTTATCAGAATGGGCTTGAGGGCTAAGGACGTAGCCAATTAATTACTCTCATCCTTCCTTTAGTTCTGTGTGAAATACAAAACAAACAGGGAAGAGGAAAGAGACAATTATCTGAACTGATGGGCAGGTTCCGTGGAGCTCAATGGCCTGTAATTATGTCACGCTTAGTGCTTTATTACTCTGTTTGACGTGGCTTGCTAGAAAGATGTCATTCTGTTTGGAAGATAGATTGTCCTTTTAATGTATACGGGGTGAGCCCTGTTGAAATCCATCCGCCAGCCTGCTCTGCTCCCAACCACCATTTCTAAAGCACCCTCTCCTCCTGGCAATGTCTCAAGGGAAGGTTTCCATAGTAACCCCAACAGAGGCAATCAGCTGTTGTCTGGCACTGCCTGAGCTGGTGTGTGCTAGCCTTCTCCCTTCTCCATCCTCCCTCAAGCCTTTAAAACACTATATTTATTAGTCCTCTTTAATGGAAGTTTATAATCCCTTAATGTCACACTCTGAGTAGCACTCTGGTTTATTTATTTATTTGGGTAATAAATCTACCTTCCTAATTAATTCTCAGCAGTCCTGGGAGCTCTATTATTTTGAACATCTTGTACAAATGTTTATATTTCTGCCTGTTGTAACAAAGAAGCTACTTAGAAAAATTAGATATTCAGAAACCTCTGGTCTATACTAGAAATAAATTTGGAAAAATACAGATGCTAAGGTTGCAGATGAATTTTTAAGGGCTTTTTTTCTTACTGTGACAATAGTAATGAAGCAGTCTTTCGCCTATTATGTTTCAGCACTTCATGATTCTATCGATAAAGTCAATGAACATAGATATTTAAAAATCTTTGAAATGTGGTATCTGAGACCACATTTCTCTCTTAACTGTTATTAATCAAAGGCGGGGCACACATGAAGAGCTTCCCTACTGATTGTTTTCCTGGCATCTGTGCAGAAGTAAACGCCTTTTGTTACATTGGTTAGGCACCACGACTTATGCAAAACAGTACAAAGCAAATCAAGCAGTAGTCTCTTTCAGACACCAGGAGAGTCCATCTTCATCAATACTAGACCTGGAAAGTCGATTTCACATTTCAAAGATGGTTCAATCCAGTATCTGAAAGGAGAGATTATCCAGGCATCTTGTTAAAAGCCATCTTGTTAAAGAAATGCAAAGCCTTTTAAGAGCTAAAGTAGCCCTGGGCATAGTGGCACATGACTTTCGTCCCATTACTTGGGAGGTGGAGGCAGATCTCTGAGTTGGAGGCCAGCCTGGTCTACAAAATGAGTTCCAGGACAGCCAGAGCTACACAGAGAAACCCTGTCTCGATAGATAGTTAAATAGATATATGGATGGATAGATAGATAGATAGATAGATAGATAGATAGATAGATAGATAGATAGATAGATGGATAGCTACTAAGTATAAGAAAGTAAGCAAACTATACTTATTTTTCCAGAGATCAGATCGCTAGAAGCCAGATCCTCTCAAAACAAACCCCAAATAGAGACATATATAAAAATAGATCTCTATCTATAATTGCAAAATAGGTATCATCATGGGAAGACAGCCCTTTCAGTGTTAACCTGGTGCTTAGAGATTTTAATTTGTGTATTTCAGTTCTAACTTGGAGTTTTTAGGACCTTTACTACACTCTAGAATAGTCTGTGGGGTTTGAAGGTTTTGTGTTGAGACTTTTGTTTTTTGTTGAAAATTGAATCCTGGGCCTCAGGCATGCTGAGATCTCTATCATGGGCCACATCCCAACCTTCTAGTGAGGATTTTTAAAATCCTGGTACCCAAGCCATACTGTGTGCTGGTGAAATCACATCTCTCAGTAGGCATAGGGGGAGAGAGTTTCTCTGTACCTTGCTTTGTTTATATTTGGGCTCTTTAAATGGATACAGGGACCCAAGTGATACAAATGCTGTTTAACAAGAAAAGCACATATATATTTTACTATGTTTTTATGTACATGGTAATCTTCACAAGAGTCAAGAGTGAAGAAATGGGGCTGGAGATATGACTCAGTGGTTAAGAGCACTGACTGCTTTTCCAGAAGTCCTGAGTTCAATTCCCAGCAACCACACGGTGGTTTACAACCATCTATAATAAGATCCAATGCCCTGTTCTGTCTGGAGCATCTAATGACAGTGATGATATATATATATATATCACATTAATGTTAATATAATATTAATAATTAATATTAACTAATTATATAATATATTATATATTAAAATTAATTAATTATATATAGTTATATATTATGTATATATATTAAAATAATTAATATATATTAAATATAATTAATTAATTTTTTTAAAAGAGTAAAAAATGACCAAAGCATGATGCTTTTTAGGCTTCTTAAACCAAAAAAAAAAAAAAAAAAAAAAAAACTGTGAAGGAGCGATGGGGCTAGAAGGACCTTTTAGCCAGTCACAGAGATGTTACTAAGAAATAAAAGAGAGGTCAGGAGCTAGTGAGAGGTAAAAATTGTTCCAAAAATTTCACCTCTGCATGTTCATTCCAGGCTCCAGTGCCAGTCTTGGTAATCAAGGAGGCTTCCCGTTGGGCACCCACATACACACAGAACCAGGAAGCACTTCCATGGCCGCTATAGCATGCATGTTCTGCTCCACATACTTCCGTACTGTCGCTGCTATAGCTCTTATCCATTTTTTAAATGAAAAACAGTCTGTTTTGTTTTGTCTTGTTTTTGCTTTTTGAGACAGTGCCTTACTATGTAGGCTGGCTGTTCTCAAGCTCTCAGAGATCCATCTGCTTCTCAGGCTTTGGAGTGCTAGGATTAAAGGCATATGCTACCGTACCTGGTCCCCCTTTTTTTTTTTTTTAAGATATTTTATTTACATTTCAGATGTCATCCCCTTTCCCCATTTCCCCTCCCTAGAAAACCCCTATCCCATGCCCCCTTTTCCATTTTGCTTTTATACAATTTTTTTTTAAAATGTTAATCAAAGGCTTTATAAGTTTGGTAATGCTCAATCAGAAGTGTAACCCAATACCCAACCTAGATATATCAACTATCTTTGACTGGTGGAGACACGTGAACATCTGCCTCCATGTCCCCCCCCTCTTTCTCTCTCTTTCTCTCATAACCTAGCTTCTCCTGTCCTTCTCCTTCTCTTCCTCTCCGTGCTCCTCCCACCTTAGCTCCTCCTACATATCACCCTTCCTGTTAAAATAAAACTTTTCTCTTAAAATACAATTAGAGCATAATTATGGTACCTGGCCCTTTTTGTTTGGGATTTTTAGTTTGTTTTTGGTGTGTGGGGGGGTTGTTGTTATAGCTCTTGAGGAAACATTTATTGAAAGTTTGCATTTGTCTCCAAATTAGTTTTAGTCAATTGAGTGAGTGTGTGTGTGTGTGTGTGTGTGTGTGTGTGTGTGTGTGTGTGTGTGTATGTGTAAAAAGAGAGGGGTATGATGGCCTAAATATGTTTCTCTGAACTTCCTGTGACCACATCCCAAGTCCCAAGATGGTAGCATCAGGTAATGAGGCCTTGAGGGATCTGCCCTTGCAATGTCAATGACCTTACTGCAGAGCTAGAGTGATTCTCACACTTTCCACCACATTCGGACACCATGATATCAACTGACTCAGTCTGGACATCCACTGTCCTCTGCTCTTAGACTCCTAACACCCAGAACTGTGAGAAAATTAATTCCTCTGGTTTATAAAACACCCAATTTGGGTATTTTTTTCATGGCAGCCCAAAAAGATGAAGAAAGAGGAGTGCTGGCAATGGGTAAGTTATGGTTGGAACAGAAGTTTGCTTTCTAGATCAGGCTGGCCTTGAAATCACTCTGTATCCTAAGCTGCCTTTGAATTTGTAGTCCTTCCCACTCAGCTTCCCATGCACTGGGATTACTGGCACCACCACATGATCTTCTTGACATTCAAGGTTAGTCTTGTGAAGTGATTTCCCTTAAGTAAAAGGCACTGTGGTATACACCTGTGAGCCCAGCACTTGGGAAGCTCCAACAGGAGCATCGATAGTTGAAAACCAGCCTGGTCCACCTAGAAACACCCTCTCAATAAGTAAATAAATGGCCCCATCCTTTATGATAACAGTGCATACGTCATCGCACTTGGCTCTCACCCCACCCCACCGTAGTCTGGGGAGTTGCCTATGCTGGCCCTAGATGCTGGCCCTAGATAGGCATCTGGTAAATGAGTTTCTCTGTTATTGGTTGGATCTAGAACAAACTTTGTTTGCACAAAACTTTTACAATTAAGTTTAACTGAACTACAGAAAGAGCATCATTTTCTAAATGACAGACTTTAAAAGGATTTTATTTTATTAGAACTGTACCTACCCAGAGACATCTTTACTATGTGCCATGGTTGAGGAAATGCCCAGCAGGGGCAACACAACTAGCCCAGTTCAGTATCTTCCCCAACTTTGCCAACTTCCTCATTGGACTTTGGTGGAGAGAGCAGCCATTTTCTTTCTCCAGCATCTGCCTTTCCGCCCCTGCTTTCTAGTGTCTTTGACATTTCAGATCCTGGCTTTTCAGGAGTTATGATAAGACCTTATCTGCATTTGAAGACCAGTTCAGTGCATGAGGTAAATGAAATCTTATCCTGTGGAGTCTGAGAACACAGCTATTAGGGTATGTGGGAGTGTACATATCGTGGTCAAATAACAGCACCCTTAGTAAGTCCATGTAAACACATTTGAAATAGCACGTGTGAGGCCCATAGCATGGTTCTCACTGTGTGGCTAAAGTACTCAGCAGCCATAAACTGTTTCCAAGGCCCTTGTAAACTGACAATCCTAGGGAGATGGAGGGACAGGAGGAAGTCAGCATTTGGGGCCTCACTGTTTGCTCTCTGCTCCTCCTGTCTGTCCTCACTGAGTGTCCTCTCAGACAACCATGTGGGCCCCTCACAGATTCCCTCAGTGCATACTCCAAATGATGCTTCTGCCTCCGTGCTCTCTGTCTGTGCCTTTCCTAGGACTCTTCCTCATAGCACCTGACACATTATATGGTTGTCTAAAATCTTTCTTCCCCGTGTCCCCACTAGAAATGAACTTTAACCCCAGAACCCTTCTTCCCATATAGTAAGTGTTCAATAAGTGGTTACTGTTGAGCTGGACAGGTTAAGACTGGAGACAGAAAAAGCAGTTAAGAGGCCACTGCTGTGGCACCTTGGGAAATTACAAGAGGCTGAACTCAGACAAGGACAAGAAAGCGAAATGGGTTGGGATTCAAGAGCTACTCAGGGGGCCATCAAGATGGCTCAGTGCTTGAGAGCACTTACTGCTCTTCCAGAGCACCTGGGTTTGGTTCCCAGCACATGTTTGGTGGCTCTAACTTCAGGGGATTGTATGTTCTTTTCTGGCCTATACAGGCAACTGAGCACACCTGGCATACACACAGACAGACACAGACACACACACACACACACACACACACACACACACACAGGAAGAGAGAGGGAGAGAAATGAAAATAAATTTTAAAAAGATGAAAAGATACTCGTGTGCAGAAGTGACAGGCAGTAGGCATTGAGAAGAGTCACAAGGCGGAAGTTTCTTTCAGAATGCCTGGGTAGATGGCAGTCCTGGTTCCTCACCAAGATGGGAAGTGTAGGAGGAAAAGCAAAGGTGCAGCAAAGACTGTGTCTCAAACAGGCTGTGTTTGTGGTGTCTGGAGAATGTGAAATGAGAAGCTCAACAGTCAGTCACCTGTCTGGAGAGCCATCTGGGGTGGAGGCTCTTAACGGGCTCTGTTGCCATAACAAGACACCACAGCTGAGAGACTAAGCCACAGGAAGGTATTTCTTTCAGCCCTACAGGCTGGGAAGACCCGTGACTCCCTACAGTGTTAAATGCTGAAACTGATGCTCAGGAAGGACTGACTGTCCAAGGACACAGGGAGGAGATAAAACTAGCTTTGGTGGTGAGGAAGGGTTTCGGAGGTCCGTAGGTATATGCCAGCTCTTGTGTGTTTTCTACGATGGACTTAGGTATTTATTTCCAATTTTTACCTCCTTTTTATATTTTATTCACTGTATGGATGCTTTGCTGCATGTTTCTGCACCACATGCATGCCTGATGTCTGAGAAGGCCAGAAGAGAACATTGAATCCCCTGGAACTGGACTTACAGATAGTTGGGAGCCCTCATGTGTGTGCTGGAAACTGAGCCTGTGTCCTCTGGAAGGACAGCCAGTAATCTTAATCTTAATCTAAAAACTCTTAATCACTAAGTCATATCTGCAGCTCCATTTTCAAATTCTTTTTTTTTTTTAAGATTTCTTTCATCTTTATTTTTATGGGTGTTTTTCCTATGTGTGTGTCTCTGCACCATGTGTGTGCCTCATGCCTATGGAGGCCAGAAAACAGCACCAGATCCCCTGGAATTGGAGTTAGAGTTGCCAGCCACCGTGTGGGTGCTGGGAATCAAACAAACCTGGGTCACCTAGAAGAGCAACCAATGCTCTGAACAGCCTAGCCACCTCTCCAACACTCTTTTCCAAGTTTGTTTTTCTTGAGACAGTTTTTCTCTGTAGTCCTGACTGTCTTGGAACTCACTCTGTAGACCAGGCTAGCCTTGAACTCAAGAGATCTTACTACCTTTGCCTACCAAGCATTGGGATTAAAGGTGTGCACCACCACTGGGCTCTTTTCCAAGTTCTTAAAGCCGTGGTTCTCAGCCTTCCTAATGCTGAGACCCTTTAATACAGTTCCTCATGTTGTGCTGACCCCCGACCATAAAATTATTTTGTTGCTACTTCGTAATTGTAATTTTACTTCTGTTAAGAGTTAGAAATTTCTTTTTTTTTTAAGATTTATTTATTTTATGTATATGAGTACACTGTAGCTGTCTTCAGAAACACCAGAAGAGGGCATAGGATTCCACCACAAGTGATTGTGAGCCACCATGTGGCTGCTGGGAATTGAACTCAGGACCGCTGGAAGAGTGGTCAGTGCTCTCAACACCACTGAGCCATCTCTCCAGCCCCTAGAAATTTCTGATATTCAGAATCTCTGATATGACTCCCAAAGGGGTCACAGCCCACAGGTTGAGAACCACTGTCCTGAAGTGTTACATGAGCTACTGCTTTGGGTGATTCAGAGTAACAGACTTTACATGGCATGTTCTGGACTGAAATGGGAAGAGCTGGGAAGCCATTTCAGGGACTCTTGGAATTGGCTCTGTGGATACTCTAACACCAGAAGTAGAAGAAATGAGATACAAGAGATTCCTGAAACATTCTTCATTCAAATTATCAGCTTAAAAATCACTTTCTGAGTGCACTAATGTTCTCCACGTAGTAATTTAAATAATCTTGTTATTCATTCTGTGAGGCAGTATTAAGCTCCCACTTTCAGGTGAAGAAGCAGAGAGCATTGCTAGAACTTCCTAGCATGTGCATGTGTGCGTGCATGTGCACATGCGTGCATGCATGCATATGTGTTCGTGTGTTGTTTGTAGCCTCCTGTATGTCCTGGATTAGATTCCCTTCCTCTCCTACAGGTTGTAAAGTATTTCACAGAATCTCCACCAAAGTGTGGCTAGTGGAGGCCAAGGACAATCCCATCTTATAGCACAGTGGCTAAAATGATCAAGAATACAGTTGAAGTTATTCATCATACCTGAAACAGAGGGAAGCTAATGTGCATAGATTCAACTTGTGGGCAGTGGCAGGAGGAGAACAGTGGACCCGAAGTGATGAGTGCAGAATCGTTTTGCATCAGGAAGGTCATTAATTGGTGTGTTAAAGAATTTCAATTCAAGACCAATAAGGAAAGCAACTTAATTAAGTTGATATTTTAAGAGAGAGGAAAAATACATTTAAAATTGGTTTTTTAAAACTAGATTCAATTAGTAAAACAATTATCTTTGTAAAATAATAATTTGACTATCTAAGACCCAATTATTTGGTAGCTTCACCTAAATCAGTGGTTTTATACAATTAGAATCACTTGGGAAGCTTCCCAGATGAAGTACATCAGAGCATCCCCAGTGCTCCTGATGTGCAGCCACGTTTGGGAACCACTGGCCCAAGTGAGCCACAGTCAGAGTATAAGTTAGAATCGTCAAAACAGATGTGACAGGACTTGAGCGCTTGGCTTTGCATGCTTATTCTAAAGAAGTGCCCTCTTGGGCCATTCGTCTTGCTTCATGTACCCTTGTGGAGAATTTGATTATATGATTCCCAAACCCACACCAATAAATCTGAGGCGATAATTAAAAGAGAGCCCATCTGCCATAGGCAGGCATGTTGATGGCTGTAAGCTCTGAAAGCTATGGAAGTACAGGGACGCTCCGGAGATACAGCTGACTCCCACTAGATGGCTTGGGCTTGAAAATCTCATTGAAGTGCTTTCTACAGCTATTTCCCCAGAGCAGCAGCCTTTTTGAAATTAAAATTCCCGTTTTCCATGGAACTATTTTGCTAAATTCCAAGTTATAAGATAAGCCCCCATACTTAAAGTGCCAGGTGTTCTAGCACAGAGATGTTCAGTATCCTGTGTGTGGGTTTTTTCAAAAAGACTTGAGATCTAGAAGACTAGAGCCACTAGACTCTAACTGCCTTCCTAGTAAGGAAGTTGACGTTCAGGCCAAACATGGAAAGAGCCCAGCGTGGTTCCTAAAAATAAGGCCCTTTCCACATGAGAAAAAGGGACCCAAGGACTAACAGAGGAGGCAATGGCAGGCCAGCACACACTGTGCCATTCTCTGGATAAATATATATTTCATTTCTGAAGTATGCAGTTCATTTGCAATAAGAATGACATATAGGCTGTAAACATTCTTCTTGATGGTGCCCTTGATCTCTGTCAGGATGTGTGAAATATTTGGAAGAATCAAAGTGGTATTTATTCCATGTAAGATGGACCAGGGTTGGAAATTTGCAGAACAGGGTTTTTTTGCTTTTTTTTTTCTTTGTTGTTGTTGTTTTTTTAAAGAGGGCTTACATCAAAGTGTTACAATCAAAGGTGGAAAGACCTTGTTAGACAGTGATGTAAACTTAGCCCTTTAATCAGCTGATTTATTATAATCGTTGACTTGAATACTATTGATCAGAACTACTAGATTCTTAGCAAGCACTTGTGTATAAAATAGTTCTATTGGTTTTAAGACTATATTTTTAATTGCCCAAGGCCCATATTTTGTATAATAGGTTTTGTTTACCATTAAAATGCCAGGTGGTTCATATATATATGGGTATGGTATTTGGAGAACATTGCCCAGAAGTGTGGTCCTGGGGACTTCAGCATCCCTGAAGATGCATCTGTTTTAAAACACACTAATTAATTTTTATCACTATGATGCTTAATTCCTAAGAGAATAAAGTATTTACTTGGTTCTATTTAATTTAGGTAGAAAACCTTTACTACATTTATAGGCCTCCCCGCCCCCCAACCACGTTTAAAAACAATTCGTCAAGAAGATTTTTTGTTTGTTTGTTCATTAGAGAATTAAGTCTTAGGTATAACTATGTATTCTTTCCACAATATATTTATAAATTGAGTATGTCTTTATTGGGGCTGAAGTGTAGCTCTCAAAGATAGAACATGTACTTAACATGACAAGATCCTGGGTTCAATTTTAAACACCTCCCCCATCAAAAAGGGTCCATTTGTCTTAGGGTTTATTGCTGTGAAGAGGCACCATGATCATGGCAATTCTTATAAAGGAAAACATTTCATTGGAGTTGGCTTACAGTTTCAAAGGTTTAGTCCATTATTGTTGTGGTGGGAAGCATGGTAGTGTCCAGGCAGACATGGAGAAGGAGCTAAGCATTCTACATCTTGATCCACAGGTAGCAGAAGGGAACTGTGTGCCACACTCAGTGTAGCTTGAGCATAAGAGACCTCAAAGCCCACCCCCATAGTGACACACTTCCATCAACAAGGCCAACACTTTCTAATAGTGCCACTTCCTATGGCCAAGCATTCAAACACATGAATCTATGGGGGTCATACCTATTCAAACTACCATGCATGTTTTGGTTCTAATTGATAAATAATAAACTATCCCAGACTGGCTCGGCAGGTAAAGGTGGCAGCTACCAAAACTGACAGCCTGAGTTCAGTCTTTAGAAGCCACAGGACCATAAGTTTTCCTCTCGCCTCCACATAGACACACACAGACACACAGTAAGTTAATAAAAATGCAATACATTTCAGCACTCAGGAGACAGAGGCAACTTACTCTCTTTTGCGTCTAAGGCCTGCCTGGTTTACATAGTGAGTTCCAGATCAACAGAGGCTACATAATGAAACAGTATTTTAAAAAATTTTAACTATCTCAAACGTAGAGGCAAGACATCTTATGGTTCTCATTTCTTGAGTCGGGGATCTAACAAAACAGATGGTGTATCTCTGTTCCTCAAGGCCCAGGGCCTCTAGTATCTCAGAGGCTAGGGACTCAAGTCACTGGACGGCTCACTTATTCTGGTGTTCAGCACTTGCTGGAAGTGTGAAGATGGCAACTGGAACATCTCCAAAGCCTCGAGATACTTAGCTTCTCTAAGCACAAAGGTCTATAGGTTTCTTCTTTGTTTCTCTCTCTCTCTCTCTCTCTCTCTCTCTCTCTCTCTCTCTCTCTCTTCCTTTTTCTTCTTTTTTTTTTTAACTCATAATCCTCCTGCCTTAGCCTCCTGACTTCTTGTATTACACACTGGTGCTATCACTCCTAGCAGTAGTCTTCATATGAGGCACTCAGGGAACTGTATTGTCTATTAACTACCATTAAAAGGCACTCAGCCTCATGCTGGTGCCTTTATTAGGTAAAGGCACTTTATAGCATAGCTCTCATACAAAAGGAAGAGCAATTCAATGGGAAAAGTGGTAAAGAATTTGTGATCAGGTTTGAAATCCTCCATAAGCTACCCTCAGCTTTAAAAAAAAAAAAAATCACTCAAATTTTTCTGTTTAGAATGTCGCCAGGCAGTAGTGGCGCACACCTTTAATCCCAGCACTCAAGAGGCAGAGGCAGAGAGAGGCAGGTGGACCTCTGAGTTTGAGACTAGCCTGGTCTACAGAATGAGTTCCTGCACAGCCAGTGGTACACAGAAAAAACCCTGTCTCAAAAGACAGCATGAATTTCTCTAGTTGAATGCCTAGCACTCAGTTTTTTAAAAGCATAAGGTTGGTACTGTAGTTCCATATAGTTCAGTGACACAGCACTTGCCTACTATACATATGGCTCAACACTCAGAACCAAGTGTGTGTATTCGAGAATGTGAGGAAGAGAATGTGTATGTGTGTAAATAAATGTGTTCTTTCCCTCCTGAGATTCCCCCAAAGTTTTGTCCCCTGATGGTCTAAGGTTTAAAGATCCAAAACCAAGATCTTAATCATTTAATTCAGTCCAGGTTCCGTTCCCTAAGTAGCATTTTTTCCATATTAAGATCAGTAGTTGTCTGTGATAGAATACGCTTCATGGACACCCATTTGAAGGGAGCAAATGGATAGATATCACTGGCTATCTGTGTTTGCAGCTTGACTTCATAACTACTACTTTTCACAGAAAGAGAGGTTCAGAAGCATCTTCATTGTGTGACTTCTGTCCCTTTAGTGCTGTCTGAAGTCTAAGTCTACTCCTGTGAATCATGATGGAGTCACTGTACAGGGTCTACTCTGTTAGAGGGAGAGGAACACAGCCAGGAATCTGCTAAACTAACTGCTCCATGTTTGAACGCCTTGTGCTGCTTTGAGCAGGGTCCTTGAAACTCTTGGAACCCTGGTGTCAATGAAGAGAATTCTCAAGACATGCCCTGAAGATCTTTACAGCGTCTTTCATGTCTGGAAGACTCTTTGAAGCAATGCTTTAGATGTTTCTGAGGTTGCAACAGTGGATCTTACAATCCTCCTCTTGATTTGATCCATTGCCCTGAAACCATTTCTTAATTGAAGAATCATTTGCCATCTGGAGAAGCTGAGAATAAGGAACAGTTGTATTTTGAAGCCCAGCAGTTGTGGGCTTCTTTATATTTCCTCTAAATACCGCATGAAAGATGAACAGTTCTTTATTTGGATCTCCTCTTTCCTCTCACAGTTTTTCATAGCAGGAAGCCAGCCAGCATTCCCTTCACTCTGTCTAAACCCTCCTTATCTGGACCATCACACGTGCTAGGTGCATTCTCTATCCCCACCACCACAGTGTTGTCACATTACCTCCCCTTCATAACCACAGTGCCTTCTATGATGCTCTGAGGTCTTGTTTTCCTTCCCTTCCTTGCAGCCTTCACTTTACACCTCCTAGAAACTCATCAGAGTCCCCCAAGAGGTTTCTCTTCCACCTCCTACTCACATCCCAAAGCCTATGCCAACTGTGTTAGGGCTGTTACAATGGCATCCCCTCTTCTCTCTATATTTTTATTCCAGTGACTGTTGCTAGGTAACAAAGCAACCCAGACCCAGGAGAAATAAATAATTAAATCACCATCTTATCATGCTCACAGATTCTGTGGGCTGAGTTTGGAAGGGTCAGTGGGGCCAGTTCACCTCTGCTGCATGATGCCTTCAGCTGGGACATGCTAAGGCTGCTTCTCAGCAACTTCTGTGCACTGAAACCCATTTGCCTCCTATGAGACCTACAAGGGAACTGGATCTGTTGTGACTATCTACAAGAACAGAAACTTAAAGTATGTGGCTGGAGGTAGGGCCTTTGAGAGGTGATTATAACTGGATAAGGTCTTCAGAGTAGAGCCCTTGTTGAAGACTGGTGGCCATATTAGAAGAAAGAGAGACCTAAGAATTCACACATACGTTCCAAAATATTAGCAAGAAGAATGTTTCTACTACATATGTTCCCTCAACAATGTACCACAGTTGTGTGCCACAGTAAACCTTGTTCCATCATCATTTGCCTTGCCTGGGAATCTGTGATATCATGCTATTACAATAGAAAAAAGATTAGTATAAACAATGGGTGTGAAACGCTGAAGCTCTCGTGTTTGTCTGGCCCAGTACCAATACTGGTGACCCAGAATGTCTATGCTCTGTAAGACTTGGCTTCTTCTCAGCATGGTAACCTAGGGGACAGTCAGCTTGCTTACATAGTGGCTTGAGGCACAAGTATTTACTTGTTTACAAGATAAACTCTCAGTTATTCTAAACAGTGTGATATCTCCATGATGAAGCTACCAGTAAGATTTGGGGTTTAAATCTTATTGAGACAAGAAGGCTGGAACAAGAGGATAGAGTGGGGAGAAAAGGAGGAAAGAATGGGGGAGAGACGGGGAGATTACACGGAATCCTGTGAAGAGCCAGGCCAACTGTCTTCCAAGTGTTGGATGGGAAGACAAAATGAACAGAGCGTTCTCCACTGAGAAATAGCCAAATCAATTTGCTGAGATCAAAAGAACATAATTATTATAGCCCTGCAGTCAAACTGAAGAAATGAAGTAGAGAATAGGAAATTCAGGAGACAGTCTGTATTTCAGAATACAAGCAGGACCTGGAGAAATTCCATGGTCACTTTGATTTCATCAACACCCACATCTCTCTGGAGAGCAGAAGTGCCCAAGTTACTGTGATCCTCTGGGATGTGTGCTGAGAGGGCTGTAGCCAGCTGAGAGAAGAGGTCCTCCCACTGAGAAGACCACAGAGAGTAAATCTGGAACGATCACTTCCTCAACCCCCACAAAGGCCTCCCAGGAAGGTCTCGGTGGTCCCTGAGGAGAAAATTTGTTAATATGGCCCAGCCTATCATGTTATTTAATCTTTTGTCATAAAACACCTGAGCCTTTGCCTGTGAGTCACATGCTTCAGCAGGCTGTGGCTTCTTGGAGCTCATTTTTAAAATTCTGCGTTTTATAGCTGTTATTTCCAGGACCCACAGTTTTGTCTGACATGCACATGGGGGTACAATCAGGTTGAGGTGTAAAGACACAACAGAAAGGGGAATGTGAAGGAAAACAGACAAGCAGAGTGGCAGCTACAGTGACCCTCAGCAGACAGTGACCCCTCCCTGCTACAGCTCTCAACAAGCTTACATTTCAAACTACCTTTCAAGCACTTGGGTGGTTGTGAGTGTTTGAACCCAGGGCCTCCAGTGTGCAAGGCAAGTGCTCAGTCCCAGCATGGCACACTAAGGCCAAAGGTAACTGGGGGGAAAAAAAGAAGCTCCATTCTGTTGCTATAAGAATTTAAATAGCCTCTTTAAGACAACCAGCACAATCACTTTTAAAAAATTAGAATTTGTCATAGATTGATGCAGCTCTCAGAACTCATCTGAGAAATTTCCTTGTACAGTAGTTAGCAGGAAGCTCAGAACCAATCAAAATGCAGAGAATGTGTGTTAGTGGAGTGCTCAGGCACAGATGAGACATCACCCCCTGCCAAGGCTCAGACTACTACAGAAGAGGAAGCAGAAAGATTGTGAGGACCAGAGCAAACCCGTGTCTCCTAGATAAGAGAGGACTGCTGTCCTCATGAACTTCTACAGCTGTGGTCAGCGTTCTAACTCAGAGGGAGGAGGACTGTGAGGCCCCGCCCTAACTGAAGAGTGAGGTTGACCCTACCCAGTGGATGGCCCCACACCTATGAGTATATGGTCAGCACAAATTGGACTCAGTGGATAATTTTTCTTAAAGAGAGAGAGAGAGAAAAAGAGAGAGAGAGAGAGAGAGAGAGAGAGAGAGAGAGAGATGACCTGAAGTAAAAAAGGGTAGAGAGATCAGAAGAGGAGTAAGCTTAAAGATGATTCAAATATGTTTTATTAGTGTCCCCATGTACGTCATTTTTCTGAACTAAGGGTTGGACATATGGCCTTACATATGCTAAACAAGCAGTCTCCCACAAAACTGCATTCCTAGGCTTGAATTTGTTTGTTTGTTTGTTTGTTTGTTTGTGGTTTTATTTTGAGACAGGGTCTACCAGGCCCTTCTGAAGATCAATAATATTTTTAAAAACTCAGTCTGGTTGTGAATACCCATGTAAATAAAGGATAGGGCAATAGTCCAGTATTAGTAGAGTAGACACCTGAATTTAAGTCTAAGTCATTGTCTTTGTAGCCCATATGAGTTTTGTGCACATCGGTTAGAGCATCTGTGATCTGATGCTTTATGAACTGGAGAAGGGGGCTGCTGCAGGTTTGAGTTTGGTTGCACGACAAAGTGAGACTATTTCATGCCCATCCTTGAAATACTGAAATCCCCAAAGTCCCCCAAAATACAGTTTTTATGAAGATCCAAAGCTAAGACTGAAAAACAAAAAAAGAGCAGACAGGGGAGCACACTGGTGCGCAGGTGTGTTTCCTGTCTTAATGTTGCTGTCCGAATCGCTGGTCTGTATACTTGAGGATCTGTGAGTGTTACTAAATGTTACATATAACACACATGCAAAGTATACTGTAACTTGTACTTCACTTTTAGAATATACCAAATGTACAAAATATGTTTTATTCTGGCATTTTCAGATGTATGTATCGAGTGCTTTGACAATATTCACTCGCCACTCTCCTCTCCTGTCTCCCTTCTCCCTCCCACTGCTCCCCTTTGTTTCCTGACCAGTCCCCTGCAACTTTTATATCACATACATCTAGATTCCACATATGGGTGAAATCTAGGGTTCTATATATAAGAGAAAACATGCACCCTCTGTCTTTTTTAGTCTGTCTTATTTAACATAATCATCTCCAGGCCTGGTCACTTTTCTTAAAGAAACATAACATCCTTTTTTCTTTCTGCTAAGCAAAATTCCACTGAGTATATATGGCACCTTTTACCCCGTCTGTCTGTTGGTGGGAATCTAGGCTGGCTCCACAGCTTGGCTGCTGTGGACAGTGCCACAGTGCACATGAGTGTATAGGTATCTGTTATGTGTCCTTCCTTCGGGTTTATGCCTGGAGTGCTATTGCTGAATTATTTAGTATTTCTCTTTTGTTTTGGGGGGAATCTCCATGTTGATTTCTATAATAGCAATACATTTACATTCCTATCAGCAGTTAAATACCTAATTTTTGTTTTAATGAGCATGGGTGTTTTGCTTGCATGTAAGTCTGTGCATCATATGCATGCAGTACCCTTGGAGGCCAGAAGGAGGCATCGAATCCTCTGGGACTGGAGTTGCGGAGAGTTCTGAGCCATCATGGTCCTCTGGAAGAGCAGCCAGTGCTCTTACCTGATGAGCCACCTCTTTAGCCCCTGTACCTCAATTTTTAAAAATCCTGTTAGGTTGTATAGGAGTGGGGTTATATTGCTAATTTCCAGTTCATTATTTCTTTTACCTGCTATTTATAAAAATAAATAACATATAGGTGGCATATGTTTATCGATTAAAAATCACATTACAGACTAAAGGGATGGCTCAGAGGTTAAAAATGCATACTACTCTTCCAGAGGACCCAATTTCTGTTCCCAGCACCCCCATAAAGTATTTCACACCTACCTGTAACTCCAGCTCCAAGGGATTCTCTTTTGTCCTTCAAAGGCAACTATGTGTATGTGTTATGGATACACACACACACACACACACACACACACACACAAAATCTTTTTGGTTTAGTTATATTAAAAGATCCAGGTAGAGTTCTCCATAGTCAGCCACGTCTGAGGCCTTTTACACTTTAATTCCAAAGGGAGAAAATGTGTTTTCTCCTCTATCTACAGCACTTTATTGCCAAAGATTACCAAGTAGTTAGGAAAAGCTAGACAAATAAGAATGATGAGCCAGTAATAAATACAAATGAGCCCTGCCACTTGCTGTAGAAAGGGGTATCATTTGTATACATGAAATATTATAAAATAAAAATAATGCATATCCAGAATTGTATGCTTGCCTTAAAAAATTGAAAACCGTCCAGTCTAACCTCAAGGAATGCCCCTCTAGTTAGACAAGCATAGATCGTGCAGATAACAGGAAGATGTGGCCTCCTAATCAACTGAGTTTTACCAGTGTTTTCCTAATGCATGCCATCCTTTCAGTTGTGAATTCAACTTGATTATTTTGGGTTTCCCCATTTGTACTCATGATATTCACATCAGATTGTAAGGGTGGGTCGGGAGCACTCATAGAAGACCATAAGAGAGAGAGAGAGAACATGAAACATCAAATGTTGCTATCAGAATTAAATGAAATAATCAGGATGGCTTCCACATTTTTTCTGTGTAATAGAGCATTCTAAGTCATTTAAGAATTATCATCCAGTCCTGATAACACCTGTAATCCCAGCATTTGGAAGGCTCTGAGGCAGAAAAATAAAGAAGAGTTCCATGCCACTGGCCAGAGAGGCCAGAGGAGGTTGAGCCCCAGGAAATTGAATGGACCTCTGAAATCTCATGGCTGAAGTGGGTTTTACACACAGATCCCTCTCAACCCAGAGCCCTCCTACTCCATGCAGCCTCCCAGAGCAGGAGACTTTCTTTCCTGTTGTCTGTCTGCCTCCAGACAGGGGGACCTAATCTTTCCTTGTGTAGTGGAGCAAGCCAGTGCTTCTGACTGTCTTGAGAGCCAGGACTTGACGTACAGTAATACCGAAATACACACAGGAAGAACTAATTCCTAGTTGTAGCAGATGCAGCTACCCTTCTCAGAGAAAGATAAAGAGGTTGGGGGAGCTCTGATGAGGAAGGAAGGGCATTCTGGGAAGTGGTCCTCTGTGTGAGCTCAAGTGGGGATCACAGCAGCATGCTGCCTCAGCTGCTCTTGCCAGCCCCTGTAGCTAACAGCTCCCGGAAAGCGCTGGCGGTTACTGCTGCTCCCATTCTCATTTTATTAAGTTTTAATCAGGCTTTCCTGTGAAGTGCTACATAAATTCAATTTTGGATTTCACAAATAAAGTAATCAGATGAGTGTGAGGCCTCATAGTATCACAGGCATGAAATATTTTTCAAATGAAAATGATATTTTTAATGTAATCATATAAAAATCATCTGGATGCAGTATGTCTAAGTGGCAGAGAAATTGCTGTACTGCCTTACCCCCAGCCTCAGACAGCCATTCGTACAAAAGTTAGTGAATGATTTCCAATTACTTAACTGTTTTCCCTGCTCTCCATTAAACACTGACCTGACACTCGTTAAAATGAACCACAGCCAGGGCATGGCAGGATGGCTCCGTGGGTAAAGGCACTGGCCACCAAGCCCGATGGCTTGAGTGCTATCCCTGAGATGCACACAGTAGAAGGAGAGATCTAACTCCCACCCGGTGACTTCTGACCTCCACACATGAACTGCCTGGCCTGAGGGTGCCCACATACAATAAATAAGCAAATAAAATCTACCTGAGAATTCAACCTCCTATGAAGACATTTTCATAGGAGTATGATTTATGAATCTTACAGTCATTTATGTGTGGTATTTGGAAAGCTTCGTGTGATATGGCTAGGGTTGTAGCTCCATGGTAGAATACTTGCTAGCATGCTGAAGGCTCTGAGTTGGATCCCCAGCACTAGAAGATAGAAAGAAAAGAAAAGAAAAGAAAAGAAAAGAAAAGAAAAGAAAAGAAAAGAAAAGAAAAGAAAAGAAAAGAAAAGAAAAGAGAAAGAATTTAAACTGGGTATGATGGGAAAAAAAAACCCACAAGTGTGAGTCAGTTCATAGCCTGATGTCTGGCCTCTGGGTCAACACATCACCTGAGCACCCTGAACCCTGCTTTCCTTCTCTATAAAATGTCTGATTCTCCCTAGCCTTCCAGATCTACAACTGAACAGCCTTCTGTGCTTGGATAGTCTCCAGAACCTGACTGTACTAACACCCCTGAGAATGAGGTTTCTATCTTTGCTAGATCCAGCCCTGGTGCCAGCACATGCACTGTCCTGCAGCTGCCTGGGCCCTGCTGGTTGCTTGCTCACTGATGGCACCAGTGGCAGTGAGGGGTGGCACATCATTATTTCTTGAAATGGGAAATGCCCCAGATGAGAGATCGTTCTAATGTCTGCTTTGTTGCCCAAAGTAGGATGCCTTGGGATCCAAATAGCCAGGGAGCTATAATTTTACATTTGCATGTAGTAAAATTGTCTTTCATGCGTGAAGCTTGTATCCAGGTCTGTGAGTCTTAAGACATTGTAGTAAACACTGCTGTGGTCAGGACACAAATTGGCTCCATCGTACTAGAAAACTCACAATTGAAATCGTGTGGTGACCATTGGGTCATGTTGCTGACTACTTACACTCAGCATAACACCTTTGATGTTTAAGCTTGTCATAGAATATTCTACACCGTCAGTTTGTTCTTTCTCATTGCTCAAGATTGCTTGTAGATGTCTCTTGGTTTGTCCATTCACCTCGTAATAGGTATTTGAATGCATTCATTTGGAGTTATTACAGGGCTACTACAAGCAATCATGTATGTAATTTTTGTATTAACAAAGGTTTGAGGTTTTGTGGGGGTGTGGATATGCGTCTGTCTGTCCGTGTGTGTGTGTGTGTGTGTGTGTGTGTGTGTGTGTGTGTGTGTGTG
>JANHMN010000002.1:39765935-39824408 GCA_030674055.1 Rhabdomys pumilio
TGTGTGTGTGTGTGTGTGTGTGTGTGTGTGTGTGTGTGTGTGTGTGTCTGTGTTCTGGATTTTTTTTCAGGCAGGTCTATGGTCTGTATCTCATTATGATTTTTATTTGTATCTTCTAAATTGGTAAGAATCTTAAACACCTTTTCATGTTCACTTGGCGTTCGTATGCCTTCTTTGGTGCAGTAATTTCTCATCATTAGTTTTCTTCTAGAAGTCTTATAACTAACATTTTATGTTTAGACCTCTGGTCCATTTTGAATTGAGTTGTGAGGGCTGTGACTTGAATAAATACTTGTTTCTGTTAGAAAATAGTAGATACCCAAATATCCCGGGTTGTCTAGATTGTCTTTCTCTGCTGAGTCACCTTTGCCCCTTTGTGGGTAAGGCACTGGTCATAGTTGTGTGGCTGTCTTTCTGATCTTCGTTTTCATCTCTTCACAAATTACTTTGTCCTGGTGACTTCAGCTGTATAGTTATCATGAAAGTCAGTGACGTAAGTCTTCTAACCTTGCTTTTCTTTTTCAAAACTGCTGTGACTGTTGACTCGCCTGTCCACATACACTGCAAAAACAACTTTTTGATATTTAACCAAAACACTTTGTCTGAAATTTTATTACATCTGTAAATCAGTTTATAGAAAATTGGCATCTAAACAGTACTGAATTTTCCAGTCTCTAAATGTATTTTTCCCTTCATTTTTAGGGTCTTTTTTTTCATCTGTGTTATAATTTGACTTTACCAATATTTAATAGTTTTTAATATATAGGTCCTACACACACACTTTGTTAGATTTCTAAATAATTTAGTTTTCAAAAAGTCATTGTAAGGTCAGGTATTTTATTTGTTTGGTTTTTGTTTGGTTTTATTTTTATTTCATTGTTTTATTTCATTTTGGTTTTTTTGTTTCATTTTCAAATATGTTATTGGATTCAGTTTGCTAATGGTTTTATATCTAAGTTCATAGAGAATATCAGTTTATTATTTTCTTATGCTATCTATATTTGGTGTCAGAATGATGAGTTTTAAAATGAGTTAAATGTGTTCCCTTCTATTTTCTAGAAGAGATATGGAGAATTGATGGTATTTCTTTAGATGTATGGTAAAATTCACTAATGAAGTCATCTGGGCCTAGAATGTTCCTTGAAATGTTTAGGAGATTTAATTTCTTCAATAGACACAGATCAGTCAGGTATTTGGAGGAGAAAGGGGGTTAGTAGATTGTACTTTCAAGGAATTGTTTGGTTTCAGTCATTGAATACTCAACTGGACCTAGAGTTATTAAATAATCCCTTTTTATATTTGACATCATTGTGGTCTGTGCTGAGAGCGCCTCTTGTGTTCCTAGTCCTGGCAATAATGTCTCTCCATTTTTGTCTCTTGGGCTAGAAGCATGTCAGCTTTATTGATTTCTTGAAAGAATCACCACCATTTTGTTTCCTTTATTTCCAATCACATTCATTTCTTACTTTTGTTGTTTTCTTTTGTCTCCTTATTCCATGAAACTTGATAAAGGCGAAAAGCATCACCGTCGTTGCTATAACCTGATTTAACTATTCTCCCAGGAGACATCCTAATAGCTCTCTGTGCTCCCTCCTTGCAGTTGACTGGTCTGAGTGTCTCCAATGGAAAGGACCAGCTTGTAGTGTTCCATACAAAAGACAACAAAGACCTCATCGTCTGCCTCTTCAGCAAACAGCCAACCCATGAGAGTCGTATTGGAGAACTTGTTGGAGTCTTGGTGAATCATTTCAAGAGGTAAAATTTTATTTTTGTAGCTAAAAGACAAGTTTTAAATACACAGAATGTTTAATCATACTGATCACTGAACTTGGTTCATGCTGATGTGAATATACTGCTGTTTTCCTCCACGAGGACAAATTAAAGCATCTTTTTTATAGGAGGTAAAATTAGCATCCGGCCTTATTTCGGCAATCCTCTGCTTTTCCAGTATCTAGCTTTGTCAACAATGAGCAATTCCCTTGTGGTTCTTTCATTGCTGCCAATCCAAATGTAATGTAATTCAATCTAAACAATGGAAGAAATTACTTGATATTCTTATGGCCACTGCTTCACATTTATCCCAGCAGAATCAGTTAGTGTGTCTGCTATGGCTATAAACAAGTTAGAAGGCAGATTTAAGATAGCATGTAGGCTCATAAAGGTTGAGAAAATTCCCAGGACAGGGAGAAATTGTTATGGAAATAGTCATGACAGAAAACAGCATATTCTGAGAAATCACTCTAAAGCAGCATGGTGTCTGGGGGAAAGGGCACAGGGAGTTGGAACAATGATATAGGCTGGAGAGATGGCTCAGCACTTAAGAACACTGGCTACTCTTCCAGAGGACCCAGGGTCAATTCTCAGCCCCCAGAAGCTTACAAACATTCGTAACCCCAGTTCCAGGGGATTCGACACCTTCTTCTGGGCTCTGTGGGCACTACACACTTATGTGGTACATAGATATGCATGCAGGCAAAACACCCATCACATACACATAAAAATAATAAAATTAAATATATAATATATATATATACATATATATATATATATGTATATATGTGTGTGTGTCTATATATATATATATATATATATATATATATATATATATGACTACATATATATATATATATGACTACATATATATATATATATATGACTACAGACCCCAACCCTCCGTGGTGGAAACTAGTCAGTAAATACTTTTAAATGGGAGTAAGCTATCAGGTTATTGGTTGAAATATTGGAGATGGTCATGGAGTGACCGTGCTGTAAGGGGTCATGGAGTATTGAGGCAGTACCCTCTCCTAAGTTTATGTTCTCATCATGGTGTGCTTTTTTCCCCCCAACCCCCACCTCCACCCCATCTTGATGTGAGAACGAACAAGGTGACACTACAAAATCAGTAGTGGTAAATGGTACAGGTAGCAGTTCCTTTTCTTCCTGAAAGACATTTCCATGTTCTTAGAAATGTTCAGAGCTCCCTGCTAGTGTGACCACATGTTCTACTGTCTTTATTTTTGCTGATAAGTGTATATAGTATAATGTAAGCAGTCTTGTTTTGTTTGGGACATGATCTCTATGTAGACCAAGCTGACTTCAAACTCACAGAGATGCATCTACCCCATCTCCAGAGTACACTATTCTTTATTATTAAATCTTGTATTCTAAACCAAAATAGATCTTTACATATTTATACATCTTATAAATTATGCTTAGTGGTCACCTGGTAGACCACTATAGAATGTATAGAATTGATTAAGAAGTGTATATATACCCAAAGACAAAAGCAAGTCTATCTCTGAGTTCAAGGTCTACAGACTCAATTCCAGGATATAGCCAGGCTATACAGAGAAATCCTATCTCAATCTCTCTGTCTCTGTCTCTGTCTCTGTCTCTGTCTCTGTCTCTGTCTGTCTCTCTCTCTCTCTGTCTCTCTCTCTCTCTCTCTCTCTCTCTCTCTCTCTCTCTCTCTCTGTGTGTGTGTGTGTGTGTGTGTGTGTGTGTGTGTGTGTGTGTGTGTGAGAGAGAGAGAGAATCTGGCACACATATAGGCTTTATGATGGTTCGTCCATATTGTCAGCTTGACTGGCTTGAGGGATGCCCAGGACCTCAGTAAAGCCCATTGCTGAGTGCCTGTGAGAGTGTTCACACTGTGACAGCATTCACACTGTGAGAGCATTCACACTGTGAGAGCATTCACAGAGACAGTTAACATGTGTGGCAGTATCTGAGAAGGAAGGGCCCAACCCTTTGTATGAGTGGTACCATCCAGGAGGCTGGGGGCCCAAATGAATTCCCTGTACAACTGTAAAGCTAAGCATACAAAAGGCTTCAGAATGAAAGGTTATGATGGAAGCGTCAGCAGTAAATGTCCCTAACTCACATGAGCAAGCATGTCTTCCTGTAAATATTTACTCATGGCAAAGTATAAACAGTAGATGGAATCATAGCTTGTTGTCTCTGACTTGAAGACTTGTGCTGATGAGTATAGTTGTCTTGCCCGAGGAACTGAAGTGTTCCTGTCTCAGTCTGAGTTCTTGTTTAGTAAATCCCAGCTGCATTAAAGGTCCTCACCCCATGATGGAACTGGATCCCATCTGTGGCTCTCTTGTAGTATGCAGATTGTTCCTGGGTATGGGCCTCCTACTTCTAACGTAAAAGAGAATTTGTCATTTCTTCAAAATTTCTAGATGTAAGAAAAGAAAGTTAACGAGATGCTAGTGCTTTTCCCCAGTTTAGTCGTTGTGTTTCTGTCTTGTGAACTCGAAGGTATTAATCTCCCTTTCCTAAAACCAAGAGAGTCAGGCTGGAAATTTCAGCTTAGAGATATAATCATCAACCTGCTACTTATTTGATGAGGAAAATTAATTTTATTTTTCTGGCCATAGTCCTTTATCCATCCTTGGTGAGATCATCACAGTTCACACATGCTTTTGCGAGCAGAGTGATGTTGCATGTTTGTCTCTATGTTAATGATGAAAATCCAGAGGGGAGAGGGGTTGGGTTCTTTACAACTCTATTTTCTAGATTTTCCCTAAGCACAATCTGAGAAGTTTTAAAGTCAGAAGTCAGAGGGAACACGGTTCAGAACTGCACAGCACGTCAGCCCATAGACCAGTGAGGCTGTATGTACCCTTAGAGTATAAGGAGGCAAGTCCATTTGAAAGATCAGCTCTACCTGTATACTCACCAGATTGAAGGAGAGAAAACTTCTGCAGAAGAGAAGAGTACTTCCAACAGAAGACAAAACTACTGTTTCATAAAAGGCAGTACTTCCCGCTAATGGGTAACACCCAAAATGAGTGAGTGCAGGAGAGGGCAACGGGAAATAACCGAGAGCAGACTTAGCTTTAGATCAGAGATGAACAGAAGTGGTCACAGGGTCACCACCCAGCTTGCCTGTGGCCTACAAGTCATATTAACCCCAGCGACAAAGAACACATACAAGCTGAGGGAAGGGTGACAGAAGACTTGGCAAAGGCTAGAGAGGGACCCTAACCCAAATTGAAACAACAGCACAATTTAGCTGGGTAACCTCTTTCCCCAAGGGCAGCTTTAGCAATAGCTAGGAATCAGCAAGAGAAAATTAGCAAAGGCAGATAGAGAAAGGGAGAAATGCAGGAAAACGCTTTACATGTATGTAAGAAGCAGGAAAGGCTGGATGTGGTGGCACATTCCTGTCATCTTAGCCCTCACAACACGCAGACAGAGGATTAAGAGTTTGAGAGAGCAGGCATAGTGCCACACACCTTTAATCCCAGCACCCAGGGAGGCAGAGGCAGTCAGACTTCTATGAGCTCAAGGCCAGCCTACTGAACATGGCGAGTTCCTCACCAGCCAGAGCTACACAAAGACCCTATCTCGAGGAGTGTGGGGGAGAGAAGCAATAAAAAAGAGAGAGAGAGCCAAGGTGGAGTGACAGGGACTAGACCTCTACACGCCTCACTTAAACAACAGAAATAAACAATACATGAAAACAATGCTTTCGAGACCTAGGACATTAGGCACGGTCAGGCAGTGCTTGCTGATAGGTGAAAAGGAGGTGAGTCCTGGGCAGAACCACCAGGCCATGGTGCACACAGGGCACCCAGGTAGAAAATAGTATTCTCCCTGGGGAGACTAGGCCAGCAAGTCTGAAGATGAAAGCACCAGGGAGAAGATGCATACAGAGACCCTAGAGATCTCATAAGACCCCCTTAAGCACTCCCAAGATGCTAATAAGTACATGATGGAGGAAACCTCACAGCTTGGGAATGGCACCCAGGAGAGTGACAGGAGCAACAAGGTCCTATCAAGACAGACTGGGCACCCCCACATTCATAGGCATTTGTGTCAACTCAAGGAGATTTTGCCTCAGAAAGAGAAGTAATCATTTGCCCTAGGAACTAAAGTGCTTCTGTAGCAGATACTATCCAGTAAATCTTCAAAGCTAAGCCCACCTGCTTGCATAGAAAGTATCCTGGGGCAGATCTCATTATTATTTATAAGAACACATTCATGTCTGACATCTAAATATTACCAGGCATAAAAATGGCAAGAGTACAGGACCCATTATTTCAGACATTTATGACTTAACTTGAGACAGAAGGCATAAGAACAAGGGCCAAGTCAATTCAGTAAGTTGATCTTTATCACCGTGTTCTTGGGGGAGCTTAAGCCATACAGTTCCTGGCACTTCCTTCCATGGGAGTCCCACACTAACCATACCTCAGGAGACCCTTTGTCTTTCACCTCCTGCAGCGCTCACTCACCCTGTACCTGTTATTCCTGCCCCTCCCCTCCACCGAGCGTGTGCCACCTGTTTCCGTGTCCTAAAGCATCTGAAGGCAGTAAGTGAGCCTGGGGGTCAGTGGGCTTACATGGGTTAAGCACATTCTTTCCCACTGCACTAAACCCCCTGCCCAAAAGTCTTTAATAAAGTATTTTCCAAAAGGTGACACTCAGATTGTTCAGGTCTAAGGATGGAGTTCAGTGGTGAGGCAAATGGCCAGCAAACGCAGGACCTCAGACCAATTCCCAGTGTACACACATGCACAAAAAGAAGAGTATTTAATAGACAGCCAGTACAGCTCAGATGTACTAAATCATGAGAACAGATGCCACCCAGAAACATGCCAGCTAGTCCCCAGCTCAAGTCCACAGATGAGAAATCTCTAAAGTCAGATGTGTTCAGAATATGCCAGTGAAGCCATCAGGTTTGCCTCCTGCAAGACTTCTCAGTGCCTTTATTTTCACATAAGAGCTAGCTAGAGCACTCTATTGGCGCAAAGCCATTTCTAAAGTAGGGGGGTGAGGTATAGTCAGAATGGTGTGTGTGGCTAGCCACCATGTGTGTGGATGCAGATATCTCCTTGTAGAGACAAACTCCATGTCTGTCTTACAATCCACACTGGAAGCTGGACATGCCTCCATGTCTTTTATCCCAGCATGTGTTGTACCCCTCCTCCTCCTAAACATCTGTATTACAGTATAGACACCTTTTGTTGCAATGTCTTTACTGGGGTGATATGTTCCATGTATCTTGATGCACCTTACCTTTTTTCCTACTAAGCTAGCATGTACAGCTACTGGTATAGGTAGACATATACACATGTAACTATCCCGAAAGCTATACAGGAAATAGGCAACTTCCTCTGGAGAAGGAACACCTCAACCCTGGGCATTGAGGCTGCTTGTTCACTGCCAACCTTTGACAATGAATATGCTACCATACTTTTTTCAGTTAATAGATGGCAACCTGTTTTTAGTATTTTATAGATGGCTCTGAATTCCTTCAGATGCTCCTTTTCCTGATTAGAAGAGTAGAACAGAAGAGCTCTCTAAGCAAACAATGTGCTTTATGATATTTCTGTATCTTGATCCTCCTGGTGTTACTGCTGTTCTCAATCTCCCACGTAACAGGGACCACTGAGAAGCTGGGCTTTCTGAGGCTGTGGAGGCAAGGTCAGCCATAGCATTCTGCTCACAAGCATTAGATATGGTGAACCTGCCTCTTAGTGTGCATTTCACTCAGCAGAGACTACCTACCGGTAGTGAGGATTCTGCTCATCAGTAAACAGATGGTGTTGTGTTGGCCCTTCCTAACGAAGAAGTCACCAAAAACTGCAATATGAAGCTGTCAAAGGACCCATCTGCCCTAAGCAGCTGTCCAGGCATTTGCCTGTCTGGATGCTGGAAACCTCAGTATAGCCCCAGTCTCAGGCATGGAAATTTCCTTTTTCCTGTTGTGTGTCTATAGTGAAAGCAGAAGTTAGTGCCATCTGCTGCCGTGCTTCTCACAAGCCGTATCTATAATAGCTGCTTCAGTAAAGGTAAGGGGAACTGTTGCTGAATATCTGAACATTTGACCTGCTTCTCAGATTGAGCTAGCTCTCTCTCTCTCTCTCTCTCTCTCTCTCTCTTAATTCTCCATCAAAACTGTAAGTAGACTGTCACTTCCCAGGTAGGACAGGTGAGTGGCCAGGAGAGAAGTACCTTCTGACCATGGTGGAGGGAACAGAAGAATGTCACATCCCAGGGGCCTCAGCTTCTGAGCCTCACTTCCTCCTCTAACCCCATCCCTGCCCAGCCCCTTTCAGCTATTCCTTGTACCTCCCCACTCCTTGGGAAACATTCTGATGACACTTTTGGTAGGCATTTCTAGTCTGTTTCCCCCCAAATACCTGGATACTCAGCAATGTAATTTATATTCCAACTAAAAATCTACAAGCAAGATTAACACGGTTGAGACTAACCAGATTGTCAGCCATAGAGGATTTGTTCTTTCTTTGTTTTTTAAAGACAGGGTCTCACTATATTAGCTCTGTCATGGAACTCATTATGTAAACCAAGCTAGCCTCAAACTCACAGAGATCCACCTGTCTCCCAAGTGCTAGGATTCAAGGCAAGCACACTATGAGTAGTTTTTTATTCAATTTTGACCCGTCTCAGTGGAGTGTAAGAGTACTTCCTCCCACCCCCAGGGTCTTGCCATGTAGCCCAAGTTGGCCTCCAGTTAACTGTTTTTGTCCTATGTTACCCTCTTGAGTATTAGGACTAAAGGATCATGTCACCATGGTCACCTTGGATTATTTAGAATTATAATCATTGAAGTAATACGGTTTAAAAGTGAGTGGTCATTGGGTCACATTCCTTTGCTGCCAGTAGGGATGCATATGGAAACAGAGAAGGAGGGACACTTTCCTCAGTTTATAAATTAGAAATTCTACTCAAAACACTGATCCAGTGACAGAAATGGCCTTCCCTTGTGGTCCTGTTACCCTCTAGGCCTTCCCTGGCTGTCCTCCAGGGAGCCAGGCTTTCATCTGATTCTGACTCAGCGTACCTTTCCCGTGTGTGCTTATTGCATGTACTCTGGCTGACATACAAGTCCATGGCACAGAGGCTTTGTTCTGCTCTTCACAGCAGTCCTCATGTTTTAAGCAGAGCCTGGCACGTGGAAGGGTCTCTGTAAATACTAGTTGAAAGCTGTTACATAGTTAACTGCCATGAATGAAGGCCAGCTGGCACTAGGATGCCTCTGGCCCTTCGTCACAGACATTCATTCGTACCTTGCCTACCAGAAAATGTGACAGACAGGAAGAATCCCTTTACAGTGCCCTTCTCTTTATGAGCACTTCCTTCTCTGTACTGTTCATAGTGTAGCTCTAAGTAATGCACTGTATTCAGAGACCAAGTGATTAGGTATTTCAAGATATAAAATCAGCAACTAAAAAGTTTATGCGCTGGAAGAGCCGTTGGGTATGTGATATGCTGAGAGCTGCAGCTTCTCGTTCACTCTTCTTTAACAACTAAACAACTAGACATAATTTCAGACTCTCCTTGTCAGTGAGCTGACGAGGAAGCAGGATATAGAGATTCCTGCTCACATCAGCAATTTCTTAATAAGGAAAAGACTTTGAACCACACTAGTGGCTGTGCACATGAGCCAGCTCCCAGCTTCAAAGCCGAGCTGGGGATTCTGACTACAAAAGGTGGGCTGGAAGAGGACCCCAGAAGGCTCCCCATGCCCCTTTTCATGTGAAGACCCCAGGGCTGAAAGATGTCTTCTTTGCTGTGGAGCCTATAAGGACAGATACTAACAGCAGGAAAGATATACATAAGAACTAAAAGAAAAGCCTATTTCTGAAAAGAACTGTAACAGGAAATTCATATCATAGAAACTCTCTGCTTCAAGAAATCTAGGACGTATGGAGATAAATGAAAGCACTGACTGAGAAACAGCCAGAAATGTTCAGGTAGGCAAAGCAAGCCAAAGACGTTAAAGATGCTAAGTCGGTGATAAAGGGTAAAAACAGCAGCTGATGGCACAGGAAGAATAGCGACAAGGCAGTGTATGGAAGAGAATGATGATTTATGTGGTGTGTAGGGTGAGAGGGGCCATTCACACATGCTCTGCAAGTGGCAGAGGAGACCAGGTGCCCCTGGAGCTGGAGGTATGGGAGATCTGAACCACCTGTCCTGAGCGTTAGAAACAGACCTTGAGTCCCCTGCAAAAGTAGCAAGTGTTTTTAACCTCTGAGCCATCTCTCCAGTCTCAAGAACAATGATTTAGAAAATGTCAGAGAGGACCTAGAACAAAGGTCTTACATTCAAATGGCAGGTGTGTTTGAAAAGGACTCTGGAGCAAAACTGATTCTGGATGCTGCTCACAGCTCTACCTGTATGGATTTAATTTTAACATCTCTGAAATTTAGATGGGACTTATAATTGACAGGTTGCCATAGCTACAACAGGCAAGTATATGGAAGAAGGTGCATCTTACAGGAATATGTCTTATACTCTGTAAAACATGTTCATTTAAAGCTTTAAGAAGAAAACATTTCTATTCTCCAAGTATTTTTATGTGGAGAGCTAGGGAATGGCTGTGTGTTACCAAAATGGTGCTTTGAATTTAAGGATTCTCTCCCTCTCCTCCCTCTCCCTCTCCCTCTCCCTCTCCCCTCTATCTTCTTTCTCTCTGTATGTATGTTCTCTCTCTCTCTCTTTCTCTCTCTCTTTCTCTGTTTGTATGTGTTGTGTGTCTGTGTGTGTGTGTATGTCTGTGTGTGTGTACACAACAAGGGATGTGAAGAGATTCCCTTATGAAGGACAAACAAATAGAATTATTTCCCTAGCAGCAGTAAATATCTCAGTCCCCTGGAGCAGCATCTTCAGTCTTTTGAGAGGGAAAAGTTAGAGCTCAAAAATTATATGCCCAACCAAGCTGTCATTTGTGTTTAGCAGTCAAACACCTCAGGAAGTGTATCCGCTCCTGGCATTCGTTGGCAGAGGGACAACTATGATTAGAAATTTAAAGCTTGTCACAACCTCCATCTTTCATCTTCTGTTTACCATCTTCACTGTCCCCAAGTGGCTCCTTCCGTATGACTGGAAATGTGTGCAAATAATTCTCAGGGAAAGTAAGGGCATAATCTAGCTCTGTTATCCAAGAATCCCAGTTCCCAGCAGCCAGAGCAATGGGATTCCATAGTGTGAGTAGGGTGCCTATCCAGTGGCAGTCATTGACCAGAGATATGGGTGTGTTTAGAATATCATAGTCTTCAATACAGAGAGGATCAGTTTTGGGGGAGGATGAGGTATATCCAGGTAGGAGGTGAAGTATGTGAAGCTGGTCCTTTCTACAAAGAGCAGAAGTGGACTGGAGAGGTGGCTTACTAGATAAAGTACCTGCTTTGCAAGCTTAAGAGCCTGACTTCTGATCCCACTCAAAGCCAACTACTAAGGCATGTGCTGGAGATAGAGATGGGCAGGTCCCCATGTCTTGCTGGCCAGCTAGCAAGCTCTAGATTTGTTGAGAGGTCCCGTCTCAGAAAATGAGGTGGAAAACAGCAGAAGAAAAATCTGACATCAACCTCTAATATGCACATGGTCCTCCAAGATGTGCACATGCAGAGAAGCAAACACACATGCATACACACACAATATTCCACACAGACACACACAAAGTACAAATGATCCTACTCAGGAAAGATAAAATGGTATAGCATTTTTTAAAATTGTGAATACAGAGGGAGGGGGTGGAGAGATGGCTCAGAAGTTAAGAGCACTGGCTGCTCTTCCAGAGGGCCTGAGTTCAATTCCCAGCAACCACATGATGGCTCATAACCATCTATAATGAAGTCTGCAGGCATACATGCAGGCAGAACACTGTATATATAATAAATAAATTCAATCTTTTTTTTTAAATTGTAAATACATTAAAGCTATATGAAAGTCCATTAAAACTTTACATGGCCGGGCAGTGGTGGCGCATACCTTTAATCCCAGCACTTGGGAGGCAGAGGCAGGCGGATTTCTGAGTTCGAGGCCAGTCTGGTCTACAGAGTGAGTTCAAGGACAGCCAGAACTACACAGAGAAACCCTGTCTCGAAAAAACAAAAAAAAAAAAAAAAAAAAAAAGACTTTACATGGTTAAGTAGACTATGATATTTCCATGCAGTTAAACAGTATGCATCCATTATGAGAAGGCAGTGACAAGCTTCCTCTTTGTGTCAAGGGCTTCCTAGAGTCCTCTGCATTGACATTGCTGAGAGTATTTGCTCAACAGGCAAGGTCCAGGGCCCATCCAAGGCTGCTAAAGCAATACAGGAATTCAAATCTCTACACACAACAAAGTTGATAAGGTGCTGGCTTCATAGCTGATAGGAAGGGATCAGACTGAGCACATCAGATTTTAATATGGCCAATTTGCTGAAGCCATTGAGACCATAAAAGTGGTTGTTTGGGGGTTTGTTTCTGTAGTCATGTTTTGTTGGGTTGGGATGGATTGGGTTGGGTTGGGTGGGTATGGTATGGTATGGTTTGGTTTGGTTTGGTTTGGTTTGGTTTGGTTTGGTTTGGTTTTGAGACAGGATCTTTCTGTCTAGTTCTAGCACAGCTAGGTATGTAGACCAGGCTGGCCTCAAACTCACAGAGATCGTCCTGCCTCTGCCTCCTGAAAGCTGAGGTTAAAGATGTGTGCCACCACACACAGCCAAAAGTAGATATTTTTTAAAAAATATAAAACCACTAAATCTTCATATTTTAAAAGTTATTTTTAAGTAAAATGCAAAGTAAATATCTTCTACTCTGCTGTAAGAAAGGGCCAAGATAAGGAGGGGTGGGGGTTGGAGGGAAAGGGAGTAGAGGGGAGAAGAGATTAGAAATGCTAGTAGGCAGAGGAATCACACAAGCCGGCCTTCTGTAACATCTGCTTGTCACAAAGTTGCAGGGCCCACCCATGGCTGCTAAACACCACCAGGAGGTGTCAGTCCTCCTAAGCAATGGTTTTTAGTTACTCTAAGAAGTTTGCAGTGGGGCTCCACCTGCCCCTTCCCAGATAGGAAATATCATGTACAAATAGCAGGCTTCTACATAACAAACTCAAGCTATTTATACATATGCTCAGAGTCATCTGTGGTAACAAGAGCACAGAGAGGAATTCTAAAGGTTTTCTGTGTGACTAAGCCAGGCCCCAGATCAAACAGTAGTGAGTGCTGTCTCCTGTGAACACTGCATGGACTCTTCTCTCCCTCAGGGCTGTGCCTGTGGACCCTGAGCCAGCTGCTTTTGAAATAGAGCTCCCTCTAGGGTGCAGGGTACACAGGCTTCCTCCTTTGTACCTGCCTTTATGATGGAGGCTTTTAAAGGGCATTTTTGTGCAGATCAAAGCTATTTATTTGCTTTGTGTCCATCATTTCCTTTCATGTGGAAAGAATAAATCCCAAAGTGCATCTTTTCAGCCTCTCCACAGGTAGATAATATACATTTAGAATAGCCATATTAGTTTTTGAAAGGCCATAGCACTGAACTTTTCAATGTAGGTCAAAATGGAGCCACTGAGGTATTCCCAAATTCACCGGATAATTAGTTGATAACACCCTGGTTTGTGCTGCTTGGTTTTTTTTCTAACATGAATGTCAGCTATAACTCTAATGGGATTTTAAAAAGCTTTCCTTAATGTGTTTATTTCAGGTCCTGTGAGCTGTGTTGGGATCAGGATCTTATATAACCGTAACACACTTAACCAAGTGGTTTGCTGCAGCAGACACTGTTCCATTCCATGCCGTCACTCAGCAGGCATTCAGAGAACACACTAGACATTGGGTTTTGGGTGGGGGGGGGGGTCATAAAGATGGACTACTCAAGTCAAAAGACTTCAGGAAAGAGGCCACTGCAGGCAGGGTGGAGCAGGCTTTTCCCCAGAGAAGGAAGCAGAATGAGAAATCTTGATGGAGGGTAATGTCCAAGTACATTTGGGAAACTGGGGGATTGCAAGGAGTCAAAGTAAGATTGGAAGAAACGAGCCAGAGTTTGTAAAATCCTCTATCTATGCACTTGAACTTTGTCATAATTACTGTGGAGACAGTAAGTATAACAACTGTAAACTGGAGGCTGGAGAGATGAATCAGCAGTTAAGAGCATTTGTTGCTCTTACAGAGGACTTAGGTTAAATTCCCAGTACCCACATGGTGGCTCACAGCCATCTGTAGCTCTAGTTCCAGGGGATCACACTCTCCTCTAGCCTCTGCAGTCACTACACACATGTGGTACACAGGCATACATGCAGACAAAACACCCATACACATAAAGTAGAAATAAGCACATCTTTAATTCATATATACACGTATATGCATACATATACATTGGAGATATATAGAGATAGAGATAGAGATGAAACCAAGCCTAATAGCACTAATATTACCCCAATGCACTGCTAGGGAATCAAATTGCTGTCCACTTAAGGAGAGTGGGAACTTAGAGAGAGAGAGAGAGAGAGAGAGAGAGAGAGAGAGAGAGAGAGAGAGAGAGTGTGTGTGTGTGTGACTCTCACAAATCAAAAACTGGAATCACCCCACGAAACACTAGCATGAGTAGAGATTAGAAAGACATATGAATGCTCAGTATTAAAACACAGTGATGATAATGTGATAAAATACTTTCTCCTTTCTACCTTGTCTTAGTTAAGATTTTAATGCTATGAAGAGACACTATGAACGTAGCAGCTCTTATAAAGGCAAACATGTAATTGGGGCTGGCTTACAGGTTCAGAGGTTTAATCCATTATCATCATGGTGGAATCTTGGCATGCAAACTTGGTGCTGGAGAGATAGCTGAGAGTTCTACATCTTGATCCAAAGGCAGCCAGGAGGAGACTCTGATTCCACACTGAAGCTTAAGCATAGGATACCTCAAAGCCTGCCAACACACTTCTCCAGCAAGGCCACACCTGTTCCAATAAGGCCACACCTCCTATGGCCAAGTCTTGAATCCCATGAATCTATGGGGTCCACAGCTCCTGTGCCTAAGTTAGCAGAACTGGAGCTATGACTGAGTATACTTCAGTATACTCAGAACTACCCTCAGTGAGAGGGAGCAGCACCCATCACAGGAGATTACAGAGGCAGAAACCACAAGTGGAGCAGGGCCTGACTGACCCCCTGAGTCCAGGTCAGCTTACACGGAAGATTGAGTGAAGGAGGGGAAAGCTGCATTACAGTCTCAGAGTAGATGCTGTGCTAATTTAAGAGCTTGTACAATCAGAAGTGGGGCTATTTGTCAAAAACAGAATTCACCGGTGTGCATTGCATACGGTCAGCAATGTACTGTGTACTTGAAAATCGATGTAGGTTAAATTCATACATAGTTTTTCCTTAATAGCATTTAAGAAATGTTCAAGTTGGAGAAAACTTAGGCTTCTTAGTTAATTTAGTCTTTTAAGGAATTATAGCAGAAAAGTATATTATGTTCAGACTTGTGTCTAATTTATTTAGAATGGTCAGGGAAGGGCATCCTTCTGTGAGATGGTTCGATATCTGGGAAATGGATCTGTGGATCCTTCTGTGAGATGACACCTTGAGAGGCGACATGCACTCAAGGCACAGAAGTCCACATAGCCATATCCAAAGAGCAGTGCTAGACACTGGGGTATGGTTTCCAAAAGCATTGACCTCATTCTAGGTCCTGCAGATCCCCAGCCTAGGAACTGGCACTTTATGCTTTCCAAGCCAGAATCGAAACTATAAAACAGCTAGAAAGTCCATAGGTTTTCACATTTACTGTGAACATTTTAGTCCAGCTGAATTTTAAGATCTTTTAGTCATTATCTATTTAATATTTGGTATTTATCAAATTTGCCTGATAAGTACTTCATCTAACTTACCAAATTTACCTATTTACCAAAAGAAAATCTCTTTTGACAGGTTTGCAACTATTTAATTTTATAAAGTGGCAGTTAATAGCTTTGGAATTTATTTATTTATATATTTGGTTTTCTAGATAGGCTTTCTCTTTGGTGTCTTAGAACTCGCTGTGTTGACCTTACTTTCCTTGAAATCACAGAGACCCACCTGCCTTTTCCTTCCCAAATTCTGGGATTAAAGGCATGCACCACCACACCCAGCTGGGAGATTCTACAAAGTTCTAAGTAACCAATTTTCCTTTATTCTCTCTTTTTTTTTAAATTTATTTATTTATTTTATGTATATAACTAAACCATAGCTAGCTGCCTTCAGACACACCAGAAGAAGACATTGGACCCCATTACAGATGGTTGTAAGGCACCATGTGGTTTCTGGGAATTGAACTCAGGACCTCTGGAAGAACAGTCAATGCTCTTAACCACTGAGCCATCTCTCCATCCCTTTTATTTATTCTCTTAAAAATAGTTTAAAACAGCCTATTCCAGGCTATGATGCTCCAACTGGGAGTAGCCAGAACTAGGGGATAAGGAGAGAAAGAGGGGAGTCTGCGTACTAGCTGCTAAGTACACCCAGGGTGGTGGGGGCTGAGGCTCAGCAAGAGCAAGAGATCGGGGGAAAATGAGCTGAAGGTGAGCAAGACTCTGAAGGTCTTGGAGCATAGCTCAGAGCACAGATCTGACAGTGCACACAACAAAAACCACCTTGATAAGTATGCAGATTTGGCAAATTTGTTTTTATTTATAAATGGGTTTTTGTCATCTAGATCCAAGAAAATCCTAAGGTAATGAGTCTTGGGAAAATAATAACAACAATAAAAAAGCAGTATTGCTCATAGAGTGGGTGTGAAAAGACATCGCCTCAGAGCCAAAGGTGTCATATAAAGGTTTCATCTTATCCACTAAGAGATAAGTTTGCAGCTAAACATAAGCACTAAAGGGAATGTAAAGTCCAGCAAGGAAAAACAAGGGCAGCTGGGTGCTTTGTTAGTTCAGACATCCAGGCCAGATAATTCGCATCCAGAGAACACTGGGAGGCATGTCCAACTGAACCTCCACCTTCCAAGATTGACCAGCAATGTGAAAGGAACAGGCCCAGATAATGAAGACAGCTGAAGATGTCCCTGTTTCGCTAGTGTGAACAAAGATCCCAAAATGACAAGTAGATCAGCTGGATATGGTAGCTCATACTTGTGATCCTTTCATTTAGGAGGCTGAGGCAGGGGGATCATGAGTTAGAGGTCAGGCTGTAATACATAACAAGGTTTAGGTCATTGTGAGCTATGCAGCAAGACTGTCCCTAGAGTGGGTGCGTACATCAGTGACAGAACACTTGCCTGGCGTGCCCGAAGCCCTGTGTCTCCACTCCAAGTACCATTTTTTAAAATTACATTGTTGAAGCAAATATAAAATTTCCACAGATTTCTAAATAAGCCCTAAGAAGTTTTAGAGGGAGACAAGCTATAAAAGTCAGCATAAGTGTGGTGATAATTAATTGGGAAAGGCCCACATGACAGTCTTCAGAAACTTGAATAAAGTCCTACTCACTGAATTTGCCAAGGACACAGCCTTAGAAGGATGGCTTCCATTGTGGATGACAGAGTCAGGATTCAGAACATCTTGTCAGCCCGGAATCATTTGGGGAAAAAAAAAAAGCCCCACTGCAAGTTAAATGAGGTTCTACCTTTAAGCATAACATGTCATGTGCACCTGTAAAATAGGAGAGCCCCTGGGCCATGTGTGTCCCTGAGACTCCACTGCCTGTGATCTTGAGTCACACACAGCTTTGGATACAGATAGGAGCCACCAGAGACAAGAGCATAAGATGATTCCTTGAAATGAACTTTTCTCACTGAATTCTTACAGGATTATGGTACAGACATGGTTAGAACAGTAGTACAGGCTTAGTTGTCCCCATCTGCTGTGCACTCTTGGCCTCGTCCTCTGCAGGTCCCAGACTTTTCTATGAAAGATAACCATGACTCTTTGCTTTAGCTTCTCTTGAACACGTTATTATTCCAACTTTCCTTTCTCTTTTTTTAAAGATTTATTTATTTATTTTATGTATGAGTATATTGTCACTTTCTTCAGACACACCAGAGGGCATCAGATCCCATTACAGATAGTTGTGAGCCACCATGTAGTTGCTGGGAATTGAACTCAGGTCCTCTGGAAGAACAGCCAGTGCTCTTAACTGCTGAGCCATCTCCCCAGCCCCACAACTTCCCTTTCTACAGTGTCTAAAACCAAAATTTAACAAGAAAAAAAGAAAACAATTTTTTTTCATTTGATTATTTTAAATTTATGTATTTTATGTGTATGAGTGTCTTGCTTGCTTGCATGTATTTCCATGTGCCATGTATATGCCTGGTGCCCTCAGAGGTTAGACGAGGACATCAAATCTCCCAGAACTTAAATTATAGTCAGTTGTTATTATCTATGTAGGTGCTGAGAATCAAACCTAGGTCCTCTTGAACAGCAGCCAGTCCTGACAACTAAGCCACCTCTCCAGCCCTACATTTAATAGTCCTTATTTTGAGTCTTCTTTTAAACTTAGGTCTAAAAAAAGGAATGTCAGTTTTTCTATAATTGTCATGCATTTTTATAATCATAGAAAAATTATTCAAATGTTATAAGATTATTTTAGATCTAATCACTTCTTCCAAAAACAAACTAATTAATCAGGAAATTCACAGTTTTCTTAGTGGGAAGAAAAATCAGCCTGATTCATAGTAAGACAGAATCATTGGACTTCCAAATATAAAAACAGGACTGTCCAGAAAATGAGAAATGCCAGTGCCCAGCACTCTAAACAGTGGCAGACCCTGTCTCCAAAGCAAAAAGGAAGTTGGACTGCAGATGGCTCCTTGGGAAAAGCCGTGCAACCGTGAGGACCAAAGTTCAAATACCCAGGTCTTTCAGTGAAAGGGATAGGAGTATCAGAAGGTAAAGGCACTTCCAACCCAGTCTGCATTCAATCTCTAGAAGTCACATGGTGGAATAGACTCCTGCAAGTGATCCATAGCTGGCCACACCCTCACATATACATACAACATAAGTAAATATCAAAAAAATTTAAGATGAATACAGTAGTGCTAATCTCTAATCCCAGTACACCTACAGCCAGCTAGGAGGCAGAGACAGGAAAAACCTGAAAGCCATTGAACCTGATGTGCGCAACAATAAACAAGAGACTATCTAAAAGTGGGCAACAGGGACCAGTTCTGAGGTTGCCCACACCAATATGAATATGCATACACCCTAAATACACATCATTCACACACATTAAAAAAAGAGTAGGAGCCAGGGCAGTGGTTCTCACCTTCCCAATGCTGCAACCCTTTAATGCAGTTTCCCATGTTGTGCTGAAACCCAACCATAAAATTATTTTTATTGTTCCATCATAACTGTAATTTTGCTATTGTTGTGAATCATAATATAAATATTTGTGTTTTCCAATGGTCTTAGGCAACCCCTGGAAAAGGGTTGTTAGACTCACTCCCAAAAGGGGTTGAGACCCGCAGATTGAGAACCGCTGAGCTAGAGAGATGGTTAAGAGTACTTAACACTCCTGAAGAAGACCGGAGTTCAGTTCCCAGCACTCATACTGGACAGCTCACAACCGCCTCCAACCCCAAATTTAGTGGATCAAACACCTTATTGTGGCCTCCTTAGGCACCTACACACATATGCACATACCCACACACAGACACATAATTAAAAATAAAGTAAATCATAAAAGACTAAACAGGGAATAGAGAGATGACTGTTAAGAGCACTGACTGCTCTTCCAGAGGACCTGAGTTCAATTCCCAGCAACCACATGATGGCTCATAACCATCTGGATCTGATGCCCACTTCTGGTGTGTGTATGAAGACAGCTACTGTGCACTCATATAAATAAAAATAAACAAAATTTTAATAAATAAAGACTAAAGAACATTTTAAAACAAAAAACAAATGATATACTGTTGTAAATGCTATTAGTTACTCTATTAGTTCTTAATGTGACCTGCCCAGCCGTGAAATAATCAACACTGAGTCCTATTGATTCATTTAATCAGTTTTAGCACAATTACTGGGTAATCTATCTTTGTGCACTAGACTGGGTATTTCCCATACTCCCCAAGTTACTTGCTGTTTGAGTTCCAACCAGACTGCCTTGCTCCATCATTCTGTCCTCAGGGGCCATATGCTCCTGGTCCATCCTGTTTAATGAAGGCCTCCTGCTCTCTCCATCTCTTCCCCCTTCTCATTCTCCCTCTCCTCATAGGTTTTCAAGCATCCCAAAGCTACTCACTACTTTGAAATTAGCCATGAGCTAACTCAATTGGTGGGTTCCAGAGTTGCTCAGCAGTTTCCCTCTGGCTTTCCTCAAAGCATGGATGCTGTCCACTGCCGGGGAGAGGTTGGGCTCCAGTGAGACACAGCTCCCAATTATACTTGGGCCTCTTCTCTGTGAGCTAAAAGACAGGGGCAGGGCTTGTCACAGAACAAGAAGAAAAGTCAAACACAGACTGAGAGAAGACAAAAAATCCGAGCACAGTTGAACTTCAAATAAGATAAAAATGTTTAAAGTTATGCTTTAATGCTAAAGAGAGAAAAAAATTGAATAAAAATTTCATTAACAGATATAAATAATTAAAGTTGATAAATTTAAAGAAATAAGGCTTATAAAGATGAGATAGGCACATTGACAGAGAGTGTTTGGACTCTATAATGCCATTTTAAATTACTTAAAGATAGAAACAAAAGAAAAAGAAGGTAGACTCTCTAAAAAGGGGAAGAAAGAGAGAAAAGGTCTCAGAGAAAAGAAAGAGAAAGAAAAAAAAATAAGGCCTCCCAGAACTTTTCTAATACATACTCCAAATTAATCCGTGGGTCAAGGAGGAAATTAAAGTTAGTGTTTTGAAGTAAATGAAAGTGAAGACGTTTCAGTTTCCTGTAATGCTGCTAAAGCAATATGGAGGTGGAAATATATATCACCAAATGCCTAGATTAGGACAAAAAAAACCTCATATCAATGATCTTAACGTCTACTTAAAACATTTAAAAACCCAAGCAAATTAATCCAAAGAAAGTGAAAGAAAAGATACAAAAACCAGAGCAAATATCAGTGAAAATGGAACTCAGAAAAACAGCAAAAAGTAGAACAGCATGGTCAGACTGATGAGGGGAATCAGAAAGCAAACTCTCACCGGTGTGGTGGCGCAGGCCTTTAATCCCAGCACTGAAGACGCAGAGGCAGGAGGATCTCTGTGAGTTCAAGGCCAACCTAGTCTACATAGTAAGTTCTTGGACAGCCAAGGTTATGTAAACAGACTCTGTCTTGGAAAAAAGAAAAGAGAAGAAAAAAGAAAGCATATTCCCAGCGTCTGGTGTCCCAGTAACTGATGTAAAATACTATATATTGCCAGCAGTTGGAAGGCAGAAGCAGGAAGATCTCTGAGTTCGAGGCCAGCCTGGTCTACAGAGTGAGTTCCAGGACAGCCAGGGCTACACAGAGAAACCCTGTCTTTAAAAACAAAACCAGACAAAACAAACAACTGAAAACCCCCATACTTATATTGTATAATAAATCCGTCTATTCATCCACCATTTACAGTTAAAACAGTTGATTCCTATCTCTCTAAGATACATGGTATATTAGCATAATCTATCCATAATCCATCCTAGTGTATCATACTATACCAAACCTCTTATCCCTACCTCACTCTGTGAGGAGTCTTTTGGGCATGACGGGTAATTTGAGAGAGGTGATGGTTTTAAGATTATCTATACATCTCAAAATTATCAAATTGTGTAGTTTAGAACTTTGGAATTTATTATATGGCACCAGTGCATTACTAAAGCCATAAATGAAAGCTTCTGGGATCTGGGGTGCAGGGAGGAATGTTCAGGTGAGACAGGGCAGTGCATTGTGGTAGAAGAAAACAGTGACAAAAACAGAGAAGGTTTGGGAATTGTCTGGCTGTATTCTAAAAGCAGTGATTCATCCTCTGGGGCAAGAGCAGAGGTTACAGGACGGAATGCGGCCAAATCACTAGAGATGTGTAGGCTTACCCGTGCAGCCAAGGAGCTTCGAGGTACTTAAATGAACTTGAGTTCATGCCAGAATGGAAGTCACCAAAGAGAGAAGGCACAGAAAAGGAGAAACCAAGACAGACTGTAGGCAGCACTTAGAGATGATCTAAGGGAAGGACCATCTCAGAAGAGGAGGAAGATATATCCAGTGTGTGTGTGTACAGAGAGAGAGAGGGAGAGAGAGAGAGAGAGAGAGAGAGAGAGAGAGAGAGAGAAGCAATGCTACCCTAGAGAACTGTGGTACATACCACTTATTAGATTAATTAAATGTATTTGAATAATTAAAGTTGGTAAAAAGGAAGGAAGAAGAAGGAAAAGGAAGGGAGAGCAGCTATCAGCTTCTTTCTGCATTCTGTGATGCAGACTCACTCACAAGTATCATTTTTATATTGTGCAAATACAAGAAAATCAGCTCTGGGCGTGTGATCTGTAGGTGAGACGTTGCAAATGAGGTGGGAGAAGTGTTCTAAATGCGGCCAGCTGATGCTAAGTCCCAGCTAAGAAAGGTCCCGTGCCATGTTAGGTGGGGACAGTCATCTGTAGCTGAGTGGTGGAGAATCCTGAGAAGAAGTGGTACCATTTTCAAACCTCATTATACATGTGGGGATGCTTGACAACCACACTTTATGTGTGAACCCTGATTTGGTTGCAAGTTCATGGAGCTCTTACAGATTTTTTAAAAGAAAGAAGGAAAACTACCAAATACCTTACTTTATGAGTTTCCAAAGCCATATCCTACTGTCTATCATCTTAGACATCTACAGTTTCTGCCAATCATGACTTGTCTTTTATAAGGCCAGGCTCTCTAATGGCTACCTCTAGAGTCTCTTCAAAGCCTGTTTCTGAAATTTGGTAAATCCATCTATTGGATTCTTCCTTATACCATACTTTCTGTCTCTCACTAGTAGAAGGTAAACTCCAGACAACATTGTGTGTAACTGTCCCTGGAGTCCTTGATAAATAGATGCATCACTGTTAAACAGTAGCCATGTATTCAAAAGAGAAGAATCTCTGAGCAGTGGCAGTGCACACACCTTTAATCCCAGCACTTGAGAGGCAGAGGCAGTCAGATCTCTCTGTGAGTTAAAGGCTACCCTGGACTACAAAGTGAGTTTCAAGACAGCCAGGGCTACACAGAGAAACCCTATCTCACAAAACCAAAAAAAGAAAAGAAGAGATGGGGGAAGAGGGAGGGAGAGAGAGAGGGGAAGGAATCTAAAACAAAAATCCAACTTCAGCAAAAGGAAAGGGCTAAATATCAATATCTGGGCCCTAACAAATCTAGATGTGTTACTGGATAATAATAACCTGTTGTCTCACTGTGAGTCACATAGCCTTTCTAAAAGAGAGGTAGTAGGAACTCAAAGATGATATTAAATTAAGAAACCATAGTTTCCACTAGGCATGGTGGTTTATACCTATAATCCTGGTAATCAGGAGGCTGGGGCAGAAGGGCCACAAATTAGAAGCCAGCCTGAGCCACAAAACTCAAATCTCAAAGAAGAAAATCCAGGGCAACCTCAGCAGCGTGTTTGTTAAGCCCAGGAAGTATCACCATATCTAGGTAGCTTTGACATGTGTTAGAGAATTGGCCTTAAAGTTATTGCCCTCTTTTTCTAACAGATTAGAGTCGTTAAACTATGTGAACAAGGTCACTTTAGAGTACTGGGAATGGAGCTACAGGAAGGACAGTTAGCCTGAGCCAAAAGGAACATCAGTTAGGTTCGTGCTAAGGACGTGTGATAGAAAGTGAGCATTAGGAGCAGGGATGAAAATGCTGGAAGTGGCCAAAGATACAGGTTAGTGGTAGCAAGTACCAGGTCACTTGCCTAGAACCTATCCCCAGCACCACCACAAAGACAAGAACAAAGTGTGCGGCAAATTAGGAATGCCTTTAAATATCCCCAGTTAAGAAAATGGGGAATGGGCCGGGCAGTGGTGGCACACGCCTTTAATCCCAGCATTTGAGAGGCAGAGGCAGGCGGATTTCTGAGTTTGAGGCCAGCCTGGTCTACTGAGTGAGTTCTGGGACAGCCAGGGCTACACAGAAAAACCCTGTCTTGAAAAAAAAATGGGGAATGTGGCTTGAGAGGTGGCTCAGTGGGTAAGAGCACTGACTGCTCTTCCAGAGGTCCTCACAACCGTGTATAATATGATCCAATGCCCTCTTCTGGTGTGTCTGAAGATAGTGATAGTGTACTCACATACATAAAATAAATAGATCTTTTTTTTAAAGAAAAGAAAATGGGGAATGAAAAAATTAGTTTTTTACAGTTTCTTGTTGATGGAGCAAAACTTAAGGATGATATTTGATATAATCAAGGTAATGGAGCCAGGAATCTGGAGAGATGGCTCAAAGGTTAAAGAGCACTGGCTGCTCTTCCAGAGGTCCTGAGTTCAATTCCCAGCAACCACATGGTGACTCACAACCTTCTCTAATAGGATCTGATGCCCTTTTCTGGTGTTTCTGAAGACAGCTACAGTGTACTCACATACATAAAATAAATACATCTTTTTTAAAAAGTCTTACTTCTTCACAAGGTTATAAAGAAATTTCATTTGAAAAACATTCATGAAGGTTCTAGTGGCTATGCTACCAGTACCAGAACAAAAGGTTAATTCCTTTCTTGACCTAAAGACATTTCAGTATTTTTAATTCAAACCCTGTTCCTTGTCTTGACACCTTCTAGAGAAGAGGGAATTACCCATCCCAGATTCCCAGACTTTACAGTTCTCTAGGCCACTCAGCAAACTTAATGGAATCAAGAGTTGCTGGGAAGAGGGAATGCTTAGCACAGGGAGTAGTCCAACAGGACATTAGAGTCCCAGCTGAGGGCTAGACTATACTTTTTTCAGCCAGAACCCTGGGGTCTACTTCTCGACTGCTTTTTCCCCCACCTATCCCACGTACCCACCTCCCCATCACTTCTTGTACCTGCTCTCCATCCTAACCAGCCCTTGAATTCTCTGGTGTACCTTTGCAAGCATGGATGGTAGAAAGGCCCCAAAGAACCAAGCATAGTGGAACGCTCATGTGATCCTATGCTCAGGAACTGAGGCAGGAGGAGAATGAGTCTGGGCTTTCACTGACCCCTCTTAGGTCTTTTTCTGAGCACTGTTTCAGGTCAGACTTCATCAAGAGCTGTTCTCAACCAGGGCTTTCTTTTCTTTTCCGTCTGCCCTCTCAGCCTTACTGTATGGGATGTGGTCTCTGCTTCTATTGCTCAGGCTTTTCCCCCCACCCCATTTAGCCAGCCAGCCTTTTCCAGCCCCAGGTTATCCTCACCTCTCTCCCCTCCCTTATCTCCTAACAGCAGGTGTATGTATGAGACAGCTTCATGGAAGAGTGCACACAGTATTAACAGACATGTACATGTATGTGCATGTATGTATGTGTGTATGAGTGTATGTACAGGTATACATGTGTGTCTGTGTGTTATAAACAAGAATATTATGTTAAAAATTTACCCAGGTTCCATTTCTAACTCTCAATAGTTAATGCCACACACTGTAAACTTTGGTAGAGAGAATTATGTCAAACTTTGATGCCACTGCAGAGTTGCTCAAGCTGAGAATGTACAGTGTTATTAGATGTTATGAATGTGAGGGAATTACCCATCCCATATTCCAGACTTTACAGTTCTCTAGGCCACTCAGCAAACTTAATGGAATCAAGAGTTGCTGGGAAGGGGAATGCTTAGCACAGGGAGTAGTCTGCCCAGTGCCAAACACTTAGTCCTGAAAACACATTTTATAACCAAGGAAATTTGATTAGACTACCAAAGGCTGATTAAAGGATAGAGGACTTCAGAGCTGTTGTTCATCCTTTGCAATACTGTAAAACTGGAAGAGGACAGATAACTCCTGGCAGGTTACCGGGTTCTATGCCCTGGTAACTGCAACGGCACGGGGTAAGGGACTCTGGCTTGTTCAGCAAGGGTCAGATATAGTGGAACTAACTCATCTGCCTGCTTAATTACAGCTGTGTGTTAAGACCTCCAGAGGAAGATAGCCCGAAGTCCCTCAGGGATCTGTTTAATGACTTCAAGTATCCCAGGGAGCTGGAGAGCTTTGGTCCTATTTCAACCCAAAATTCTCCCACTCTGCTTTGTTCTGGTTCTCAGGAGCTGTGGGAAATAGCTGTCCAATCCTGTGACTCACCCGGTCTATCCTCTGATCTTCTCTCTCCTGTATTCTCAGACTTTGTTTTCTAGCTCCCTGCTAGATTCAGATCATGCACACTAAAGATGCGCAGCAGCTGAGAAGCTGTGGGAGAAGCTGTGGCTGAGAAGCTGTGGGAGAGTGACTACAGAACTGATTTCCTTCCTGGCTCTGTAAGGAACTGGAAATGCCGATTTAGCTAGACGGGAGAGTTCCCAGACTTCATTCACCCCTGCAGGATTAATGCTTGGGAAAGGGAACCACTGAGAAAGGGAGCTCTGCTTCCTAGAAGGGCATTGCTCACGCAGTGTGAGCTCGGCTTCCTGGATGGGCAATGCTCACACTGTGTGAGCTCTACTTCCTGGGAGGGCATTGCTCAGTGTGGAAACTCTTCTGGGAGGGCAGCTTTGCCAGTGGGAGGTGACATTCTCAGGCAAGAGTCTGGGAGTGGCCTTTCACTCCCTGAAGAGGTCACCACCTTAGAAAAAAAGTTAGACAGGGAAGGGCTGCCCAGGAAAATCACATGTGTGTCTTTTGTCCAGGTGCTGGTGCTGGCCTGAGAGCACCACACTGGAGTTAAATATGGGAGCCTGTGGCCCGATACAATTCAGAACACTTCTGTGATTAGTCACTGCTTAGCAGGTTTTAGCCTAAAGCAACGCTGTCCCTAGCAAACAATGGAAGTGAATTATACGTGCCTGCCCAATGTCTTCACTCCTGAGAGAACAGATTGCTCACAGAATGTTGTGTCTTCTGCACATACACATATGTGGAAATGAATAGAAGTTTCTGTGATACCAGGACAGTGAGAGGCTCTGTCATAAGTGCTTACTTACAGCACAGACCTGGCTTTGTTTTTTTAGGTCATCTAGCCATAATTGTCTTATTGTCCTCTAACATTTGCCGAGCACGTAGAACAGAAAACACTCTTCTAGAAATGGAGGCTAGTCAAGGGGTGACTTAAAGGCCCCAATCTTAAGAGCTCACGTGTAGAAAGGGCACCCTGCTTAAAAGTATCTAGTACACAGGAGTGGATTGCACGGCTACGCCTTGAGGCTGCCTGAAAGATAGATGTAAGTCGTCCACATCTGGCAGGAACTCAGGAAGGTGAGGCCTGGCCCACACTCATCTGGGTGGCAAGAGTCAAGTCAGGAAAGATCTGTGCAATTGTCAGGCGCCTTCTGTGTGAGTGGCTGCCAGGAACAACCCAACACAATTAATAGAACTATCTCCTTTAGTGACAGTGTCCCAGACATGACAAATGCCATGACAAACCAACTTGTACACTGCACTGAGGAAGCTGGTAGGTTATGTAAGGTGAAGGGACTAATCCAATTTGTGTTCTAGAAAAAGAACTCTCTCAGCCATGAGGAAGACAGTTTGCAAAGGGATGAGGCTGGAGGCAGGATTTCTCCACAGAGCAGTGTAGAGTTAAACATTGCCTGTTCTAAAAACTAAACATCTCAACTCAAACTTGCCTAAATGTTGGTGAGAAGAATGTCTGTTTCCAATTAGAATTGTTTTGAACTGCATCAAGTTGCATAGATTTCTGAATGTAACCTAGCCTTTTATTGACTCTGTGTGTGTGTGTGTGTGTGTGTGTGTGTGTGTGTGTGTGTGTGTACGTGTACATATATACTCATGCCCCGCATGGTGAGCCCATGGAAGTCAGGACAACTCTGAGGAGCTGGTTTTCTCCTGCTCTTCTGCCCTCTTGTCTGATCTGGGGATTGAATTCAGGTGTGCTCACAAGTGTCTATAACCACTCAACCATGGCCTGTATCTTAGTCTTTTTTAAGTTCTTAGTAATTTTCAAAAATACTGGCTGCCTACTACCTATCAATCTGTCTTTGGAGTAGCAGAGACTCTGTGGGGCTGTTTGATACCACAAAGAATTCTTAGAAGTACTGAGGGCAAGGGAAACTTCAAAATTTTCTTGAGAAAAGGTAACAGTGCCAACCATCTCTGATGACCCAGATTTAGGTTGGAATTTGCCTAGGAAATCATTGTCTAGGAAGCTGCTACTGGCCATCACCATGACACACCCATCACTGTGACATGCCTTTTGAATTGTTCTGTTAGCTCTGCAGACAGGTTTTACCAAGCCACCCACACTCCTCATTGGAGTCTATGAAACTACGGAATGCATCTCTGAGGTGGATGACTTAGATAGGGGTGTAGTCTCTGAAGCCAAGAGCTGAGATCCTCAAACATAGCAATGGAATCGGCAGTGGCCTTCGTTATACAAGATGCATTCAGTAGAACACACGATTTAGGTGTCCTGTGATCACCCATTTCTGGTGTACATGCCCTTTTATAGGGCTGTATGTACTTGATAACTAACAGCAAAGACAGAGAACAGACCCCACAATGGCCAAGGCATCTTGAAGGGGCTAGCCATGGCTGAAGCAAGCCTGGCATGCTCAGGCTAAGGTGGCCTCATCTGTCTCCCCCTGTACTTACTGAACAAGAGCTCTTTGTGTACTGTTTCCCTGTTACAAACTGAGGCTAACAGTTGCTAAGCACCAGGATGGTACACCATAGGTGTTCAATGGATGCTGGCAAGTTTTATCATGGTTACCATAGAACAGACTCTGTCCAGGTGCCTGCACTCACTCAGCATGTTCTTGTGAGAAGAATTCCTTGCTGAACAGTGCTCTCTGCTCTGAAGTGGCAGTCGTAAACAGAATAACAAGACTGGCATCTCAGAGTGCCAGGACAAAACAGTCTAACTCAGCTCCCTTTTCCTCATTTTCTTCTCATGTTAATTTCTGTCTACCTCCACCTTGTGGTCCTTCCCAGCAGCCCCTTACCTTCAGCCAGAAGCTACCATTTCTTTAGCAATTGTACCTAACACACTCCAAAGCCAGTAGCCCAATCATCTACAGCAGGGAAGGGGAAGGGGACCAAGCATAGGCTTGGGAATCCAGTCCACCCTCCAGCACAGCCCTACTGCTCAGAACCTCAGACTCAGAATCACATGCTCCTTGTCTGGTATTCTGGAAATATCAGACATGTCTTGGGGGCCTGTTATAGCACATATCTGTGTTAGCTAAAGGTTTTACAGGAGAAAAACCAAAAGAGTGAGACAGCTTTTCTTTCTTTTTCTTTTTGAGGATAGCCCATGATCCTCCTGCCTCCACCTCCTGAATCCTGAGGTTATAGACATGTGTTGCTGTGCCTGGCCCACAGACTGCCTTTAAGTTATATCTGAGGTTCCAAATGAGTAGTCCATGTATTAGAAATGCTGTCTGCCATTAAGGTAACAACCACAGCTACTACTTTGTTATTATTTTGTGCTGACTTAATTTTGTTTTCATATAAATGGGTTAAAAAGTATTTTTCCAGATAAGTTTGGACTCAGTTAAATTTGCAAGTAGCTCACTTGTTAATGTCAGGATCTTTTTTGAAAGAAAAATTGTTTTGTTATGCTTATTTGTTTGTGTGTGCATGTGCCACCCCTCCCCCTTCAGTGGCTCTTAAGGTATGATCTGAAATCATTCCAAAAGCTCCGCAGTGCGAGCCAGCCTGCTCTCCTTGGCATATGGAACTTCCCCTATTCCCCCATCATTTTCTTCCTCAGGGTAAGGGCTAAACATATAACCACAGGCCCTGGGTCTGGTTTTTTCCACGGTTTTTCATTACAGCGTGTGATCACTGTCGTGTTTCATCTGGTTTATAATCATCTTTAGCTTGTCATTTCCCATAAGTGAGCCACACGTTCATGGAGAACATGTCATGGAGTATGTCACTTTCATATGACTCATCCGTGAAACCTAACACAAGGCAGCAGCCTCTCACCTAAGTTGGGAGGACTTGGGATTTACCTGGCCAAGCTCAGTACTCCAGCACTAAACTACTAAGCATGGGTGTTAGCTTAGAGAGGAAAGAACAAGACAGGGGGGTTCTGACTCACACTTTCCAGGATGATACTGGGCAGGAAGCTGATAAAGTCCTGTCTTCAAAATGCAGTGAGTAACTAGAAACTTCTGGCTGGCAGCCCCTGCTCAGCCTAGTTTGAGTGACTAGCAAAGGGAACAAGATGAGAGGCCAGAAGAATCACAGTGTGTGTCACCTAACTCAGCTCACAGCCTCACCTGAGCTCCAGGGCCTGTGGCAATGCACATCATGGGAAGCCAGAATTGCAACATGGCAAGTTCTTCTTCATGTCATCTCCAATATGACCAGTGGGCAGGTTGGAGGTAACACACTGGCCTCCAGATCCTGCAGGAAAAGTTAAAGAGTTGTAGATAACTTGAACATACTTAACCCGGAAAGAACAAAAAAAAAAAAAAAAAAAACCAAGCACGCTAAATTGACATTAAACTGACAGGTAATAGTTGAAGGTGTGATTGAATGTCATATGTGCAGCGAAGGGACGGGCAAGGAGCTCCAGAATGTTCTATGCCTTGCAACTTTTCCTGAGGGAAACAAACCTTTAGTCCATGAAGTATGACAACTTGAAGTGGCCCTTGCTGCTGATCAGATGCACATGCTGGGTGGAGATACAAAACCAAGAGCTCATGGAGCTCATGCTGGCCTTGAGCTTTCTATGTTGCCAAGGACAACTAACTTGCTATCCTCATGCCTCGACCTCCCTGATTCTGCAGACATGTATCACCATCCTTGGCTGATCCCAGCTTCTTAAGCAGTAGGGTCTCAGACACCTTAGCAACAGAGGCTAGAGAACGGTTCCAAAGGCAAGACTTCCTGCTGCTCTTGCAGAGGAACCAGGCTCAATCCCTGTCAGTCTGTGCTGTGTACAATGTGAATGCTCTGCAGTGCACATGTCAGCATGTGAGTATCAAATTAATATATCTTTTGATTCTACTGCATTAAAATATTTGTCTTTTTTAAAATTGGTATTTAAGTTGATAACTTGAGGGACTGGAGAGAGAGATGACTCAGCAGTTAAGAGTATCTCTGCTGTTCTTGCAGAGGACATGACTTCTTTTTTTTTCTTCTTCTTCTTCTTTTTATTGGATATTTTATTTACATTTCAGATGCCAATCCCTTTCCCCATTTCCCCTCCCCAGAAAACCCCTATCCCGTGCCCCCCCTTTTCCATTTGGCTTTTATACAATTTTTTAAATGTTAATCAAAGGCTTTATCAGTATGGTAATGCTCAATCAGAAGTGTAACCTAATACCCAACCTAGCTATGTAAACTATCTTTGACTGGTGGAGACACGTGAACTTCTGCCTCCATGCCCCCTCTCTCTTTCTCTCTCTTTTTCTCTCTCATTACCGAGCTTCTCATCTACTTCATCTTCTCCTCTCCTTACTCCATCTTTTCCTCTCGGTGCTCCTTTCCCCTTAGCTCCTCCTACATATTACCCTTCCTGTTAAAATAAAGCTTTTCTCTCAGAATACAACTAGAGCATAATTATTCCTATTTGTACCAGTGAGGTACAAGATAGTCTTAATACCCAGTCCATCCTTTTGTTGACTAGCCAGAACCTCTGCCGTCTCACTTGACTAGAACACTTAGTTTTGAACCTGGCTTTTTCTTGGCTTTAGAATGAATGTCAGCTGAGAACCCTCCACTCAGATCTTTTCTCTCAAGGTAAATAGCCTGGATTGGCTATGAGTCTATAGGTCTTCAATGCCATCAGAAATCCAGAATGACTAAATTATCTTAATTTATGGGAAGCAATAAGCATAGCTTCTAAAACTTAGCCAATTTATAGAGACCGCTGAACACCTGGACAACCCCTATACTACCGAACGTTGGAGCATCAAATCTTCAGCCTTCTGGCCCAAACTCATCTAACAGACTTTAGTGCTGCAGAATTATTAAGGGCTGGTTACTCTATCTAGACAGATATAATCAGTCGACTATTCTGCAGGTGTGTCCTTTTCTGGACAGTAATTTGTCTGTAGATGGAGAGAGGCAATTCTTGCCTGGTGGCTGTCTCACCAAAACTGGAGTAACTCCAAGGATGCTCAATTTCTTCTTAGAATCCAAGACAGGAAGCTGTCAGGAGCAGACATGTCTCTAATCAAAATGAACATTAATATAGAAATATTTGTGACGTCAATTCTATGGATTTCTGACGTTTTGAAATTCAACTATCCATGTAAGGTAACCTGGACTGTTGTCTGTTATCTCCTCTCAGCTATTTCTAAATAAAATATAGAAAACACCCTAACAATAAACTCAAAGTCATGAATTTGCCATAGTCCCTTAACTCACCGGCTAATCATCCCAAGTCAGTTAAAAAGGTTAAAGAAGGACTGGGTCTAAGCCTTGTATTTCTAAATGTGTTATACAGGCACAATGCCCATGAGAGTATCAATATTCATTTCACTTTCATATCAATAAGAAGCTTATACCAATGAAAACCTTAAATTTGAAATCCAAGTGAATTTTGTACCATTTAAGAAATTATAACTTCATCTTGATACTAAATTATACAGATTTCTACCAATAGGTTATGACTATGCCATAAATCCTAGCTAATCCTCCCTGTGAGGACATGATTTCTGTTCCCAGCACACACATCACAAGCTCCTGTAACTCTAGTTCCAGGGAATATCATGCCCTCTTCTGGCCCCCATAGGTACTGCATTCATGTTCACAAACCCATATACACATATGCTTAATTAAAATGTTGAGTATGTATATCTGTATGTGGATATATGTGTATAAGTACAGGTGCTATGGTGACCAGAAGACAGGAAATAAGAAAGGTAGGGGTGCCAGACTCAAAAATGGCCTCTGTGTATAAGTGCAGTACCTGTGGAGGCCAGAGGAAGCAGCAGATGGCAGAGAGCAGACATTTGGTTGGTAGTTGCCCAGTGTGGGTGCTAGAAGCCAAACGAGTCTTCTGCAAGAGCAATACTCACACTTAACCACTGAGCCATCTCTCCAGTCCCACAGCTGGTTCTGTTAATTATAGTCTATTCGTGAGAATGCCGTAAAAAGTGAATACCTGGCCAGCCTGAAAGTCAAATTGAAGTGCACACTCATTCACACACAGACACATTCTGAAGCACTCGGAGAAGATGTATGACTGAAGCAAACACAGTACTAGCTTCAGTCATACATGCCTTCAAACTGGAGTAATCAGAGTATAAGCCCACACACAATCCCTGGCAATATATAATCACTATGCACCTGTATTAACATATAAATCTCACAGGCCTAGGAGGTGATTCTTATCCCCATTTCATGACTGAAGAAACTGAGGCATAGAGAAGTGATGTCACTTGCTCAGTCGTAGCTAATCAGAAGAGGCCAGAACTCAGTGGGTCTGGCTGCAGCCTCTGGAACCCGGAATTCTATGAAAGACTGCACAGTGTATAGAATATGAACTGGTATCCAAAACTTGAGTAAAACATGTAGAACAGAAGTGCATTTTAAATAGAAAACAGGGAAGGCAGGAGTGCCGGGCTTGGAAATACCATTTCCTTTGGTCTCTTTGGGAAATCATCCTATAGCAAAGCAAGAAAGAGTCATGGAGCCTTTCCTTTGTAAAGGAAGTGGGCGTTGGGCTCCTTGCTCTAGACAGTCCGGTCACTGACAGTGAGTCCTCAGGTAGAGAGCAGTCTGCTGTTTTCAAACCACAGGTGTGGCCCTGTGATGACAGCCACGCCTTCTTGTTCTCTCTTTATCCTCTGTGAAAAAACACTAATAAAATGTGCTTCTGAGAAGTAAAACATTTAATCAGACTTGAAGGGACCCTCTTTGTCATGAGAGCTGCCACACCAGCTGTTAATGCTGACTGCCAAGTGCCCGCGGTTCTCTCCAGCCTGGTTGTTTCCAGGGGTTGAGGCACTCAGGGTAGAATTTTCTCTTGGGGTCAGGAAAAGCCTGCCTCCAAGACTGCTGCTGTGGCTGTCCCACCCAGATACACTATGTTAAGCCACACTTACCCACAGGCTCTAACTCCCAATGAGGATGCTTTTTCATTCTAAAAAAATGTGTTGAGAAAAGCCAGAGAGATAGCTCAGCAGTTAAGAGTACTGGCTGCTCTTCCAGAGGACCTGAGTTCAATTCCCAGCAACCACATGGTGGCTCACACCTACCTGTAACTCCACTTCCAAGGAATCCATCACTCTTATAAGACATATATACAGGCAAAACACCAATACACATAAAATAAAAATAAATAAACATTGAAAAAAGTTTTTAATTTGTTGAGATAAAATATAAGAATAATGTTTTTATAGATACCTGAAAATGGCATAGCAGTCAAGTTCAGTGCCCATAAGTAAAATATTGTGGGAAGGTAATAGAGCCCTTTGTGACGGTGAGTGACTAACCCAGAACTAGACCAACAGAGCATCTCAGGCCCTACCCAGGCAAGCCACCGTCACCAGAATGGTGAGTGAAAGGCTCACCTTATTTTACTAAGCAGTAACTTGCTGAAACCCAGGCTTGAGATTCTGTTCTGTAAGTCACTTTTCACTCCTACGACATCAATCTTCTGCCTTAGCCAGAATGACTTTCCTGCATCGTTTCTGTGTAAACTATTTGAAGTCTCTAGGAGCACCAGGCCATATTGGTGAGAAATAAAACCATCCTCAAGACACTGGCTCCACAAGGAGCCTATGAATGCCTGAACTTAAGACTCACGTTTTAATGTTTGTGTATCTGTGTGTGGATATGGTAGATATGTGCATGTGAGTGCAAGTACCCACAGAGTCCAGAAGAGGGCATCAGATCCCCTGGAGCTGCAGGCAGTTGAAAGCTGTCCAACATGAGTGCTGGTAACTGAACTTGGGCCCTGTGTCAAATGTATGTGCCTGTTGCCTGCAGAGGCCAGAAAAGGACGTTGGGTCCCTTGAAACTGGAGTTACAGATGGCTTGCAAGAGCACCCAGTGTTCTCCTGTGCTCTAAACCTTTGAGCCATTTCTGTAGCCCCAGAGCTCATTTTAAAGTGACATATAGTCACCTGTCCTGTATCTGCATGGTCTGTGACAGACTTACTTGACTGAAGGTGAACTATAGGTAGGTTTTCATCATCTTGATGACCATAGCAAATGCTTGGGCCCAGAACACGGCAATGGCTATTTCACCTAACAGTACAAAGACAGATTCTTTTGTTTTCCTGTGTCACTAACTGGCCTCTTCCTGACGATGTTGAAAATGTATTATTTAACTAGCCTCTATCATTGAACATCTAGAATACGCTCAGGTCTCAGCATTCTGGCAGTGCTGGGAATTAGTCTCAGATATGTTTATTCCTATTGTAATTGTTTCCTAAAAAAGTCCTAGAAACAGAATTGTGAGATTAAAGGTATATGCTTCTTAAATGTGAAAGGCCTTTTTGATCCGCACTGTAGATCTGCCCCATGAAGCTACGTGTATTGTGCATCTACCAGCTAGGAGCAGGCCCCAACTAGCACTCTGACAGGGAAGGAACACTCCCCCATTGTTTTAGCCAACATTCATACGAGTCTACTAGTTCCTTGTGTTTTATGAATCATTCGTATGCTTTGTCTCTCATTAGCATGTCATTATTTGATACTAATTTCTTTTTTTTTTGTTTTGTTTTGTTTTGGTTTGGTTTTTCGAGACAGAGTTTCTCTGTAGCCCTGACTGTCCTGGAACTCACTCTGTAGACCAGGCTGGCCTCAAACTCAGAAATCCGCCTGCCTCTGCCTCCCAAGTGCTGGAATTAAAGGCGTGCGCCATCACCACCCGGCTTTTGATACTAATTTCTTTTTATGTTGGTAAGAATATTTTTTTCTTTTTTAAAAAAGAATTTTAAATATAATTAATTTATGTATTGTATGTTTCTGGGCATTTTGTCTGAGTGTACATCGAGAGGCCATTGAATCTCATGGAACTACAGTTACAGATGATAGTGAGTCACCATGTGGATTCTGGGAATTGAACCCAGGACCTCTGGAAGAGCAGTGCTCTTAACTATTGAGCCATCTCTCCAGCCCTTGGTACTAATGCTTAAGAGTGCTTCATGAAGCTGCCATGCACGTTGAAGACATTCTCTTTGTCTTTTCAAATTGCATTATCTTTTCAGTAGTAGATTCGTATTTTATGTGGTCAGAACTTCCATTTACTTTAGTATTCGCATGAAAACTTTTTTTTTTTAAGTCCTGGGATGGTGGTGCACACCTTAAATCCCAGCACTTGGGAAGCAGGGGCAGGAGGTTTCTAAGTTTGAGGCCAGCCTGGTCTATAGAGTGAGTTCCAAGATAGCCAAGACTACGCAGAGAAACCCTGTCTTAAAACCGGGGGGGGGGGGGGTTGTGAGAGGGAGATCTTCCCCACCCAAATATGATAAATACCCACTTATATTCTCTCTCTTTTACACTTATATGAATCTCATTTCCATCTGTTTGGTTTTGTATGGTGACTGGATGGAAACCAGTGCTTTGCAAATACTAGGCAGTCACTGGCTCTTCCTCTAAGCTACACTGCCTTTTTTTATTATTATTATTATAAATGTCAATGATATGTTGGCTTTAGTCAGACTTCCTACTTAATAGACAGTTGTAGAACTGTGGAACACACTTTGAGGGGAAGGAACTGGCAGGAGTGAAGCCAGTTAACTGAGTATTCAGTCGGACAAGAAGGCCCTACCTATGCCTGTGATTCTGACCTGTTTTCTGGTGTCTGAAGCTTATTATAAAACAGTCATCCAGTAGTAATTCCTCTGCTGCTAGCAGTGATTCTCAACTTCGGGAGGGGAAAGGGAAGGAACTCCCTGTCAGTTGAGAGCCCCAAGGGAAACTTTCAGGAAGGAGCATATTTAACAGGATAGGGAGGCTTGCTGTAGGGCTGGTGAGTGAGCAGCTGCACATGATGACCAAGTGTCTCATTTGGGTTACTGAGCAGATGATGGAGACTGTAAAGATGCGGGAGGGAGAGCCTTGGGCAGGAGAGAAACATGGAAGTTAAGGATTCAGCAAGGGTGTGAGTCGTTTGCAATGAGAATCTAAGCAGTGAGCTGCAGGAATCCCTGGCCTTAGAAACTACATGGTGCAGAAAGGGTAATAAGGTAGAAGCCAACACTGAAGAGGAACTGGAAGTAGTAGGAGTGACTGATATAAGACACATGATGAAAATTAAAACAGCAACAAAGCTGGGCAAGAAGGAACTCAGCACTCCCGCTCAGAAGGAGGAGGTTGAGACCTGAAAACAGAGAGGTCCGTAAGCAAACAAAGCTTACCAAATGTGTCAGAACTCAGAATGACAGTGACCCAGGGAATAAGTGTCAAGGCCAGACTGCTCTGGTCACTAAACATTGTAGCACCCCACATGTACTTCCTGTTTTAGCTACAGTTGGCTGTTCTTGCATATCAGGTCCATTCTCAGCTATTTAGTTAAACATACCACTTCCTGTACTGTTGCCAAATGTCCCTCCACCCTGATGAGCCACTTGTCCTATCAGTAGCTACCTCAAATATATCCCCTAGCTAAGAGCAATCCTGTCCATCACTGCCCAGAATTGGCCCATTGGTTCTCAGAGTTGGCACCCTGGCATTCCTACCTCCACTCAAATATGCCATCTCCTGTGTTAGTCACATATTATCAATGCTTTTGAGGTTTCTAAGAAAGGTTTCCCCAATGACAATGGCTTAACACTTCCTGGAGCCATGTCCAAAAACAGCCTATGGCATACTTGTTTTATTTTTTTATTTGTTTGCTTATTTTTTTAAGATTTTTTTTTGGTTTTTCATGTATGCCTGGTATCCACAGAAGCCAGAAGAGGTTGTCAGATCCCCTGAGACTGGAGCTACAGATAGTTATGAGCCACCATGTGGGTGCTGGAACTAAAACCTGGGTCCTCTGGAAGAATAATAGCATTCTTAACTGCTGAGCCATCCCTGCAGCCCCGCATTCTTCTTTTTAAAGCTTTGTGTTGCCGTTGTGTGGTAGCAATGCTGCTCCATGTCAAATGTTTTGATTATAAGATGCTTCCTACCACTTCTTTGGTGTAAAGCTGATTCACTAGCAGATTTTCTTTATTCCATGGCCTTTCTTACTTTAGTACATTGCTTAGCGTCAAAGGGAACTTGGAACCATCTTGTCCCAGCATAGTGCCTAGGGCACAGTAGGCATTCTTGTAATGAAGGAGGGGGGGGAGAACAGGCATACAGGAGGAAGGGACAGAGGGGAAGAATGGATGAATAGACATCAGAAAAAGAGGAAAGGGCAAGCACACAGAAGCTTGGAGAGATGGGAGGGAAGGGAAAGATTACAGTGCTAAGCAATAAGCAGGGTATTTGTATGAATCGCTCTTAAGAAAGTTGGGTGTAAAGATGAGAGAGACAGACAAGGCAGTAGCTCTGAGTAGCTTGGTTTGAGGGCATTTGGTAGTATTCCAGGTACAGAAGGATGTGCAGATTGGTTGACTTATCTAATAGAAGAGATTTGAGCATGCTTACAGGCTAAGGAAAAGGCAGAAAAGAAATAAAAAAATATATTTCTTTAATTACTCAGTAAGTACATATTGAGTGCCAGCAATGTACCAAGCACTGCACCAAACACTGTACCAGGTGGGATGAGCAAGATGGACTGAGCTCATGCCATGGAGCTTGCATTCCAGTGGAAAATGATGGAGTGTGATTGGGTGTTAAGGTGTCATCCAAGCTGGTGCCATCTCAGGAAGAGCAAAACATGATTATGTGAGGCCAGGTTCAACGTGTGTGTGGCCTGCGAATGCCTGAAGAAAAGTCACCCACTTCCCAAAGCCTGAAGCAAGCTGTCTGGAGTCTTGTCTGTATGTGAGGGATGTGGACAGTGGGCAGGAGCGAAGAGGGATGGGCTGCTGTGTTCTCCGCTGATTCAGGCAAAGTGGTGCTATCAGCTGTCACAAGTGAAACAGGCAGAAAGACGAGACTCTGTCTAGCCAGCTAGCTTAAGTCTTTCTGGTCTTCCTAAGTGACTCACTTCCCTTTGGGGTGATTTTCCTAACAAATGCTGCATAAGGCTTACATCCAAAAAAAAAGAAAAGAAAAGATGTATCTGAGTGTGACCTGCAACTCGACTTAATCCACTTCTGAACGTTGTACAAAAGCTCTGTACTTCGTGATGGCAAAAGATGTTTTCACCATAGCAACAATAGAGATAAACTTGTAATTCTAGAGCCATTCTGTTCTACAGGTAATATTAAGAAATGGCAGCAGACTGAATAAAAAGATTATTTTTAACCAGGCGATGGTGGTGCACGCCTTTGATCCCAGCTCTCAAGAGGCAGAGGCAGGCAGATCTCTGATTTCGAGGCCAGCCTGGTCTACAGAGTGAGTTCCAGGACAGCCAGGTCTACACAGAGAAACCCTGTCTCAAAAAACAAAAAGCAAGAACAAACAAACAAAAAATTACTTGTAAATTTCTTCACTTATCTTTATTCCTCAAATAATAGGCAATTTCATAAACTTTTATAAATAGGAAGGATATAAAAACATTTTAATACCTAAAAAACAAATTACAGGGTATGAACATTATAATTTACACCTTTTCAACAGTGTTACCAGAGGCCTTCCTAATCCTCCATGATTCACTACAGAAATTTTGTTTTAGTTTCCAAGACAGTAAATATAAACAACAAAACTAGAACACTGTAGTGTTAAAAAAATTAATATAGCATATTGCTTAAGAAAGGAATCACTGCTTAAGATAGGAAAATCATTTATTCCATGGTAATATTCATCATAAGATAGGTTTGCCCTAACATACTGTTGACCCTGCGCTCCATATTACTTCATTTATACTGAAGAGTTCCAAGAGCGTGGGGTTGGGCACAGTTCCAGAGTAGTGTGCCTTTCGGGGACAGTCTCTCTCACATAGTATTTCTTTCCCTCTTCACAGTCCCGCACACATCTAATGTATGAAATCAGCTAATGTGGCCTACACATGACACCAAAGGAAAGGGAGAGCCTGCACTGAAGAAATGTAACATCCATACAGGTCATTGATAAGCCTCAACACCAAAGCATAAGCTGACTTGTCAGCTCGGAGATCACTGCCTCCCTTTAAAGGTTAAAGTGTGTACTTGTTTTGTTTTTTTAGGTCATGCAGTTATTACTTTGCACATGCGCGCGCACACACACATACACACATACAACACACACACACACAGAGGAGACTCTGGAGTCTCACATGCAGCAGAGGTCAAGGCAATGGTCTGCTGAGAACCTTCTAAAGAGCTCTTACTCCAGGCTGCCCTCCGCAACACACACACATGCTCTCTTTGTCGTTTTGTTTTGTGTGAGGCAGGCCCTCATGTAGCACAGGCTGGCTTTCAATGCCTTATCCTCCACCTCCCTGGTACAAGGTTTGCAGGCATGTACCAGTGCACTCAGCTGGCCATTTTCTCTTAGAATAAACTTTCAATAGCCATAGAGTTTTCAGACCATAAGACCAGAAAAGCAGACTGGGGGCTTTGTAGAAACTCTGTCCAGGTAGGAGCAATCCACAGAGTAGTAAACTAACCTGTCAAACCCAGAATACTCTGCAGAGTAAATGCCAAGCCTACAGGTACACATCCCAAAACCTGACAGTCTCTCGGGATGTGTGGAAGTGGTGGTTGGTATGCCAAGATAATGATGAAGGATCTTTCCCAGTCTGCTTCTCTGTGTTCCTAAGAACCACAGGCTGCTGACTTCACAGAAGTCACCTTTAAGCGTGAGGACACAGCCCACATGATATGTTAACAGCGAGGCAGGATGGGAAAGCATGGCATTTATTCTATTCCCCTGATCACTTTGAATGTCACATTCCTTATCTGTAAAATTGGGATAAAAATACCTGCCTCCTGGGGTTTCCACAGAGATTAATCTAAGTCGAGAAACAATGTAAACTGCCTGGTGCCATCTCTGTCAGGTACTTGGTGACTGACATGTTTGATGTTTCACTGTATAGAGTATGCTGTAATTACACAAGGGAGACTGCTCACTGCTTAGAGCAGGACACATGCTCCTTTTTCCACAGTGTGGTCAGTCTTCAGCAATGGAGCAGATCAGAAAACCTCCAGCAAACCTACACAGACACACAGCCAGCTGCCCTCTGCTTTCTGATCACACATCTAACTAAGCCTTTGGTCCTTGTCAGTCTGTCCATATGACCTGTGGTATTGCAGGCTGTGAGCTGTCAGAGTTGAAATGCCTTCATGGGACTCTCCTATGGGCATGTGAACTCATTTTCCATATTTAGGAACATAAAGATTTAGAGAACCAGTGGGTACTCTTTAAATGAATATCCCTGGAAGCTGTGTGCATCCCCCAACCCCCACCCAAAGCTCCTTTGTCTGCTTTCTCTAGGAAAGGTTCTGGGAAGGAGCCAGCATGCAGGAATTTAAAAGACAAGTGCTACAGAACAAAAATATGTGCTAAAAATACTAAAACCAACAAGGATTCATCATCTGAAAGCAGAATAGACTGCATGTGCCCTTGCTTCTAGACCTGCTCACTCCTTGATGGCTCTGTGCTATTCGGGGGTGACAGTAATTATGGAGCTGGAGTGCTCCTTGGCAGAGGCAGACAGAGCTTGGAGCAGAGGGATGGTTTCCATGGCAATGGCATCAGCATCTGAATGACTTCCTGTCACAACAAGTTGGTGATTTAATGAGTTCATCACGGAATTCCAAAGGAAAGCCAAACTGTGGATGAACCACTATTGAGACCTTGGAGTGGCTCATCCCTCTGTGTGTGTGTGTGTGTGTGTGTGTGTGTGTGTGTGTGTGTGTGTGTGTGTGTAGGTAGGGGGAGGGAGGCCTCCTATCCAGTGCAGCATGGGAAGGGACCAGGTGCTCTGTGTAGGATTAGGAGCCCTGTGGCAATACCAAGAAGAGGGAGACTAGACAGAATCTGTTGTAGGAGGGCTGCCTTGTTGTTCTCTGAGTTGAAAGAATCACAGTCCTCATGCGAAGCTCACCCAGCTCAAACCTAAGGAAAGGAATGGGTCACAAGAGTTCAGACACAGGTCCTTCATAAAGTAAATGCTTAAGAGAAAGACCTTAAATTCTAGTAGTGTGTGAACAGAAGGAAAGGGGAAAAGTGGGGCACCTGGTCACATTCTATTACAGTACAGCAAGAAGTACTTAATATGAAGCAGAAGTCAATCATTGAGATTCCTTCCAGAACCGAAGTCTCATCTGTGCCCAATGACATTTAAAATTTGAACTAATGGACTAGGGACATATTTCCTATGCAAGCATGAAGCCCTAAGTTCCATCCCCAGAACTTACAAAAGAAGCCAAGTGTGGGTGGTGGCACACAGTTGTGTTCCTAGCACTGGAAGGTGGAAATAGCTAGATCTTAATAAGGCTTGCTGGACAGCCAACTTTGCCCAACCTGTGTGAACCCCAGGTCCCAGTGAGAGACCCTATCTCAAAATACATTGTGGAGTGACACCCAGGGTTGACATCTGGCTTCCACACAGCGCTGCATACATGCATACATACACAGATTTGATGAATTAGAATGTACTGTCTGTACTTCAGCATCCTTACTAATGATGGTTGGGCTGGTACAATAATGTCACATTAGCCTAGTCAATTACCTTGGGTTAGATGAAGGCAGAAGGTAGTGGTGCCCACTTAGGAGTCCTATTAGTAGAGGGTAGGACAGCATGCCATGCCTCTTGTGTGCCTTTCTTTATAGGATCTTCAGGGTGTTTACAATGGTTTAAAGAAGTTCAACCTTTCTGGGGACTACCTCAGAGGCAGGGACTTTACATACATCTTTCTCATGTAACCTGGTATTACCCTAGGGGGAGAATATTGTTTCCCATTTTTTTCCTTTTGGTTTTTTGTTTGTTTGTTTGTTTGTTTGTTTGTTTTTTGTTTTGTTTCAAGACTGGGTCTCACTATGGCTGACCCTGAACTCACTGTGTAGACCGAATTGGCCTCAAACTTACTATGTAGTTCAGGTTGTCATTGAAGTCACTATGTAGACCAGGCTGGCCTTGAACTCATGGAGATCCACCTGTCTTTGCCTCCCACAGTACTGAGATTAAAGGCATGTACCACTACGTGGCTATTTGTTTTCTTTTTATAGAAAAGAGAACTCAGCCTTGGAGAGAATGTCAGTGGCTGGAGGCATCACCAGGTAGAAAGTAGACAGCAGAGTCAAGAGTTCAGTCATGCTCTCCCCATCTCCTTAGTTGGTGTCTTTAACCATGCAGCCTCCAGACAACTGCAGATTGGTGTGGGCTACAGGCATACAAGAGGAAGAGAGTGAGAAGTACTGCTTGGTATAGCACTATACCTTGGAAGGGTGAGTCTACCTCGCCACCTTCCTTCTGCCTGGCAAGGAAGTGGGCAAGGAAGAACCGCAGACCCGAATTACAAGGCGGGTGTCCAGGTCTGTGCCCAGTTACAAAGCACAGAGAAGCACGTAAATTGCAGAGCACCAGAAACATCCCTGTTATCTTCTATCAAATATACCAGATTAACCAATGAGGTGGGCAGGCTTATTTGCCTTACACAGTTCATTTTTATGCTTAAACAGCATACAAAGAAAGTTGGAAGTATGTGTGTACATACATGTGACTTGCTAGGTGAGGCTGGTCTTTTCTGTATTCGTAAATAGAAAGGGAAATAAATGATCACCTAATGATTTGTCTCTGGTAAAGAAAAGAGAGTTGACTCTCATCAGTCTATAGGGACTGACTTTCAAAAATGATGTCTGACATATTTCCCTGGAATTCTTGAAGTTATTGGCTTAGTCTTACTTTTTCATCCCTAACCAATTAAATACAGGAGAGAAGGCTGTTTTGTAAGCATTTTGCTCAGGACATCGCCAGTGCTGATGCCAGAACTTCAGAAGCCATACTATCCCCATCTTCCTCGTGTTCAGATTCATTTAAGACATATCTGCGTTTTGTCCAGTTATTCATACCGTTATGGCAGCATTATTCTTTTTTTATTAACTAACACCAGCGTGAAATGTGAAAAAGCGAGCCCTGTGTGTTTTAATACAGATGGGATTATCTAACGAAGCTTTGTCAGGCTGCCCCTCCTGCCCACACAGTCTGCTGCAGCATCTACACTGCCGCTCCTCCAGACAACTCTGGGCTTGAACAGCCTCACAGCCCTCTTTAAAAATAACTCTTACCAAATGATCAATGAAATTCCTTGTATTACGCATCCCAGATCAGGTTGGAGCTGAAGATCACAGAATGTCTCTTCTTTTGCAGTGCCCACCAGTGAGCCCTGCCTTTTCTTCCACACTTGGGGAGTTTGCCTCCCAGGTATGAGAGAAGGCAGTTCACACAAGCCCCCTTGGATTTACCACTAAACTGGGAGCATATGTAAGGCAGTCTGTATAAAGTGGTCCCTGCTTTTGGTTCCCAGCTGCTGGCTTCCTTTAAGCATTGCCTCCCACTGAGTTTGCAAAGGCATTTTCCATAAGCTGCAAGTTGTAAGCATCACAGTTTTTGCTCATTAGATGGGCCTTCCCTTTAGGACTACAGGTCTGGACATGCACACCAATAGAGTGTTAATAACTGACGAGGCCACAGCTGAAATAGGGCTTGCCTGGTGTCACAAGACAGGCAGTGTGCCTCACCTCCCTGTCACACTGTGAGAAGCAGACAGTGGGCAGGTCTACACATGTGTGTGTCTAAGACCAGATACAGCCCAGCTGTCCAGAGCAGCAGAGCAGGCAAGTCCTTAGTCTGGGAGTGAAAGGAAATGGCTGCTTCTGTTCCCTGCAAGAGGCTTTCGAATATGGCTGTGCTTCAGTGGTTCTCTAAAGGCTCCTTTCTTCTTTTCCCTCTCTAAGACAATGAGCAGAAGGAAGAGTAAGGCAGAAGAGGACAGAGCAGTGCTACCAGAGGTGGCAGGTGCTGTAGTGGGTGTCTTGTCCAGCTCAGAGGCTCCTGGGGGAACCTGGAGCTGGTCTTCTAGAAGGAGAGGACAGTCTTCAGAGCCTTCAACAAAGAAGAGTTAGCAAGTGGGGGTTATTCCATTAAGCACAGGAGTGCTAAGACTGAGTTAGCCTGCCTGTGGGAGTCCCTGGAGAGTCAGAATGAAACATCCCCACTGCTTGGTGAATGCTCGTATATGTATGTCCTTACTCTGTGCAGGGACTGAACAAGAGCTTCACATGTGTCACCAGGAGCAACTCAGAACTTTTTTTTCATCACCTCTAATGGAAACCTTTCAACAGCCCTTTACCCCTTCTAAGCTATCTTTGACTCTCAAAGAACCATTTATTTTCTTTCCCTATAGATTTTCCTATTCATATAAATATAATCATACAGTGTATGATCCCTTGTTGTTGGCTTCTTTCTGTCACTTGGCACAGTGTTTTCAAAGTTTATCCATGTTATACAAACAGTGTGTCACAGAACTTTATTATTTTTGATATTCCCAGCCATTAGTCCAAACTAGTCATTTCATAGTTACATGTTCTGTTTGGTTTTTTGGTTGATTGGTTTTTTGAGATAGCATCTTTCTAAGTAGCCCTTATTGGCCTGATACTGGTGAGCCTCCAGCTGAGGCATCTGAGTCACCATGCCCAGATTAATATTCCTATTTTTATAGACCATTTATTTGATCCCTCAATTTATCTTCCAGATCTGAGATTAAACAATTTTTCCTGTAAAGAATCAGGTAATGAATGATTTATGTTTTGCAAACCCTGTTCTCCTTGCCATAGTACTCGATTTGTCCATTGTAACACAAAGTAGCTACAGACAATATGTCAACATTCAGACATGACCATGTGCCCACAAGCCTTATTTTCAAAGCCAGCAGTCATGTAAAGGAGGCTGCTGTGACTAGAGTTGTCAACCCCTCAACTAAAGAATAGATGATGTCATTCATTCTTATGAATACTATAAAATTTCCAAAAGGAAGGTTATTATGAATTGATTATTAATTAACTGACTGTGCCTGGTCATACAAGACCAAAATAAATAGCTGGATATGTAAAAATGTAGAGACATTGTTAATATGGGTCACCCAAGAGCCCTGGAGGAATCATGCCTGCCGAGGCTGTGCCCACCCCTCCCCTGCACATCTCCATTCCTTGAACAAATCAAGTAAGACAGAGCTGAAGAAATGGCTTTTATCCAACCACACATTTCTGGGTCAAAGGTGGCATTTCAACTCCAAAAATAGAACTTCTACCCAAAATCTACTTCCTGCTGACAAGAAGTGTGAACCGTTGTGTCTGTGACTGAAAGGATGCAGTTCATGGGACCTTTCCCCAGTGCACTGGAATGAAATCCTGGCAGTGCACTTTTAAAAGGCAGTCAATAACAATTGCTGGAGCCCAGCCAGTGCCGAGGGCATCAAACAGAAAAGTACAGCTCAGTCTCTGAATTCACAGTAATTTCCCAGCTCCAATTTAACTTCAAGAAACTAACCACTTAGAATTATCTGCTGGACAGTTTGGGAAATGAAGGCAGCGCCTGAGATTCATCGTTCTTGTAACCCAAGCAGCAGTAGTTTTGATTGATTGATTGATTGATTGATCGATTGATCACAATTTTTAAAATCAGTCTGGAATTCAAAAAGGCTCAACACAGGGCTGGAGAGATCATTCAGCCATTAAAGGCTGAGGCTCAAAACCAAAATTACAACCTAGCCTGACACAGTAGGGTCTCCTTTTCTTGACTTGGAAGTCACATTGGCTTCCTTCTTTCCAGATCTGCAGAATAAGAGGACCAGAGTCTATAGCCAAGGAGACCCATGTCTCTCTCCAGTCTCCACATCAGCCTCACTGCCCAGCTATGCTGTCAGGAATAGAGTCCAGCAGGGAAAAAGAAACTGACACTTCTCCCTCAGGTTACACAGTCCTTCTCCTGCAAGGAAAACACGCAGAGAGCTTTAAAGGTTATGTACATGTTGGAGGCTAGAGAAATAGCTCAGTGGTTAAGAGAGCGTACTGCTCTTGTCTAGGGCCTGAGTCTGGGTTCCCAGTACCAATAGGCAGCACACAGCCACCTGTAACTCCAGCTCGAAAGAATCCAGCATCCACTTCTAGACTCCAAGAGCACCTATACAAATGTGCACATGCTCCAGCACACATACCCCAACACACACGTAATTAAAATAGGTATTATACAGATGTCATTGGATTTTATATAAATATTAAACAAATGTAATTAATTGGTTTTTTTTCCTAGTCAGTGAGGTTGAAATCTTTGTTTCAAAGAGTATGCCTTTGGTGGTTTTTGTTTCCTCAAAGAGTATATTTAAAAGCTACTTAGTTGGTATGCTTTGCAACGAGTACTGTGTACAAGGTCATAAAGCTTAGCCACTGGGCTTCACTGAGTGAGAGGCACTGCACACATGGTCACCTGTCTGCTTTAACTACACTGTTACATAGGCCAAAAGTGACTCTCATTTTCCCAGAGTATATGACTCACTTGGAAATTCAGGTGGATTTAAAACTCTGATGCAATTAACACCAGAAAGAACAGCCTCTGGTGGAAATAGCACAGGGCCTGATTCCCTGAGAAACTCCCTTTGTGTACAACATTCTCAGGGCTCGCCAAGTGTCTTGTGTTACTTTGCAAAGGCCACCCGGGTGCAGCTGTATGGACTTAGCCGAATGATTTTAATTTTTCTAGAGAACAAAACTTGTGTGTGTTCGCTTCCCATTCTGCTTATACTTGGACCCGCTGGCCGAGGCCACACCTGTTGCTCCCCGCTGACTAAGCGCAGCAGCTGTAAGGTCTTGAGAGTGTACCCTTTTTTTGTTCTCTTGTTTCCATTGCTTGTGGCTTTCCAGCTGACACCAAAGCAGAAGCCCATCTCAACAGGAGGCAGGGGGTGGGGGGAGGCAGTAATTCAGGAAGGGAAACCCATTCCCAAAATGAGGCGTTAATATTAGCCCTAGCATGTGTCAGGAGCAGCAGCAGGATGGTCCCCACCCTCCTCAGCTGCTTCTGTGTTCACCCTTTGTCACAGGTGATTACACTCCTCACGGTCCAGCCTCTGGAGATCCTGTTCATTGGGGATTTAACCCTCAAGCTTCTCGCCTTGAGGAATGGGACAGGGTGTCCTTGAGAATATGGCAGACTAATTGCAGAGTGGATAAGTAATGGTGCTTTGCAGTAGATGATACCATAGACATGAAAAATGAACACAGATATGACTGGGGAGATGCGCAGTTGATAAAGAGCTCTCCACATAAGGAGAAGGCATACGTTCGGTCCCCTGTGACTGTAACCCCAGTGCTGGGGAACCAGAGACAGGCTTGCTCTGGGAGCCCCGAGGGCTTGCTGGTCAGTATGGTCAGCAGGCCAGGAAGAGACCACATTTTTAAAAAACAAGGTGAAAGGCTCTGGAGGATAACATTCAAGGTCGACCTCTGACTCATACTTAAATTCACCCCCATGCACACATACATGCACAAGTAAAGAAATGCATAAATAACAGGAGTGATTCTGTCCTTCTGATGGGAATATTGAGGCATGAGTTGGTCCTGTTCAGTAGGCAAGCAATACGATACTCTAGACACATCGTCTCAGGCGCCTTCCTCATGCCAGCATCCCTGTCTGGTATGCTCTGGTTATGCTTCCCCGTGCTGATGCTTGTCAGTGTTTGAATGACCTGTCCCACATTCATGACGCTTTTTCCACACTTAACAGGGTATGCACACATGGTTATCTATGTGTACTTTACAAATATGGCTGATGGTGCCTTGAGCCAGAATAGAGAAGGACTATTAAATGCTGGACTGATACCATTTATTCAAAAACAAACAAACAAAAAACACCTTTATAGAATCATTTCTCGACAACATTCTTATTTCCCCTGCATCAAGTTGTATTGGGTGCTGCAGACCAAGCTCAGTATGTAAGTCAGAATCTTTCAGATGAATTGGCGAGCTTAAATTCAAGAAGAAGCTGGAGTGCAGCCTGGGAATCCCAGCACTTGGGAGGTGGAGGCAGGAGTGTCAGGGATACACAGTCATCTACTGTGGGATACATAGTAAATTTGAGACCAGCCTGGACTACTTGAGACCCTATCTCAAACACACACACACAGAAAACCCTCACACCAGAATGGCCTGGAATGAGCTGACAACCTGTAGACTGTGAAGCCCTAGAACAGGAATTAGGGACCATCAAGACCTTTGCTTTCTCCCTCCTACCTAGCTCTCCTCCTCCACTTTCCATCTCTGTATTGTGTGCTTCTGCATAGGGAATACCTAGGTACACTGCAGCCAGATTAACAGCCCCAAAAAAACAAAATCAAAAACAAAACAAAACAGTAGGAGGAGCTTTTCTACTTCAAAGTATCTGAATCTGAAGCAAAGTCTCTGATTGGCCCAGGCTAGATTAATGCGTCCGCCAAGCTTATATATGGGACAGTGCAGGCCAGATAGTCTTCCTTGAAGCTGAGATAGGAAGTTCTGAGATAGGAAGCTTCCTTGGGACTAGAAGGGGAGGATTGGTTCTCCTTAGAGAGTGAATGAAGCTAGAAAAGGACAAGGAAGAGCTAATGAAACCCCAGGGTGGGCAGTCCCGAGCACCTGGGGGTTCTTCTGTAGCCTTGTTTGGATGGAGACTGTGTTCACCATGTGCCCATTTTTAAAGCAGAGACTTGTATCTTACACCAGACTGTAATGGTGGGAGCTGGAAAAGGACTTCAGCATGGTGCTGTATATGAAGCCAGTGTTTCCACTGGTTTGTGTCTGGCTTAGTGGAAGCTGGGTAGAGAAGGAGGCACACCACAGAGAGCGTATATACAGGTGTGAACTTCCTCGATGCCCAAAAAGGAGTTCTGTGATAGGCAGCTGAGAACAGCGCCAGAAGGTTAATGGGAAAGCCACATATCTTTCTTTTTTTGTCTTGTTGGACAAACTGGTCAAGAGTGCCTTGGGAACAAGGGTTCAGGCTTCTCAACCCACAGGAAAGAAAGCTTCAAGAGGCTGGCAACAAGGGCCCAGCAAGCCAGCCCCACTCTTCTCTGTTCACCTGTGTGTGTATCTTTAGTGCAAATGTGTCTGGGAGCGCTGCATTTTCATACATGTCTTCTCTGAAGCCCTTTTTCTGACTAGGAATTGACAAAGGACTCAGTTTGAATATATTGAGATCAATTGAAATAGAAGCTTAGAGAAGTAATTTGAAGAACAGAGAATTGGGGACTGGAAGTGTAGCTCAGTAACCAAGCATTAGCCTAATGTGCATAAGGCTGTGAGTTCCATCCCCAGCACTGGGGCAGGGAACATTCGATGTCTCTAAAAAGAAGGAATAGATGTGAAAGGGAGGGATTCTTGGCGAGTCCAAGACATCATCAGTCAGCTATCTGCCAAGCCTGTGTGCTAGGCAAAGAGGGTTTAGGTTTATAAAGAAAATAGATGCCTAAAAGTAATGTTCCATCCAGCCCTAGGAGAGATGTGGTTAAGAGACAAGTGAGCCTGACATGGGAGCAAGAAAAGGCTCCCAAACTCATAACTAGTAGCAGGTCTAAACGCCACATAGATTGGAAACAGTCTGTGCAGAAGCCTAAAGGCAAAAAGCATCATGGCAAACAGCTGTATGCTATAGCTGAACATCCTCCAGAGAAAGGCAGGCAGGGAGGGGTGTGTGTGTCAAGAGTCGGAGACATGTAAGAGAGCAGACGGGCTGTGATCTGGCCCAATTCTGGACAGAGTACATCAGCCTGGTACTGTCTTGAGGTTGGTTCTGAAGGGTGCTCCAGGCAGGCTAGCGAGCTGCCTCATTCTCTCTCTTTGTGGCATCAGAGCTTGCAGGGGGACAGGAGGTGGAGCTCAATCATCTTAGGAAACCGGTGAGAGTGCTTCTGCCTCACACCTGGTGCTTATGGGTCAGAAATATTTAGAACCTTCCTTTCTAGTGGAATTCTGCACATGTCCCCCACCAGAACAGGTGATCGGACACACAGATCTGATGTCATCCCCTGGAGAAAAGCCTGTGAGTGCACCTAAAGAAGGGAGGATCTTAGAACTCACATGCCGAGAACTGTCAGATAATACCAGCTAGAAATCAAAAGGGCAGCTGCTTTCCCCAGCTGCACACCATGCAGCTGCCTCTCTAAGCAGTTAGTGGGGCTAAAAATAACCAGGAACTAACACTCAGCAAGCTACCAAGCCTTAGAAAGGAGTGTGGGGAAGGAGATTGCTGTCTGGGGCCTCTGAGTGGATGTCAGAGGAATACCAACCCGGTGGCCCAGGAAGCATCAAAGGCCTTCAGCCTGGGGAGATCAAACCTCCTGCTGCCATTTCACAACTGGTGGCCAAGGCTGTTGCCTACTGACTTCTTCCAGTTTCCAATCTCAGCTGTCATCCGAGTTGGGTTGATGCTCAGGGAAACAAAAGCATGAAGAAGGGATGAATAGCTTCCTGTTCTTGCTCTAACCCTGACCCAGTGACCTGAGCTGCAAGTGTGGAGGGTCTGGGATACTCCACAGAGATGTGACTCTCTTTTTAATAGTGAAACTAAACTGGGACTTTCTCACCAGCAAAGCAAAAAATCTGAGGTGACATCAAAAGGAAACATGGTCCATCAAAATCAAAAGGGGGGGGTTGTTATAGTGTGGGAAACTGCACAGATAAATGTGCTCATTTAGCACCAGAGAAAACAGATGTGTTTTCCTGAGCATGTGAAGCCATTGATGCTGTTTTGTAAGAACTCCTGGTTGTCCCAGCTCTGTGGTCATAGTGATCCCAGTGCGTGCGGGCTTGCGTGGCTCTCCAGCCACGGTACCCTAGATCATTCATTTTGGATTTTCCCTAGATCCCCATTCATGGCCCAGGACCCTGAGGCAAGCGGAGGTTAGGAAATTTGCCCAGCTGATCCTGACTTGTTCAGGGCCAGTCAAGACTGGCCCCAAGCCATTTCCCTCCCACAGGATGGCCCTGGAGGAGGAGTTGGTCATGAGACTGACGGCAGTGACTCCTTCCAGACCTGTGGGTTTCCTGTGGACTCTTAGTGTGGATCTCATGTACTCTCATTACAGGTGCTGGTCTGTGCTGCTTCCCTTTCTCCTACGAGTGAACTGAGTGGGTGGGTGGGTGGGTGAGTCAGTGAGTTGATTGGGTGGGTGAGTAAGTGAATTGGGTTGGTAAGTGGGTGAGGGTAGGTAGGTAAGTTGGGTGAGTTGGGTGGGTGGGTGGGTGGGTGAGTAAGTCAGTGAGTGAAAGGGTGGGAATCTTGGTTGTGCCGTACAAGTGTTATTCTGCCACCAACCACCTCTGTGGTTTGAGGACATTTTGTTGGCTTGGTTAGTTGGTTGGTTGGTTGGTTGGTTGGTTGGTTGGTTGGGTTTTTTCCCTCCTCTCCTGGTTTACTTTGGCAGGACCTTGCTCTGTAACCTCGGTTAACCTTGAACTCTTATCCTAGCTGCCTCAGCTTTCCCTAGTACTGGGACCACAGGCATGCACCAATACAGCCAGCTCAAGGCATAGTAATCTATGAAATAAAGCTGTTGGATTATAACCAAGGTCCCGCCTGTGCTAAGTACCTGTTTCCTTTCCTTCCTCCCTGGCCCTTCCTGGTCTTTCATTATGTGCAATGGGCACGCAGATCGGTGCTGCTGAGTGACTGAGGGTGCATCTCGGGGAGTAAGGAGACCAACAATCAGTGGGATGTGGGCTCACAGCAATCTGGCCCTCCCACAAGGAGACCAGAAATACATTTTGGCTGTGGCACCTCCCTATCCCTGTTCTCATGTGCCTTGTCCTCCTAACCATTCTCACAGTGCTTCTAAGCTTCATAGACTGCTCACACTGAGCCATGCTGACCTCCCTACTCCTCCCACCATGTCTTGCCTGTCCTGCATCCCTCTCCCTCAGTGCTCTGCTGTCTGTTTAGGAGCCAGTAGCTCAGACTGTCACACGTGTTGACCAGGTGTCCTGTAATACTCATTTAAGTCAGCATCCAACATCTAAGAAGGTCTGGTTCAGTGCCCAGCACCCACATGGTGCCTCACAAACATCTGTAACTCCAGTTCCAGGGGATGTGATGCCCTCTCCTGGCCTCCACAGGCACCAGGTGTGGCTGTGGCATACATACCTACATGCAAACACTCGTACACACAAAATAAAAAATAATCAAAGTAAAAGGTACAAACTGATTTTCTCTCTTAGTAACTCATTGTTTTGCATCTCTGTACTATGGAGGGATTATTTTGTTACTCATTTCCAAAGAGTCATCAATATCTAATTGTTGGATAAGTAGTTGTTAAACAATATGTCATATTGACTCATTTATTTGGTGTGTTGTGTTCATTTAGTTTTATCTGGGAAAAGTGGGGACGAACGCCTTTGAGACACTGCAGTAATTTAGAGCAGAATTCCTTCATTCCAGCCACTGCAGAAGGCCCTGTTTGGGTCAAAAATCTCTAACTCAAGCATGGTGGTTCCTACTGAACATTAGGAGCCAAAATTAAGATTGGAGCAGTAAGACAGGAACAGGGACGGTGGATGGGGTGGTAACCCATGCAGTGTGGAGCTTATTGTTTTTAGTGAACTATTTAATCACAGAACATAAAAGTATTTGGATCCCTGAGGGTGTATGAACTCTATTGTACCTGGGGATTTTAAGCATGTGAGAGGAGCCTGGATGGATCTAACCTAAGGAAGGATTGCATAGACCCAGAAGTAACCACAGGCAAGCCAGCACTGCCCATGCCGCGGGAAGGTTATGAACTTCACTGATGCTTGTACCGAACTGTTTCCTAATCCAGTGCTGCGGGAAGAATTTGTATGAGGCAGAAATTATCTTAAAAACAGGATCTCTCAATGTAGCACAGGCTGACCTTGAAGTTTTCAGCTCTTGAGTGGAATTACAGATGTACACCATCACACCTGGTTCAAAGCACTCTTTACTTCCCCCTCTGGCTTCTCTTCAGTTTTCCACAGTCATGTGGGCCTTTGTGGGCCTTTGTCCCACACAGGTCACCTCTGAAAGAATAGCACTCCACTATCCCGGCATGTGGTTAGGCTGCAGGATCAATGTCATTGTGGGCCTCATCCCTATTTTAGGTGTGTTTCTAAGGAGTAGGCTGGTTGTCATGGTTTGCAAAGGCCTTCTTCACCGTCAGGATGCAAGAATATTGCAGTAGGCAGCAAGGGAGGCACAGGCCATCTGTCCCCAAGGGACGGATGTGTCTAGCGGAAATAAATAGCCTTCAAGCCATGATGCTTTGCATGTGTCCCTGCTCAAAGCTGAACTCAAAGTTTTGTTCTAGGATCCTAAGCTTCCAAACTGAGGTTCAGTCATTAAGGAAGCCCACTGAGAGTAGCTGTGGTGGTTTTCAGTCCTTCCAGATCACTTTCATTCTCTGCCTGCTGTCATTCCGAGCCATCCTCACATCCCCACCCCAGCGGCCAGGAAGATGAGCTCTGTCTTTCCTGTGAGGATGAGAAGACTGAGCTCTGGAATACAGGACTCACAGAGACTGACGTGTGTCATTTGTAGTTCTCCTCCACGGTAGAGTGAAGGCTTGGGTGAGAGAGATGTGCAACCCTGGGAGGCCATGAAAGCCATAGGGCTGTTGAAATGGACATAGCTTGGTCTAAATAGGTCACTAGTGTGGTTTGCAGAGCAGCACTCCAGTCAGCCCCTGCCCTCTGATTGCTGGGAACCCCACAGCAGTGGAGAACAGAGCAGTTGGGAGTCAACTTCCAGCAGCCCACAGCAGTGTCACAAACCTGTTATTCATCAGAGCATCTCTCTGACAAAGCATGATGCTGCAGACCCAGAAGAGGTGTGTCATGAGGGGGAGAATGCCTATGTGGAAAGACAGACACATTGCCCCACAGTGCTGAGGTTTCAAAAAACCTCCCCAGTCATGTCCCCTAACACTGTGACTTCATAGCAAGGCACTCATGCCACCAGGGCACTTCAGGGCCCTATTGCACTGGGAAGCCTACCTCAGCAACTCCAAGCTTCTGTGGCCTCCACCTGTGAGTTGCAGGGCTGCTCACCCTCTTCGGTGTGAGGCAAGTTCCACCACAGCTGAGCAGTTACAGACAGGAGTGAGCGCCGCTGTGCCGGCTGAAGAGATTGACAAGCCTTCCTGTTGGTGCTGGAACAGTTAGAGAGATAATAGCACGAGGTCCGGAAGGAAGACAAAAAAGGATACACATTGATTTTCTTTTTCTGGAGGAGGAATGTGAGCAGAACTGTCATGTGAAGTCCCTGCAGCAGGATGGTTCCCCAGGGCCTCCAGCCTTCAGAGTTTCCTGATGGCCTCACAGTTGTCTGGAAGGGCTGCTTGCCTGTTAACTCTTTCTGCCTAACAGGTGTCTCATTTGTTTGTTTCTTTGTTTGTCTCTAACCCTAAAACTCATTTTCCTGTAGTTTAATGCTTCTCTCTTACACTAATCATATACCCTTATCTTACCCAAAGCCATAAACCCCTTCCCTTTAGGCACCCAGTGAGCTCATTAGTATTCGAGCAGATGATCCACACCCCAGATCATCACCTCAAGAAAGACAAACAAACAACCATGAGAAGGAGGGCAGGCTAAGAGGAACACTTTAAATGATGTATAGGGTCTGAAGTAAGCCACCCTGTCCTTCTTGGGGTGTGTGGGGGGAGTACATTTCCCACCCACAGCTATAGCACCCGCTCTCTCGGCCAGCAGCAGCATTTTAATGTCAGATGGAAGCACCAGGCCTGTGTTACCATGGCAACCACAGAGTGGCAGAGCTAAAAGCAGCAGCCTTGGCTGAGCCACCTCCCTGCAGCCCACCCTCCTCAGAGGCAGGCGCAGATTCCCTTTGTCTCAGTCAGGCTCCCCTTGCCATCCTTTCCCTGCCCCCTTTCCTTTGTGGTCTCTCCATCACTAAGCTCTGCACCTGCAGTACCCAGACCAGGGCCAACCGCAAAGCTTGTGGGAGCAAGGGAGGGACAATGCCCCACTGCCAATCCAAGCTTGGGGACCTAATGTCTCCCTTGAGAGCAGCCTTTAGAGAAGTAGGAGTTAGAGCCCAGCAGGAGTACTCTTGCCAATCATCCATCGCTGGGCTATGTCTGGTTCATTGGCCATGGCTCCACTGGCCTGAAGGGATGGACTGGGCGCCTATCTGTCCCCTGCCTGGGCTACTCCCATGCTGAAGCAGTGGGAAGTAGAGCTCAAAGCGGTCACAACTGCCCATAAAAGATGCAGAGAGATTGCCTTCAGATCTCCATAGCCCTTTTACTTGGCAAGGGGTAGCTGAGAGGTAATATCTGTGAATAGGTGGGCTTTGCAGGTCCTGGGGCCCCTGGCAGCAGCCCCATCCTACTCCTGGCTTACAGATGCAAACAAAGTCATTATCTGGTCTCTGAGAACTCTATAAAGTGGAACTGCAACCCCAGCTCAGAGCTCTGGAGTGAGAACTCTCTTGGTTGAGAAAGAGGAATTATTTCAAGAGGATGTGCTACCTTTGCCATTAGCTTAGAAAGTGGGACACAGAGATAGCCCAGCCTCCAGCCCTTCTCCACTTTGGCCTGGGCAACACTGCATTGCAATATGTTGCTTTTATTCACTATTCTGATATACCTAGGAGGCTGAGGCAGGAGAGTCTCCTGAGCATGGGAATCCCAGGCCAGCAACATCTAAAAAAGGAGGGTTTGTAGCTCCACAAATACACCATGCCCTAATTATAAAGTTATCCAACACACAAATAGGCCTTTGTTTTGTTGTTTGGTCTTTGCTGTTTTGTTCTGTGGCGCGGTCTCACATCACTCAGCCTGGCCTGCAGCTCACTCTGTAACTAAAGGTGACCTGGAACTCCTCATCTTCTTGCCTGAACCTCCTAAATGTTCAGGTTCCAGCTGTGCCTCCCAGGCCTGGTTGATGCAGTGCTGGAGATCAGAACTAGGGTTCCTATGTGTAGGCAAGCAGTCTATCCACTGACCACCCAGCCCTAGGCATTTGGGTGATGCTGTTGCTTTTGATGTTTCCCCCACACATTATTCTAGTTATTCTTTATTATTACATGTGTTTGTTTTTGTGTGTGGTCAAGCACATACATATATACATACAGTGTAGAAGTCAGAGGCCGCCTGTGGGCTTGGTTCCGTCCTCCCACTATGTGGGTTCTAGGGATGGAATCCAAGCCTAGTGGTGACAAGTACCTTTGCCATATGAGCTGCCTCACTGGCCTTAGGTTTGTCTTTTGTGGTTTTGGTTTTTGTTTTGTTTTTGTTTTTTGATACAGGGTTTCTCTGTGTAGTCCTGGCTGACCTGGAACTCTCATAGACTGGGGTAGCCCTCAAACTCAAAGATCCACCTACCTCTGCCTCCCAGTGCTGGGATTAAAGGCGCAGGACACTGCATCCAGCTCAAGGCATTGGGAAGTTACACCTGACTGCTCAAGGGAAACAGACTAGCAGCCAGAGCCCTGAGCTGTTCCTGCCATGGTCCTAACTCAGTGTCTAGTGTCTTTTGTAATAGCCCACAATCTCCTTCTACAATTTCTGCATCAGATATAAACATAAAGGCTGAAGGCAAGGATTTTGCAGTCATCACACACACACACACACACATACACACACACACACACACACAGAGGTGCTTGTGAACATTATACTTGTGTATTTAATATTTTTGCTTTTATTTCTTTGTTTTTTGTTTTGTTTTGTTGTGGGAGATGTGGAGTGGGGTGAGATAGCCCTCTGCTATTCTAGCTTGGCCTAGAGCTAGCTCTGTAAGGATGATGAACTTGAACTCCTGATTCTCCTGTCCCTACCTCCCAAATGCTGGAATTACAGGTGTGCCACCACACCTAGCTTCTTCTTCTTCCTCTTCTTCCTCCTCTTCCTCCTCCTCTTCTTCCTCTTCTTCTTCATTTTTTTCAGTATAATTTTATTTATTATACCCTAAGGACTCACATATTCCAAGTAATTTGGATAAATGTGATTTTTAAGCAGCACATAGAGTCACCCTGAAACAAGCTACACATTCAGGACATATGAAGAGCTCTATAGGCTGTGGCCTGTGTGTGGAGAGGGGCACTCAAGACATCCTATGTAGATATGCAAATCCAGCCTGTTTCCTCTCCCGTGTAGCCCCATCTCCTTAACCTATCATCTAAATATCTTCCAGGACAAGGGGAGATTTTCTTCTTCCTTTCAAAAATGAGGGGGTTTTGTTTTGGTTTTTTGTCTGTTTGTCTGTTTGGTTGGTTGGTTGGTTTGGATTTTGGATTGTTTGGGGGGGGTTGTTTTTTGGTTTGTTTGTTTGTTTGTTTCTCTGTGTAGCCTTGACTGTCCTAGAACTCGCTCTGTAGACCAGGTTGGCCTTGAACTCAGAGATCCTCCTGCACTAAAACATTTTTAATATCATTTTTTCAAGGAAGAGTGTACAAGACTAGACTAGGCCCCTCATTCCAAGTGCCCATCACATTCTTTGAGACAGAGTAGGGAGAGTAGACATTGGAGGCCAGCCTAGATTGCAAGAGACCTATCTCAAAAAGGAATCTTTTAATTAAACAAAAAGGTCCAGAAATAATCGATCTACATCATTGTTGTTTTACATTTCTAAATTACACTTAAGTGTGTGTCTGATGGGGGAGTGTGGTCCACAGTGCACAGGTGAGGAGCAGAGGGACTTGTGGAGCCGCTCTCTTCTTCCTCCTGTGAGTCCCAGGACCACACCAGCTCAGCTCCACAGCATCTTACCCCTGAGCCGTCCTCCACCACAGCATCTTACCC
>JANHMN010000002.1:39828126-39863814 GCA_030674055.1 Rhabdomys pumilio
ACACACACACACACACACACACACACACACACACACACACACACACAGATGTATACACATCTAAACCAAGTTTGAAATTTATAAGAGTTTGAAAAGGACAAAAGTGACCACCACCAGGTGACTGAGGGCACAGGCTCTGGCTGCAGTTTCTTCCACCCCTCCCCTCTCTCCCCCATCCTCCCTTCCTTCCTTCCACCCCCCACTCAAGAGTCTCTGTGTAGCCCTGTCCTAGAACTCATTCTGTAGACCAGACTGTTTTCTTGGGACATGGTCTCAAGTAGCCTTGGCTGGCTTTGAACTTACTGTGTATCTAAGGATGACTATAAAGCCCTGATCCTCCTGTGTCCACAGCCTGAGCAGCTGGTAGGATTACAGATGTGCCAACACACCCCGCCCTACCTTTCATATGCAGCACAGGCCACTATAATATCTTACACTGTCTTTCTAAGGGATTACTTAAAACACAGGGAGACAGTCATTCCATGAGATGCAGCTGCCTGAGTCACACCTCTTCTCATAAGGGAGAAAGGTGTGGGTTTTGTGTATACCTGGGTCTGCATGATGCATAGTGAAACCCTGTGGATTTTCCAGAGCTGTCCTCAGCACTCTCCCAACCAAGGCCAGCGTCCTTCTCTCTGGCTCCCTCACCACCACCCAACCTGAAGATCTGGAGCCATGAGTAACCTCAGATCCCTTCACCTGCCACGCCCTCCCTTTTAGGCATCTTTCTGTTGATGTCTTGTCCTTTCAGTGACCTTGGCCCTCTCTCCCTACTTGTCTGCCTCCCTCCAAGTGCCCCATTCACCTATTTCCACATCATTTGTCTTGTCTCTGTCAATTCCTGGATTGGCAGTTCTGTTGAGAACTAACTGTATGTCAAGCACCCTTTTGGCACAAGGTCCCCTTCTCCCATAGAGCTTTCTTTGAAAGAAGATGGAAGCCAGGGAAGGGCATAAGACAGCCAAGAACTGAGACAGTGGTGAGCAGCGGAAGAGAATAAGCATTCTCTGTCTTCTCTACTCGAGATCGTCCCTGGAGGATTCTCATTGCCCATAGATTCCACCTGGACATCTCACCTCTCAACTGCCTGCCAACCTGGCTGGATAAATCTCTACCACGACCTCCCAAACATGTGTGAGCCTGGACTCACCAGCTAAATCCTCAGCCTTCTCCTGAGGGCAGGGGAGGTCCAGCCAAGCTCCAGGGGAGAGGGGGAGTAGGAACTTGAGGGATGTTATTAGTGACTAGTGAGTGAGTCACCATCTGCCCTGGCACACCAGGCTTGGTGTGTGTGGCACCCACCTCCGTAGCTGCATCTTGATCCATGCCCATAGGGAGTCTGGTACAGAACAGGCCCTGATTTCTCCACCTCACCAGAACCTAAGTTACTGGGAAGATGTATCTACCGATACAACCACAGGGTCCTTAGCACATTTCCTAGACCTCCTATGGCTGTGGTGGGGTGGCACCCTCCATGAGAATTATCTGTTGCCTATATGCCTCCCTCCACAGATTGTGAGCTTCTGAAGAAGAAAGAGCTCTCATCTCACTGTGTAGAGCAGGTTGGCCAGACCATACTCAACCAGTGCCTGGAGTCTGAATCCAGAGGGTCACGAGGTTGAAGTCAACCTGGGCTGCATAGTGAGAACCTGTCTCACAAAGGAGAAACTAAACAAAAGACTGCCAGGAACCCCTGAGTTCCTAGCAACTTATTTTGTTCTTAGTTTCCAGCTTTGTTCAAAAATGCCATCCTTTAACCTGGGCCCAGTCAAAAATATTAACCTGTTTGTTCTCTTGGCAAGTTTTTTTTTTTTTTTTTTTGGTATCTCTGTCTTAGTGTATTTATATGTGGACTGATTTAAATATACTCAGGGTGCAGGGACTGGGACTCAACAGGCTTCCTGTAAAGTCTCAGACTCTGACCAATGGTGGACATAACTCACAGTTTTGAGCACATGAACTGGAATAAGCTTACATGTAGCACCGTTCCTCACAGACCACTTAGACGTCAGTCCAGAGAAGACCGTGGGTGCTGGTCAGGTTCCATTCAGTGTTGTTTAGCACCTTCATTAAGGATGTGGACAGAAAATAGACACCACTGTGCACAGATGGTGCTAACTGTGGAAGTGCTGTGAGCAGAAGTGTCGAAAAAGGAGAAGCAGAAACGTAAGCAGGAAACAGCAAAGATGTTAAAAAAAAAAAAAAAAAAAAAAAAAAAAACCTCAGTACAGCAAAGATGAAAAACACTTCTCAAACAGATACAAAATAAATCCCTCAGGACATTACGACAAAAGCATAAAAAGATGTAAAGTTACGGAAGGAGGAGCTGCTGCCCATGAACCCAAGCTTCTTAAGAGTGAGCTGAAGTGCTGGGCAGTGGTGGCGCACGCCTTTAATCCCAGCACTTGGAAGGCAGAGGCAGGCCTTCTGAGTTCGAGGCCAGCCTGGTCTCTACAGAGTGAGTTCCAGGACAGCCAGGGCTACACAGAGAAACCTGTCTCGAAAAATCAAAAAAAAAAAAAAAAAAAAATGAGCTGAAGCCTCGCAGACCTGCACATTGGGCTGTGGCCCACTAGGCTGTTGTTCTTTTCTCTGGTAGCAAAGGTTTGGTTTGTTGGTTTGTTTCTTCTGGATGGTAGTGTTGCTTGTATCCGAGAGAACTGTGCTGGTTGCATCTTGGTAGTTTGGCAATTATCCCTAATGGCGCTGATTTGGCCATCTTGGGAGAGGCAGTAACGAGCCATGAGAGAGTAATATACTCTAGAGTTAAAAATGGGACATGCCCACACCTATAGCTCTGACTGGGACAGGGATGAATCAGAGCCACTGCCCTGCTGGCTACCCCAGGGTGGATGCAACTTCTAAGACACATCTGCATCCACCTTGCTGGGGCAGAGCAGGGCTGCTGGGGTACACACAGAGCAGGAACCTTTACCTTTTAGTTGACAGAAAGAGCACCCAAGAATATCTACAGAGCAGTGATCTCCCCAGGCACTTCACCTGGGAAGACAGAATGTGTCCTGAGGGGCTAGATGTGGAGCTCAGTGGAGAGGGCTTACCTAGCATGCAACGGGGTTTAGTCCCAGCACTGAAAAGGGAGGAAAGGTACCCTAGGAAATCAGAGACTGCACACAAGCTCTCCACACACCAAGAGAGCACCCCCTCTGACAGCCTGGCACCAGCCCGGAAGCATTTGTCTAATGGCCAGGTGGAAGCTGAGGTTTGGAAGGATCAACACCCAGCAGAGAAAGAGAGAGAGGTGATCAGGCCACTGCAGGGTCATGGCTGCAGGTCAGTGTCCAACCCCAGCCACAGATGCAAGTGCTTTTCCCTGTGACTCACCAGGGCTTGGGCCATGCTCTGCACACGGCTAAGACAGCACTCAAGTACAGATGAACAGGGTGTTTTACTCAAGTACAGAAGGGTGGTTGGAAGTGTCTGGTGAGCAGATACTCTGGGGATGCCATTTCCCAGCTTTGAGAAGTTACTTGACGTGAGCTTTTGCACCTTCCTCCTCTGTAAAGGGAAGGTAATGGCAGGCCCTCGTGACAGCTTTGGGAGGGATTAAATGAGATGACGCATGTACAGTGTTTAATGTAGTGCCTACTACAAGATAAGCCCTTAATAAATGAATGATTCCAATCCCCACCCCAAGACCCCTAACATGCTGCCAAGCACCTAGCCAGCAGCCACTGGAAGTATTTATGACACTGAGAAACTTAGAGAGACCCAGGGTCCACACATCTCCATCAGCCCTCAGGACATAACAACATATTCATCAATGTCGTGTTGCAAGCCCCATGAGTCCTGCTGCATGCAGTGACCAGTGGTGGGGTACTTGCCAGGCATCTGTGAGACCCTTACTCAGCCTTGCTGCTGGAGCCATCCACGTGTTCTCCATCCTCCCAGATACTTTTATCTCCCTTAGAATCTCCTTTAAAACCAGCCATTTCTGGGCATTAAGGTTTACAGGGCAAGTAGATATACTTTACAGAAGGACCCTCCAAAGCTCAAAAGGCACCCGTTGAATAGTGAGTGTTCCTTGCGCTTCTTAATCACATTACATATAACCACCCCCTTGTACAGAGCAAGGTGCCAGAAGTGCACACATACCTCCCCTGGCCACTTCTGGGCCCACACCTGGATCTAATGGCTCTCCCACTACCATCTTCCCAATCGACAACCCCACTTGAAGGTTGCATAGGTGCTGGCCTCATCTTCTGGTTGCTGTCTCATAGTTGGGTTAGCTGCAGCTGCTCTCTTAATCATGTCATTTAAAAAAAATCACTCCACAGACACTGGTGTGCCCCTACTCTGTATCAGACAGTATAGCGGGTACTTTTGACAGGGCATGGACAGTACTTAGTGCCAGCTGCTCAGGGGCACGGTTGATAGACAGTACCCAGTGCCCACTGCTCAGGCCTAGATGATAGTGACATCAGATTCAGAGGTTAAGACTCCAGCCTGGATCACCAGGTTTGAGTCCTGCCTCTGTTCTGTGACTCGAGGCCTTGTTTCTGAAGTGGAATGTGGCCGCTGTCGAGAGGCTGTCCAGATCCACTGTTTATACTACTCTAGTGTATCTTTAGTGGATGGGCTGAGTAAGGGACGACCGAAGTGTGTGTTCTCACGGCTCCCACAATGTCCAGCTGAGTCAGCACAGTCAGGGTCTGGTGGGGGCAGCCTTCTCACCATCTCCTACATGATGGAGAGACAGCGAGCAAGCCATGTGTCTCTGGTCAAGGCGCCACTTTTGGCTTGGGGTACAGCCTAGTGGGAGAGTGTTTACCTCTAAACACATGTTTAAGGTCAGGACATGACAATTTGGTACACTCCCTAGCATCATTGTTTGATTTGATCACATTTTTAAATTATAGACTTCTTTTTACCAATATTACATATATGTATATCCTGCGTGTTTGTGGTGTCTACAAAGATCAGAAGAAACCACTGGATCCTCTGATCAGGTGTTACAGACAATCGTGGGCTCTCATGTGGGTGCTGGGAACTGAGCCTGGGTCTTGTAGACCAGCCAGGGCTCTAACCACTGAGCTTTTCCTCCAACCCAACCACTGTGATTTATATGTCTCTTTAAGGAGTTTGTAGTTGCATTTTGTTAGATCTACCTGAGAGACCTCATTAAACCGTTTACCTACTTGACTAATTTACCCATTTGTATAGTTTATTACATTTATACATTCAAAATTATCTATGAATATTCTGTGTGGTTGTATATTTTTTAAAGTGAATTTATTGTATGTTTTCACATATATGTGCATGCTAAAGAGTCAGCTCTCTCCTTCTACCATGTGGATTCTGGGAACTGAACTCAGATGGTCCAGGCTTCGCAGCAAGCACTTTTCCCTTCTGAACCACTTTGTTGGCCCAGTTTTAAAGTTATATATATAATTTATAAATAATATGTTTTATTTTTGAGGTTCTAATTACACCTCTCCCTTCCCTTTCCTCCCTGCACACATGCATGTAACCCTCCCACATTTCTTCAAACATGGCCTCTTGCTTAGTTCAGTCTTCTCACTTGTGCTCCTGTGAAGGAGGCTGGAAGTCACCTTCCTTCTTCCTATCTTTCCCCAAAAAGTTCACTGGGATACCTGGCTGTCTTCCATGTTGTTGGCATCCAGGATTTCAGCTCAACGTTGTCTTGTTTCAGGGCTGGGGATCAGACCCTGTGAACGCTGCTTCCCAGCCTCTCAGCACTGTCTTGAGCCACCGGTTAGGTGCATTCACTGTGGCTGAGAAGAGCCTCACTCCCGTGAACTGAGGTCTGTTTGCCTGCTCACTTGCTCTGCTGCCCCAGTCCCTCTAGACTCAGATGCCTGCACTTTGGGGGCCCCAGCCTGGCCTTCAACTCTTGCTGCAGACCCTTCCCTTACCCCTGCCATCTGAAGGAGGCTGTCTTTTTTGTTCCTTTAACATCCATCCCCCTGTGGCTCCCACACTCTCTGTAGAGCCCCAAAGCACTGAGCCACATGCAGGAGGTAGGCTTGCTGGGCCTGTCCCGTACTAGGAAAACCACAACAGAGCTCCACAGTCCAGTCTGCATGGATACCCTGGGCCTGTGACCTGGCTTCAGAGCTGGGAGGAATGAGAGAAAGGGAGAGTAAATGGCAGCAGGGAGAGGCAGGCCCCTGGGAGCCTGTTCCAGACTCTGCTCACAGCAGGGGTTGTGCACGTGCGGAATGTGTATGAAGCAAGCAGGGTGTGGGGCAGAGAAGACAGAAACCAGTCAGGCCACTGTGGTCACTAGGAGAGGCTGAGACAGAGCAGTCTGGAGAACTGGCTCTGGTCTGGGTAGGCAGCGGAGGCGGAGGGAGCTGAGCTGACTCCCACCTGTTGGCCTGTGTGAGGGGAATGTCTAGACTGGACTCCTGACAGGTTTGACAAGGGTCGAGGCCAAGAGTGTGTGCTCCCAATTCCTCCTGTGAAAACTCAGTTGCCTGTGGAGTATTGAGAGATCTGTCAGAAGTGGCAAAGAATGTGCTAGAACCTCATGCTTGAATGGGGACAATGATTACATTATCTGTCATTAAAACCACATGGGCGGGTGTCACCACTCTGTGGTGAACACAGCATCTAATGGACATGCAGCAATAATTAAGAATAAGAAAATAAACCCATGAAGGCTCTTGCAAGAGCCCTGTTCATCCTTAGACTCACCCCAGATACCACCTCCTTGGGGACATTCTCTCAGCCACCATGACCAGGCCTTTTCTGTGTGGTCCATGCCCAGCAGAGGATGCAAGGGCTGGTTCTTGGGCATGCACTCTCTAGACTCTCAACCTGTAGGCCAAGACCGCTCTGGCAAATCTCTATCTCCAAAAATATTTACATTGCAGTTCACAACAGAAGCAAAATTACAGCTAGTGGAGTAGCAGTGAAAACAGTTTTATGGTTAGGAGTCACCACATGAGGAGCTGTGTTAAAGGGTAGAAGTATCAGGAGGGTTGGGAGCCGCTGCTCTGGACAGAGCATGCTCAATGTGGACAGTCAATTAGGCAGGGAAGAGATGGGACTTGGAAGCATTTAAGGAGAAAGAAGGGGCACAGAGAGGGTGGAGTGAGCCTCCCTGCCTGAGTCTGTACACCAAAGCAGCTCAGGCCAAGGTGGGGCAGACCCTGTCCATGATGTAGGCCCTAGGGTTTTCACTGTTTCGTGACTACTGTAAGGTTTTGCCTCATCCCTTAGCAGCTACACAGACAGGAAGTGCAGCACCACTGTCTCCAGCCTACACAGAACAGACTCCTCAGCTCACTTTAGGAGCAGCTGTGATGTAACCCTGGCCAAAACAGAAGCAGCCTTCCCCAGCAGGATTTTGAAAGAGCTACCCTCTGAGGCTCAGCATGGGGGTGGGGGAGGGGCTGCTTCCTGAAGCAGAACACACAGAAAAGAGCTACAGGCATCCAGCCCTCAGTGTGAGCTAGAACAAGTGACATCCAGTGGGGTGTGGCTCTGGGGTCGGTGCACAGCATGGGAGATACCTTTCTTTTTTTTTTTTTGTTTTTTGTTTTGTTTTGTTTTGTTTTTTTTTGTTTTGTTTTTTTGTTTTTTCGAAACAGGGTTTCTCTGTGTAGCCCTGGCTGTCCTGGAACTCACTCTATAGACCAGGCTGGCCTCGAACTCAGAAATCCACCTGCCTCTGCCTCTCAAGTGCTGGGATTAAAGGCGTGCGCCACCACTGCCCGACAGGGAGATACCTTTCTTATCAGCATCTCCTTCCAGCCCATACCCTGTGACCGACAGCAGAGAGTACTCACTAGCTTCACAGGGCACTTCCATCTCTCCCAGCGCCCTAGAAGTGGACCTTGCCTCCATGCTGACCAGGCCAAGCTGCCTGCAGCCTCCTAGGTCACTTTCTTGGGTTGGCTTCAGTCTAGAGACTGCATTTCCCAGATGACCAGGGGCCTGACCAAGGAGGTACATTCTTTCAGGCTGATTCAGCTCTTAGACATAGGTGGTTGTCCCCTTGTGTGCAATGCCCGTGGGCACATGGCTAGCACTGGGACCGTGTCCTCTCACACTGTGGCAGCTCTAATGAGCAGAAGAGGGGAGTCTAAGTGAGAAGGGAAGGAAAGTCACTGGATAAGAGCCATTTGCCTGCAATGATGGCTGAGAACAGATGACAGGAGATGAAAGTCCCCAAATACTACAATTTGCTGAGCCACTAAATCCGTAACAGAATCTGGGGAGTAAATGCCCCTCCCCCCGCAGCCAGCCTCCCTCAGCAGCTGTCACTTGGCTTGGCACACCATCAGAGGGAGACACCCTGGCTCCATCTCTGTTCTCTGTTAAAACGAGGGAAGAACTCTGACTCTATAAAGACACCAGTGTGTGCCTGGGCTCAGGACAGAGTCAAGTCCCTGCTTTCTGCCCCACAGCACCCAGTCTCCAGTCACTGCTCCAGCTCCAGAGCCTCACGAAGCCTCTTGCTGGTTTGGTTGCTGGTTTGAGACAGAGTCTCACTCCATGAGCCAACGTGTTCAGTCTTACTGTACTTCAGTCATTTTGACAGAACTTAAAATAAGAACATCCCTGAAAGCTGGGCAGTGGTAGCACACAGCCAGGGATACATAGAGAAACCGTATCTCAAACAAATGAAAGAAAGAAAAGGAAAGCACTTCCCTGTTTTCTCCTTTTTGTCCCCTACACCCTACTGTAGAAACACTGCACCCTGAGCGTCACCTCTGTGTGGACAGTGTTACACAGCCACCACCTCGGCTACCTCTAGAGCACTTCCACCACTCCAAAAGGAGATCTAAGCAGCCTACCACCCCCACCCTCCCTGCCGTCCCTCGAAACAGCTACTCTATCCCTGTTGATGTGTCTAGTGGGTATATTTCCTGTAATGGAGTCTTACAGTATGTGGCCTGTTGTAGCTGGCTTCTTTCAAAGTTTATTACCCTGTATTGATACATGACTGCTTTTAAGGATGAGTCCATTGGACAGTAATATCCCAGTGAATAGATACACCATGCTTTGCTGATCCATTCAACCACTGATGGGCAAGGAGGCTGCCTCTGCCTTTGGTAAACGCTTCTGCGATTAAAACCGATGTACCAGAGTCTTGTCTGAATACCTAGGGGTAGAATGGTGTCATTGCTGGGCCAGCCATGTCATGCTTGTTTAGTATGCTGGGGAGCTGTGATACTAGAGCCATGCTTTCTCCCTTTGTGCGGTATGTGGGTGGCAAGCAGTGACCTCTACAGCTGCTCCTCTGCTCTGTCAAGCCCCGCTTCTTCCTAAACCCTACAGTAACCTCCCAAAGATGGCTGGGCACCAGGTCATTCGGGGCTGAACCAAAGGGAAAATAACACCAGGAGCCTGGGAACAGACATCCCATTCCTCACAGTTACACCACCAAGTCCTTTTTTTTCTGAGGAGCTGCCTGCCTCCTGGGACTCTCCCATTCCATAAGCCATCTGGCTACTTTGCCTCTAGAATGAGTTTCTCGAGTGGGTGTTTCGGGCTTAGGAGGACCACAGCGGGTTGAGCCCCCTTCATTTTGAGGCCAGAGGAACTACAGGGAAAGTGCTGGCAGGGGCTGTCTGCAGTATGGGGGAACTGAAGCCTGGGGTGGCATGTTAACCCAGCAAGCCCAGAAACAATGACCTGGCTAGAATTGCCCATTCGTAAGGGACCCCCACAATGTTCAGGTCCTCTGAGACCCCTTACTCTCCAGCATCCTGTAGGCCAAACACAGAAAGCATATCCATGCATGTGGCATAAGGGCCCCACACCTGTCAGCTTGGAACAGAAGCTGAGAATGGCCAAGATATACATCCTCAGGCAGCGGGCTGCTCAGAACAGCAGCAGTCGGGTGGTTTATGGGCCTTGTGAGTCATATGGGCATGTGCAGAGAGCATAGGCCACGTCTGTAAAGCGGCTCTCCTACCACTTCTCTTGGAGGCTCTTAGCACTTGACTAAAGAAGTGACTCTCCCTCTGGGTAGTGTCCACCTCCCACAGACAGAGCTCAGAGCTTCTAAACAGCCTTTGTGCACTGGTCTCCAGACTGCAGATTCAAGAAGATGGAAAAGACCTTGTCTCTAACCGCCCACTTATTTTCTGTATTTCTGGGGCTCAGTGCCTCGAGGTAAACACTGGGTAAGAGCTGGACGCAGATGGCAGGATGGTGATGATGGTGGTGGTGGTGGTGGTGGTGGTGGTGGTGGTGAAATAACTCTTCACCTGTCCTCACCATAGAGTAGGTGAAGAGTAGATTCTCATGTGTACTTTCTGGCTGTAAGAGACATCTCACAGGGCTTTCTCAAGCCCAAGAGCCAATAGGACTGGAATCTAGGCCTGTAGCCCTAGTCTTGAATTTAGATCCCAAAGGAATCAAAGGTGGCCTCTTGGGCTTAGAGTGCCCCACCCAGGAATCTAGGACAGAGAGTGGAAGAGTGCAGTGGTTCATGCCTTAACAAGAAGCTGAGACATAGGTTCAAGGTCAGCCTGACCTATATAGGATGAGATCTCATCTCAGAAGAAAGAAGAGGGAGGGATGTGGAGGCCTGGCAGCCTTTCTTCGCCGATATGTCCTAATTGCTTCTTACTCCATCGAGAGTAATGCTAGGAATTGGGAGGTTAGTGTTTGACACAGACAGAGTCTGCAGCTGTGGGTAGGGGTGACAGCAGGGAAAAGTTTCTCCTTATGTTTGTACCTTGCCTTTCTGTGACTGCCTCTATGTCACCAGGACACAGTCATTCCAAGCAAGCTCCCTGGGGCAGGCTGAAGCCCTAGCACTGCCTAGCACTTTCCTGGGTCAGAGAGAAAGCTCCTCCTTGGGAGGTAGGGAACCACCACAGGCCAGAGAAAGAGGGGCCCAGAGCTGTCCACATCACTGTGCAGAACAACCCAATTCTCTGGTTCCCTGCCTTCCTCCAACAGCAGCATCCTTTGGGAGGGAAGGAGCCAACCTCAGTGGCCTTAACTTGTGCGTGGGCCTCCCAGGGTATGGAAGGCTCTGTGCTGGAAGGTTCCTGAGAAACAGGACTGTCCCCTCCTCCCTTCTATCTGCTTCCTGTCCCAGGCAGCATTTACTCCACCATGCTTATGACTGACTGGCTGACTGGGACAAAAGGGGGAAGGGAAGGAAAGCAGGTGAGTCTGTGGCTTCTTAACCCTGTGACACCAAAGCTCTGCTTTTCAGATAAAGTCCTACCAGCTCCTGGGGTGTTCCTCCTGCCTCTCCGAAGGCCCACACCAAATCTAGAGCAGTTCCCCAAACACCCAAAAGAAAAGGAAGGCTGTGGCTGACAACACTCTGGCCAAGACTTGGCTGAGAAGGCTTCTATCAGCAGGGCCGGCAGCGGCAGGGAACACGGCAGCATGTTCCTGACTCTCCACATGGCGGGTTTTCAGACTGACACTGAATGAACCCCTCTAGGAGCCATTGCCAGAGAACCTGAGAGAACCTGGTGTGTACCCTGCTCTACCAGCCTCAGCAAGGGAGGAGGGCATGATGGTGCCTTCTAGCTTTCTCCCTTCCTGGCCCCCAAAGGACTTAAGTGGAGCTAGACACAAAAGTCCTGGGTTAGCAGGAGCGGAGCGGCAGGGAGGCCGACCAAGCTTGGGAACCATCTTGTTCAGAGGCATTTCTAGAGCAGGCACTGTTCCTTCTATGGGCCAGTGTGAAGCCACAGGGGACCCACACACAGCCTGCTGCAGCCAAGGGCCACGGCTCTAACCTGCCAAGCCCCCTGACTCTGAGGGAATGGGAAAGAGCCTGAGTCATCACCTCTGCTGGGCTCGGCTATTTTTGTCCAACTCTAGTTAAATATAACTGTCTGAGCCCAGGTTCTAGCTGTGGCTGACAGGACAGTAAGTGTTTGGTACTTGATGCCTACATGTCTCTCCTGTCCCATTTACTACCTCCAATCATGGCTATTGAGGCAGGAAGGAATCGGCACCTCAGCTTCTCCAACTCTGGGGCCTTCTGTGGGATGAGCCACCAAGTGTCCCTGGACACCATGACTTGGGGCCAGTGCTGCAGGAAGCACCTGTGCTCAGCACATTGATCCCTGGGATGCCATGCAGCTTGATCGTTTGCCTTAGCAACTGGGTCTTCTGGACCAGCCAGTGCTCTGGCAAGTACAGGGAACTCTTGTTTAAGCTGGGTGGGGCCTGGGCACGCTGGCCTCAACCCCCTGCTTCCTACACAGCCATTGAATACTCATCAGCCAGCTGGGAGCTCCCTCAGCCTGAGGAGACCTGTGGGGTTGAGACCCAGCCTGTTCCCTGACACGCAGCCCGAGCAACAGCGAAGGAGCCCATCTTAACTGGAAGCTCCTAAAACAGCAAGCCTTTCTCTCTCCTCCCAACTGATGCAGCACGAGCTGAGGGGCAGCGTTGGAACAGGCTGGCATGTGCACACTTGCTAGGTGCCAGCCTACTTACAAGTTTCTCAGTTTTTAAAATAAGCAGCAGCTCAGGTACACTGAGCCCAGTGTGCGTTGCTGGAGGCGAGGGCTCCCGTTTCCACGGCAGGGAGAGCACAGCACACTGTCCCCGAGTGGGCTTCCTCAGCATCTGGACCCGTTCCTGTGGCTCTCCTGGTGGACAGGAAGTGAGATACTATCCACCCGCCTGTTCCGAAGCAGCCAGGGCATGGGGACCATCCTTCACAGCGTGGGAGTCAGCTCAGACCTGCTTTGACTGGGTGGCTCTAGGGATTGAAGCTTGGTACACACACACACACACACACACACACACACACACACACACACACACACACACACGAGTCAGGTACTCTACCACTGAGCCACCCTATCTCTGGTACTTTCCCAGCTCCTTAGTTTGAGAAAAGGTATCAGTAAGTTGCTCAGGCTAGCCTTGAACTTACTGTCCTCCTAACTCAACTACCTAAGTAACTGGGATCACAGACCTACTGTACCCAGGACTCAGCCTCGGGCCCAGTTTTTTTTCATTAATTATTTATCCACCTTACATCTCAGACCCACTTTTGACAGCCAGGCTCCATGGCAAATCACTGGGTGGATTCAAGGCAGACATTTCTTTGAGGGGATAGAGGAATCCTGGTCTCCCTCTTGGTAAGAGATAATTGTCATGATTCAGAGCCCTGACACTCTTTCTCCTGGGACACCCAAAGCCCAAATGACTCAGTGCATCCAGCCCTGGTGGCAAGTGGCTCAACCACATCCGCCTCCCTGGTCCATTGGGCACACTGGGTTTCCTGGAATGAACAGTCCTCTGCCTCGCCAGCCCCTGCTGGCCACAGCACACAGTTCAGTGTCACACTCTCCTCTCCCTTCCTCTGCACCCCCCCAACCTCTGTGCTCACCTGGAAGAAAACAGGTTGAGCCCTGAAACCGCCACCCTACAGAAGCCTGGCAAATGGCAGGGCCTTGGGGGTTGCCAAGGAAACCACAGCACTCTGTGTCTGCCCACTCACTGGCTGCCTGGCCTATCTTTTCCACTCTTGCAGTGAGAAGCGCCACCTTCAAGTGAACGTCACCAACCCAGTGCAGTGCAGCCTGCATGGGAAGAAATGCACCGTCTCTGTGGAGACCCGGCTCAATCAACCACAGCCCGACTTCACCAAGAACCGCTCGGGCTTCATCCTCAGTGTGCCCGGGAACTGACTGCTGCACATCCGAGGCCTGGCCCAGGAGAGCAAGAGCCTAAGCCTGGCACAAGGCAGGCCAGGGCCTCGGCCTCTGCATCCCACATGTGTTCCACCTCGCTCAGCATCCTGGGAGCTCGGCTAATTGCTGTTTGCCCTCTAATGCCACTAGAAATCAGCTTGCAAGGCCTCCACTGGGCAGGGCTCCTCTGCCTTCTTTGGGGCCCTGCCCATGAGCTGTCCTACCTGGCTTTCTGCCTCTGCCTCTGCCTCTGCCTCTGCCTCTCAACTTTCCATCCCCCTGCTCAGGAAACCAAAGACCCTCTTCAGCCTCCTGGGCTGACAGCTAGATCACTCCCCACCTCACAAGCAACTGGACGGTACCTGTAGTTGGCAAAAGGCCAGTGGCCACTGTTGACCCCAGCACAGGGATGAGAGGCACAGAGCTCAGGACGCAGTTTCTGAAGCCAAAGCCACATTCTCCTAGAGGTTTGGATCCAGCATCCATAATCAGAGGACTTAGTTCTGCTCTCTGACCCCTGACGCCGCCTTCCCCAACATGATTGTAACCCTTGGGGCCTAGCTCAGAGCCCCTCAGATAAGCCCTACCCCCAGCAGCCAGCCATAGCCACCAGGTGAGCAGGTTCAACTGCGGAGCCGTCTCTCAGCCATGCTCAGCCAGGATCCCTCCTTCCCAGAGCCTGTCCCTGGGAGGTCTTTTGCCACCAACGTTCTAGCCCTGGACTTTCTAACCACTTCTGTCAGAGACACCCTGCTGCTACTCCAAGGACCAGTTTGCTTAACTCACAGCCCAGGCCCACTGTCATCGGAACCTTCTTTCTTGCAGATTGCCAGGTTGCTAATCTGATGTCCCCTCTGCTATAAACAGAGTCAGGACCTAGTGAGGAGGTGCAAAAAGAAGGCCATGCTTGGCGTGCCCGTTCCCCTGGCACCTTCTCCTCACTGGAGACCTGGAACTCTCAGAGAGCCAAAGCACACAGGACCCAGCGGTGGGAGGCGAGACAAAGCTGCAGCAAAGAGCGTGGAGTCCTGGCACTGCGGGCCAGGCCAGGGTGCCACCCATGCCACATACCTGCCTGCTGGAGCCTGGTCTGAGCCTCCTGCCCCCCAGCCTTAGCTGTTGAGGATAAGGAGGCCTATGGGAGGCACAGGCTTACTGTGCTGTGAGGAAGCCTAACATGGAAGGCTTGTAAGAGGTGAGCTGCAGGAGCGAGCTGTGGGGCTTTCAGAGCCAGGCTCATATTTTCTTCGCTTTTGGCCAGACTCTACTCCCTAATTTGCACCCTGCCACCCTAACCCACCAAGTGCCTACGGGATGCCTTCTGTGCCTTGCCCTGGGCCTGAGGGAGTCACCTGGCTGGCCATGGTGTTCCAGCACCTGGTCTCCAACCCCTTTTGCAGAGCTGTGGGGGCAGGGACGTTTACACTGCAGGCAGTTCGCATCAAAACTCCTGTTGCCAGGCTGCCCTCGGGAACCATTCTCATCCCCTGGTCAGCTGCCCATACAGCACGGAGGTACCACCAGCCGGGGGCTGGTGGACCTGACAGAACCACGTGACTGGAACTTCACCTTCCCATCCACTTACTGCCCCAGCTTGTTGCTTTACACTAGCCATGCTCAAGTGTGTTCATACACACCAAAGCAGGTCATGCCAAAGAGTTGAAGGTCAGAGGGGTGGGACTCTCCTCCCACCTTCTGATATAGTCTGGGACCCCTGAGGGTCCTACCTCCCACTGAGGACTGCCCTGTCCATAAGCACTTTCTTAGAACCTAAAAGTCAGTGTGCGGCCACTGAAGGACCTGGAATCAGGGGTGTGAATGATCACAGAAAGAGCACCGGAGAGGACACAGTGATTGTATGCATGGAGTAGGGGTCTCTTGAATTAATGAAATGCAGTTTATGGTTTGGTGCATATATTCCTATTTTCCATTAAATTAACTTTATTTCTAAAGCATATTTTGATTTACCATCAAGAGCAATAAAGCATTAAATCTTATTTTAAAGGTGTTCTGTTTATCATTGAAAAATAGTGAAATTTTAGCTTAGTCAACTACCATTCTAGAAGGTAGGAGAATTAAGCACAAATTATGTAAAATGGGGACGATTTGCCTGAGGCCTTTGAACAGAAAAATTAGGGAGCAAGAAGCAAGCTGTATAAGGAAGCAAGCTGCACGAGGCCTCCTCAGAATTCAGTCAAGGAACTCTGCTCCGCCATTCTGAAGCCAGCGCGCTGGAATCCTGAACACACAAAGGATGGTACGGATCCCCGCGGAAGCTGTTGGGCCAGCACGGCCTCTTTCAGGAGCAGGAGCCACGGATAAGGTAGAGGCCCCAGGACACCCTAATTCCCAGGGGCTCAGCACTGCACGGTCTTGCAGTCACTGGCAGACCCTGGGACCCAACAGGACAGGGTGAGGAGCCCTAAGCACTGGGCTCCTGACAGTGGGTGCAGGGCCAGCCAGAGAACATATTCCCGCTGCCCTTGTCCCAACTGACAGGCAGACCAGACACAGAACCTGAGGTGGCAGTGCACTTGGGAGAGCCAGAGCTAGATTCCTCTGAAGCTGAACTGTTGAAGCACCAGGAAACCTGTCCACCCCTGCTGGCCTTGGGGCAGTAGACGCTGAGCAAGGCAGGCCCAGGGGAGAGTAGGAGCAGTAGCCTTGGTGCCAAGGCAACACAGGTGCCCATGAAGGACTTATGTGGCCAATTCTAACCAGGCTGTGCCTAAACCTGCGTGGCCCTCTGTGGCTTGAGCAGCCTGAATTGTGACCCCACACAGGAAGGCCCCAGGGAGAACCTGCCCAGCCACTAAGCCAGAGCTGACACCCCCCACCCCCCACCCCCATGCTGTTTTAATCACCTAAGCCTCTTCCAGTCCTTTCTCCTAACTCCAGCCCCTTCTACCTGCAACCCGATTCTCCACATACAAATCATACATTAAAGGTGCCCCCACTGTGTCCCCAAATGGCAGAGCCACAAAGAGGGTGATGGATGGTCAGTGCATTTTATTGAATCAGCACAGTACAAAAATAAATAAAAATAAGGGAAGGGGAATTAAATTACAGCCAAACCGAGCTTCATGACTCTTGTCAGATTATAAACCATACATACTCACAAACACACCATACATACATACATACAAAATGAGACAAATATAAATTAATATTAACAGTATCCACAGTTTGGTCAAAGAATAGCTACAGAAAAAAATTTCACTAAAAAATAAAAAACCACAAAAAAAACAAAAACAAAAACAAAAAACAAAACCAAAAACATCACGTGTGTGTAATTAGCAGTATTGGATATGCAGCTACGGATGATTCTGGGCAGGGGTGGCACATTTTCTTCTCATTGCAAGTTTAACACTGCTGGAACAAAACTAAATTCTAATAACTGCATGGAAAGAATACATCAACCCTTCACGGTTGTAAGGAAAAGAGAAAAATCCAGTCCTGAACTATGCTCCCGTGGCTCGTTCCCAGCACGCGCGGTTCTCACCGCCATCTGCGCTAAGGTTATTTTTCTTAAGACACAAAATGCGCCTGGTTCGCATGCACAGTACCACTGTAAAAGCAACAAGAAAAGGGTTTTTTGTAGATTTTTTTTTCACATTTTCTTTTTTTTCTTTTCTATCTTGTGTGTGTTTTTTCTAAAAGTGTCTTCATAGCAGCACGTCAGATGGGTTCTTTGCTCGAACACTTAAGTCTAGCAGTTGTATCTTTACACAGTACTGAAGACCAGTGCAAGGGGAGAGGACACAGGCTCACAATGGAACTAAGGAGCTTTCCTCAGTCGCCGACCACTCCTGAAATATGCACCTTCTCAGCAACAACAAAAAAAAAATTTTTGTTTTTAAATTAAGTACAAAGAGAAGGAAACAGTCGACCAAGCTGGAATCCTGTTATGGCAGCTCAGTGGAACAGCTCCAGGCCGGCTTCGGCGGCTGGCAGGTTACAAACACGTGTCCCCCTCCTCCTCGGACTGGACACCTGAAGCTCTTCCAGCTGCCCCATGGGGTTCCAGGCGGTCACTGTGGCAGCAGGATCTGAGGATGGGCAGCATGAAGCCAGCCCAAAGAGGCTGCAGCAAGGCCGGCACTCAGCAAGCCTTGCAGGGCTTTCCAGCTCCGCTCCATGTCAGACCATCTGAGGGCCCAGGATCTGCTCTCTAGGAACCCAGATGAGGGACTGGGGAAAGGCTGTCTAGTCCAGTCAGGTCCTCTTCCCCACATCTGTGAAGACGTCGGGTGAAAGGCTCTGCTCCGGGCCTCTTCAATTGAGACCTCAATTTCACAGCTTTCTCTTTATATGTGACTTTTCAGTAGTGCTTGTGCAAGAAGTTGACAGCCACCTAGAACCTAACCCTATGCAAGGTAACCTCTGCCTTCCCAACTGTAGTCCTCAGCACCCCCTGGGGGAGCAGGAGGAAGAGGAAATCCTCCTAGTGTCTTCACATTGCTCTTTGTTCCCCAGAGCTGGAGTGAGGGCCATGCAGGAAGACTCGCTCCCTTCTCTTGGATCTCTTCCAAACCCCAAGCCACCAGTCTTGGAAAATTAGAAAAAAAAAAAAAATTAAAGTCCAGAGTGTGTTATGTAGCCAACAGGGCTAGGTGGGCACCACACCCAGCAGCTGGAAGTGTTCAGCTGGACAAGTCACCAAGCTTCCAAACTGATCGGGAGTCACACTCGAATCTTGTAATTGTCTCCAAATGCAGCTGTCTCAGTAGGTTGCACAGAGCAAAGCCTCCTCTCCAGGAGAAACTGAACTGCCTGGAAACAGCTTAAAATTAATGAGGGGCAGGGGTGGGAGACAGCATCACCCTATCACCCCTATCGACTGATCTCACCTTCCCCCAGCGATGGAGGACAAATACCACGTGCACCAGCATGGACATGTGCACCAGCAAGAGGCCTTGGCATGTAAGTGGCACCGACTTGATCTCGGGCATAGACACCCACCTGCCCAGAAGGCAGCGTTGCTAGTGGGTCCCTAGTGGTGTCCTGGCTTTTTACAACAGGGTGACTGAACTGTGTTGTTCAAATGGAAAAAAAAAAAAAAAAAAAAAAAAAGAGCTCACTCAGGAAAGCAGCTGTCCCTTGCTTCACCTCATCCCTTAGCTGGGACCCAAAATGGGAGAGGAATCTAATGAGCAAACCACCTCATTAACCAACATTAACGTGGGAGCAGAGACAAAAGGAGAGGAGGGGAGCTCCATCCTCCCAGGAAAGGAAAGCCCTTCTCCCTAAAAAGCAAGCAGCAAACCAGGGCCGTGCATGGTCAACAGTCAAACAATCTTTGCACCAGACCCTCCCAGGCTCCTGCACTGATGCCCCAGGGCAGTGGAGATCTTGCCTCACAGCCTCCTGGGTCCTGAGTCAGGACAGCCGGCTCCAGGAGCCTCTGAGAGGCTGAAACAATACCCAGAAAAGGGCCGATTCCTCCTGGGCCACCAGCCACAGCCACAGCTCCGATCACGGGACAGTGGGAATCCTCATCTACCCTGGATCCATCATGGGTACAGGTGACATGGGCAAGTCAGCCCCTTGAGTCCCGGAAAGTGAGCGGTCAGCAGCCGAAGTGTCTCTGAATGCATCTTCTAGATTCATCAGTTCGAAAGTCCCCAGAATTCTTGAAAGGGCTAAAAATAAACCCCAAGGAAAGAACATGGGAAGAGGCCCTTGGTAGCTTTGCTAGACACATACTGTACACAAAACTTGATTCTTTTAATAGTAAATTTTAAAAACAAATGGAATCCTTGAGCCAGGATACCGGCTACAGGAGCTCACCGATCGAGCCCCAGGAGGAGTCGCTTCTTGTCCTCCTGACCACTCTCATTCTTCAAGTCAGAGAACACTTGTGTGAAATAGTGTGGGTCAGCATTGATCTGCAGCATCTTGGAGCTCATGAGGTTGATAACTGAGAGGCAACGGTCCCAAAAGGCTTCCTTGCAGCTCTCCACCAGGAAGGGCTTGAGCGGGTAGGAGATTTCATTGCCCATGTAGGAGTAGGAGAGGTACAGACAGGTCAGCAGGACAGCCTGGAGCTCGTGGTCCGAGCCTACCTCAGAGGAGATAACATCCCTGCAGAGCATGTAGAGGAAGACCACATTGGCCGGTGTGATGAAACCCTGGTCCTGCCAGCCCTGCAGAAGCAGGGAGCGGTCCACGCTGCGCAGCCAGAGCACGGGGTCCGTTGGGGACAAGTGCTTCAGGCGGTAGCACCGGCGGCAGAGAAATTCACCCAGGCAGCGCAGCAGCTCACTAGTGGACGCCTGGACGATGACCCGTTTGGGTGTCCCTGCAGAGGTGATGGCAGGGTGCGGGGCCTTCTTGACAGAAGAGGAGACCCCAGTCTGGGAGCCAGAAAGCTGGCTGGCTGGGGGCGCGGGCGGCTGGGCCGGCGGGGGCTGGGCGAATGTGGACAGGTTGGCACACGACAGCGACTTCTTCAGGTTCTCATTGTTGAGGTGCGCGATGTTGCTCTGGTAGCTGCTGTTGGGCTGCGCCTTCTTGGAGTTCTTCTTCTTCGCTGACACCGCCACGATCCTCTTCCAAGGCAGCACCGAGATGATGGAATGCCGCTTCAGGTTCTTGTCCTTGGCGTTCTTGCTGTTCTGCACGGCCGTGTAGTGGCCTACGGTGGCCGCGCCATCCTCAAACAGTGTGGCCTTCCGATAGCTGGGGGACAGGGACAGCACCGTGCCCATGGTGCCACTGCGCGCCCGGCAGGGGCCGGCACCCCTGAGCGCCCAGTCTGCCGGCTGGAGGGAAGAAAAGGCTTACGGAGCCTGTAGCGGCCGCAGAGAGAAAGGAGGCGCTCCCGGGACACGACGCGTGTAGCCTTGCGGATCTGCGTGGAAAACAAGATGGTTCTCAGCCCCGGGCGGGGCTCCGCGCCGCGCCCCTCCGCCCGCACTTCCAAGGCCCGAACCCCCAGGCTGCGGCCCCGTCGAGCCCCAGCCTATGCTTCCACTGCGGCACCGGTCAAGCGCCGCAGCAGCCACCGCAGTAGAAGTCCAACCAGGCCGCGCGCACGGCTCCGGTCCGCGCAGGCTTACCCGCAGGCAGGCTCCCGCAACAGGCGCAGCCGCTGCGTCCCAGGCCCTCCGCAATGCGCGCCGCGGCCCCGGGACTCGGCGCGGCTCGGCGCGGCGGCGGCTCCCAGCTTCTGTCCAAGGTTCTGCAGACGCTGCGGCCCCGCCCCCGCCCGGCCCCCGCCTGCGTCTCTGGCGCGCACCCGCCGGCCCCGCCCCGCCCCGGCGCGCGCCTCGCAAGCTGCCTCTCGGGATCGCGCGCCGCGTCCACATGCCCGCTCGATCTCGCCACCAGGTCGCGGCCACTCGCGTCCTCAGCGCGAGCAGCGCACGGTGGCGCCTCTAGTGGGCGCGCCCCGTTACGGGTCGCGGCGCGGGCGGCGGGAACGCGCGAAGCCGGGTCTCCGCCTGGAAGCCGCCAGCGCCGCACGGCCCAGGCCGGCCTCGTGAGCTCCGGCGCCGCGCAGCAGAGCTCGCCGGGCGGGCGGGGCGGAGGGCGGAGGGCGGACCCCGCCCAGACACGTGCTGCCTTTGTTCCCGCCGCGGCCCCCTCCGCAGAAGCTGCGGGCGTTATGGAGAGCTGGCCCGGGCGCCCGACAAGGGAGAGCCGCATCCCGCATCGGCGTAAAAGCTCGGCACCCATTAAGACTCTAGAAAGCCAGGCCAGAAGGGCGAGGATAGAGATCCTATCACCGAGGTTGTCAAAATCAAGCTACCGTGCCTTTAAGCCAGTCTCTTATTTGGCGTTTTAAAACTTGATGACAGTAAAATTGCAAAAAAAAAAAAAAAAAAAAAAAAAAAAAAAAAAAAAAAAAAAAAAAGAAATCTGGTTCTGACTACGGACTCATAGTTCACAAGCAGCCTCTATAGCCTTCACAAAGGCCACTGCCGATTTACAAGTCACTCATTTTAGATTGGTTCTGAAGCCCCAAACTGTCAAACAAGCCAACCTATATCTTAACTCAGACTCCCAACTCTGAACCTAAGAGAATTCCTGACAACACTTGCAAGTTGAGCCAACTACCCAAAACAAGAATCTTGTTGAGGTCATTAGGCGAAGTACTTGCAGGTTAGAAAGTGCCAGTTTCTTATTGTGCACAAATATTTCTCTGCCAACACAAGCAGGCCCCTTCCTAACAATGTTTCTCATAGTACAGAGTGGTTTACTAGAATACAGCACCTGAATAAATAAAATAATGAAGCGTTAGCTCACAGTTCTGGAGTACGGTCCAGATCCAGTAGAACATCCTGTGGTGGGGGAATGAGGGCAGATGCCACACTGGCTTTCTAACAAATGCTAGCAGGAGCTTTGTTAACCCCTTCCTGCTCGAAATTAATTAGTCTATGACTTAGAACTCTTCCTTGAGACACAGGCCGCCAGCAACTTGCCATCTTCCTGCTTCAGTATTCACTATTAGGATTCTGGCATGAGCCACCACACCAGCTCCAACCTGTCCAAGAGCCCCTCAGCACTGACACGGAGACCAAGCCTCATGGATCAAACTCAACACCCATAGCTGCTCTTCAATAGAGCTGCCTTGGGTCTCTTCCTTTTCATCACAGTAGGCTGTAAGTCATCTTCCTAAAGTCTTTCAGACTGGCCCAATGTTTCTACATGGAAGGGCAACCGCTAAAAACCAGCCTCGGAGCTGACTTCGTGTTTATGGTCCCCTTCAAATTCTAGGATTAAGCACAAGTTAAATGTTATACTTCCCTAATTATACACAGATCTCTGAAGGCTGCAATCCACCCATTAGAAAAACCTGGGCCTGCTGTTGCCTGCAACCGAATTCCAGCTTTTACACCTAGAGTTCATGGGCCTTTTCCAGCATGGCTGCATACATGTTCTCTCTTGTCTTCTGTCTGGCCAACCCTATCCCACTACCTTCAAAAACCTCTGTGAACTACTCCAGCCTCTTCGTAGCTGGGCATACAGAAATAGGATGGCACTGCCCTACTACATGCTGAGGGAAAAGCTTGTCAAGAACCCTACTCACCTAGGTCACACCTGGTAAGCTTGCTTCACAGCCTATCAGTCAGGAGTCTCAAGAGTAGCAGAACTCCCAACAGTGGCTAGTTATTGAGCAGGAGGCCTAAGAATCCAGAAGTTGTTCAGTCAATGGGGCTGGATGTCTCAGCCCGTCTTCTGTAGATGCTGGAATCCCGAAGACAGGCTCTGATGCCAGTGAAGGAAGGGACTTGTAGCAAGGTGACAGCAAGCAGGCAAAAAGAACAAAAACCTCCTTCTTCCCTGTGTTTATATAGGCCTCCAACAGAAGGTGTAGCCCAGGTTAAAGGTGTCTTCCCGCCTCCAGAACACAGATTAAAGGCTCAACACAAGACCTGGATTAAAGGCATGTATCTTCTCACCTCAAGTTACAAATTAGAAGAGGATCTCCCAGCCGGGCGGTGGTGGCACACGCCTTTAATCCCAGCACTTGGGAGGCAGAGGCAGGCGGATTTCTGAGTTCGAGGCCTGGTCTACAGAGTGAGTTCCAGGACAACCAAAGCTATACAGAGAAACCCTGTCTCGAAAAAACCAAAAAAGAGGATCTCCCTCCTTCAAATTATGCAAAAATAGCCGGGCGGTGGTGGCGCATGCCTTTAATCCCAGCACTTGGGAGGCAGAACAGCCAGGACTACAACTACACAGAGAAACCCTGTCTCAAAAAACAAAACAAACAAACAAACAAAAAAAAGCAAAAATAGACAAAAACAATCCCTCACTAGCGTGCCCACCATTTTTGAATTTTAGTTAATTCCAGAGGTAGTCAAGTTAACAACCAAGAATAATGATCACACAAGGCACCACAGTTCCCTGCCCACTCATACCCACCTCTGCCTCCCCACAATCAGCTCCCCTCACTGTTCTAACTGAGAAGCAAGTATGAAAGGGCAACAATCTGTCCAACATGGCAGAATCAAGAGCCCAGAAGGCAGAGCCAGCTGAGTGTTGCAGAAATGTTTTCTTCCCAGCACTTGCATAGACACGGGAAGATGTCTGGTTTGCACTATCAGCAGCCTACTTCTCCCCAACCCTATCTTTAGCTGCCTTGCAAAGAAGGAAGTCCATGCTATACTCAGTATACATCTGCTCTACACATGCCATTTCCCACGCTGGCCCAAGGACAGAGGCCAAAGGAACAGTTGACTACATGGTGCACAAAGGGTTCAACCAAGAGCTCCAGAACCCTGGTTCTTGAGGAAGTCTTCCTTGGAGGGCATAGAGCAGCATCTAGTGGCTCTTCTGAGCAACACAGATTACATAACCAGCACCCAGCAGGGCACCAGAGCAGCCCTCTTGACTGCTGTTCTCAACACCAGTCTCACTAATGCACAAGAAAGCCCCAGAACCTTGAAGGCTAGTGTCTAAAAAAGGCTCTCAGCTAGACAGCCAGAATCAGGCCAGCCTATGCCAGACCTTGGGGGTTGTGTAAGGTTGGGGGGAGGGAGCTAGGCTAGCTGTGTGAGACCTGGGAGGGGAAACTGTGGTACAACACATGATGGTTAGTGCAGCCCGGTCAAGTACCTGGGAGCCATATTGACCAGCCACATGAGTAATCTGCTATTTTCTAGTAATTACATTTAAAAAGAACAAGTGAATGTTTTTGAGATTTATTTATTTTTTTTAAGATTTATTTACTTTTTATCTACATGAGTACACTGCAGATGTCTTCAGACACACACTAGAAGAGTGCATCGGATTCCATTACAGATGGTTGTGAGCCACCATGTGGTTGTTGGGAATTGAACTCAGGACTTCTGGCAGAGCAATGCTCTTAACCGTTGAGCCATTTCTCCAGCCCGAGATTTATTTATTTTATATATGTGAGAATACACTGTTGCTGTCTTCAGACACACCAGAAGGTGGCATCAGACCCCATTACAGATGGTTATGAGCCACCATGTGGTTGCTGGAAATTGAACTCAGGACCTTTGGAAGAGCAGTCAGTGCTCTTAACCACTGAGCCACTCCAGCCCCCAGAACAATTTATATTGGCCCCAAATATCCCAATGCATATATAAAAATTAGTGCGATACTTTACACTTTTTTCATTCTAAGCCTTTAAAAGATAGTTTGTGGTTACAAATCTGAACTAGACTCACATCAGGGGCCTGACAGCCACACACAGCAGCTCTGCCACAGTGCAGGTCTGAAGCCATCACACTGGAGTCTGCTATCCTGAGCTCTCGGTGTTCCAAGGTCTGGGGAACCCTCCCCACTCTGCTCCAGCTCCACTATGAGGATTATGAAGTACTTCATAAAAACAAAACCTTTTGTAAGTAAAATTATACAGAAAAACACAATTAAAACTGAAAACAGCAAAACTGCTCAAACAGGAGTTTGGCAGCCCCAAAGACGGGTCGGTCAGAAGACCACACTTGGGGTTGGAGGGCAGTGTGAAGACAGCAGCTACTGAGGTTGCAAAAGCATCACACTACAGCCTGCTGGCGCCAGACTCCTTCAGACCCTCACGACCTGAAGACTGCCGCCCATCCCACAGGTCCCTGCAAAAGACAACGGGACCCCATTTCTGACTCCACTCCTCACGTTCAATTTTCCTGCCAAGGTCTTCAAATATGGATTCCCACCATGGTTACAAGACTCCCATTAAGCAGTGAGGTAAGACAGCTCTGGCCAAGCCAGAAGAGGCTTTATGGCGCAGCAAACCTTTTTGGAAACCCTCTAGAACTCAAGAAAAGACACCGTTTTGAAAAAAAAATTATTTTATTGGAACTCATCTGAACATCAGATATACCTGGTGTTGGTCAGCAAGAACCGTTTGTACATTTGATATTGATGGTGCCAAAACCAAAACAGTGACTGGACAGGATAGGAAGAGAAGAGGGTTGAAAACAAAAACCTGATTTTGAAAAAGAAAATAAAAGCCAGTCAGATTCAGTGAAGATGCAAAACCTGGTACAACAAAATCCTTTTACAAAATAGAAATTTATTACCAAAACCTGGAAGGGTAATCTGAGAAAGGCTCTAAAGAAAGAGAAAGAGGCCAGCAGGGAGGAGGAGGAGGTGGGGAGGAGGAGGAGGTGGGGAGGAGGAGGAGGGAGGGAGAAGACAGTGGATGAGCGGAGAGAGCAGTGGGCACAGCAGATGCTTACCTGCCCACAGGCATCAAGCCTGCTAGGAAACTGCACCAAAAACAAAGCATGCTAAACCAGTGCTACCCTGTCCGTCACCCTCTCAAGAGGCAGAGAAAGACACTGGGAAGGGGACATGAGGGTGCTTCAAATGCAACAAGGAAAATTAATATTTTTTAATTAAAAAAAAAAAAAACACCCCAGTCTCATTCCCAATGTTCACTATTTAAAAAATAAAAATGAAAATGAAAAAAAAAAACAAAAAAAAAAACAAAAAAAACTCAAATCCATCTGACAGCAGGAAAGGGTGGGAGAAGGAAGCAGCAGATGGAGTTTAGACAGCCCAGCTCCTCTAGAGGGAAAGGGAAAGGACATAGCTGAGAGGAAAGAGAGGAGAGGAAAGCAAAGAGGGTGGAGAGGGATAGTTAAAACACTGAGTCTAATCTAGTTACAGTGTTAAAAAGCCACATGCACAGCAGGCCCCTGAGAGCTTCAGGCCCTCGCTGCTCCCTGTGTGGCCGTAGTGGACACTAGCTCCTGGACTGTTCCCATTTTTTCACAGGTCAGAGCTGAGCACCTACTGCTGCTGCAGCGGTGGTGGCAGCACAGTGGGCCCTTCAGCTAGTTTGCTGGAGCCAATGTCAGAGAGGGAAGGGTGGACAGGCCAGATGGCAGGGGAAAACACCAAACGCCTCGTTTCAAATGAAAAAGAAACCAGCAGTCTATACATAGTTGTTTGTTTTGGTTCAGTACAAACAGAATAAAAAGTCGTTGCTTTTGATGGTCAGCAAACACCCAATTCTGAAGAGGAGGAGAGTTGGCGCCCAGCAGGTGGAGGAGGATCCCCAGTGGTTGGCGGGGTGCCTGGCTTTGCGGCCCTCTCCCAGGAGGCAGAGAGCACAGCTTTAGGTAGTGTAAGCCTTTTTCCTTTTATTTAGAATCTTTTTTTTTTTTCTTTTTCTTTTTTTTTTAAGCAATTTCCCCACTCCCGTGTTGGCCAGTGCTGATTACATGAGAACTGGCCGCCTATCGCTGGATACAGATGCACCAATGAGGGTTAAAAACTTTCCGAGCGAAAAGTAGAACAGAAAGAAAAGAATCTCCTAGCATTTCCCCAAGGGTTCACTCTCCCGCCACACACACTCTCCAAAGGACCGCACAGATCCAACTCTGCAAGAGAAGACAGAGCAGTGTCAATCGGGGAAGCCATGAGGACCAGCGGGCGTTCAGTGTCACAGGCAGAAGACAGCGCTGCCTGGCCCTGTGTCCCGGGGCCAGCACTCACCTATGTCAGCTTCTTGGCTTTGTTGTAGAGGGAGTCCACTACTTTACTCATGTTCTGAATTGTTTCCAGAGCAGCTTCGTAAGTTTTATCTACTGGGGGTTCATCGAAAATGATCAGGACACCCTCCCCCTGGTCCAAAATCCCTGTAAGAAAAACACAGCAACAAACCAGGTAGGAGATATAAGATAATAAAAAATAAGAACCCCACTCCCTAGTCTCATTTTCTCCCCAACTTTTCACAGCACACTTTTGCTATATATACGCTCTTCTTTTCTTAAAAAGGTCCTTTATTATTTTAATTTCTGTGTATATTTGAGTCTGTACAAGGATAGCACATGTACAAGCAAAAAACCTCAGACACCAGAAGAGGGTGTCAAATCCTCTTAGACTAGAATTATAGGCAGTTGTGTGTTGCTATACGGATGCTGGAAACTAACCCTGGATCCTCTGTAAGAGCAGTTAAATGCCCTAACTGCTGCTCTCTCCAGCCCCTTACACATTCTTCAAAAGAAGGGTTACAAGGAGCCATCAGGAAAGAAACTTAGCCCCACACACCCTCCAAACTCTAACCAGCTCCTGGCTTATGTGACTTTTACTCACCATGAAACTTCTTGTCAAGAATCATCTGTGATAATTTTCTTTCCACGTCGGCCTAAAATCAAAGTACATAATTAAAGACACTCATATTCATTGGTCAGAGATCAGCCTGACATGAAAGTTAAAACTCTTAAAAGCAATGGATTGGAGCAAAATATCAACAACATAACTGTAGCCCAGAGCCCAAGTCCCTTTCCTTATTCCCACCCCTAACAGGCCTGAGAACTTACCTTGGAGAGTTTGATGAGGCTAGATATGTGTTCAATCTAAAAGAAAAAGCAGACAGGAACACTGAAAGATTGAATTTACTGCCAATATAAAAAGGACAGAAAACTGTGTCTCTTGCTGTGTCTCTTGAGCCTGCTGAATCTAGAGGGCCAGACTCTCTGTGGCCATGCTTAATGATCTGCTGTCTACGTCCCTGCCCTTCACTATACAGAATATACTCCCATCCCATGCACCAAATACATAAAATATTTACCACGTGTACAGTGACTACAAGAGAGGGACAATACTTCGAATACAAGGAGAGGCCAGCTTGCAGCCTTCTACCCCACCAGCTTCCTTCTTCAATTCCCAGCAAGACAAGTCCAAGTCCTTGGGGGCCTCTTACCAGACAGACATACTCTTGAAAGTGAGTTCCTAGTTTGGACAACTGTGGAAAAGGAAGTGGCCATAGCACATCTAGCCCAAAACTGCTGACTAAGTTCCCAGGAAGATTCTTACCTGTACTCGGGAAAAAGGTTCAATGACCCGGATCAGATTCTGCTCCAGTAAGTTATCGTACAACTTGGCCAGATGTGTGCTGATGATTGGGTCGTCCCGGAGCTCTGCCCTGTAGTCTGTCAGAGCCTGCAAAACAAACCTCACAACTGTTAAGATTTGGGTAAAATATTAAGGCCTAGATAGAATGTTAAGGCCTAGGTAACTACTATCTGGCTAGCCTGCCATTTTGTGCTGTTACTAATATTATAAGGAAACTTTCTCATATGTTGTTTCTATTGTTACTAGGAAACTCTCTCATGCCCAAGTTGATTATTCTGTTATGTTCTGTGCCCTTGGAAACCAATCCAATCACGATATAAAGTCAGTAGAACTGCTTTGTGTAGTTATCCACATGAGGGGAGTGGACCATGCCAGCAGACAGAAGAACTAGTAAGGTAGTAGCAAGTTCAGAACCCCAGTAAATCTCATAATTGAGACCAGCAAGAGTTCAAACTAGCTCCTGACCAGGTTCCTGTCCTGAAGCACATGACCACAACACCCCACCAAGAGGGCAATGACAACCAGTCGAGTAACAGAGAGCCCAATGTTCTCCATGCTAATGAGGTGTCTGGACAGGCCCCAAGTGTTTAGCCAATGAGCCCCCTTCCTGGGCATTCTTTCCTGCAAAAAGTGTTTAATTTCTGGTTTATCCTGAGTTAGACATATGCATCTTCATCTGCCACGAATAAAGCAGTTTAGACAAGCAAGAATGTCTCCGTCATCAAGGAATGCTGTGGTGGGAGGCCTTCGTCACATAGAGCAACACCTAAGTTTCCCGTAAAAGCCCCTTCATACTCCTGGAACTTACTCAGAGCTAAGTCAGATCCACCCCCATCGCGGGCCCCTATTCTCAACTCCTCAAAGTTCCCAGCAGTGTCTAGGTACACAGGAATTTGAGAAACACAGCAGGCTGGGACCCCTATCTTAGACTGTTTTGCCACTGAGAGCAGTATATCAGCCACACCGTTCTGAGCCCCAGCAGTGAGGTGGAAATGCAGAGCCACATCCACAATAAGCTTGGACCTAAACCAAACACACAGCAGCCCTTCTTACACCTGGGCATAAGCTTTTATGGTATTTGCTTTTATAAGCTGCCCCTGGAATGGACCCCAACATAAGAGAGACACCTGCACCAATATAAGAAACTATTCGGAATAAGGCTTCCATTTTGAGCAGGGGTTGAGAAAAATATAAGTACTCAAGCCCTCCCTGGGAACTGATATCTACTGAGCAGATAACAGAAATCCAGGCTGGCAAGTTAAGACATTAGATAAGGCAAGTCCCCTGCCACAGTTAAATACCCCAACCAATGGAAGCAAGATACAACATGTACAACAAAAACATGTTCCTAAGGAAATTCTCTATCCCTAAGTCCCGATTGGTGGAATAATTTGACACAGATATTTGTAGATTTTAGGCTTCAAAACCCTATAGGATTTTAATATCATGGTTCAGCTCCCAAGTCTAAATTGTGACTTTGATCAATCAGTCTTGGAGTGTATGCTCAATAAACCATCCCTGTCTGACTGATATCAGTGTTTGTGTGGTTTGTGAGGACTCCTGGCATAACAACAACAGACTGGCACAGCACTAAAGTCACTAGTCCTCCTGAGGTCAGTTGGCCCTGGTAACTGTATCATCCCTATATATACAGGAAGTCTGGAAAGCTGAAAGAAAGACGGCAAAGAGCCTGAGGAACAAAACTGTGGAGCCACCACCTTTCTGTCCTGACGCTCAGTCATGTAAGCCAAGACACTCTACTTACAAAACCAAATGAGCTGCACATATTTCAGCATATTCTTCAAAGAACTCTTGAGACTAAACAATGAAAAATGCTGACACAGTAGTTCCTAAGAGCTTTGTGAGGATAATACAATATGGCTCTGCAGGCAAAGAAAGCAAAATCCCTTGTTTGTTTATTTGTTTGTTTGTTTGGGGATTTTGTTGTTGTTTTTTTGAGAGAGTGCTGGTTTTTCCCTTCTGTTTGTTTTTCAAGACAGGATTTCTCTGTGTATCCTCAGCTGTCCTGGAAATCGCTCTGTGGACCAGGCAGGTCTCAAACTCAGGAGACTCGCCTGCCTCTGCTGAGTTTAAAGGTGTGTACCATAATCTCTGGCTAGGTCTGATTTGGGGAAATTTCCCCCCAACATTAATATGTTTCTTGATTATTTTGAAACTTCACATCATGCACCCGGACCACACTCACTTCCCAGTTCTCCTTAAGAAATGTAAGAATATATATGCTTTGTTTTATCTTACATGAGATATAGAGCTGCTTCAGACTGTTCACAGCAGCTGACTGTGATTTGCCTCACGCTCTAGCAGGGGAGTGTTTTTACCAACAGCAGATAGTTTCTGCAACTGTGTGATGTTTAGAATTCTAGAGACTTCTCAGAGGATATACAAATGCTAGGGCCCTAACAGGCAGGGTGAGTTGTTGGTGAGTTATTGGTTGTTGGTTGGTTCTTCATGAGCAAAAAGAAACAAGAAGAAATTAGACATCCTGACAGTGAAGATCAAGCTTGCCCCAGTCTAACTGGCAGCCCTCATCAGCAGAAGTGTTCTAACACTAACACCATCCCCTTTCCTTTCTATCCTTTTTTTCTCTCTTATCTAGTGGTAGGGGGCTGAAAGGGTGGAAAAGGAACAGGGAAGAATGAAAGAAAGAACCAACAAAGTAGCAAATGCTGGCTACAAAGAAAGGAAAGCAAAACAAAACAAGTCCAATTCATGTTGCCCACAGACTCACTGGAGCATGGTCAAACTCCCAGTGGCCAACTCCTTAAAGAAAACTGAGTCTTCCCCAACTCAAAACCATGTCAGAAGCCTGTTCCAAATGACAACTCGACATAAAAAGCATACACAAATGAATGAAATACAGCTCAGCATTCCACTCAGTGTAAAGAACTATATCCTGGATTTGATGTGGCTATGGGTGAAGAGACTATGGGATCAAAATGTAATATTTCTGTAACTCTGAAATAGTTTTGTTTGTTTGAGACAGGGTTTCTCTGTGTATCCCTGACTGTCCTGGAACTCTTTGTTGACCAGGCTGGCTTAGAACTCAGGGATCTACCTGCCTCTGCCTCCCAAGTGCTGGGATGACACCACTGCTGAAATTGCTCTTTAGAGTCCTCCCCATCAGTCCAATACCATACTCACCTTTTCAAAATCTGCCAGTGATCTGTTCTTGCTAGCTTGAGCCACACATTTTAATGCTTCTGTCTGAAAATTAAAAAATAAATAACTAAGTTTCATGAACATGATGTGTTCTGCATGTGCACATGTACCCAAGGTCTCATAAGCACCTTCTGTTATACACAACAACCTGTCCTCACCATCATATTTTTAAGGGGCCTGGGTAGAAAAGCCAGCAGTATTGAGTATCACTGTATGCCAACCAGTTTCCCTTTGAAATGTGAAGTGACTTAAAAGTTTCCCAAAGAGATAGACCCGGATAAGGATTCTCTAGAGAAAACAGCAAGAGAACTGTGATTTCTTTCTCTTTATTCCAAGATGTTTTATCTCCACATGCACCCAATTCTTTCTGCCCCGGAATCTGATAATTCCTGGGTTTTATCAAGGTTCACTCTGCTAGCTTTAATACAAGACACTGATTGAGTTTTGCACTGGGGTTCAGGCAGCCATCCACATATTACACTTGAATATTAAAACCCTGCAGTGTGCCAAAACTTAATAGACAGGGCCCAAGAGAAACTTCTAAATTGGTTACAAAAAGATACCTACCAAACTATCAAGTCTACACTTGACACCCATCTTTCCAGATTAGCCTGGCTTCTTTTGAAAGCTGTCACTGAGGCCCAAAGTAACAGGGAGCTCCTCCGTGTCAGCCTCACAAATAAGGAAGATAAGTCTATGTGGTTAAGTGGCACAGGCTCTAGCATCTGCCCGACAGATAATAAATGTTGTAATGAGTACACTCTGGAACGCAGAGCCACATAACAAACATTCAAAGTCTCTGCCCACCACTCTCAGCTACCTGACCTCCTGACACTTGCAGACCCCATCCCAACTCTACAACTCTAGTTTGTTTTTGTTTTCTGGGTTTTTTGTTTTGTTTTGCTTTGAGACAGGGACTTACTATACAGCCCTGGCTGTCCTAGAACAGAGATCTGCCAACCTCTGACTCCTTAATTCTGGGACTAAAGGTATATGCCACCACACCTGGCTTCAACTCCAGTTATAAGGAAAGTCTCTACAGTAAAAGCCAGTATTCCAAGTCAGAACTATAATCTGACTTGAAACTTTTACTGAAGAAACAACAAATTAGGACCACTTAACTTACAGGGAAAGAGGAAATCAGTTTTTGCTGATAATCCAGAGATTTAGCAAGATGGCTAATCTGTTCATTGTTTAGAAACAACCATACTTAAAATTCAAAATGACTGCTTTGATTTAATCATGACAGTCAAGGAGCAAAGAGGGAACAGGACACACACCTGAGACATCATCCTTACAAGTGTGCAGTCTAAAAAGTCATCCACATTTGCCCACATACAAAAAGGGTGATCAACAACCGAAAGCCTCTTTTTAAAGTATAGCCTGATTTACAGTATGAAGGAAAGATAAGCTGAGAAACAGGTCTCAAAAGGCTAGTTCTTACACCAAGGAATCTGACTTCCTCACAAGCATCTTGCACCAGATCTAAGCAGGTTTCTGACCCAAAGAATCAGGATGTCAGATTCTTCATAGGTTCTATTTGCAAGTCAGGCTCACAACAGAAAGATCTGGCCAAAGATAAATTGTAACCTAACAGCAAATGCTACAATATATTTCTGTAAATCCCTCAAGTTACCTGTCTATAACAGTGCCCAACACTGACTTCTAGGCCAAGAATTTAACAGTAAAGAAAGCCCAAATGAATGAGCTTAAGGGAGAAAAACAGGGAGGAAGGAAGGAAGGATGAAGACCTGAGGAACACTGGGCCCATCAAACATCATGAACTTGACAATAAGCTGGTCTCAGAGTACAAACATAGTCGCAATATCCCTACCTGCCTCCCCGCATACCGAAGTGCAAGCTTTCCGCTCACCAAAGCCTGGACATCTTCTGGCCTAAAAAAAAAAAATAGAATTGGTCAATTGCTCCAGAACTAACCAGAATTCCACTGTGAAGGCTCAACCGAGTAAAAAACAACTGAACTCATATATCCCAACACTACAGAAGTTAGTGTTTTTTTCACTCTTGGCCAAGGCTAGCAGTGCAAAGTAAAAACATCCCAAAATTAAACAGAGCACAACTGGGTATGGCAGTACATACCTTTAGGGAGGCAGAAGCAGTTGGGTCTCTATGAGTTCAAGGCCAGGCTAGTCTACATAGTGAGATCCTATCTCCAAAAAAGAAAAAAGAAAAAAGAAAAAAGAAAAAAAGAAAAAGAAAGGAAAAGGAGAGAGAGAAGGAAGAGGAGGAGGGAGAGAAAGAAGAGGATGAGGGAAAGAGAAAGAGAAAAAAGAATAGAAGGGAAGAAGAAAAAGCCCAACTGAATATGCCCCATCTCCCTAATAATCACCAGGAAGCATAGTAAGTTTAAATGAAATGTCAGCATAGCAAGTCTTGATCAAGCCCAGCCCTGGGGATGTAACTCAGATGGTAGAGTATTTGCCTGACAGACATGGAGCCCTAAGTTTGTTTCCCAGCACTAGTAACTCATGTTTGTAATCACAACACTTGGACAGCAGAAATGTGCCTTCAACATCATCCTTGTCAATATAAAAAGTTGAGACCAGGTCTGGAGAGATGGTTCAATGGTTAAAAGCACTTGTTGCTCTTGCAAAGGACCTGGGTTCAATTCTCAGCACCCACACAGATGCTCACAGATATCTGTAACTCCAGCTCCAGGGATGCCTTCTGGACACCAGGCATGCAAGTGGTGCACAGACACACATTCAGGAGAAACATGTGTATACATATAAAAATGAATTTCAAACAAAATTAAGGCAAGCAGGGCAGTGGTGGCTCATGCCTTTAATCCAGCACTCAGAAGGCAGAAAGCAAGTGGATCTCTGTGAGTTTGAGGCCAGCCTGGTCTACAGAGTAAGTTCCAGAACAGCCAAGGCTACATAGAGAAACTGTCTCCAAAAAAAAAAAAAAAAAGGGGGGGGGGGACAAGTTAAGTCCAGCCTAGGCAACATGAAATCCTGTGTCCCCTGGCATATCCTGAAAGAAAGAAAGAAAGAAAGAAAGAAAGAAAGAAAGAAAGAAAGAAAGAAAGAGAGAGAGAGAAAGAGAGAAAGAAAAGAAAGAGAAAGGCAAAGAATTACTAGCTCCATGCATTAGATTTCAGAGCATTCTACATGTCCGCAGTCCCGTTTGTCTTCATATGAACTAATGAGCACATCGATGTAGATAAAGTATTTTTAAACTGTAGGATTCTGTATATATATATATTTTTTACTGGTAACGTTATATGATGATGAAAATTAAGTTATTGATACTTATTTAGCACACATGTTCAAATAAATGTGGTACAGAGCAAAACATGGTGAGTCCCATAAAATAAGGCCTTGGAGGAAAAGTAGCCTGATGTTGGGCAGATGAGGATTAATCAACATCTAGAATTTGCTGAGGAAATAGAAAAAATATTATATATGGAGAAGATAGCATGGGCAAAAGCATAGAAGATGGTGAGAATATCTTATTCTCAAAGAAAAAGAGAAATAATATAATACTTTCTGTTTCAACCTTTACTGCATTCTATTTAAATTTATTGGGCAGGAGATGCAGGTTAGTGATATAGTGTCTGCCAACCATGCATGAGGCTGTGGCTTGACTCGTCAACACCAAAAGAAAAGCAAAGGATAGTTAGCCAGTGTATGAGTTGGTGGCTAGATTGTTTTTCTTTAGCTTCTATGAGCATTTCTGTACTTGGGAAATGAAGATGGACACAGTCAGCTTCTGTTTGGCTTGAGAGAAGGAAGGATGAGGCACTTCTTCAATAAGAAGAAATATAGAAACAGTGCACAGAATTGGACAGGTTGAATATGTCACTCAAGCCAAGGACACGTAGCATCCTGAGCTTGGTTAGGGTATATTTCTGTGTAGCTAGTCTTTAAAACCTAATACCAGCAAGTCATTGCTTCACTTTAGATGTTTTGCTATTCCTGAAAAATATAAGGGGTTGGTGCCTCCTGGGACCTGGAGTTCAATGGCCAGCTACTTCTGCAGAGTTCGTGAGCTTCAGATTCAGTGAGAATTTTTGTTTGCTTCAAAAATAAGATGGAGAACGAGAGAGAGAGAGAGAGAGAGAGAGAGAGAGAGAGAGAGA
>JANHMN010000002.1:39864214-39891123 GCA_030674055.1 Rhabdomys pumilio
AGAAGAAGAGAGAAGAAAAGAAGGAAAGAGACAGAAAGAGGAGAGAGATAAAGATAGAAATAGATGGAGGGAGGAAATAATAAAAATATAAAATTTAGAAAATTTAAAAATCACGACCCTAGGTTAGGAATAGTGTTTACCTAGGACACATGAGGCTCTGGGTTCAGTCTCTATCTAGCACCACTTAACTATCATGCCTTTACAAGTCCACTTTTTTTTTTTTTTTTTTTGGTTTTTCAAGACAGGGTTTCTCTGTGTAGTCCTGGCTGTCCTGGAACTCACTCTGTAGACCAGGCTGGCCTCGAACTCAGAAATCCACCTGCCTCTGCCTCCCAAGTGCTAGGATAAAAAGCGTGTGCCACCACTGCCCGGCTACAAGTCCACTTTTACAAGATTTACTTGGCTCATTTATTTCCCATTCTGGGGGCCAGTTGGCTGACACTGGTCTATCAGCTATTTCCTGAACTCTATCCTGTACTCAACACCTGTGAGGACAGAGGATTTGAAGAGTGAGAAATCTTCAAGAGAAGATTTACTTCCTAGTTAAGTAATTTCTAAAGTCATCTCCCAAAGTCTAGAAGATAAGCAATCGAAAGTATGATAGAATAAATACCTCTGATCACAGCACTCCATATCAACCAGCCCCATCGACAGCAGCTAGAGCTGCACCTATTAGTGACCAAACTCGCTGCCTGAGCCAACTCTGCTGTAGTGCATACTTGGTTGAAATACTCGTTCTTACATCTTCCAGTTAATGGTCACTTACGTGTTGAGCATGATTTTGCACAGCAACATGTACTTCAGAGATGTGATGGCCTTGGGGCTATCAATGGAGTCATAGCCTTCAAATGCCTCATAGAAGTATGAGTACGCAGTTTTCCAGTCCTTCTCCTCTGCAGCATGAATAATACCTGATCAGTGAAAAGAAGGAACAAAGAACCATATAAAATAACAGAACCATAAGAGAGCTATAAAAAGCCTTAGAAATTGACCCCAACAGCATCATGTTACTAATGATCTCAAGTGTAAACAAAGGAACTGCCACAAGTCACAGCCAGCTCCTGAGACCTGACATTAGAACTCCAGGTCTCTAGCCTCTCTGATCAGCACCACATTTTTATAGTCTCAAAGGAGTTAAGAGACCCACTTCAAAAGGAACCCCAAAACCATACAGCGTTATTATCTCTCCCTTGCTTCTTTCCATCTAGTCCTACCACCACTAGAATAAATGTTTAACCTCCAGGACATCACCTGGACAGACCAGTGAGCTGATCCACACATGTCCAGACCACATGACTGAACTCAATTAGTAACATCAGCTCAGCTCTGGGCTGGAATATTGTAAAGTGCTTGACCAGCACATACAAGCCCTGCGTATAAACCCGGCACCAAATAAACTAAACATGGCGTCAAACATCTGTAATCCTAACACTTGGAGGCAGAAACAGAAAGATCACAAGTTCAAGATCATACTCAACTACAAATCAATTTTAAGGCCATCCTGGGTTTCATGGGACTGTATCTCAAAAGCAAAACAACCAAACTAAAATAAAAAATAAGAATTTATAATGCGGGCTAGAGACATGGCTCAGCTTTAGCACGAACTGCTCTTTCAGAGGTTAGGAGTTCAATTCCCAGCAACCACATGGTGGCTCACAACCATTTGTAATGGGATCCAATGCCCTCTTCTGGATTGTCTGAAGACAGCTACAGTGTACTCATATACATAAAATAAATATTTTTTTTTAAAAAAGAGTTAGAAATGCAGCTTTTTTCTAAGGTAAGTTTTTTTTTTCTCTTGGTTTCTCAAGATAGGGTCTCACTAGGTAACCCGAGCTGCCCTGGAGCTCACTATGTAAACCAGGCTGGCCTCCAGCTCTCACAGAGATCCACCTCTGCCTCCAAATGCTGGGAGTAAAAGTATGTGCTACCACGCCTGGCTAAATTTAGGATTTTCATACTGAAGCAGCTATCCTAATTGGTAACATTCCCCAACATGTTATTTCTTTCATTTCAAATATACCTTATTTATGGATGTGCTTTTGCCTATATGCAGTTAAGTGTATAATAAATCTCATATAATCCAATTTCATAAACAGCTACACACAACTAGCCAGTATCTTTAGGTTAAAGCCAAATTTTACCACGCTAAACCCAATTTGGTTGCTCCAGATGAGCTTAATGCTAGTTGAAATGACTACATGCACCGTATGACATGTACCTGAGATGACATGGAAGTTAGTAGCTAATAGGCTGAGAAACACCCCTTTATACTTTAGCCTAATTCTGTATCCCTTTATGCCATTAAAGACCTCAACCCCACCCATCTCTTTACCAGAGTGCTTCCCTACACTCTTTATATAAAATACTTAGCAGATAAAAATAAAAGAATAAAGCTGCTAAAAAGTTGATCCCAGAAAAATCAGCATATTAGCAGCATGCCCATAACTCACTCCAGCAACTGGAACCCAGTGCACAGAGGTGGTAAGCTCAGCGCCTTTGCCTATAACCTAACATCTTCCACCTGAGGGAAGAGTCAAAGCCTTTTATTAACAGTTCTTAACTAAAGAGGCCTATAGGAAAATATGTACTTCTTTTTAGCCAAGGAACAGTCTCTCAAGATATAACAAACTGGGGCTGGAGAGACAGTTTAGCAGTTAAAAGCACTGACTGCTCTTCCAGAGGACTTGAATCCAATTCCCCGAACACACATGGTAGTAACTCCAGTTACGAAGAATCTAACACCTTCTTCTAGCCTCTGTGGGCACCAGACACACAGGTGGTACACAGACTATACATGGAGGCAAAATAGACACATACATTAAATAGAACTAAATAAATCTAAAAGAAGAAAAAAGATACAACAAACAACTAAAGCTGTCAAGCTTAGTTAATATCTAAATTTATATCACCCAGCATATCAATAAGGCAGAATAAATCACTGAAATAAGTCTGTCTGGAGTAAAGGGGGAGCTTATAACCCCAATACTCAGGAGGCTGAAGAAGAAGAATTCAAGTCCAAAGCCAGCATAGATTATTATATAGAACATTATCTTTTAAGAGGAGGCAGAGTGGGGCCGGCATGGTGGCACTGGGGAGGCAGAGACAGGTGGATCTCTTTGAGTTCAAGGCCAGCCGGGTCTACAAAATGGGTCCATGAGAGAGAAATCCTGTCTGGAAACCATTCACCACTCCCAAAAGTGGGGTCGGGTGGAAATAAGGCCTCAAAATCAAATTTGTTATTTTCATAAAAACATTAGCAAAAGAAGCTATATCAACACTAGCTGCATTATTGTTGGCAGCTTTTGTATGTTTTTCTATTAATTAATTTATTCACTTTATATCACAATCGATGCCCTTCCCCCCATCTCCCCTCACAGTCTCTTAGGCTCTGCAAGACTGGGAACATTCTTTTCCACTGAGGCCAGACAAGGCAGCCCAGCTAGGAGAATGGACTCCACAGAATGCTTACTTTTATTTTAAGATTTTCTTTTTTCATTTATTCACGTATCTGTTTGTGCACATGGCCAGAAAGGCCAGAAGAGGGCATCAAATCCCTTAGAGTTGGAATTACAAGTTGTGGGCTGCTCAATGCACTCTGAACTGCTTAGCCATTTCTTCAGCCTGAATATTTAATTTTAAAAGCAAAAACCCGCCGGGCAGTGGTGGGGCATGCCTTTAATCCCAGCACTTGGGAGGCAGAGATGGGAGGATTTCTGAGTTCGAGGCCAGCCTGGTCTACAGAGTGAGTTCCAGGACAGCCAGGGCTATACAGAGAAACCCTGTCTCAAAACCCCCCCCCCCCAAAAAAAAAGCAAAAACCCACACAGTCATTCAACACAAACATTAAAGGGAATCCTTCCGTGTGCCAAGCAGAAAACATATAGACAAGACTCCTAAGGAGTTTATTATGATAGTGGGTACAGATTTTGGGGACTGGAGAAAGTCCCTGTCCTTGCAGAGGACCTAGGTTCAGTTCCCAGCACCCACATAGTGGCTGACAACTGTCTGTAACCACAGCTCCAGGAGACCAATGCCCTCTTCTGGCTTCTGTGGGCTCCAGACACACACAAGTAGTACACATACATACATGCAAACAAAACACCCATTCATATCAATATAAATCACACACACACACACACATGTTAAGTTAGTTCAAAAGCAGAGAGCCAGCAGAGGTGAATCTGTGAGCTGGAAGCCAGCCTGGTTCAGAGCTATATAATGCGACTCTGTGTCAATAACAAGAAGGAATGAGCAAAGGACATATGCAGAAGAGGCATCTGAACTGGGTCCAGAAAGATACATACGAATCTGTATACAAGGCACAAGTGTATGAAAAGACAGAGCATCTGGAATTAGGATTATCTTCTAATAGCCCTGATATGTGGCCCTTTCAAAAAAAGAAAAAAAAAATCCTACAAGCTTCCAAAAGTCTCTAAGAGACTAATAGGTTTGGTTAACACACATATGGTAAGCCAGTCTGGAAGAGACATGCGACCATTCTCAGAAAGTAACTAAGAGGTAAATTAAGTGAGACCCCCAAAGTATGATGGCTCTGACAGCCAGGTTTCAAGCCAGGCACTAATAACTATGTTCTTAATTATTTTAGACAGTTAATAGGAAAAAGCTGGTTAGAAAGGCAGCCTTGTAATTGGCTTCTTGTGAGGAAGATGGAACCAAATCAGCCAGCCTCAGTTCCACCCTTACCCCACGCTCTACTCCCTGCTCCCCATTCCTTTCACCCTTAAGGTGATGAGAGCAGTGAGGAAGTGCATCCTATGCACTGCTGGACCTGTTACCTGACTGCATGTCCAGGGTGGCCTGCAATTTAGGGGGGCAGTAGATGGCATTTGCTGTGGTTCGAGCAGAGGTTAAGGCAGCTCGGGCTTTCGGCAGATTACTCAGAGCATGGTAAGTTTTGCTTTCTAAAAGCTGTACTTCCACCAAAAGGGCTTTATCATCCATCTTTTTCAACTCTCGAAGCAGCTGAGAACCTGAAAAAGGGAAAATACATACATATTTGTTAGCCTCTGTACCACTCCCACCCCACCCCACCCTACCACTCACCACCCTTTTTAAGATAGGAACTTACTTACATTTAAATTACTTTAAAGTGTACTTTAAAGTGTATGATTTAAAGTAAGTTTTGTACCAGCAAATGGCTGAGCAGCAGGTAGAGGTGCTTGCACCCACGTCTGGGGACCTGAGTTTAATTCCTGGATTCCATGAGATGACAGGTGAGATTGACTGCCAAGAGTTGTCCTTTAAGGCCTGTTGGTACATGCCTTTGATCCCAGGACTCAGGAGGCAGAGGTAGGTAGATCTCTGAGCTCCAGGCCAACCTGTCTACAGAGCTAGTTCCAGGACAGTTAGGGCCACACAAAGAAACCCTATCTCGCCGGGCGGCGGTGGCGCACGCCTTTCAATCCCAGCACTTGGGAGGCAGAGGCAGGCAGATTTCTGAGTTCGAGGCCAGCCTGGTCAACAGAGTGAGTTCCAGGACAGCCAGAGCAACAAAAAGAAAAACCAAAACAAAAAAAAAAAAAAAAAAAAAAAAAAAAAAAAAAAAAGAAACCCTATCTCAAAAAACCAAAGTTGTCCTCTAACTTCCATGTGTTTGCTGAGGCCCTATTGGGCTTGGGCCCCCATATGTGTGCACCCTGAATAAGATCTACCTACCTCTGCCTCCTGAGTCCTGGGATCAAAGGCATGTAGCAACAAGCCTTAAAGGACAACTCTTGACAGTCAATCTCACCTGTCACCTCATAGAATCCAAGAATTAAACTCAGGTCCCCAGACGTGAGTGCAAGCACCTCTACCTGCTGCTCAGCCATTTGCTGGTACAAAATTTACTTTAAAAGACACCATCAATAAAATAAAAAACTTAACAGGAATGTCAGCTCCACTAATAATCCCAGGACTTGGTAGTTGGAAACCAGAAATTCCCAAAGCAAACTATGAAGCTAGACTAGCTGAATCCAAAAGTTCAGGGGAGAGACATTCCCTCAGAACATAAGATACAAAGCAATCTTGGAAGATACCCAATGTCAAACTATGTTCTCCAACACAAACAAATGCACATACACATATGAACATGCATATACACATGCAACCACACTGCACACACAGTGCAGTACAGTATACCAATCTGTACTACAAAATGAAAACATCTAAAAAAGTGAAGAAATAACTCAAGAATGGGGGGAAATATTTGCAAATACCAATCTTCCTTAATTGATGGGACTAAATATTTTCAAATTACCAATGCTAATTAATGGGAATGAAAAATAAAAACAGGGACAGCAAGATGATTTAACTGGTAGCTGGGCACAGTGGTACATACCCTTAACCCCACCCAGCACTTAGAAGACAGAAGCAGGTGGATTCCTCAGTTTGAGGCAAGCTTATTTTATAGAACAAGTTCCAGAACAGCCAGGGCCACACAGAAAAAAAACTGTCTCAAAAATCAAACACATAAAAAGATAATTCAACTAGTAAAGATACCTGCTTGCAAGGCTCTCATGAGTTCAGTCCCCAGAAACCACAGAGCAGGTAAGAACTGACTTCCTTGGGTTATTCAGTCCCCAGAAACCACACAGCAGGTAAGAACTGACTTCCTTGGGTTATCTTCTGACCTCCACAAATACGCCCACAGAGATCCACACACATGCATTCACACAAATAGATATATATATAAACCAATAAGTAAATGTGAAAAATTAGGATTTAACAATCAAGGTAAAACACATCACTGGGTTTGTAGCTCAGGTTTGCTATTCTAGCACTCAAGATATTAAGTAGTTAATAGCTAAGGCTAGCCAAGGATACAAACCAAGATCCTGTTACTCTCCCAAACAAACAAACAAACCCTAATAATAATATACCAATAACTCAATTAAAAATAAGCAAGGTAGCTGGGGCGGTGGTGGCGCACGCCTTTAATCCCAGCACTTGGGGGGCAGAGGCAGGCGGATTTCTGAGTTCGAGGCCAGCCTGGTCTACAGAGTGAGTTCCAGGACAGCCAGGGCTACACAAAGAAACCCTGTCTTGAAGAAAAAGAAAGAAAAAAGCAAAGTATCTAAATAGATACATATCATATAAAAATGCTCTCCATCCTGTACCATTAAAGAAGTGCAAACCAAAGCCATAAGGAAACCCTACTTACGTACATTAAGGAAACTACAATAAAAGATAGCATTGCTGAGGATGTTTCTGCCACTTGGAAACAGCTTGGCTGCTCTTCAAAAACACTACAGATAGCACTTGATCTAACAACTCCACTTCTAGGCCTGTATTCAAAATAAAGAAACAGCAGTATTCCACAAACAGCACAAAATCCTACCATGTGATGAACAGGAGGACACAGCTGCAGGCTGGGGAGACTGCTCAGTTGGCAAAGTGCTTCTACACCAACATGAGTTTTGATCTCAGCTCCCAAGTGAAAGGTTATTGCAAAGACAGAGGTAAAAGGATCCTCAGGAATTGGTGGCCATCAAGTTTAGCCAATCCATGAACCACCACACTCAATGAGAGACTCTGTCTCAAAATTAAGGTGAACAATGATTAAAGAAGACACCCAGCATCAAGAAGACACTTCATACATGCACGAACCAGCACACATGCACAGAAACGGTACATCCAGTGGACAACTGTTTAGCAATAATGAAGTGTTGACACATGTGACCACATGGGTGAATCTTGAGAACATTATTCTAACAATGACCATATGTTATATAACTGCATTCATAGACACTGTCCTAAACAGAAAGATCTATACAGAAATCAAGCAGCAGTTCCCTAGGGCTTGGAAAATAGGTTGAGAAATGAAGAATTAATGAGACGTGACTAGAGATAGCTTCTTTCTGAAGTGAGAGAAGTATTCTGAAATTAGTGGTGGTCATTGCACAACTTAGTGAATACAGTTTTTACAAAAAAAAAAAAAAAATCACTGAATTATGTAACTCTGAAAGGTCAATTTTAGGGGCTGGAGAGATAACTCAGTCTGTAAAGTACTTGCCACACAAACCTGAGGTCCTGAGTTCATGCCCCAGAACAAAAAAGAAAAAGAAAAAGAGAAAAAGAGAAAGAGAGAGAGAAAGAGAGAGAGAAAGAGAGAGAGAGAGAGAGAGAGAGAGAGAGAGAGAGAGAGAGAGAGAGAGAGAAATCAAGGTGCGGTGATACTTTTAATCCCAATTCTGGGAGGCAGAGACAGGAGAATCCCCAGGAGCTTACTGGCCAGCCAATGTATCCTAATCAGGAAGTCCTGTCTCAAAAACAAGATGGAATCAGGCAGAGTACCATCTACCATTATTTCTAGTACTCAGGAGTCAGAGGCAGAGACACTGGAAACATACCAAAAAAAATTAGAATCTCAAGATAAATTATGTAGCCCCTCTCCCTCCTCTCTCTCCCTCCTCTCCCTCTCCTCCCTCTCCTCCCTCTCCTTCTCCCTCTCCCTCTCCTTCTTCCTCTCTCTCTCTCTCTCTGCTAAGAGTTAAGGATTCTCCTTCTCCTTGTGCTATTTTTCTCCCCCCACCCCAGCTCCAATTTCCCCCTCTCTACCCTGTCCATTAAGTGCAGTTCCTGGCAGCATGTTAACTTTTTTTTCTGGGCTGTAGAGATGGCTCAGTGGTTAAGAGCACTGACTGCTCTTCCAGAGGTCCTGAGTTCAATTCCCAGCAACCACATGGTGGCTCACAACCATCTATAATGAAATCTGATGCCCTCTTCTGGTGTGTATGAAGACAGCTACAGTATACTTATATACATAAAATAAAGCTTTAAAAAAAATTTTTTTTCCTGATGTTTCACTTCATCTCTTACTGAGGTTGTTAAGGAAGTTTCTCACCTCCATGAGAAAATTAACTCCTTTTAAGTCACAGTACAAGTCTACCAGCCAAGAGACTATGTATCCAGTACAAGAGATCAAAAAGACATGGAAGGGTTCTCTTTTACCAGTGAATGAAACATCCAATCCTAATAACCCAAGGCAATGAGTTAGAAATTATATTCCCATTTCATTCAAGACTCTTAAGGATTTTCAGCAGACTTGTGCTCAATATGGACCAACTGTTCCTTTTATACTGTCTCTCCTTGATTCTATTTCTGGGAAAATTTTCCTTCCCTCTGTCTGGAGGATCTTAATACTTGTTTTACTAAGGATAAATATGTACTGTGGAAGACAAAATATTCAGAAAGACATCAGGACCAAGCTATTAGAAATCAACAAAATAGGGGCTGAAGAGATGGCTCAGTGGTTAAGAACACTAACTGCTCTTCCAGAGGTCCTGAGTTCAATTCCCAGCAACCACATGGTGGTTCACAACCATCTGTAATGGATCCGATGCCCTTTTCTGGTGTGTCTGAAGACAGCTATAATTAATATATACATACATACATATTTATATATATCTTTTTTTTATCTTTTTTTATAAAAAAAAAGAAATCAACAAAACAATGAACCCTTAACTTCTGAAGTGTTAGTAGGAGAAGGCATAGATAACAGTGCTAAACTGACAGACCACACAGCCCCTGAGGTTTGTGGACAAATCAACGCTTTGGTTTTTACAGGCATGGCCTAACTTACCAAATTCTGGAATAAGGACTGAAAAAAAAAAAAGTCTCTAAGATTAGATGGGGGCCTGATAAACCATATCAAGATTTTGTTTCTCATCTTCTGCAGGTGGTCAATCATCTGATAGTTGACAGGGAGGCAGGAATGTTTACTGTTAAACAACTAGCATATGAAAATGTTAATGCTACATGCCAGACTGCCAAATGTTATTTTTTTAAAGGGAGATATTATATACTCAAGTACCTTCATATACTCAAGGATTAACTCTGGCTACAACCCTCCAAGGACAGGTAATGCCTCAGCTACTGACAGACATTCAGCAAGGAGAAAAAAAGTTTCTCCTTCCTTTTCTTATACATTATATGAATGCTTTCTGCTAAAAATAATAAAATGCTACAAGATCTGTTTACAAAAATAAAAATTGGATTCTTTAAGCTTGTATTCCTTATTAAAAGAAATTAAAATTTTTGTTAAATACTTTAAATGACTTAGCATTGGCTTTAACTATTTTATGTCCCTGTAAAATATTAAAAAACAGTGCTCCTACATACATACAAGTCTATTCAGAAATTTTGCCAAAAGTTTGATATAACCCCTATCATAGACATTCTTTAAAACCCTCAGGGTGCTGGGCAGTGATGGCTCACGCCTTTAATCCCAGCACTTGGGAGGCAGAGGCAGGCAGATTTCTGAGTTCGAGGCCAGCCTGGTCTACAGAGTGAGTTCAAGGACAGCCAGGACTACACAGAGAAACCCTGTCTTGAAAAACCAAATAAATAAATAAATAAATAAATAAATAAATACCCTCAGGGTTTATCTTTTGTAAAGAGATAATGGACAAATGTTATTTAAAAACAAAGGAAGGGGAGCATTGTATGGCTACTCCACATAATATTTTGTCTTCCATATATACAGTACTTTTTTTTTTTTAATTTGGAGAATGGTCTTACTTCTGTGGAACACCTCTGAGTCCTTCCAAAAAAATTCAATGTCACAATCCTTTGGAGAGATATTTTGTCTGGCCAATTGAATGTTCCAGATCCAGTAAGTCACTAGAGCAGAGGCTGTTTGTTTTTTCTCAGGGTGCTAAAAAGTCAGTGTAAATACTTGAAAAACTTATGACGCATGCCTCTCAAGGCAAGTAAGCCAAGCCAACTCCATGGTTCCCTGCAACTTTTAACTTAATAAATCATAAGGGAAATGAGATATTATTATTACTTATAAAGAGCAAGTAGAGACAGGCATGGTACTATATGCCTGTAATCCTAGCAGAGGGAAGCTAAAGCAGAAGCCTGAACTTAAAAACCTGTCTCAAAAAAATATATAACTGGAAAGAAGGCTCAGTGGTTAAAAACACTTACTGTTCTTGCAGAGAACCCAGTATCCACATGGTGACTTATACCACTCATAGGCATGCACACAGTTTATATACACAATACATTCAGGTTGAACACTTATACACATAAAATAAATCCAACAGCAAGCAATGGGAGATTTCTAGGGTATTTAAAGATCATTTAATTCACTGGATCACAGCCGGGCGATGGTGGCGCACGCCTTTAATCCCAGCACTTGGGAGGCAGAGGCAGGCAGATTTCTGAGTTCGAGGCCAGCCTGGTCTACAGAGTGAGTTCCAGGACAGCCAGGGCTACACAGAGGAAACCCTGTCTCGAAAAAAACAAAAACAAAAACAAAAACAAAAAAAACAAAAACAAAAACAAAAACAAAAACAAAAAAAATCACTGGATCACAAAGGAAAACATGAGTAAAGGAAAGCCAATCAGAACAAAGAAAGAGACTAGCATTGGGGGAAAGATAAAAAAGCATAACAGAAGGAGTTGAGTATGAATGACCTCTATAAAAATGTAATAATCTCATTATATATAATCATATATGCTAATAAAAACATTAAAACAATTTAAAAAAAAAACACACACCTAACTTTCAAAAATATAAGCACTTAATTTCCTGACATGTCTCTGTATGTGTGTGTATGTGTAAGCCAGGTCAACTTGTAGGAATCAGTTCTCTTTCTTCCTTTTCCTCCCTCGGGAACCTCCTTTCTCTCTCTCCCTAGTACTGGATTTAGAAGTCTGGCTTTTTACATGTGTTCTGGGGATCAAACTCAGGTTCTCAAGTTCATATGGCAAGCATTTTACAAACTGAGCTATCTCCCCAGTCACCAGAACTCACCTTATCAAAGTTATGTAATTCAGTGGGTTGTTTGTTTCAGAATATTCACTAAGTTATACAATTCGCCACCACTAATTTTGGTGTCCCTCTGGAGCTGTACACCTTGTGTTCTTGAGACAGGATCTTTCAATGAGACTTGGAGCTGCCTCACAGGTTAGGACAGGCTGACTGACCAGTAAGCCTCAGGGATCCTTCTGTCTCTGTCTCCCAATAATGGGATTGAAGGCCTTGTACTTGAGTTCTAGGAATCAAACTCAGATCCTTGTGTGTGCACAGCAAACAAGCATTTGGCCAACTAAGCCATCCCCATTTGTCAACTTTTGACAGAGGCATGATTCATTGTGCTCAGCCCCATTTTCAAATTTTAAGAGACTTTAAAGGCCAACAAGATGGCCTGTCACTAAGCCTGAGTTCAATTCAGAATCCACAAGTTAGAAGAACAGAACCAACTCCCTAAAAATTGTCCACTGACCTCCACAGACACACTGTGTTATTTGCATATATGCATTCTCCCTCCCCCACCAAAATAAAAATGTAACAAAAATAAAGTAGATTTGAAGTATATTACAAATAGTAATACAGGGGATAGAGAGATGGCTCAGCAGCTAAGATTATGTTAAGTTAATGCTCTTCCTGAGGACCTGTGAGTTCAGATCTCAGTACCTACATCAGGCAGCTCACAGCTACTTGTAACTCCAGCTACAGAGATCCAACATTTCTGATTTCCATGGATATGCACAGATGTGAAAAAATTCACATAGACATATACACATAAAAATAAATATTAAAAAATAAATTACAGGGGGATGGAGGGATGGCTCAGCAGTTAAAGAGTGCTGGCTGCTCTTCCAGAGGATGCTGGTTAATTCTCAGCATGCATATGGCAGCTCACAACTGTAACTTATGTCCAGAGGAACCAACATCCTCACACAGACATACATGCAGTCAAAACACCAATACTCATAAAATAAAAATTAAAAATTACATATATAGATATAGATTAGCTTTATAGTAGCCTATAAAACATTTGTATAATTTAAAAAATTAAATCTGAAATTTACCGAGATATTATGTATAAAATAAACTAAAATAAAATAAGAATTCAGCTACTATTTCAATGAAATGACTTTTACTATTTTAAATTTAAAGCTTAAAACTGATGTCAGGTCTATAAAATTGAGATTAAGCCCAGCTAGCTTCCCAGAAATGTATTTCCATGCTACTAGGTAAACACTAGCCCTGAGCTGCACATCTACCCCAGTCTTTCAGAAATCTAAAACAGGAATTTACTGTGACAAATCTTATAAATTTGTTAGTTTATAAATTGTAAACTACCTGAAATACTCCTTACATACAAGTAAAATGATTATTAATAATCAGTAAGAATAACCAAGTTTGGAATCTACTCATTTAGCTAGTTTAGAGGTCTTATTTTGATTTTTACCAGTTTACTTACCCAAATGCAATGCTTCCTGGTACCTCTTGGTATCAAAATACAAAGACACCAGCCTTGCCTAGGAAAGAGAATAGGCATTGATTACAGGGAACAAGGGGAAAAGCCACAGAAAGAAATCAAAGGTTGATATTCACAGAACACTTACTGTTCTATGCAAGATTTGATGATAACATCAAGTTGAACACAACAACTGAACTCAGCCCAGCACTATTTCTTACTATGGCCAAATGACTTAACTATACCACAGCACTGCTTATCTTCTATACCAAAATAGCAAAAGTACCTCAAAACTTCGAGAAGAAATCAAAATAATTTAAAGGGAAATCACCAAGCATGGTAGCTCACATCTATAAATCCAGAATTCAGAGAGACTGAAATGAAAAAGTTTGCCAAAGGTCTGAAGCCATCCTGAGCTGTAGAATAAGACAATGTTGCTAAAAACAGGAGGGAGGGAGGGAGGGAGGGAGGGAGGGAGGGAGGGAGGGAGGGAGGGAGGGAAGGATGGAAGGAAAGAGGAAAAGAGGGAGGGAAGGAAAAAACAAGGGAAGGAGGGAGGGAGGGAACTTCTAGCAGGGACATTCCTGTAACTGGAAGCACTGTCAAGAACCCTCAAGTGACAGAGTGGTACTACTTACACTTGCATTGCATCTCATCTAACTACAGATCTGAAGCCAATGTTAGTAGACACCTACCTCCAATGCTTGGCGTAAAAAAGTTCTTTTCTCTGATTTGGCCCATTCGATGCACTCTAAACATAGCTCAACCTGCCAAGAGAGACATACATGTAACATGATGCCCTTACCTTCTTCCAACTAAGCACAATTAGAAGCAGGAAAGCTCTAACTCCCTTCTTTCATATCCCCCATGTTATTCACAGTCCGTAGGATGCTGGTCCATGAGATCTCAAAATGTAATGCTTACGCTGTAATCAAGAAGCAACTTGGCTTTTAAAAATTATATTCTTTGGCCCTGGCATGCACACCTTTAGTTCCAGCACTTGGGAGAAAGTAGCAGGCAAATCCCTATGAGTTCCAGGCCAGCCAGCCTGGTCGACATAGTGAGTTCCATGCCAGTCAGGGAAATACAGAGACCCTGACTGACTTAATAACAAAAAAAAAAAACATTCTTTGGAAAAAGCTTCGTCTTTTACCTTCCTACTAGATATTCAGAATTTTTAACACATAGTCCTGGAATGTCTATTTTTATGACATTGTAGGTGTCTTTAAAGCACATAAAACACAACTGTATAGTAAACACTGTGACTATGCTAGTAAAAAGAAGAAAAACTCCACACACACAAAATGCCTCATTCCTAACAGCTGGGAGGCTCAAAACATCTAGCTCACTCCTTCTCCTAAACACTATTATCATTCACACAGAAAAACAAATACAGTAAACTTAGTTTATATTAAAGGGGAAGATAGGGATTAGAGAGATGGCTCAGCGGTTAAGAGCACTGACTGCTCTTCCAGAGGACCTGAGTTCAATGCCCAGCAATCACATGGTGACTCACAGCCATCCGATATCATCTTCTGGTGTGTCTCAAGACAGTGACAGTGTACTCACATAAATAAAATAAATCTTTTTTTAAAAGGTTGCTAATAAGACTACAAGGCGATAAAGGAGAAACTGAACTTTCTGGAGAACTGCTAATGCAATGGGTTCTTTTGTAAATTCAAAGTTCTTCTGAGAGATGCTGTGAGAGAGCAAACTGAAGGGAATAATCTAACATGAGGAGACTGACAAACAACACTGAGACAATTCACTAGGACTAGGCTAATGCATTCTAACCAACTCCTCACTGAAGCCCCCTGGTGGCTACTTAATCTCCAATGCTAAATACAAGTGATCTCCACAGAACAAAAACTAAACTAAAAGCAAGCCAGTCACAACCTAAAGAGTTCTGCAGTATGTTATAAAAAGCAAATTCAAGATTTATTCATGATATGGATAAACTGAAAATATTCTGAAATTTTTTTCTGTGTTTCCAAGACAGAGTTTCTTTGTGTAGCCTTGACTACTCTAGAACTAGCTCTATAGACCAGGCTGTCCTCCAATTCAGAGAGGACAATCCACCTGCCTCTGCTCCTGAGTACTGGAAGTAAAGGCATACGCCACCACCACCTGGCTGTTTTGAATATTTTTAACAAGAAAAATACAATAGTCTTAAGTCATATATAACTTGTGGGGCTAAGAAAATAGAGTGCTTTTCCAAATAACACAAATGAATGCTGAGAAACTAGGTACATCCCTCTATACTATGTTGTACTTCAATAAATACTCCAAGGGGTTGAAGAGATGGCTCAGCAGTTAGGAGCACTAGCTGCTCTTCAGAGGACCCAAGTTCAATTCCCAGGACCCACATGTGACTCCAGTTCCAGGGGGAACTAATACCCTCACATGTGCAGGCAAAACATCAATGCACATAAAATAAAAAACTCCAAAATAGTCCTAAGCAAGAGACAGCTGAGTCTACTCTAGCATCTCACCCACCTTCATTTCCCTGATAGTCCAGACGTTAAGCTATTTTCACAAGGTCATGTATCAGCTTTCCCTGCCCCAGAGTTCTTTCTGCTTTAACCAGGACTTCAGTTAAGGTCACTACAGACACTCTCCTAGAACAGTCTCTGTGCCTTACAAATGAATTTGAAATCTATTTTCAATTACTGAGTATATTGGTTTGCTTTATCTATGATAATAATTAAGAAACCAGTGCCAGTCTCAGAGGAAAAAAATTTAAATATCATGGAGCTTGCTACATACTTATTTTGTCTCCTTCCACTATGTGGATACCAAGGATGGATATAAGATTATCAGGCTTGGCAGCAGGCATCTTTACCAGATAAGCCATTTCACCAACCCCTCCCTCCTGTATTATTGATACAAAGCTCTTTAACACAAGTCTAGCTCCCTAAACAATATTCTCAGACTTCCTCAGGCCTCAACAGTACTCAAACAATGAGCCATCTATGCCTTTCTTCTTTATGTTTTCACATTACCAGAGAATTTTAAAGAACCAAGAATAAACACTGTATCAATTTCCCCACAACAAAAACTTTTGAGTCATCTAGACAAGGAAAGGTGAGGTATATTCATATGTCCATTAAATAAACCCCTATCTAGGGGCTGAAGAGACGGCTAATCAGTTAAGAGCACTGGCTGCTCTTCTAGAGGACCCAAGTTCAATATTCAGCACCTTCACAGGGGCTCACAACTGTCTAACTCCAGTCCCCAAGGATTCAACAACCTCTAATAACTTCTGAGGACACAACCTGGTGCACAAACACACACTACACAAAACATCCATACATATAAAATCATTAAGTTAAAAAAAAAAAAAAGCCTCGCAGTGCAGTGGTGGCACACGCCTTTAATCCCAGCACTTGGGAGGCAGAGGCAGGCGGATTTCTGAGTTCGAGGCCAGCCTGGTCTACAGCGTGAGTTCCAGGACAGCCAGGGCTATACAGAGAAACCCTGTGTGTGTGTGTGGGGGGGGGGGGGGGCTCAGATCTTAATTCAAGAAAATATTTTCTGAACACCCAAGGCCTGATATTCCTTCTCCTTCAAGTACTAATTATGTAATTCCTTTAAGACAAACTACTCTTAGGGGCCAGAAAGAGAGCTCTGCTGTTAAAGACAACTGGCAGCTCTCAAAGGAGACCTGGGTTTGGTTCCCAGCACCTACATGGCACTTCACAATGGCCTGTAATCCCAGTTTCAGGGGATCTAACATTCTCATCTGAGCTCTTCAGGCACTGAACACACATAGTGCACATATGTACATGCAGGCAAGACACTTATGCACATAAAACAAATCTAAAAAAAAAATGTTAAATAATCATAGAATGTGACGTGTACTGGGAATGAGAAAAGCCTTGAGTTACCTCCAGGTATAGTTCCTGAGTGAAACTATGATAAAGATGATAAGGCAAATGCATAATTCAGAAATATAACATGTATAAAATACAATGTGGGTCACTGAAGAAGTTAAGATCACATCAACATTAACAAGAAAAGATGTCCAAGAAAGTAAACCTGAGACAGGACTACAGAAGGAAACCGCACATGAGGAGCAGATAGGTTCTCAGCAAACCAAGCCCAAAACAGAACCCAGAAAGGGGAGCTCAGGGTGCTGTAGTGCTGTGTGGTCCAGAAAGCCATGAATTACCTAAAGCCGACAGTGCAGAGCCACTGAAGGCTTAAGCAAGAACAGAAAAGATACAAAATTTTTAGAATGCTAGTAGGTAAAATATCTTTGAAAGTAAGCCAGGCAGTGTTGGTGCACACCTTTAATCCTAGCACTCAAGAGGTAGAGGCACACAGATCTCTTGAGTTCAAGGCTACAGTAAGATGGTTTCCAAAGAAAACAAGAAAATCCAAAAAACAAAACAAATTTTAAAAAAAGACAAAATAGCTAAAAAGAAAACTAATATAAAGCCAGGCGGTAATGGGGCACGCCTTTAATCATAGCACTCAGAAGGCAGAGGCAGGCGGGTCTCCTCAGTTCTAGACAACACATAGAAACGCTGTAGAAGAAAGAAAGAAAGAAAGAGAGAGAGAGAGAGAAGGGAGGGAGGGAGAGAGGGAGGGAGGGAGGGAGGGAGGGAGGAAGGGAAGGAGGAGGGGGAGAGGGGAAAGAAGAAGAAAAGAAAAGGTTGAGGAAGGCAAGGAGAAAGTATGGAAGTCAGGTGTGGTAGCACATGCCTATAATCCAGAGAGCTGTCCTCTGACCCCCACACATGCATCACAGAACATGGGCACACACACAAAGTAGAATTTTTTTAATAGCAAATAACCTATAACCCACAAAAACTATCAAAAAAATCCAATCAATGGAATAGCCAGGATTTTTTAAATAAAAGTTAAACTGCTAATTGTCAAAAAAAAAAGTTTTTACTAAACACTGAAGTTACACACACATACAAACATGACAAAATGCAGCCAGGTATGGTAGTGCACGCCTCTAATGGCAGCACTTGGAAAGCTACAAGAGAATTTCAAGTTTCACACCAGCCTGAGCTATGAGAGCCTGATTCTGAAGAACAAATGAGCCCGGCATGGGCAATCCTAGCACTCGGAAAGCAGATGCAGCAAGATCTCTATTGGTTTGAGGCCAGGCTGGCATACCTAACAAATTCCAGACCAGTCAGGACTACACAGTGAGACATCTCTAAAAAGGACAAATTAATTATTTAATTTTTCTACAACATGCCTGAGTACTTCCTTTTACTCTAAGAAAAGGAAGAAAGGTCATTAATTGGCGAAATGAACAACTACAATGGACAGAAACAGAGAGAGAGCCCAGACATGGAGCCGTATAACAAAGGCCAGTAAGTCCCATTATCAAATAAAGAGCACCAAGTTATGAGCTGAGAACTTCCACAAAGGACTAAGGATTAAAGGCCTGGTAGCGTATGATTTCTCTGAATCCCAGGCCAGTCTGGGTCAGCATAGTGAGTTCCAGTTTAGCCAAGGATACATAGTGAGACTGTCTCAAAAAACAAAAAACAAAAACAAACAATCAAAAAAGACTGAAAAAAATTATTTTTAACCTAAAAAGTTCAAAGTAGCTGGGCAGTGGTAGCGCACGCCTTTAATCCCAGCACTTGGGAGGCAGAGGCAGGCGGATTTCTGAGTTCGAGGCCAGCCTGGTCTACAGAGTGAGTTCCAGGACAGCCAAGGCTACACAGAAAAACAGTCTCAAAAAAACAAAAAAACAAAAAGAAAAAGAAAAGAAATTCTACTTCAGACCAAAGATGAACTCATGAATACAAAGCACAATTTAGAAAACAAGTTTAATACTTGGTAAAAAACTAAATAAATAAAAATTTTAAAAAACACATTTCTAAAAAGTACATTTCTTTAATTCACCAAATAACTATAATACTTTGATTCAAAAACATTTTATCTAAATATTATCTATTTTTGAGCTACTATCATAAACCAGAAACAAGGAAACTGAAGAGTTCAAATAAAGGTGACAGCTTGGCTTCCTCAGAGTGGGGCTGGAGAGGTGACTCAGCGGTACAGAGCCCACACTGTTCCTGTAGAGGACCTGAGCTCCGTTCCCAGCACCACATAATGGTTCACTACCATCCATAGGACTAGTTCCAGGGCATCTGATGCTCATTTCTGGCCTCAAAGCGCACCAGACACATATGTAGTACATATACATACATGCAGGCAAAACACTAATACACATAAATAAGTAAATAAATAAATAAATCTAAAAAAATTAAAAAGCATCAAAGCAAGAAAACAGACTTAACAAAATGTAATTCCAAAGTAGGATCCATGTGTCCTGGATTTCTGGAATCCCTCACTCAGTCCAATATACTACTGTGGAATTTTGTTTTTACCTGCAAGTTCACCTAAGATGTGTAGATAATCAGACATATAAGCAACTGGCAATTCCAGCCCCTGACTTTATGTATTATCATATATCTAATATATTATCTGTCTTCCCTCTTAAAATGTAATCTTCATGAGAGTATTGCTGTATTTTTTTGACTTTATCCCTACTGGCTATAGTATTACTATAGGCACTCAGTAAATACTGGTTCCAGAGAGGACCTCTTTTGAACAGCTCAAAGTCCAGTTTAAACTTGTAAGTAACATGTATAAAAACACCAGTCACTTCCCAACACATGAAACACAACAGATGGATGCTCACCCCTTAATAAAGGCACGTAAGCCATACAAAACATACAAGAAAAGATGCCACAAGGCTTAACTGGTACTCATAAGAAACTTTGTGACACAAGATGAAAGGTACCACAGACACAGAAAACATTACAAAGGTGTGGCAATACAATACCTCAAAGACAAGAATCAGTTTGTGACCCTGATGTAATGAGGATTCCAGGGACCACTGACAATCTCCACTTACAAAGCAAAGCATGGAACAGACTCAAAGTATCAAATGCCCTGTAACAAAGAGAAACTGACATGATAAGTCCTGAGCATCCTCCCAGCTGTCCCTTCCACACAGCACTACAGTGAAGCAGCAGGCATCCCTCACTGAAACAAACACACTTCTTTCCACACTATCTGCTTCCTGTCATTAACATAATAACTTACCTCCTGCCCCGTAGCTGCTTCCATATCTAGAAACAGATCAAGAAGAGACCGAACCAGACGAGCTGCTTTAGCTTTACTGATGGAATTCAAGAAAGGTCGGACATACTTCAGGAGTCCTCCAAGCTCTGTGTGGATGGCAATTCAGAAAATAAAATGTAATATTAGAAACAAAAATCTTCATTTAAAAAGCTGGGCCTCAAGGGCTTAAGGTGCTTGCTGCTAAGTCTGATGGCCTACCTTAGACCCCTGGACCCAATTCCTGCCAATTGTGTTTTAAGCTCCATACAAGCACATGGCATGCATGTATTCCCCCAAATAGACACAAGTAAATACATTAATAAATGTTTTTAAAAACTCCATTAAACTCTATTTAAGAAAACTGAGCCACTATAATAAAAATCATACCTGGTTTCAGTCTAATGGAACACACAATTCCCATCAAAGCCAGGTGTGGTGGTAGGTCACACCTGTAATCCTAGCACTTAAGCAGGAAGCACAAGAATTATTGTGACTGTGAGGCCAGTTACATAATGAGTTCCAAGTCTACAGTATGAGATGCCGTCTTAATTTTTTTAACTCACAGCAGGTAATAGAACACCAACAACGTTATCAGCTACAAAGGTTGTACTCCACTCCCACTTATTCTCTGGATCACTGTGAAAACCTGGGAAAGGCCCATCTGCATCATTTATCCATTTAAATGAAAGAAACACAGCAAAGTGTTTCTGTTATCAAGAAGACTTTTATAAAACAGGCAACCAGCAAATATCAAGTCACAAGGGTCTTTTCACCCTCCAAATCTATGCCTTAGCAGTTTCCCTCAGACAGAGGTTTCCAACTCCAGGCTTCTAAAGTGTCCCTGTGCAGCCTTTCAGCAATAACCCTTCTTTGCCACAGTGAGATCAGGATGACTCGTCCTTAATAAGTTTCATTATACACTTTAAAAATTCCTCACAAATCTCCAAAACCTAAGTCTGAATTAATGACTTAAACAGCTGTCCATCACAGAGAACCCATCTCAAAAAAATCAACCAAACATAAAGCTTTCTTCTCCCTTTTAAAAGAAAGAGGGCAGTTCAGGAAATCTAAGGGAGTGACTTTAGTAGCAATAGAGAGGTGCTTGTTAAACAAGAAAAATTAGACAACGCTTTGTTTTGTTTTGTTTTGTTTTGTTTTGTTTTGTTTTTCAGACAGGGTTTCACTATGTAGCCCTGGCTGTCCTAGAACTCAATCTGTAGAGCAGGCTGGCCTCAAACCTCAAGGATCCACCTGCCTCTCCTTTCCAAATACTGGGATTAGAGATGTGTGTCACCACCACACATGTTTTTAGGATTTATTTTTATTGTTTTTAATTACGTGTGTGCACCTGCAAATAAGAGCAAATGTCCTTAGAGGTCAAAGACCAAAGAACTCAAGACGCCCTTAGAGCTAGAGTTACAGGTGGTTGTGAGTGGTGAAAATCAAGCTTGGGTCTTCTGAGACAATAACAAGCATTCTTTACTGAGCCATCTCCAACCACCAGAAAATGCTTGAACTAAACAAGAAGTATTTTGGGAATGTAGGTTGAAGCAATTCTAGTACCAGTGTCTCTTTAATATTCTCTAATTGTAGACTCATCCTCCTGAGAACTCTAATTCAGGGCAAGCAAACTTTGCCCTCCAGAAAACAGAAATTGTGTCCTTGAAACCCTCATCTGCTGAAGTCAGATGATGCACGGCACTATGTGAGGTGCTAAAGGAGAGCTACACAGAATGGAAACGCTCATCCCTTCACTCCCCAGGACTGACTTGATTCCCAATGTCTAAGACTTCTTGCTATTTTGCGATATCATTTATGCTCATATATTCACTATGAGCCCACTTTCAAGGTGCCTTCATGCCAGAAGTCCACCTGAGTATCTCCTAACCTCCATAAATTCTATATAGCCCTTAGAGGCTCAGCTAAGGAACTACTGAGTCTTCCATACAAACACCAGTCAACAGTAAATTTTTTTCTCTTCAAATTCCTTCTTGTGCCCTTCTCTCTGATTCCATTCTCTCTTGTTCACCATGAGTCGAACAGTTCTGTTCAACGTGTGCCCTTCCTACTACAACAATCGAAAGCTATGGAACAACTGGCAAAACAAATCCCTCTTGCCCTTAGGGGGAAAAAAAAAAAAATTCCTAGCCCCGGCCGGCGGTGGTGGCGGACGCCTTTAATCCCAGCACTTGGGAGGCAGAGGCAGGCAGATTTCTGAGTTCGAGGCCAGCCTGGTCTACAGAGTGAGTTCCAGGACAGCCAGGGCTACACAGAGAAACCCTGTCTCGAAAAACAAAAAACAAAACAACAACAACAACAAAAAAAAACAAACAAACAAACAAACAAAAAAAGAAGATTCCTAGCCCCATACGGAGTGCCCCAGCACTAGGAAGTAGGATCCCAATGAGTGAGTTCAAAACTCCACAGTGAGTTTGGCACATCGCCTGAACTACGGAGAGATATCCTGTCTACACGCATGCATGCATATACATACACACACACAATACTGTATTTATGCAAGTTTTAATTATTCTATACAAGCATGGCTTGTTCCTGTAGAGGCTGGAGGATTACCTTACTCCACTATTGAGACACATACGCCCCTAGTTTATGATGGCTTTATTTATTTATAGAACTAGTCTGACACAATAATCTTTCTTCCATATTTTTCTATTAATGTTTGATAACTGTGATTTTAGTGACTTAATATGTTCAAAAAGCAGCCTACTCCAATCTTGATCAAAGAATTTTTTGAAACAAATCTGTATCTTTTTTTTAGCAAATTGTATTTCCTTCCACTGTCTTCCAATATTTTAAGGTAACTATCATTCACATTTCCTCAACCTTCCTGTTCTAAAAGCTAAAAGATCGATCATTACTGTTTCAAATTTTCCTCCAGTGTCCCTGTTTCCAATGACTTATCCCCTTAGTCACTTTCCTGTGGGGAGCTGACAGAAGGTGGCTATCACCCTCGCAGCCATCTTGAGCCATATACCCTGACAAGAGACTTGATTACATTAGCCTACAACAGCTGAGCACATTCTGATAACATCTTTTTTTTTTTTGGTTTTTCGAGACAGGGTTTCTCTGAGTAGCCCTGGCTGTCCTGCAACTCACTCTGTAGACCAGGCTGGCCTCGAACTCAGAAATTCGCCTGCCTCTGCCTCCCAAGTGCTGAGATTAAAGGTGTGCGCCACCACTGCCCGGCAGCAAACTTTTGTGAAAAGCCAGACAGTAAATATCTTTAGTTTTGCAAGGTTATATGGTCTTAGATGGTAGCAGCTTATAAATGACTCCACTGCAATACAAAAACAGTTATAAACACAGAAACAGATGTGACCATATTCAATTAAACTTTGTTTGCAAAGGCAGATGGCATGTCCCCTGCAAATTTACTAGTTTTGAAGGTGAGATTGGAATATTCTGTTCAAAATAACCCAGTTTTAATTAAAATCTAATTAATCACCTATCCTAGATCATTAATTTCATTTTGTAGTAATTTTTGTTTGCTTATTTTCTTTTGTTTTGTTTGGGACAGGGTTTCTCTTTGTAGCCCTGGCTGCACTGGAACTCACTCTGCAGAGAGGCTATCCTGGAACTCATGGAGTTCCTGCCTCTGCCTACCAAGTGCTGGAATTAAAGGCATGCACCTTTAAGATAACTTATACTATCTTGCTTGATCTTCCATGTATTAGCTTTCTAAAAGGTGGAATAACATTTGCTAGCTCGGTGTTCATATACTTTGCCCTCCATGATTTCCCTGATTAAGTGGTTCTGCATTCACATCTGCTAGTACTCCTTTGTCGTCAACAAACAAAACTGTCAGAGCCAAGAGAAACAAACTTAGAAGGACCATGTTCTCTCTCTTCTCTCACCTACCTTGTCTTTAATTCTTTCTGATGTTATTTCTATCTTTTCTGTTTGAAAATCATTTTCCTTCCTAGAAAAGGCAGAAGTGAAAATGAACTAAGAATTCTGCCTGTCACTAGTATTTGCTAGCATCATTTTCTAAGTACTAATTATTCTCACCTTAACAGAGGAACAAATGATCTGATCTTATTTTAAATCTCCTTTCCTATTTTAATCAATTAGTATTGAGTGTTCATTCTTAGATACACTTATTTTCTTTCCATGTTTGCATATTTCTTTAATTTCTGAAAATCATATTCCTAATTTCATTGGAATTATCTGCAATTAATGATCAGATTCTCCTTCTTAGAATCTAACAAACTCAGCAGACTCTTTTTTCAAGTTTTCCAAGAAAATTTACACAGACCCTGAGCTTAGGCATCTTCTTTGCTAATGTTCAAAACTACTCTCAATCACTACTATACATCATACCTTATGTAATCCATTAACCTCCTAGTACTATTCCCACCAGCAATCGATCCTATCGTAAACTTCTCAGGCAGGGTACTTAGCACAGTACTAGGTAACTATGAAATGCACGATAATGAAAAATTGGAGATTAAGGGAATAGACATGTTTTCAAAGCTAAAAGTCAACAGATCTATCAAATAATTATTGCATAGATAGGTAAATACAACAAGCTTCAAGTACTCCTTATGATTTCTAGTCTGTGAATGCTGACCACTAAGAATCAAACTGTCTTAGAAAAGTAGTCTAGAAGTGTTTTTAGAAACTATAATATTTCACCTATAAAATTCCAGCAAGTGGCCAGGTGTGGTACCACACACCTTTATGTAGACAAAGACAGGCAGATCTCTGCAGATTTAAAGCCAGCCTGTTCCACCATAGTAAGTTTCAGGACATCAAGAGCAACACAGAATGTCACTATCTCAAAGGGAAAAAAATATCCAACGAGTAAAGCATTATACTGCCTAACTAATCATATATCTGAGAGGCAAGAATGAAGGAGAAAGGCATGAAATGGGGTTTCGGTACCTCACTAGAAAAACATTACTGAAACACTAACTGTATATATTAGATACAAGGTTGTTTTTATTGTTTTCTTGAGACAGGTTCTCACTATATAACCCTGACTATCCTAGAATTCACTACATAGACCAGGTTAGTCTCACACTTACAAAGATCAGCCTGCCTCTGCCTCCCAAGTGCTGAATAACAGGCATGAACCACTTACATCTTTACTTAACTTTCTACTAATTGAGGCAGTAATTTAAAAGATAAATGATCATTAGTTGCAAAAGATCTTAGTTTGTAAGGCCAAGATTTTCTTAAGATTGATTTATTTCTTTTATTGTATACACTGTCACTGTCTTCAGAGACACTAGAAGAGGGCATTGGATCCCATTACAGATGGTTGTGAGCCACCGTGTGGTTGCTGGGAATTGAACTTAGGACCTCTGGAAGAGCAGTCAGTGCTGTTAACCACTGAGCCACCTCTCCAGCCAAGTTTAAGAACTTTTGTTATACTATCTCCACCATTCTCTTGGCTTACTAAACTAAACTAAACTTACATAAACTTAAAAAAAAAAAGAGAGAGAGAGACTTATGAGGTGACTTAGCAGAACTCACTTCACTCTAATCAAATAAATTCTAATTTCACTTTAACTTCTTTTATTATTTATTTATGCTATATGCATGAATGTATATCTGCGCACCATGTGCATGTCTGGTGCTCTTGGAGGTCAGAAAGGGGCATCAGATCCCCTGAGACTGGAGTTACAGACAGTTGTGAGCGACTATGTGGGTGCTAGGAACCAAATCCTGGATCCTCTACAAGAGTACCAAGTGCTCATAACTCTTGAGCCATCTATTCAGCCCCTCTGAGTTCACTTTAAAGTGACACAAATTACCCATTTTAAGTTAAACAAGCTTATGATATTATTACTTTATTGGTCATCATCCATCTATCTTCTCAACCCAACCAGCTAATGGTTCAATTACCACTTGGATGTCTGGACAACAATATGCAAAAGTACCAGGTACCAAAGAAGTCACCTTAGGAAGGCACTATTTAATGTCTTTACTCATTCTACATCAGAAAAAAGGGAGTCACTTGGATACAAACTCTGCAGCCATTTTTCAAGTGAAGGGCCTAAAGTCACTCTCTTTAAAGATACTAGAACTAGTCAATGAGGAACTAGTCTTGCTGAAGACTGCTGCTGTAGACAGGTAAGGAAATACAATGAGAACTCAAAAACAAAGAACAAATCGCAGATTACCATAGTCCAACAAAAACAGGACTTTCCCGCACCTGTAGAATAAAATTCTACACTTGTGCTTCAAACCTGAAGATCAAGTTATCAGGAAAATAAAACTGAATTCCACAAATGAACTGAGTGTTAGATACCGTCTCGTGTTCTGAGAGACACTCCATCTGGCGTTTCAGACAACAGCATTAAAGGTACAATCCATTTGTAAGACTTACCAGCAGCTTGTCCAGTCTTCGCCAGGAGAGACCCCAGTTCAAGGATGCTCTGCTCTTTGACCTGGACTGCCTCCTCATCATTTTCCTGAATGTCACGCTTCACTAAGAAAAGAAAATGAACTCTTAAAATTATGATAAAATGAAGCGAGGGAAATTCACCCTTACAAGACCATTATGAACTCTAGCCTATTCTCCAAATGAAACTAGCAAACAAATAAGGGCAAAAAAAAAAA
>JANHMN010000002.1:39891223-39908855 GCA_030674055.1 Rhabdomys pumilio
AAAAAAAAAAAAAAAAAAAAAAAAAAAAAAAAAAAAAAAACCTTTAAAGTAAAATGACCAAACATCTATAGGATATGCCTCATATTAATAGTAAAAGAAATAGATTCTTCACTTTAAGTATGCCTTTTTAATCAATCCCTTAGAATTCACCTCACCCACTAACACTTGAAATTTCTATTGTGCTTGCTTAAAGTAAAATTAAAGTAAATACTTCCCAGTTATGAGTCCCATGCTAGTAACTGTGTTGTATTAAGATATTTTTTTAAAACATGCCTGTGCATTCACCTATCACAAACTAAAATCAAATTAAAGTTATTGATTACTATAAAGCAAGTCTTTCAATAAACTTTAAATCTACAAAAAGCTTTAGCTGAAGGACTGTATCAAGAATAAGCAATTCTATAAATCCTCCCAGAGAAGCTCCTATCAAAGCTTCAGTCACACTCAGGAGAGACTGCTGCCTCACAATGGATTCAGGTCCTGTTAAAGTAACTTTTTATCTGTCCTACTTTCAACTGTTAATAATTATTCAACTGCTTGAACCTCAAATAGGCTTTCCAAAGTTTGCTGTGCTTATTTTGGTGACCATGACTAGTTACCAATGCTCTAAAAAAGCATCATGACTTGACAAAATCCAAGATTTTGATACTTCATGATGGACTCTGGAAAAAGTAACGCTGTCACCCACCATGACTCAAGCTTGCTCTAACACGGAAGCTTGCAGGGGACTCTTAAGTATAGTGAGCAACCACTACTTTTTTTCTTTTTCTTTTTATAGTATCTGTATTTCACTTTTCTTTAGAGGCCCCCCCCTTATTTGTTTGGTAGCTTCATTTGGAAAATAGGCTAAAGTTCATAATGGGTTTTATAAAGGTGACATACTCTAATGGCAATGTTTATCAGTAATTTCTACTTTCTGAAAGGCAAACAAATTAGGCGCACACGCACACACAGGCGCGCGCGCACACACACACACACACACACACACACACACACGCACACACGCATGCACACACACACACACACACACACACACACAATCCTCATGCTCCTCAGATTAGTTCTAAATATTAGCATGTGATCACAAAAAAAATATCTTTGTAAAAACAACCGGATGCTCTGGTACTCTGTGCTAAAACTGACATGATCAGAACTTCAAAATAAAACACTCCATAATATAATTCCTTCAAAATGCACTGTGATCTCCATCTCCTCTCCTTTCCAGTATCCCCAAAGATAAGGACATCAAGCTTGTTGACACTGTCCTTTCTTGGTACAAGTCTTGAGTACTGAAATTTAACAAACTCAGTAAGTTACCATAAGTATCAACAATCCTGGAAGTCCCTCATATACCTGCATTCACAAACTACTTGTTGATCCAATCCGAATCATCCCAGGCTACATTTAAAAGATCACATTATCACAAGAGGAAGCTCATTCCCTAACTGAACCCTTCAGGACTGAATATTAAAAGGCCTTCTCTGCCATCATCCATTTGTTTCTGTTCATACCTGAATCCCAGTAGAAAGCGAACGGCTGGAGTATCCTATTTCAACTTTCTTGTTGCCTTCAGGTTTAAGACAATCACTATGGTGTTAAATTTTTCTTTTTCTCCAGCAATGCGCGGCCCGCCGCTTCCAAAAAGTTCCCTGAACAACAGACTCTCAGAACTAACTTCAACCCCTACTGGGAAAAATTAGTCACCTCCTGTCCCGGCGGTCCCACTCCGAGGACTCCGCCTCACCGTCTACACCGGACAGAGGATCGTCTCGGCCACCTCTACCAAATACAAATCTGAAGTGTGTGGCACTCCTCAACTTCCCACACCCAAAAAGTGGTCCTCTTTTGGGGAGTCTGCTGCTGAGGGCTGGGAGTAAGCAGCAGCTCACAGCGTCCCGGAAGAAAACTCCAAGAGAAGCGCTCGCGCTCCCACCCGGAGCAACCTGTGCTGATAACAACGGCGGGAAATGTCAGTCCTGAGCCACAGTCGCCCAGACCTTTCAAGAACACACTCCACGACCAGTTTGTAACCAGCAGCCACTCTCAGCCCCGGCCAGCACGCGCGGGCCACAACCGGAGACCCTTAGGGGTAGCGAACCCGGCCCGGCCCTCTCTCCACGCTGCGCTGCGCCCACCGTGAGTCAGCAGCCAGCAGGTGGACGCGCGGGATGCCTCGGGGCTTCCCGCCCGATTGGAAGCCATAGAGCTCCCGGGGGGCCCGAGCGGCCTGCGCCCCCAGCCCGGCCCCCCTCACACACAGTGAGTCAGCAGCACCATAGCCGGCTAGCCCGGCCCCTCTCCGCCGCTTCCGACCGACACAGGCCGCGCCGGGACGGCGGAGCCGCGGGGTCAGCGCCAGGACCTTTACCGATGGAGTGGAGGATATCGATGGAGGCCTCCCGGTCGGTGCTGAGTAGAGACTGAGCTCTCTGGAACTCCACCACTGCTGCGGCCGCCATCTTACCGCTCTCACACCGTCCCCGGCCGCGGCCGCCGACGCCGGAAACACACACCCGGAAGACCCGCCCTCGCGTTCCTACCAGAAGACCCCGCCTCCCCTCTCAGAGCACCCCGGGAGTTGTAGTCTGTCTGCCCAGCAGACTGGACCAGGAGTGTCCCGCAAGCGGCGTACGAGCTCCCTATCGCCATCTCGCGGCCATCTGAAGAGACGAAACCGAAGTTAGCCCCCACCACCCCAAAAGAGGCTGAATGCTCAGGGAAAGCTGTTTGGCTGTTTTTATAATATCCCCGTGTTCCATCATTGGACAGAGCTTCACATTATAAATTGAAAGTCATCTTTGACCCACTCATTCAATCTCAATAGTTCTTGAGATTCACACAGTTGACTCACACCAGCTTCTCAGCTCAACATAGAACAAAATTTTCCTCCTGTATCTCTAATTCCTTCAACTGGAATCGGGTATCTGTGAAGATATCAAGAGAAAGGTAGGGGTTGGGGGAAGCACATTTCATTTGACCACTAAGGTTTAACCTCAAGATGTTGCTAAAATCTATACAGAGGGAGACCTTCTAGTTGATGACAATCCAGAAACTAAATAGCTGTGCTACAAAAAGAAACTAAGTAAAGCCAACATTATACTCCTCTATGACTGGATTAATCTCTATACCTGTCTCTGTTCATCTGTCCAACAATGCTCTGTGAAAATGTATTTAATTAATTGCTAAGAAAACTGATTGGAATCAAGTGATTTAGTTTTATTACTAAATAATGACTGACAGAGCTGAGATCTAGTAAGGAAGATATTCCCAACCCTTTGCTTTTTCTAATGAACACTGGGTAAGAGCATATCAAGCTGATAACAGAAATCCTGACTTTGTTGTATCATGTGAACTGACTTCTAAATTCTCCCAACTCTGAAATTACATGAACTTCAGTGTAATACTGTGACCTTTTTTTCCCCTCAAAGAAGTCATTCCTCCTTTCACAATCTGATAGGGAGCAAATGATACTACACTGAATTCATTCGTTGTTGCAGTTTTTAAGTTTTTACTCATGTCTGTCTGTCTGTGGGAACATGTAAGCCATGGCATGCACATGGAGAAGGGGACACTTGCAGAAGTCAGTACTCTCCATCATGTGCAGCCCAGGGACTGGACTCAGGTACTCATGTTTGGCAGCAAGCACCCTTACCTGCTGAGCCATCTTGCAGCCCTCTATCTTTTTTTTTTTAATTGGTTCTTCAAGACAAGGTTCCTCTGTGTAGCCCTGGCTGTCCTGAAATTAGATGTGTAGACCAGGCTAGCCTTGATGTCAGAGATCTGCTGTCCTCTTCCCTTCTCTTCTCCCTAGTGTTGGAATTAAAGGCATGTGCCACCACTTGTAGCTTTCTATATCTTTTCTTAACCAATTCAGTTGAATCATCATCCTGAAAACACAATTTAAGAACAACAGGCTTTGGAAATGATATATTTGCTCCAAACTAGATGGTTACTAGTAGATGGCGACTTCTTACTTTGATCTTTAGTGTTCCTATCTGGAAAACAGGGGTAAGAAAACCCAGCTCACAAGGTTGCTGTAAGAATATGAGATAACCTGGGGATTCAATGGCTAATGTTTTCTTTCTACATAGCATCTTCCCTACATAATACTAAGGAGCAATATATATTACAAGAATTACACACCGCTAGCTAGTGGTCATCCTTTGTTGGCTACATTGACAACCATGTCTCTAAACTGAAGTGGACTATAAACATAGTAATTTTCAGGAGTGTTAAGATGTCAAAAAAGCCGGCAGTGGTGGCGCACGCCTTTAATCCCAGCACTTGGGAGGCAGAGGCAGGCGGATTTCTGAGTTCGAGGCCAGCCTGGTCTACAGAGTGAGTTCCAGGACAGCCAGGACTACACAGAGAAACCCTGTCTTGAAAAAAAACAAACAAACAAACAAACAAAAGCTCATACCCACCTTCTTACTGTCGTCTTTTGTTGGTCGTACTTTGAGATGCTTCGTACCCTCTTTAAGTGTATCTCGTCTTCAGAGCTTGTGAGCCTCTGGTTAGGATCTCTCGGGTGATTCCTGTGAGGATCTCCCGGTGAGCCACAGGGTACCTCCAACTCTGTTCTGCACATCCCACTGCTCAGCACTCAGCACTGCTTCTCACTCAACTCAGTTCTCTTTTTTTATCTTTCTTTTCACTTTTTTCCCACCCCCCCTCACCTTTTCCCTTTATAGCCCTTAAGTTTTGACTCAGAGAACAGCCCACAGAGATGCTTTCTGAATCAGTCCATGAAAAGTGATGTCTTAAGCCTGCAGGTGATGCTGATGATCCATCACTCTCTTTTACTTCCTTCTCCCAGAAGGCACCTTTTCTAGCTGACAGTTGGCATTACAGTTGGCTGACATTAACCATGGCAACCATATTATAGCCCAAAGGTAGTGGAGCACACACCTTTAATCCCAGCACTAGGAAGGCAAAGGTATGCAGATCTCTGACTGTGAGTTCAAGGGCAGCCAGGTCTACAGAGTGAGTTCCAGGATAGCCAGGGCTATACAGAGAAACCCTGTCCTGAAAAGCCAAAACCAAAAACAGAAACAAAGCAAAAAAGATGCATGTTAGATTAGTGCCTGTATCTCTCTCTTCTGTCACAGCCTTCTGCTGCCCTAAGTGGTCTATACCATCTGACTCTGCTTACCTTAACCACTGCCGAATGGATTGAGGTAGGATGGGAGCTATCACAGAATAGCTACTAACCCAAATTTTATGGGTTCTGGTTTAAATAAATTAGGTAGGCTGCCGCATGTGGTGTTGCATGCCTTTGATCCCAGCACTCAGGAGGCAAAGACAGGCAGATCTTTGTGAGTTTAAGGCCAGTCTCCTTGTCTACTACATAGAGTGCTCTAGGACAACCAGAATTACACTGTAAGGCTCTGCTAAGAAAGAAGGAAGCAAAGAAGGAAGGAAGGAAGACAGACAGGAAGACATCAAGGAAGACAGACAGACAGACAGAACAAAAAGAAAGAAAGAAAGAAAGAAAGAAAGAAAGAAAGAAAGAGAGAGAGAGAGAGAGAGAGAGAGAGGGAGGGAGGGAGGGAGGGAGGGAGGAAGGGAAGGAAGGAAGGAAGGAAGGAAGGAAGGAAGGAAGGAAGGAAGGAAGAAAGAAAGAAAGAAAGAAAGGTAGGTAGGTAGATAGATAGATATTCCATTTCTTGGACTGAGAATTTGAGTCAGTTGGACAAAAGAATTAAAATCAAAATCTGGCACTCAGAAGCAACCAGAGCCAAGCTGATAGAAACCTCAGCTGGCAGATGGGAAGAAGGAAGGACAGCGTGTGAGGATGTATAAATGTCTTCAAAAAGGGCTGCCTTAGCTCCTAATAACTTTTCACTTCTACTTCCATGAGGCTCACTGACCCCACAGGCTTAAAACATGTCTCCTTCCAAATACCTTTTTCTAAAAAGATTTATTCTTATGTTTTATGTATAGTGTGTGTGTGTGTGTGTGTGTGTGTGTGTGTGTGTGTGTGTGTGTGTGTATGTGTGTTCAAGTAGGAAGGCCACAAACTCACTTTGTAAGTAGAGATGACTTTAAAATCCGAACTTCTCTCCTGCTGCCTCTTAAGTGCTGGGGTTACAGGTGATTAGGTGGGGCTGAGCATCAAGCCCAGGGCTTGACGGGTTCTACTACCAGAGCTACAGCCCCAGCTCTCAGTGTTGTCTGAGAAGCCCACACGCATTCCTTGCATGCCTCTGCCATTAACATGTTTCCTCCAAACCCCTTTGAAATAATTAAGATGGTAAATACTATTTATGCATACTTTAATAATACCAATGTTACTATGATAAGACCCACATAACATGAAATCTGCTCTTGGGTTTTTGTTGGTTGCTTATTGGGGGGGGCGGGGGTGGTGGTGGTGGTGTGTTTATTTGCTGGTTTGTTTTGTTTTGTTTTGTTTTTCAAGACAGGGTTTTTCTGAGTGTCCTTGGCAGTCTTGGGATTCACTTTGTAGACCAGGCTGAACTTGAACTCAAAAATCTGCCTGCTTCTGCCTCCCGAGCACTGGAATTAAAGACATACACTACCACTGCCAAATGGTAGCTTTTTTTTTTTTTTTTAAATTACCTCTGGGTTTCCAATTGTCCTTTTTATTACAGAGCTTGTCTTCTAGAAACCAAAATTAAATTCACTAATAGTACACCTTCTTAATGTACCTGTGAGATAAAGTGAAGCAGTGTTTTCATTTCTAGATAAAACTGAAACTAGCCCTAGTCTTTAATTTTTTTAAAAAAATTTATTTATTTCACTGGTATGGGTATTTTGCCTGTATGCATATACATATGCACCATATACATGCTTGCTGCCACAAATCTCCTGTGATTGAAGTTACAGACATTTCTTTTTTTTGTTTGTTTGTTTTTTAGAGACAGGGTTTCTCTGTGTAGCTCTGGCTGTCCTGGAACTCACTCTGTAGACCAGGCTGGCCTCAAACTCAGAAATCTGCCTGCCTCTGCCTCCCAAGTGCTGGGATTAAAGTCGTGTGCCACCACTGCCCAGCTACAGACAATTATAAATCACCATGTCAGTGCTGGGAATTGAACCCGGATCCTCTATAGGAACATCCAGGACTCCTAACCACTGAGCCATTTCTCCAGCCTATCTTCAGATATTCTTAATCCAAAGTAGCTAAAAATGAGTCTGTGAGTCACAGATTTTCTAGACTTGTTAGCTGCCTCTAGTTATTAATAAATACTTTGTCTCCAAAATTGACCAGAGGTATGACAAGAATAGAATCTTCTTATAACAAATCTGTCCTTTCGGGACCTTGGAAACATTGTAAAATTGCACATTATTTCCTCTTTAAAGATAGAAACATAAGGGAAAAGAAGTACCCTTCTTTACTGAAAGAAGTCTTGTTGACCTAAGATATTTTGTTTTGACAGAGGACAGACTGTAACTTACCATTTACAAGTCAGCAAGCTAAAGAGCCTTGCCTGAGAAAAAGGATTCCAGTTAAATATGAAATGCTTTGACTTCTATTCTGTTACTGACCTCATGTTTTCTTTCTGACAGACATATCTTCCTGCAATATCAATTTTTTTTAACTTTTTCTTTAAAGTGTACTTATCAAGGGACTGGGGAGATGGCTCTATGGTTAAGAGCACTGGCTGCTCTTCGAGAGGAGCCAGGATCAGTCTCCAGAACCCACATGGTGGCTCACGACCATCTGTAAATCCAGTTTCAAAGGATTTGAAAACCTCTTCTGGCCTCTGTGAGCAATGTACATATGTGGTGACCGGCATTCATGCAGGCAAAACACTCATACACAAAAAATAAAATCTGGCAAAATAAGTTACAATGGAGCTGAAAAATAAAGAACCAAAACTGTACTTGTGTGTGTGTCCATGAATGTATGTGCACGTGTGGGTAGAGGCACATGCCTCAACGGCACTCAGAGGTCACCAGACCACTTGGAACTGGATTTATAAATGTTTACGGGACCACTCATATCTCCCCTGGTTTGTTATGGGTACTGGGGTCTGATCTCCTGTCCTCATGCTTTGTGCAGCAAGCACTCTTAACCACTGAGCCATCTCTCGAGCTGCAGATCTTTTTTTTTTGTTTGTTTGTTTTTGTTTTTTTTTTTTGTTTTTCGAGACAGGGTTTCTCTGTGTAGTCCTGGCTGTCCTGGAACTCACTCTGTAGACCAGGCTGGCCTCGAACTCAGAAATCCGCCTGCCTCTGCCTCCCTAGTGCTGGGATTAAAGGCGTGTGCCACCACTGCCCGGCCAGATCATTTTTCAATACATGAAATAACATCCCTCACCCCAGTGCTGAGATATGTTTGCAAGGCTGGAGAGATGGCTCAGCAATTAAGAGCACTGACTGCTCTTCCAGAGGTCCTGGGTTCAGTTCCCAGCAACCAACCATCTGTAATGGGATCTGATGCCCTCTTCTGGTGTGTCTGAAGACAACTACAGTGTACTCATAAAATAAAAATTTGTTATCATGGGTCACTGTCTAGACATGGTGCTCCAAGGTTCCTGTCATCCTAAGGAAAGAACTGACAAACTGCACACAGACCACACAGACGGAGAAGTGGAAAGTAAACTTTATTCAGAAGCAAAGTGATATTCCAGACCAGATAAACTGAAAGCCAGCAGTGCCCTACTGAGTTAGAATACCCAGGGGAGTTGGTTTCTTGTTTGGGTTCTCATTTTCTGAGGTCAAAGAGGAGGAACAGGAACTGGTAACAGGGGGTATAGGTTTTCTATTTAGGTTGGTAGGTAAGATTATGTAAGCCTTTGCTCTGGTGTCTTTTCCCATGATACATCTGATTTAATCATATGCAAACCCAATTATGCATATGCATAAAATGACAATTAAGGGTTTTCCCTAAATGTTCAATCAATGTTCAAATGAGAATACAGTTTGCTAATTGAGTATAAATTCAAAAACTAGTTCCGGCTGTATTAGCCCTGTCTCCCTTATCAAAATACATTCTGGAAGACATTTCAGTGGAAACTAACCAAAAAAGGTGAGTCACTAGGTTGGGCTTGGTGGTGCACTCCCTTAATCCCAGCACTCACAAAGCAGACATAAGCGGATTTCTGTGATTTCAACACCAACCATGTCTGTATAGCAAGTTCCAGGACCAGGATAGCCAGGGCCAAACAGAAAAACATTATCTTTAAAAAATTACAGAAGTTAACTAAAGGTTGCTTAAGAAGAATAAACTTATTCCACTGTTTTTCATTTTAATGTAAGTTTGGGTACCTGTACATATGAGTGAATGCCATGTGTGTATGCGCATCTCTCTCTCTTCTCCTCTCTCTCTCTCTCTCTCTCTCTCTCTCTCTGTGTGTGTGTGTGTGTGTGTGTGTGTGTGTGTGTATGTGTGTGTGTCTATGAAGAAGCATGTATTCCATAGCTTGCAGCCTATGCTGGTCAGAAGACAACTTTAAGGAATTGGTTCTCTCCTTCCATGTGGATTTGAGGAATCAATCTCAAGTCATCAGGCTTGTGCTACAAGTGTGTTTACCCACTGGCCACTGTGCAAGCCCCCCATTGTTTGGAGGGTGTACCTGAGTTCAATGTCCTAGGTTGCTAGGAACACTGCTCTAGGAGGAGTGTGTGCATAGCGCTTGATACAGATGAAGATCTGAAGTTGCTAGGTGTATTGTTTGAGCAGAGGTGTGTACAACCTAAGCCAAGCAGAGCCTAGGGATTGCTCAGCTCTATCTCTGAGCTTGCCTGCTTCTGGTTGTGGTACTGGGAATTGAGAGACTGAGTTAGATGCTTACCACCTCTTAGTAATCTCCGTCGAGAGCCCTGAATTCACTGTTCGGCCCAGGCAGGCACTGACCTTTTAATCCTCCTGTTACAGCCTTCCAAGTGGCTGGAATTACAGGCCTACACCACCAGGTCTAGCATGAACATGTCTCAAAAAATTGCAGCTGGGCACAGTGGCACTCAGGAGGCAGGGGCAAGCAGATCTCTATGAGTTCGAAGCCAGCTAGGGCTTCAGAGTGAAACCCAGTCTCAGAACAGTGACAAAAAGAACTGCATAAAATTGGGCTGGCAAGGTGGCTCAGTACGAAAGGCACTTGTCACCCAGTTTAACAAGCCAGGTGCAATACCCAAGAACCAGGTGGTGGAAGAAAATTGAGTCGTGAATCCTGCAAGTCATCCTCCAGCCTCCACATTTACATCCACGCCATAGCACATGGGCCCACACCCAATGAGTGAACAAATAAATGAATGAATAAGTAATTCTCTTTTTTATTTGGTTTTATTGAGACAGGTTTTCTATGTAACTCTGGCTGTTCTGGAACTAGCTCTGTAGACCAGGCTGGTCTCGAACTCAAAAAAATCTGCCTGCCTTTGTTTCCCAAGTGCTGGGATTAAAGGTGATGTACCACCATTGCCACATAAATAATTTTAAAATAGGGATAAGATTAGATTTTTCTTTTATTCGCCTCTCATACATTACATCTTGACCACAGTTTCCCCTCCCTCTACTCTTCCCAGTCTTCCTCTTCACCTCATCTCCAACAGATCCATTCATGCTCCTGTTCCCTTCAAAAAAAAAAAAAAAAAAAAAAAAAAGCAGTTCTCCCAGAGATATCAACCAAACATGGCATGACAAGTTACAATGAAACTAGGCACAAACCCTCATCTCAAGGCTGGACTAGGCAACCAAGTAGGAGGAAAAGGGTCCCAGGAGCAGGCAAAAAAAGTTAGATCCTTCTCACCAACTCTTAGGAATCTCACACAAACAAGCTACACAACCATAATGTACATGCAGAGGACCTAAGTCAAACCCATACAGGGCCTATGGTTGTTGCTACAGCCTCTGTGATCCCCTATGAGCCCTGCTTAGTCATCTTGTGGGCCATGTTCTCCTTGTGCCATTAACCCTCTGGCTCCTGCAATCCTTCCAGCCCCAGTCCTGCAGGCTTCGCCTGGCTCTGTTTAGTGTTTGGCTGTGGGTCTCTAAATCTGCTCTGGAATGGAATCTGAAAGAAAGGGTTCAGGGGAGTGAGAAATGAGAAGGTACAGGTGTAAAAATGATTATATTAAAAATGTAGGAAACTGGCAAACCTATTCTGAGAGCAGGAGTGCCACGTGATGAAGTTTGTGCCTAATGAAATAAGGCAGAGACCACTGAGAAGGGCCCGTTTATACATAGGGACTTGATACAAAGCAAGGGCTGTCTGTACTTCAAATGTAATCTGACCCCTCTGAAAGTTATGCTAAAATTTTGGGGCTGGAGAGATAGATCGGCAGTTAAGAGCACTGGCTGCTTTTCCAGAGGACCCAGGTTAAATTCCCAGCACCCACATGATAGCTCAAACTGTCTATAATTCCAGTTCCAGGAGGTATGACACCCTCAAACAGACATACATGGGAGCAAAACACCAAAGCACAAAAAATAAATCTTGAACATGGGCCAGGCGGTGGTGGCGCACGCCTTTAATCCCAGCGCTTGGGAGGCAGAGGCAGGCAGATTTCTGAGTTCAAGGCCAGCCTGGTCTACAGAGTGAGTTCCAGGACAGCCAGAGCTACACAGAGAAACCCTGTCTCAAAAATCTTGAACATGAAGGAGGAGGAGGAGAAGGAAGAGGAGGAGAAAGAGGAGGAGAAAGAGGAGGAGAAAGAAGAAAAAGAGGAGAAAGAGGAGGAGGAGAAGGAAGAGGAGGAAGAAGAAGAGGAGGAGGAGAAAGAAGAAAAAGAGGAGAAAGAGGAGGAGGAGAAGGAAGAGGAGGAGGAAGAGGAGGAAGAAGAGGAGGAGGAGGAGAGGAGAAAAGAAGGAAGGAAGTCATGCTGAAGTTAAATCCCCATTATGAGGTTTTATAGAGCAGAAATTTAATTCATCCAAAGTTTTTACGAATGAAGCTTTAGGGCCACAGAACCATGATGTAAAATAGGCTTCTTTTCATTAAAACTTTGCCCAGTCTCTGGCACTGTGTTAGTAACTACAGCATAGGCTGAGAGAGGAGCTTCACAAATCTATGATCAAAGGTGTTAAGAGATGAAGTTCAGAAAATGACTTCACTAATGGAACTCTAGGATCACTACTGATGGTACCACAGCATGGGTTCCAGATAGAGATGCAATATGAAAGGAAAAGTACAAGTATCTCAGTAAAATGAGAAATATACCTTGTGACTCAGAAACAAAAATGTAAAATTTCAAAAGCATAACCTATTCAGGAAAAAAAAAAAGATTTGATAATATAGTTACTTTGATCCACAAAAGTACCACATCAAGTTAATGAGTCACAAAGTCAAAAACAAAACAAAACAAAACAAACAAACAAGCAAACAAGCAAACAAGGTATTCTCGGGCTGCAGAGACGGCTTAATGGTTAAGTGCACTGGCTCCTCTTCCAGAGGTCCTGAGTTCAAATCCCAGCAACTACACAGTGGCTCACAGCCATCTGTAATGGGATCTGATGCCCTCTTCAGGTGAGTGCCTGAAGACAGCTACAATGTACTCATACACATAAAATAAATCTTTTTAGAAAAGTATTCTCAATGTCTCAAACATCAAGGGGATTAATATCTTCCAAAGTGTGCAAAGATGGACTGAAGGGCCATCTGATGTGGCATTTGCAGCATGGCTTTTGGCGGAGTGAAAACTCCGTTTATTAAAGTTTAGGATCGTTTGTCACAATATTCAATATTCAAATTCAAACACTGGATGGTAGTTGGTCACAGCAGAACTTGTGTCAGGCACCACCAACGATGATGCCACTCTTTCATGAGCTTGCGGTTAGGCTGACTGGAAAAGCAATCTGTGAATGGTTTCAGCCTCTTGGTGAAGGGGTCCAGTAGGAAGGTGGGGCTAGAGAACAGCAGCTGCAGGACGATCTTCCCACATCTGCTTTGCCTTCCCTCCTAGTACTCGCACTCTGAACTCCACCTTAACGTTGCCCAAATCCTCACTTGTGCTTCCATCAGTTTTCATTTCTTAGTGCATTCTGGGAGGATTTCTTGCTCCACTTTTCTATCTCACTCATTCTGTCACTCACAGGTATATCTACTTATTCAACCTGTGCACTGTGTTGTATAAATGTTAACTTTTATTCACCAGATGTAATTTTTATCTCGGAGGTTCAATGCTGAGTTAAGCTCACCTTTCCCAGTTATTTCTGAACTCTGGTTGGCCATTTTGGATCAAATTTCTCTCCAAGCTGACTGATTCAATCTGGCTTCTCTCAGCTTCTCACTTTATTTCTCTGCTTGGCCTCAAAATAACACTGGCAATTTGTTCTGAACTTCTGGCTCCTTCTTACTCTCTGGTTCCAAACTCTGATGACCTGCACTGAACTGCATGAACTCATGAATGAAATCACCGAGTGCACTCTACTCACTACACTGGCTCCTGCTCTTAAATAGCTTTTTTCTGTACCGTTGTTGTTAGAGTTGGGTGCATCCTATCTCTGACTTACTCTGCAGATTTTTCTCTGACTCATCACTTGGTCTGCCCCTCAATTAGATTTACTTTCAAATATGGATGCTTCCTTCTTCAGACTAAGTTTTCCTTCATTGTTTGGGATTAAAGGTGTGTACTATTAAGATTGTATCTGTATTCCAGCTGGATCACACAGTTCTAGAAGTTCGTTTAATGTGATCCCTGGCCAGAGCAGCCATGTTGCAGGATTAAAATTCTTCTACAGTGTTGATTTAAAAAAGATTTCCATATCTTCAAGATGAAGTCTATTTATTATATCAACAAATATTCATTGTACAAACAGAATCAACTGCTATACTTCAATATATGTTCACACCATGCACTGATTATGCCTATACACTTCCCAGTTCTCTCACCTTCTTCTTACCCTATTGTCTTTGTCATCTTCCCATGGTCCCTAATAGTCCTTAGTCATCCTTCTTTCAAGTTGTTGTTTTGTTTGTTTGTTTTCTTTAAGACAGGATCACCTGGTCTCGTATGTACCTCAGGTTGGCTTTGCATCCCAAATATAGCCAAGGATGACCTTGTTGAGCTTTTGTGTATGTGTGGTTATAGCATGTATATGGATGCACATGTGTATGTGGGAGTATGCATGTATGTGTGTGTAGAGGTCAAAAGATAACCACAAGTGTCAGTGTCTTGTGTCCACTTTTTGAGACAGGGTCTCTCTTTGACCTGAAACTTCTCCAACAACTGGCCAACAAGTTTCCAGGAATTTGGCTAATTCTGGCTCCTATCTTATCATTGCTGAGGTTACAAACACAGGCTATGGGCTGGAGAGGTTGCTCAGTAGTTATGAGCACTAGCTGTTCCTCAAGAGGTCCCAATTTCTATTTCCAGAACCTAAATGGCAGCTCATAACCATCTGTAACTCCAGTTCCAGAGAATCTCACACTGTCTGTCCTCTGACTTCTGAGGACACATTTACATGCATGGTCTACAGACATACATGCAGGCAAAACACCCATACATAAATTAAAAAAAAAAAATCACAAGCTAGCATGCCCAGCTCCTTACACTGGCTCTAGGGGTCCCAAACTTAGGTCCTCCTGATTGTGAAACAAGTGATTGACCAACTGACCCATTTCTGCTGCCCTTGCTTCCATATTTCAAGTGCTGGGACGGCAGGTATGTGCTTACCCCGCCTGGCTGATGCAATGCTGGGGATCCAACCAAAATCTTCGGCATCAACTAAAGTCGATGTTAGGCTTGCTGTTATTGTTTTTTCAATGCAGGCTGGCCTTAATAACTAGGTAATTCTCAGCCTGTCTTTAAACTCCTGATCCTGCTGCCTCCCTCTTCCAAGTACGAGGATTACAAGTAGGCAGTACAATGCCCAGGTATTTCTTTAATCCTTCAGAAGATACTCAAATAACTAAAGAGACTTATCCATAGCCAATTTTCTACACTGAGATTTCTATTAGATTGAAAGTTCCCTGACTTGGGCAGCTGGCTGGCATATATACTCCACTTAGTTGCCAGTGATACTGGGAAGTGGAGCAATGAACAATATCTCTGCAGCCAATGTCCCAAAATTCTGTGCCCTTTTTTCCTCTGAAATAGCAAGCCAGTAGAAGACAATGCCCAACCTCTGAGATACTGCTCCTTCACGGAGGCAGTAGCAGCAAATACATGAACTAAGGGAAATGTCTGCTTAAATTTCTTCCATCTTTAGATCTTTGTAAGATCTCTGAGATCTTACAAAGCTTCTACCACCTGAAATCTGAAAACAAAGCTCATATGCCTGACAGCAGAGTATACACTGGATTCCCACATGCACATTAGACTATTACCCTTTTCAATTCCACCACAGCTGATTTGTTATCAAGACAGGGTTTCTCTGTGTAGCATTGGTTGTCCTGGCACTCACTCAGTAGACCAAGCTGGCCTCAAACTCAGAGATCAATTGCCTCCCTGTGCTACCTGAGTGTTGGGATTAAAGGTGTGTGCCACCATTGTCCAGCTAAACTCAGCTAATTTCTACATCAGGACTTTATTACAATCTCCAGGAATTAATTATTTCTGTTTTGTTTCATGTTCGTGTTTTATTTATTTGTTTTTAAGAAAATGTAATACATTGAGAAAACTTTCCTGACATTCCAGAGTTTGGGTCAGAGAGAGAAACTTCAGGATGTGCTTAATTCACCATCAATAAAACATAGTTTGTTAAGAACCATCATAAAAGGCTACTGGAGAAATGGCTCAGAGATTAAGAGGCACATGATGGTGCACACTGTAAATTCCAGCACTGAGGAAGCAGAAATGGGCAAATTTCTGAGTTCAAGGTCAGCCAGATCTACCTTGTGAGTTCTAAAAGAGCCAAAGCCACATAGTGATACCCAAATTGCTCCAATACCCAAGCAGAACATTAATGGCATATTTTCTGTACTTTATTTTAGGGGCTTGTTTCCCCATGAGTGGTTTGTTCCATGTATTTCCAACTGTGTCCCCTCTACACTTTGTTTCCTTCATCTTTTCAGATCGAAGAAACCACAAAACTCTATAAACCTAGCCAAGCATGTTGGAGCATGCCTTTAATTCCAGCACAAAGAAGGCAGAGGCAGGTGGATTTCTGTGAATTCCAGGCCTGGTATACACAGCATTCCATGAGTGTTAGGACTACATAGTGAGACCCTACTGCAAGGTAGGTAGGTAGGTAGGTAGGTAGGTGGGTGGATAGATAAGACAGACAGACACAGACAGACAGAATAGCTAAACACAAAAAAACCAAGGCTACTAACTTCTAATAAACAATTGCATTTTGAATGTGAAGGGTCAAATCATGCATATAAAGTAATCATTCTTTCCCCAAATAGTGTCAAGGTTGAAGCTAGGTGCTAATACATGACTGAGACTTTTCACAGGAATCTCTAACTGTAGATGTAACATGATTTTCAAGGTATATCATAGTATCTACATAAATTGTGAAATGTAATCCCCAAATGGGGGCCGGGCGGTGGTGGCGCACGCCTTTAATCCCAGCATTTGGGAGGCAGAGGCAGGCGGATTTGTGAGTTCCAGGACAGCCAGGACTACACAGAGAAACCCTGTCTCAAAACAAACAAAAAAAAGTAAGCCCCAAATGGAAAGAATCAACCAATAGCTCTCCAAACCCTCAAGGAGCAATGATGAACACCACCCATCACTGCTCATCCCAGTCCTCTCTGTCTTCCTCTTAACCACTGTTTTCATGCTTACACTCCTGGCCACACATTCCAACACTGCCTATGTCAAGAACCTTTCCTTACCTTTCATCTCCCAAACCTAGTACAAAATCTGCTCTGCAAATGCTCACTGCCAGGAGTGGTGGCTGGCACATGACTAGAATCCCAGCATTCAGGAAGAAAAAAAAAAAAAAAACACTTGTTTCCATAACCTGGAAATGTATCCCATTTGGAATCCCTAAAGAATCATACAATGGATTATGAGAATGAAAACAGAACAAAGCACACTATTATTTCCTGACTACTCTGTTTCAGGCATCTACAAACTGAAGTATCATTAGGGTACATATAATATATGGCACATATGGCCAAATACTATTCACATGTGATTCATGTGCGCGCGTTTATTTTTTGTATCAAGTCATGAGAATGATCCCGAGTGTCTTCCACTATTGCTTTATCACTCTTATCTTTTTTCTTTTATTTTCTTGATTTTTTTGAGACACGGTCTTATTGTGTAGCCATGGCTGGATTGAAACTATGTAAACCAAGCTGGCCTCAGACTCAAGAGTACTTGGATTAAAGGCATGAACCACCATGCTTGACCGTACTTTTTTTGTTTGGTTGGTTTTTTGTTTTGTTTTCTTTTTGTTTTTTGAGACAGGGTTTTTTTGTGTAGCCCTGGCTGTCCTGGAACTCACTCTGTAGACCAGGCTGGCCTTGTTGATTGTACTTCTTTTAAAAAAAATTTTTTTTTTATATGTATATGAGTGATCTGTCTTCACACACACCTAGAAGAGGACATCAGATTCCATTATAGATGGTTGTGAGCTACTATGTGGTTGTTGGGAATTGAACTCAGGACCTCTGGAAGAGTAATAAGTGCTCTTAACCATTTGAGTTATCTCTCCAGCCTTGGTTTCACTTTTTGTTTTGTTTTTCGAGACAGGGTTTCTCTGTGTAGCCCTGGCTGTCCTGGAACTCACTCTGTAGACCAGGCTGGCCTCGAACTCAGAAATCCGCCTGCCTCA
>JANHMN010000002.1:39908955-39938518 GCA_030674055.1 Rhabdomys pumilio
CTGCCTCTGCCTCCCAAGTGCTGGGATGAAAGGCCTGCGCTACCACTACCCAGCCCTGGTTTCACTTTTTAAAGATGTATTGCTATGCAAAACAGTGTTGGCCTTCACATGGTTCACATATTCTGTGAACCATGTGTATGCCTAGTGCTCATGGAGGCAGATGTCCTGAAAATGGGGTTACAGATGTTTGTGAGCCACCACATGGATGATGGGAACAGAACCCAGGTCTTCTGCAAGAGCAGCAAATACTCTTAAGTACTAACAACTCAATTCTGTGTGTGTGTGTGCACATGCCATGGTGCACATGTGGAGGCCGGAGGACAATATTCAGGAATTAATTTTCTCCTTCCCCCATGGGAAACCTGGGTATCAAAACCTGATTATCAAGGATGACAACAGTAGTTTTTACCAGATAGGCTATCTTACTGGCCAACAAATATGGGTCTTCAATTATACTTATGTGCTTGGGCGTTTTTGCCTGTATGTATGTCTACTCCTCTTGTGGACCTGGTGGCTGTTGAAGCCAGAAGATACTGGATTCCCTGTAACTGGAGTTACAGATAGTTGTAAGCTGCCACTCAGGATTTCTACAAGAGCAACCAGTACTCTTAAGCCTTGAGCTGAGTCTGCAGCCCCAGCAAGTGAGTTTCCCATGCACTTGGTATTTCCACCACCACTAACACCATTACTCAGGATGGACTAAGCTCAGGACCCTCCTGCACAATTTCTCAAAATGCTGGGATTAGGAGTTAGCCACAATGATTAAAGTATTTTTTTTGATGTTGAACCAATCATTTACTAAGTTTTTTTTTTTTGTTTGTTTGGTTGGTTTTTTTGAGACTGGGTTTCTCTGTATAGCCCTGGCTGTCCTGGAACTCACTCTGTAGACCAGGCTGGCCTCAGAAATCCGCCTGCCTCTGTCTCTCAAGTGCTAGGATGAAAGGCGTGTGCCACCGCTGCCTGGCTTAATAAATTTTTTACTGACTGCTTGTGAAATCTCCCACCTTCCTAAAACTTAAATTCTAGCCAGCAGTGAGGTAGAGTAGAAAGATGGCTCAGTAGGTTAAGAGCACTGGCTACTCTTCCAAGGGACCTAGATTTAATTCTCATCACCCACATGACAGCCTGAAACCATTTATAACTCCATTTTCAGGGAATCTAACACCATCATCCTCTGATCTCCATTAGCACCAGGTGCACTCTAATCTCTCTCTCTCTCTCTCTCTCTCTCTCTCTCTCTCTCTCTCTCTCTCTCACACACACACACACACACACACACACACACACACACACACACACACGGGGGGGGGGGGAAGGGAGGGAAGGAGAAACAGAGACAGAGACACACAGAGAACACTCATACATACAGTAAATTTAAAGATTCTAGCTAGGGAAGCACACAATATAAAACAGAATAACACAGGTCACAAGTGCTCTGGGAGGAAAGCAGAAAATTGGAAACTTGGTTGTTGGATCTCATGCCATTTTTCCCAGAACTAAGGAGGCAAAGGCAGGCAGGTCTCTGTGAACTGGAGGCCAGCTCGGTCTACATATTGAGTTACAGACCAAACCAGAGCTATACAGTCTGGAAGGGGAGTGGGGGGAGGAGGGGACAACAGAGATGTCTTATTGAAGTGACATACCAGACCTAAAAAAGGCCAGGCTAAATTGAAATGCTTGCAGGTGCAAAGGCCCACAGAGCAAAACTTTGTTTTGAGGCACCCCACTTGATATAGTCCTGGCTAGTCTTAAACTCATGGCAATCCTTGTGGCTCAGTCTCTTGGGTATTTAGATTATAGCAGTAAACTACAAAGCAAGGGCTCTATATGATAGCAGTACTCTGGAGGCAGAGGCAGGCAGAGTTCCAGCTTCACAGTGTACGGACCTCATTCCAGGATGACCAGAGCTACACTGATAAAACTCTGGCTTGGGAGAAGCAAACCACACGAAAACCATCATTTTAAAGACTGTATCTGCACTTGTTTTACACGTACTCACATTCAGACGGAGGGCAGAGACCAATTCAGGATACCTTCAATTGCTCTTTATTTTTAAAACCACTCACATTCTATTATTGAGACATTTTAAAATCTTTATTCATGTATATGGGTTATGTCTACACATGAATGCCCCAAGTCAAATCCCTGGTGAGATGCCGGGAAATGGTTACTGGACAAAATTTCTGTCCTCTGGAAGAACAAGTATTCCTAACCTCTGAGCAACCTTCCCAGTTCTTTTTCAGATGGTATTTCTGTATAGTCCTGGCTATCCTGGAACTCTGTGGACCAGGCTGGCCTTACACTCAAAAGATCCTCCTACCTAACACTAGGTGGGTTTTTTTTGTTTTTTTTTTTTAAATTAATTTATCTATGTGAATATACTGTTGCTCTCTTCAGACACACCAGAAGAGGGCATCAGATCCCATTACAGATGGTTGTGAGCCACCATGTGGTTGCTGGGAATTGAACTCAGGACCTCTGGAAGAACAGTCAGTGCTCTTAGCTGCTAAGCCATCTCTCCAGCCCCTCCCTAATGCTAGGATTAAAGGTTATCACCACCACTCCACTTCTCCACCCCATCCCACCCCCAACTCGGAGACAGGGTCTCATGATCTACCCCTATCTAGTCTCTATGTAAAACAAGTCTAATTCAGAGTTCTGTCTGCCTCTGCCTCTCCAGTGATAGGATCAAAAACTGTACACAATGCAGTTTACTTTTTACTGTTGGAATCTTAATATCTACGTGAGTGTATGTGTGTGTGACACAACACACATATGAAGGTCAGGAACAACTTGGGGGGAGGAAGGCATTTCTCTATCACAGGAGCCATGGGAATGCCAAGGCTCAAACTCCAGGCATCAAGGCTTGTGAGCCACATGAACGGACAGAATTTTAAGATGACAGAACTTAAAATTTTATCAATGTAGATTATCTCACAATGGTTAACAGAGTAGAAATTCTTACAAAGTCATAAAGCAGCTACAGAGGTACACATCTGTAATCCTGACACCTAGGATGTACAGGTACATGGATAAAGAACTTCAAACAGTGGTCTGAAGCACTTGCACTCTTACACTGGACCTAGATGTGGTTCCCAGAGTTATGATAATCTATCCTCAGCAGGCACCTAGATGTGTGGTACATTAAATAACACAGGCACACTCACACACCAATTATAAGAAGAGAGTTTCAGGTGATCCTTGACTAGAGAGGGTTAGATCAAAACCATATTTTGAAAAAAAAGTTCTGCTGGGTGGTGGTGGCGCACGCCTTTAATCCCAGCACTTGGGAGGCAGAGGCAGGTGGATTTCTGAGTTCGAGGCCAGCCTGGTCTACAGAGTGAGTTTCAGGACAGCTAAGGCTACACAGAGAAACCCTGTCTCAAAAAAAACCAAAAAAAAACAAAAACAAAAAACAACCAAAAAAAAAAAAAATTTTTTTTTTTTTTTTAAAGAAAATAGAACTATTAATTGCTAAGAAACTGAACCTATTAGTTCAGATGGCACAAATCCCTAATCCTAGCTGTTGGCTGAGGCAGAATGACTAATACCTCAAGGCCAACCTAGTCTATGGGCCATAAAAACGTTTTTCTCTTAAAAGAACAATCTGCAAAGAGTAAGCTACATAATGAGTTTCAGGACAGCCTGGACTACAAGCAAACAAAATATTTCACTGTATAAACAGAATAATGTTGACATAGAAGACATTACACCCTAGAAGTGAAAGGTAAGGATCTATTCAATGAGCATTCCAGCCCTTATGCACTCAGTTGAGACATCTTTTATTAAACAGTTTATAAAAGCAACAATGAAAGAACATGCTATAATCACAGAAGTATGGTAGAGATAGATCTGCTAAATCTTTACCCAAGATAGAAATCAATAGTTAATATTTGTAAGTAAATAATGTAGTGCTGCGTAAGTATAAGAAACCTAAAGAGTTGAAAGCTGTCCTTGGGGTCTCTGTCTGGACATAGAATGTTTCTTTTTTAACCTCACTAAGATTCCACAGTGGTTCAGGCAGTGATAGCACACCCTTTAATCACAGCAGAGGGTTCCAGAACAGCCAGGATTACACAGAGAAACCCTTTCTCAAAAACCAAATGAAATCAACCCAACGTGATCTATTTAAAAAGTACAAAAAAAAAAAAAAAAAAAAATCAAACAAACAAACAAAAAAATTGGTGTGGCCCAAAAGTTTGCCTAACAAGTTTTTCAGTTTCATGTATTATAGTATATTTGAAGCATATTTGCCCCACCAGCAGCTGCTCTTGTCTCCTAAAAAAAAGCATCTTTGCTATTACCACAAAAAAATTTATATAAAACACTAGAAACTTAGATTCTAGGCATGAGTTACACATGTACTTTTAAAAAGATACATTTAGCTGGGCAGTGGTGGCACATATCTTTAATCCCAGCACTTGAGAGGTGTAGAGAAATCCTGCTGGGGGTGGGCATGTGTTTATGTATGCCACGTATGTGCAGAGGCTGAGAGACACTAGGGTTAGAGGGTGGGGTTGGATACCATGGAACTGAGGATAGGGTAAAGAAGACCAAAACCAGGTGTTTTGCTAGAGCAGTAGTGCTAAGTCCAGACCCCTATTCTCTCTAGCTCAATATGTACTTTGATAATTAGCAATTGCTTGAATTAAATACTTTTGCCTTTATCTCTATTTCAGTGATTCCAAAGCTGTTACATGCTTTCTTTTGTCTCTCACTATTTCAGAGATTCCAGGGCCAAGTGTTACATACTTTCTCTAAAGAACTAGAGAATGAAACCGTGAAAAATCCCATTACTTACTACAAACTCAGTTTATACCAGTGCAGACATAATCTGCCTCCTGAGACTGGTACTTTGTTGTAATGGGGAGCTAAGACTGTCTCAAACACAGTATGTAGTTAGAATGACCTTGAATATGTGATTCTTTCCTACCTACAGCAAGAGTTTGGCTCATAGCATGCTTATTAAACTATTTGAAACTTCTTAAAGTAAAACCTATAACCATGCATTCAACATATCAATGAGTCTTGTTTAAATGGGTCACAAAATTTCAACAAGGCATAGTATTTTATTGAACTGTCTGGTGTGGTTTCCAATCTAAAGTATAGCTATCTTTTCATCATACAGAAAATAACTTTTATTCTGGCTAGTACCACATACAAAAAAATTTTCCTGAAAGGCATAGAATACCCTACTATCCCAGCACATGAGGACTTGTGCATGAAGATAGACATGATTCAATTAAAAATGAGTTACTTATCAGTACTGTAGCTTAGTAACACAGGATCTTATCAATGGAGCCCAACTTCTCAGCCATACAAAGCAAAAATCCTTAAGCCCCAATTTTTATTAAGTATTACTAACTACATTCTGCCCAACAAAATTGCTGTCCAAAAGCCCTTTGGACATTAATTATATCTTAAAGGTCCTGACCAGAACACCATGATTCATTCAGATTCCAAATCTCACAGATAAAGCTCACTCTTTTATTATCCAGAGTGAAAATGAAACTTACTCATAATGAGCTATTGAATTGCACCACACAAAAGAAGTTTCAAATACATTATGACTAAAGATCTGGTAGTAGCTGTCTGTGAAGTACTATTTCAGAGACCTAAGTATAATTTTAATCTTAGGACAGGCAGTTTGGACCTTTTAATAAAACTTCGTCTCCAGGCTAGAGAGATAAAAGAATACTACTTGCTCTTGCAGGACTGGTGTTCAATTCCTAGCACCCACGTGGTGACTCACAACCATGTGTGACTGTAGCCCAGGGATCTGACATTCTTTCCTGACCTCTGTGGAAACCAAACATGCCTATGGTGCACATGACTACATACAAAATGCCCATTCAAAAATATATGTAACAGAACATTAAATTCACTTATTTAGGTTTTTCAGAAAGAGCTTCTGTGCCTAGACTTGGCTGACTGGATCTCAGACATCTGCCTGCCTCTGCTTCTCGTGAGGTGGGGATTGTGTACCACCTCTAGGCCTGTTTCCGTCTCTTTTTTAAAAAGTTGTTCCTTTATTAGGCTGGAAAGATGGCTGAGTGGTTAAGGTAACTATATGCTCTTACAAAGATATTGATTCTGGTTTCCTGCATCAACATCAGGTGGCTGACAACCATGTGTTACTCCAGGTCCAGGGGATCCAACCATCTTTTATGGTCTCTGCAGACAACTGCACTTTCATGGACGTAATTTCTATGTATGCAAGGAGGCACACTCAGGAGGCAGAGAAAAGGGGAGCCCATGGACAACCTATTCTATAGTTTTCTAGGACAGCCAAGGATATACAGAGATACACTGTCATTAGTAAGGAAAAAGAAAGAGCTAGGGATGCTAGCACAGTGGTAAAAGCAGGATGGCACACATGTAAAGGTTATGGAGAAACAGAAAACATTAAGTACACACTGCAACTAAATTATTCAGATCACTGCTAAGGTTTAACGGTTTATCCACTTTGTTACCTAAAAAGTAACAAGTATGGGCATATAAATACAGGAACTAGGGAGGATGAAAAGAATCAAATTTATGCTCAGCTTAGTGGTGGACATCTTTAATCCCACCACTGGAAAGACAAAAGGCAGGAGGATTTCTGGGAGTTCCAGGCCAGCAGGACACACATATCAAATTCCATTAACACCAGGGATACAGAGATCTTGTTCAGTGCAAACCTGCGTGTCTGTGTTGGAGAAGAACAAACTAATGTTCCTGAGCCAGGAGAGAGACACATTAAAGTATCACATACACTATTATTTGTGTGGGAAATTTTTATTTTAAAATAAACTCGACCAAATTAAGGTATCACAAGGTTCCAATGTTAATGAATTAAAGGCTAGCATGTAATTACCTTTAGCAGACTTAGTTATATAAAAAATAACATTCGTCAAGATTTCTGCTCATGTACCATTTAACCATACACAGGCTAGCAAAGCATTCTTCCTCCTGGTGCTATGCTCAGACCCTCCATACAACCACACCCCACATGATTTAGTTCTTCGTTTTCTCCAAGTCCAACTGACACTTGTCAGGAGTAAACCTGGAGACTAAATTAAAGACATGCATACCCACTCTTTAACTTCTCAGAAAACAATGCTGTAAAAAATTGACTTATGTCTCAGAAATAAAATTAAACGCTTTTCATTTTACCTGTCTTACTTCTGTTACCAACAGAACACCAGAGGTTTGAGATGGCTCCCTAGAAACCACATACGAACACAATCTGTAAAGAAGTTGTCTTCTGATCTACCTACATACCCCCTGAGATAATTCTCACCAAGGGCAAGCCACAATCATAAAAAAATAAGAAAGCCCTCTTCCCACCAAATTCCAACACTGACCCGCACAGGCTCAGGGATGAACACTGCTCAGCGGTGGGTTACAAGTGTCTGAAGCTCCACTCCACTCTAAAAATCAGACAATTTTCTTCTGGCCTTAAGAGAAAACTGCATGTGCACCACAGACACATAAATAAAAATAAACCTTAATTATGCACTGATTTCCTATTACAGAAATTAGAGTGGTCCGCTCCCTTTGCCACCATATTTTGCTTAGTTATAAATAGAAATGAAAAGCAAAAAAGTAAACTCTGGGTCAACACAGGGTTGTCAGAAGAGGAGCCACTTATTAATACACCAAGGACAGTTTTAAATATAAAATTAGATTTTATACTAGATACAAAAATCTCAAAAAACAAACAAACAAACAAACAAACAAACAAACAACAAAACCCAAATCAGACATGTAAGGTGCACTTCAGTTTAATCATTTGAATACAGAGAATGTCCGTCTTGGAAGACAGTCTGGGGATCACCTTTATCAGTACTACATGCATGGGAAGTTACATACTTACCAACTGTCACTGTCTGCTTATCCATGCTAGGAAAGGACAGAGTTCCTTAGAAATTTATTTCACTTTAAAGACACAAATTTAGGCTCAAAATTTTGTTGAGAGCTCATCTAGAATACATTGCATACACACTCAGATTATACATTTCAGATTTTAGAAAACAAATACTATCTATACTAAGAAGGGAAAAGGTAGATTTATTCACAAAGGTCATAGCAGAAATACAATGTATATACAGATATACCTGCATTGTGTAGAATTTAGCTAAAAAAAAAAAAAAATACAGGGAAAGAAATCCTTATGTTACAGGCTAATCACTAAACAAAACAGTAATAAATATATTTATAAGCTAACTTTCGCAGGTAGACAAATGCTAAAAGTCTGTATTCGTAACGCAAGTTTTCCATGCAGGGTCAAAATGATTTATACGGTTCATGTACTCAAGAAGAGAATACCAATGCATTATTTCATTAACCTATGTAGTGAGAAATGAGCACTAGAGGAAAAAGATAATTTTTGGTTTTTTAAAAATATGTATTTCTTAATTATGTGCATGTGTTTTATGATGTGCATGAGCACAAAAGCCCAAGGTGTCAGATCCTGAAGGAGCTAGGTGGTTGCGAGCCACATGACATGGACACTGGGAATCTGAACTCATATTACAACAAATGTATGACACATTTCTTTCATTTGGAGGGGGCAGGGGCAAGAAGACTCCTACACAACCTTGGTTGTCCTGGAGCTCAGGGAGCCACTTCCCTCTGCCTCCAGAATGTGTGCCACCACACCTGGAATATGACATGGTCTTAACTACTGAGTCATCTCTCCTGTTCCTAACAGGAATTTAATTTAATGTTAATTTTCTTAAACATTAATTTTTAAGTAAAATAATTATTTTTCCTCACCAAAGGAAATAATTCTGTGTTCAATGTTTATGTGCATACAATCCTTTAGGAAACTGAGAAAAAAAAAGGAAAAAAAAAAAAGGAAAAAGAAAGAAGAGAGAATCCAAATAGTAACATAGGGAAATATCAGGCAGTAACCATCACCTTAAGGTTCTGATCCAAGCTTTGAAAATTCTGGCTGTTCATTTCAATCACTGTCACCTTCCAGCTAGCTTAAAAAAAATAAAACTGATACAGAAATTATAAAGCAGTACTCACCAGAAAGGCAGCTCTAAAGAGATGGTTTTAAGGAAAACCATTCCCACTGTATCTACGCCACTCTTATAAACTGTGAAAGGCAATAAAACTTAAGCCCTCAGGCAACTTTACAATCAAAAAACAAAGTGGGGGGGAAAACTCACAGAATACATTTTTACTACTAGCTGCTAGATGTAGATCATTAAAAATTTAAACAAATCTTACTATTTCCAAATAAAATAATGATCCAATCGAAAGCTGGCTAATCACCATCCGACTTATTTTAATGGTTAAATCTCAATTGAGAGGTGCATAACTTCCTCATCTTCAAATAATTACTTTTTTTGTTTGTTTTAAAAAAGACAGGGCATCATTACACAGCCTAGCCTGATGCTATTTCTAGCTCTGCCTACAGAGTTCTGGGATTAAAGATGTGCATAACTGTGCAGGATTCTGAATGTGCAGTGAGCTTCCCATGCCGTGATGAAGTGGCACACTAATATAATTTATAGCTTACAGAGACACACAAATTATTTACAAGTATTACTACAATATCTAAAACATTATAGGTTGATTCATACTGTAGAAAATGTAATTAAAACCACCATAGAGTAAAGCAGTGGATCTGAAGCCTTGTATTACCACTAACCAAAATATTTCCCCTCTCTTTTATATAGGAGGTATCTACATAGGTCAAGAACAACCAAACAATAAAGGAGCAGCATTACACCTTTATTACAACTGAGGTCACTAAACCTAGACCTATATTTGGTCCAAGAACTGAGGGTTTGAGAACATTCGATGGACCTATTATTTATACTCACATTTAAGTAACTGCACAGCAGCTTCCTTCCTCATGTGCCTTAAATGGTTATGTTTGTGGGGTGGGGGAAAAAAAAAAAGGAACATCAGGTACTTACAGATTAAACTAACCTGTACTGGCAGGGCTGTGGGGTTTTTCTTCTCTACCAGTAAGTAGCAAATGCTGAAATTCTGCTGCTAGTTAACAAAAACACAAATCGTATTAAACTGAGGAGTTCAACCCATACTTTAAAAAGTCAATGTGCATTTAATTTCCTCAGAGCCTGATAGCAGTACATTTTAAAAGGTTGCCTAAGCTTAATAAATATTACCTTACATTGGCTACTAAAATTGAATGATTTTGAAAAATGAGCTAGCAACACTGAAGTTATCTCTTGGACATGCTTTCATTTTAATCAATAATGTATTCATTATTCATAATGTATTGTGGGAAGTGTACTGGAAATCTTGGTTGCATAAAAAGGCAAGGGGCATATGTACTGAAATGCAATTACCTTCTAATTTCAATTAGATAAACTTTACAGCCAATTTTAACTTGTCACATTTTATTAATCTCAATTTTTAAAAATGGCTATGAATTCTGTTACTTCTCCAAGTATATTACCAGCTAGCTGGTAAAGGGGAATTGACTCTAAATAGATGTCCTGCTTCTGAGTCAGATTCTAAGAACTATAATAATTCTTCTCTTGGCCAAGTTGGGCAAGTAAACAACCCTTGAAAAGATAGTGAAAGTGATATTTTCATATAGGATTAGCAGACTATCTTAAAAAAAAAAATCAATAATGATCTTTATCAAAATAAAAGGGTAAAGCCTCAAAGAATATTCTTATTTCCATAACATTTAAGATTCTTAACTCTAAACCTACCATACAATAGTTTCTTTCCCACATAATCATTATCAGTTAATATATAATGTACTGGGGAAACGAAAGTCTTCGTTCTTCTTTTTCTTTTCTGTTTTTGGTGCTGGGGATTGAATCCAGAGGGTTCATGCATGCTTAACATACACTGTGCCACTAGGTTACCTCCAGCCAGCTTCATTCTTCATTTCAAGTAGGGCAATCAATGAATTTCAAAGGCAAAACCAGATTCTTTTAACCATAATAAAAGCCCAATAGAAACACACATAAAGTTCCCAGATATTGTAACAATGTCAGAGGGCTTAGGAAGTGCCACACATTCAGTTATTCAAATTTCCTTGTAACTTTACAAATCACAGCAACATTTAAAGTAATGGCTGGAGTTCAAGTAACCCTTTAAAACAATGTACACACATTAATTCCCTTGGCAATGAATCTGTTCAAAATAACACTACAAAAAAATTGTCATATTCATTTTCAAGACCCTAATCCACTGTGCCAGTTTTAGTTACACAGTATTTAATATATTTAACTTATTTAACAAAAATTGAAATTAGGTTTAATGAACACTATTTTAGGCTGTATACCATTACTTTGGGAGTCTACATTTTTCTTTCTTTTTTTTATTTGGTTTTTCGAGACAGGGTTTCTCTGTGTAGCCCTGGCTGTCCTGGAACTCACTCTGTAGACCAGGCTGGTCTTGAACTCAGAAATCCGCCTGCCTCTGCTTCCCAAGTGCTAGGATTAAAGGCATGCGCCACCGCCAACCGGCTACATTTTTCTTACTAAAATATATCCATCCCTCCTTAAAAACAAAAACTGTTGAGAGAAAAATCAATTCAATTCTTTGAAACTAATTGAATTTTAAATTGTCATCCAGAGCTGGAGGTGAATATCTCCTTTGGAGGAACAAAAAATATTCAAGAATGCACAGCTCTTTGGAGTAAAAACAGTACTTATTCAAAACAATTTTTAAGTTTTATTAATTAAAAACATTTTAGGACAAAGTCTCGGGTAGAACTGGATGGTGTGAACTCACACATTCACAGACCAGGCTGACACCAAACTTAAGAGGTCCACCAACCTCTACCTGAGCGTTAGAATTAAGCTGCACATCACCACACCCAGAGGAAAAAGTTGTAACCCTTATTCTAACCCTGGCTGCCTGCAACTTGTAGAATACCCCTGGACTCATTCATCCTCCAGAGAGCTGAATTTATAGCATATGTCTCCACACCTGACCTTAAAATAAATTATCAGAATCCCTTATTTTGTAACAAAACAGGCCAGGCAACATTAAAACAAAAACAAAACCCTAATGTTCAGCATTGGAAATCACTTGGAATAAACAGCTGGACTTCAGGTTCTTGGCAGTTTAAACTGAACTCAATCTTTTTCTAATTCCTATGAATTTATCTGATTAACAGTGTTCTATTGAGAGTGTCTAAGAGTTTACGGTACTGGTTTTGAAAATTCAGTATTATGGAAATCCAGAAATTACATGCGACTCTATATTGTTAAAAATGCTTATTTTACAAAGGATTATCACAAAGAAAGTTAGATTACTATAAACAAGATTATTAAAATTACCTAGATGACAAAAAACCAAAAACCCAAAATATTGACAAAGGTTAAAGAGAAAGGAAAACCCCTCAGTTTCATTCCTGAGGAAGCCGGGACAGAGAGGGAATGTTTTACTAACTATAGTTTACTTGTGCACTCCAGTCACTTCACTGATTATCCTTTTGGAGTAAATTTTCCACAAGCTACAAAAAAATTAGTTTCACTTTTGAAGAAGACACCACTACTATTACACAAGAAGATGTTACCTTTAAAAATATGTATCAGATTTATTAAAAATTTAAGGTATATACCTAGTAAATTCTAATCATACAAATGTACAAATCCCACATTCATCCACTTACTCAAACTGTATATTTCAACAAAGCGAAGTCAGTATTATTTATCAAGTTTTACCAGTGTGCTTTACAGAGACCTGAAAACTACATAATTCTCAACTGGTTCTCTGGGTCACTGAACCAAAAGGACACCAAATCATAATCCCATCCCCACCTTGTCAGGGTCTTATACTCTGTAACTCAGGCTGACCCCAAACTCACAGCAATCTTCCTACCTCAAATTCCCAACTGTTAGGAATACAGCCAAGTGCAAAGAATAATTTAGTATTCATTATTAAACAGATGTATCATCATTAGTAAATGGCTCCCCCACCCATATATTCAAGAACCTATTTTAATTTTAACTTAGAATTGGGTGAGGTAACTTCAAGGAATTTAAATATACTAGAGCAAGGTAGATACAAGATAAAACTATACCTCCAGTCACAGTTGTTAATGGTGGTGGGAATGAAATCCAAAGTCCTGTACATATTAGATAAGCACCCTATGATTGAAGTACAGTGAAGTCCATTTAAGTCTAAAAAAAAATCTGTAATTTACTACAAGTTTACAGTAGTTCCTAAAAGCATTAAAATCTTGTTGGGTGTCGTGGCTCAGGCCTTTAATCACGATACTGGGGAGGCAGAGAGGCAGACAGATCCCTGAGTTTTAGGCCAGCCTTGTTCCAGACCGACAGAGCTAGAGCTATACAGAGAAACCCCACCTCAAAATCTAAAATCAAAATAACCATAAAACAACAACCAAAAAAAGGATTAAAATCTGTTTCCAGTCTGATTTACGTAAGGAATAAACAAGTTAGAAGCTACTTTCTGCCACCACACCATTACCCAACATTGGAGTTCTTAAAATTAGTTCCTTCCATTGATACAAGTAATACCCAAACCCTTTTTATAATACCCCACCTGTAGTCTATACCCATACATACCACACAAGCACAGACAAATCACCTTCCCACTCATTACAGGGCTCTACATTAACATTTGCTCTAGTGTGGTGAGATTTGAGAACATTAAAGAGCATAAGCATTTCCAGATGACCTTACCACCTTGATGTTCAATAGAAGCTTGGGATTTAGAACAAACTTCAGTGTCCTGTGGCAATTCAAATCATTAAACTTATCCTTGAGGCTAAATTTAAGTAAAAAACAACCAATGATTTTCCTAGAGGTCAAAGTAAAAATTTGAATGAAACATATCAGGCCTCCAAATCAAGAATGTAAAATGATGAATTTACAAAGGTTCATAAAGCTTTAAATATTATGTAATAAAACAATACTTATTATTTATGCTTATTAACACCACAGTCAAACGTGAATATTAATATAGAGCCTCCTCTGCCAAAGGAATATAAAAACCCTAAGTTTAATTAAATTTAGGGGCCTTCACCAAACTTGCTGCAAGTTTGGGGACATAAATATCCAACAGCCATAAAGCTGTGAAAGCCCCTATAAGTAATAAATAAATCCCACTTGCCTCAGACTGAGCAGGGCAACACTGAGACTCAGCCTCAGCCTGTCCTATGGCAGGGCTATAGGAAGAAGAAAATTTTAATTTTAGAAAAACATCACCCAATTAATAAAAAAAGACATGCATCAATTTTTTTTTTTAAAGTCCCAATGATCAAGCAAGCAACAGAAAAAGAGCAGGTCTTTTTGTCTACAACTGCATCGTGAATCCAAACTTATTTCTTGGAGATTTCCATAAATAAAATTCATTAAACTCAGTTTAAGTTCAATGTGTAATTAATATGAATAGTCAAATAGGTGTTCTTCCCCCTAACAAGTGGCATGAAATTACTTTAATAGTAAGGAGCCAAATTAAGTGATAACTCTAGAAGTCACTCAGAAGTGGATCCTCATCTGCTAGTCTTTTTTTCTATCGGCAGTAAAACAGTAGAAACTAGTGCCAGACTCTTTTTTTTTAACTGACCCAAAATAATCGGATGGAAGCTGACAGGCTTATGTATTTTACAGCTTCATTAAATGTTGTACAGGAACGTAGCAAATAACTGAAAGCAGCCTTTTTGTGAGGCCATCTGAAATTCAAGTGTAAACTACTTCAAATTTGTTTGTGATTTAACCACACTATGGACCCCAGAAGCAATTAGGTAAGCAGCATTTTCTAGAAGCTTAATTATAATTGATGCATGCAAAAATTATACTTTCAACAACATACTAAATGAACACCAATCCTGAGCCATGCAGCTACAAAACACAAATTATACGTAATTAAAATCTTAAGTAACACACAAAATTTTAAATAATTAGCATTCTTTTACTTATAAGTTGTAGACTTCAGACGACCTGCCATCTTGTTTTTTGAACAAAATACAAATGTTAAGCTTTGTGTAATTCTTAAAGTTCTACCAATACTTCAAGTTTTCTGATAATCAAATTCATGAAATTCTGAAATGCCTTGTTTTAGAAAAAAGCACTTATAAATCATTCTAAACTTAATCTTGCCATCTTTTAAAAAAGGTAGTATTTTGTTTTGTTTCTTTTTTTTTTTTTTTTTTTTTTTTTTGAGATACGATTTCTTTGTGCAGCCTTTACTCCCTGGAACTCACTCTGTAGCCCTGAGTGACCTACAACTCAAGAGAGATGCACTTGCCTTTGTATGCACCACCATAGTCAAGGTAAACCTGAATATTTTCAATACAGGCTTTTCTTTGGCAGTATGAAATATGTGCTATCAGTCTAAGAAATATATAAAAATTTTAAAACTTTAGTTAACTAGCCAGGTATTCAGGTGAAGAAGTGATATGTAATTTAGCTGCTGGCAGGAACTCTTTTCTGGTATATATCAATGTTTTCATTATAAACTGGAACTTTCTGTACCTCATAGTAACTACAGCAGAGGCACACCATCAGTGCAGTAAATACTAGACTAAAAATGGCATTTAGCTTTAAATTATATGTCACATCTCAGAATGAACTGTACTTGTTTTAATTTTCCTCTGTAACAAGCCAAATATTTTCAATATAAATTCCTACAAAATTAAGATAACTTTTGTTGTCACATTTTTTATCTAATACCTGTCACTGAAATTAATAACGATGGTCAGCATTTCCTCAGACTTTTTAAATCAAATCAACCTATATTCGTTATATGGGTAATTACATTGCACAGATCATCTGATACTTAGAAGTAACTGATCATAAACCCACCCAAGCCACATCTCCCCCCAAATCAGAAAAGATATCAACAAAAGCTGTAAGAGCCACTATGAAGAGACATCCAACACAAATTCCCTATGGTAATCACCCCTATAGTAAAATTTCTATAGAAACAAGGCAACATCCAAAATTTCCAGTCAAATCATTTGGCTTTACAGAGGCAACAGAGGTTACCTATCTAATCTCAAGTAACATAACCTCCAAGGAGGATAATAAAAAACTTTCCAACACTGTATAAGAAACACAACAGAATTTAACCTATATCAAACCATTAACATAGGAAGCATGCACCTAAGCTCTAGAAGCCTGCACCTGGATAGCTTCTGAGGTTCATAAAATATTCAACTGGCAACTGAAGTCTTACAACTAATTAAAAGAAAATGAATGGGTCTGGCACTAGGCTCTAAACAATCTTAGCAAAAAAATGTGAAGTTACATTGTAAAACCAAAAGATGTAAAACAGTGCGACACAGACGTTTTTATACCCGTTATGTAATGATTCATGTGTCTATAAGAGTTTCTGTCAACAGACACAGTAACAAGAATTTTATACATACTGTTATATACTAAAACATGTAGCTAAAAAAATCTACAGCTTAAAGAATTCAATCATATATCAAAACTGTATTAGTAACTGAGTTTTATTATGTGGACATCTACTGTGGCATGCATCTGTACAAACCTTTCAGGCAGTGGTCCACAGCTGGGTTATGAATAAAAAGGCATAAATTTTTGTCTCATTTTATTACAATGAAGTTTAACAGTACAGAAAAGTCACATGACCATAATAATGGGCCAGTTTTCTTAAACCCTGAAACAGGAGGAACTCTCTAATTACATTAAATATTGTTACACATTCAAACTTCCAATGTACAAGTACTTGGAAACAGTTACAACCCTCACCAAGCTAGGTTGGGGACATGAAGTCCAACAGCACTGGAAATGCTGTGAAGGCATAACTTTACAAATAGCAATGTAATCTTACAGAACTTGCCTTTATTTAAGGTGGTATGTTCATGTAATTCCAGCGCCTTCACAATTTAACGAACCAAATTTACTATACTTCACTTCTAAAAACCTAGATGAAACATGAAAAAGAAGCCATACAGTATAAATTGCAACTTCAGGAAAAGTTCCTGTTTTATTATTCCAAATAATTTCTCCCATGTCAAATAAATGTCCAATAGTTCCTGGTATGTGGGAAGATTATGTTTGTTAAAGTCACAATGAAGCCTTATAGACGGAAGCTTGTTTATATAAACAGCACAAGTTGAGAAAAGGTTTAATCTCCAAACCTATTAGACTTGATGAAGTAAGATCAGTAACGGCCACCTTGCGACATTACAGGAGGTCTCATTCCCATTGGAGGTCGAGGAGGCCCACCTTGATAAGGGGGTACCATTGGTGGTCCCTGTCCATACGGTGGCATTGCGCCAGGAAGATAACCAGGCATGCCTTGATGATGACCACCATACTGACCTAAAAAACACCACAAAATAAAAAGTTAGTCTCTGTATTGTGCTTTTAAACATTTTACACACACACACACACACACACACACACACACACACACCACCACCACCACCACCACCAAAGAAAGCAAAGGGGAAAAAAAAGTACCATGAGGTGGCATTGGAGGTCTCATTCCTTGCTGCTGTGGTATGCCCGGCTGTGGTGGCATCATACCCCCAATTGGTCCAACTGGTGGATTACCAATTGGAGTTTGTCCTGGTCGAGGAAGATTTCGTTGATATTTAGGTAGCTGTGCCCTTCTTTCTTCCTGAGAATAAAAATAATGTGCAGTGTCTAATAAGAGGTTGCAGGAAGACAACTATCGAAAATCCTAGTCATTTTTAGTACAAAATTACTTCTCAATAATTACTATTGATCAGACAAATCAGTGTGGCTACTTAAAATCTTCATGCTTATGACCTTACCTATTTTAACATTAGAGAACATGGCTGAGTTCACAAAACCTGTAAGTATTAACTTTCTATCAAATGAAATTCATTTGTAAAGACTTGAAAGAATTTGTAGACTCTTGACACTCAACTGTTTTGTCAGTCAGTACAATTTATGTCTAAACACAGTTTTAAAAGTTTAAGAACCAAGCTTACTGTCTTTTCTTTTAGAAATAAGAGGTTAGGAATATGAGGCCAAAACGTGAATATTCCTTTCTAAGGCTTCTTAAAAAACAAAAAAAGAAAACCATTTGGAAAGATTTAAAATCTGTAAAGACCATGTAAATACAAATAAAATCTTCTCCAATGGGCAGGTTGCTATTATTTTTGATCAAACAATACTAGTAAAGATCAATACTAATAAACAACTACAAACAACTTACCAGTGATATATCCTCATCTGGATGGATCAACTTACTGGTTGCACTGGTGGTTGTAAGTGTAGCAGGCTTACTTGTTATTGAAGCTGCTGGTTTTGCTGCAGTGCTGTTTGTTGTACTAGTGGTTGAAGCTGTCGACTGTGTATAAGCAGGGAATGTAGGCTTTGGGGGCTCTGTAGTTGTTGCTGCAGGAGTACTATTTAAGGGCTTAAAATCTGTACCAACAGGTCCTTGAACAGCTGCCTGAGCCTGTAAAGTAACAATCCTTTATTAATAAAATGTCAACAACCAAAGTTGAGTACAACAGAAAAACGTGTGTGCGTGCGTGCGCGTGCGCGTGTGTGTGTGTGTGTGTGTGTGTTTGTGTATGACACCAACATCAAATAGATCAAACTTCAAAGGAAACCAAATCTAGTTAAATGTCTGATAAATGTTTTTGCAAAATTCAAGATACTGGGCTGAAATTGCTATACTTGTCAGATGCCTTATACCTATTCTCCAAAAACCTTAATTTACAATGCTTTGTATTCCTTTTTCATTTGCTATAGAATCATAAAATATTAATGCAACTGCTTTTATTCTCCTAAATTTATTTAAAGTACTTCAGCTTTCAAGCAGCTCAAAAAACTGAAACTATAGGCTGCAATAATAAACCTCTTAGTAAGCATTAAAAACCCCACAGTACCAGTGACTCATTAGTGTCACCAACGATGCAGGTGTTCTACAGAGAGCAGCACACTACCCTTCCAATTAGTAATGGCTAGAACACAGTATAGACCCAAGGGTTAATGGCACAGGCTCTAAATAAAGTTAACACATACTACTTTCATAATACAAGTGTTTAAAATGTTAACTAGGTCGACTTTAAAAACAAATGCAGAGTGAATTTCTTATATAAAGATGTGACACATTAAACAGCATGAATCAAAAGTAGCTTAACCATGCATCAATCAGGGAAACCATTGGCCACAATAGTTCATTACTGCTCACATGCTTTTAACCCTTTAGAGCCACAGAAGTTTAGAGTATTTTGTTGGAGTCATTAATATGAATTCAAATTTGCAAACACCATTTTAAGTTTTAGTATTTGTTTTACTTCTAAAAAAAAAAAAACTAAATATATTGATAAGATTTAGCTTTCATAAAGGGTCCAAAGGGTTAAGTTGTAAAGCCATTTTAACAATTTTAAACTGCAACTTCCTGCGTACTTGTGCTGTGCTAGGAAACAGAGCTTTAGAAGATGCAGACAGACTTTCTGAATTGGATGAAGCTGTACTTGAGCTTGTTACAGGTGTCCCCATCTGTAGCATAAAAGAAAGGAAACAATGAACCGTCTCCGAACAAATGGGTGAAACATGCCATGTGGCACTTTTAGTTTAGATTGCATTTTTTTTTTATAAATGCAGATTGTGATGCAATCAAATGTCATTATTTAAAGAGGCAGAGTTAATGCGTTTTCCAATAAACAGAAAAAGTACATGCCTCAAAAAAGTATTTCTACACCACCAATACAACTAGTTAAACACAAGTTTCTTTTCTAAAAACTTAATGTTTGACATTGCAGTAGTTCAAGAATCTTAACTGAAAATGACAGTTCTCTATGCAGATGCTCTACACAATGAGCCTAAAGATTCTGAGTTTAACATGTCCATAAATAAAATCTCCATTACCATAAGAATGCAAATTTAGGCAACTAAAACTTCACACCCAAAAGCAGTGGGAAAGAGAAAAATCTAAGGGTGTTAAGCTTTAAAAAAAAAACAACCAAATCTTTATCCTTTTAATTCTAAATGACACGTACAAACATTTTGGCCATCATGTATCTAACCCAGTCATCTTGAAGCAAATAACTGATGGTCTTTCAACTCTAGTGTAGCACTGCAATTTACCAGAGTTGTAAATGAGAACAAACACCCACCAAATGTCTTCCTGTAGACTTTGATTTTCACAGGGTTTCTTTGTAGCCCCTGACTTCCCAGAACTTGCTGTCCTTTAATTCAAGAGATCCACCTGACTCTGCTGGAGAGCAGTGTTCAAAGGCATGTGCCACCACCACCCAGCCTGCTACGGTCTTATTGAACTCATTATTGGCTCCAACCTAATTCTATTCCCTTCAACAAGGCAAAGGAGGACCTGGAAACATCATGTTAGTCCTCAGAAATTCAACTTTCACATCTAGCTACAGCTAAGAATAAAGAATCCACATCTCTGGAAACATAATATCTGATTCCTTTCTACCTGCTGTGAACAGACAAAATCAAGGTATAAACATAGCAAATGATAGGCTACATTTTAATGTATCACATATTAAGTTTTTTATTTAAGAAATCAATCTGTAACAATTTCAAAAATATCTGTGAACAAGTCCATTTTACCTTAAATATGCACTCCTTACCAAAAATTTCACCTTACCTGTCCAGCACTGGGGAAAAGAGGCTTAGTAACTGGAGGCTGTGGAGCAGGTACTGCTGCTGTTGGTGCAGGTGGTCTATTAAGAATACCTGGTGCTGAAACAGCCTGTGCTTGAGTCATTGGAGGAATTCCAGGACGTGGAACAGGTGGGGGCATACCTGAAGCAAAAATGATTCCCAAGAATTTAAAAAAAAAATAGTTCAAACAAAAATAATTTTATATGATTACATTTGTTCCTCACAATAGTTCTTCAAACTGTCTCTTCATTTTACAATTTTAGAATCCTAAGTGTAAACTAGACGCCACCTATAAACTTACTAGTCATCACAGTTTTGTCCAACTTTGGTTTGTTTTGAAGCAGTATCTCATTACATACCCCTAGCTGGCCTGAAGCAGCTATGCACAGGCTAGGCTGGAGCTCTAGAGACCAGAGTGTCTATGCTACAATTAAAGTGAAGGTATTGAGACTATGGCATCACACACAAACCATTCACCAAGCTTCTTTTAACATGTAAGAGAATTAAAAACTCAGGAATAAATGCTATCAAACACATCACAAAAGCAATTGTTTAACACTTCATACCTGGCGGCATACCCGGCATCAGAGGTGGTATTCCAGGTCCAGGTGGCATCATTCCACCCATTGGCATCATTCTATTAAAGGTAAAATTTAAGAAAAAAAAAATATTAACTAGCAGTATAAACCTCAAAAAATATTTTTGGCAATTACAAAACGCTAAATAAAAAACTTGAATATCTCAAGTACTAAAATCAAATCAGTCAATCAAGCCTCAAGAATGTACCATACACTATAACTATTCTACCATAACAAACATCCTACAAACTTTTCGTTTACCACATTAAAAGAGGCAGGGGTGGGGGTACACTGGGGAACACCAATGGCAAAACAAGGTTACTGAGATCCAATAGTAGTCTTGAAAATATACATAGGAGGCCCCATCTAATAATAAGTGTGTTAACTAGAAAGTTTTTGTTCCACTTGAAAAATATGCACATAGAACATAAATAGAAACATTTCTATTTGAATTGTCCATTGTGGAGTAAAAAATTCAGTCTGGGAGGAACAAGGAAAAACCATCACAAATATTAGTAAATATAAGCTCAGATTACATAAACTTTTATTTTCTAACAACAAACCATGATTTAAAAACACAACCCATATTTATAGTTTCCCCTTAAAAAAAAAAAAGGCTCACCTTCAAAGACCAGTGTCCAACTTACTTTAGTACATTAGATTACAAGTATATGAACTTAATTTGTGCTTTGATGGCTTTTTTTGGTGTTGGGGATGTAACACAGTGCCTGGTGCATGTTATACATGCTTCTATCACTGAGGTATATTTATCAGAATTTAGTTTCTATATATAAATCCTAATTAGATGAAAATTTTATTACCTTCTATAATAAAAAGCATGATGGCAGAGTGTAGATATTGTATATAGGATAATTAGAAATAGATTATAGGTAACACCTCTTATTATTGGGTCTTGCTACCTAATAATAATAGCTCAAGAAATCCATTTGCATACTTAAAAAAGTTTTTTTCCCTTTTGTGATGAAATCTATGTAGGCCAGGCTGACCTAAAACTGTAGGTAAAATAGTCTGCCTCATATCCAGACTGATTTGCCTGCCTTTGCCTCCCAAGTTCTGAAACTAAAATCAGGGCTATCACGCCTGGGAGGAAAAATATTTTAACATGTCTATTTTCTCAGAAATGTTTTAATTTTCTACTTTAAAAAGATGTGTCAATGAGCTAACAAAGTTTAAAGTTTGCGTGAGGAAGATTAGAAAATTTCCTAAGTCAACTGAATAAATATCATTAAACACACATACAAATGACATTATGATTATTATTATACCTCCTGAATTACATTATGAATGAGATGCTTACATGTTTTCACCGCAAAATGACTGGGTATATTTTCTCTGATGATGCAATCTGTGAAAATGTATGACAAAATCAAAATCTAACTGTGATTTTCAGAATACAGTGGGAAAGTGTACTGTACACCTTTCATATCCAACTAAGTAAAAGTGATGGGCAATATACCTCAGCTCCATTTTAGTTTCTGATGCTTCCGTAAATCATTTACAATTCCCTTTTTCATAACTAAGATATTCAAATCTATAATCAATACTTTAATTACAGCAAATGCAACCGAAACAGATGGTTTCCTACATTTATCCTACTACCCAAAAAACCTATTTTCCTTAGAGGAAAATGTCTCATACTTACTGACCCCTTTACTAGAAACAAGAGTTTAAGATTTATAGAGCCCATATCTTTAAGAAGCAAAAAATGAAAGTAATATTTAAATCATAGCACCCAAGTTACAAAAGGCCTAAGCCCACAACCCAACTGGAAGTTTGCTTACCCAGGTGGCATTCCTGGCATAACTGGAGGCATGCCTGGCATCAGGGGAGGAACACCTGGCATCAATGGAGGTATGCCTACAAATTGTTTCAGCAAGAAGGTTAGCATTGGAAATGAAACAAGAGGAAGTAACACTTGCATCTTATCAATGAAGTCCTCAGGGTACAATTTAACAGGTTTCATGTTACCTGGAGGCATTCCTGGCGCGCCCGGAACTGGAGGCAGTCCTGGCTGAGCCATTGGTGGGATGTAACCTTGCTGAGGCTGAACAGGCTGTGGCTGAAAGGAAGTAGAGGCTGCAGACTCGTCGTCGTCATATTCATCAGAATCATCGTGTTGCTTCTTCTTCTGACTCTCTGCCATGAAAAGGTTTTCATTCATTTCCACACATCAAAGAGGAAAATAACTTTAAAAAAAATTTTAACTAATTTTACTTTAATCTCAGTATTTTGGAGGCAGAGGCAGATGAACCTCTGTGAATTATTCCAGTTCAAGAGGACCCAACACCTTATCTTCTGACCCTCATAGGCACCAGCTCCCAAGTGACACAGACATACAGACAAAACATTCATACACATAAAATAACTTTTAAAAGTCAAAATAAATATGTGTAAGAGATTAGGTAACCCTTTCTGCCATCTGCAGAGTACACAGCTTGATATCCCAAAATAAATGACACTAATTAACGTTGAACATGAAGCAAAACCTAACTCAAGGTTAGAACTGGCAGGGCTGAAGAGCCAGATGGTGTAGGCTCAGTTCCCCGCACACACAGAGCAGCTCAGAGTCAGATGTAATCCCAGTTTTTGGGAATCAGACACCATCTTTTAGCCTTTGTGGGCACCAGACACAGTGGAATCCAGACATAGGTACAGGCAAAGCAACCAAAGAGAGTAAGTAAAACCTAAATATTAAAATTTGGGAGCTGAGTGCAGGGATGCACAGCCTGATTCATTCAAGCCTCAAAATGGCAATACTCTCAATGTGAAAATGTATTTTAAAACACCTGCAAATCTTACCTTGTGTTTTCTGTTCAAGAAGTCGACGTCTTTCATCCATATCTTTTTCTGGAATACCTTCCATGCCATATATTTCCAACTCTATGTCTGTTCTCCCAGGTATTGCGTTTGGTACTGCATCTATGGTTTCTTTATGTACCTTAAAAAAACAAAATGAAAGGTTTTTTTAAAACTAGAAATTACTCAGCTGACTACTTATGATAATTAATGGATCTACCCTAAGACTTTCTTCTGGGCAGTGGTGGCACTCTAATCTTAATCTCAGCACTTGGAGACAGAAGCAGGCAGATCTGAATCTGAGACCAGCCTGGTCTGAAGAATGAGTTCCAGAATAGTGAGAGATACAGAGATATCCTGTCTCAAAACAGTAAAAACTGGGCCAAAGCTGTTGCTTAGTAATGGCAGAACAAGTGAAAATACACCTAGAATTATAAAGGCCCAGGATCAGACTGACAGCAAAGTGCTACAGGTGCATACAACCATCAAAGCGTACTATATTTACTTTTTAAATTCCTTTCATTCAGATTAACAAACTTACTACTGTTATTTCGATCATTTAGTATAGAAAAATCCTATAATACAAAGGTCTTTTATTTTGTTATTCTTTGGAATTATTCACTTCTTTTCAGGTATCTTCTCATCTGACAGCTTCCTAGTCTTATTAGTTGTCTTGTTTTCATTTTCTCTATCATTTATGATGAGACAGATCACTTTGTTATTTTCTTCCACAATATAAATCTGTGAGTCTGAGATCAGTCTAGTCTATAAAATGAACTCCAAGACACCCAGGCCTACAGAGAGAAATCCTGTCTCCAAAAGAGTCAGACTCCTAGTACTCCCACAAACTCCAAGTACATACAATAAGTTAATGAAGCTGGAGATGGTTCAGAGGTTAAGGACATATACTACTGTTCCTGTAGAGAAACAGGCTTTAGCTGGGCAGTGGTGGCACACACCTTTCATCCCAGCACTTGGGAGGCAGAGGTAGGCGCATTTGTGAGTTAGAGGCCAGCCTGGTCTACAGAGTGAATTCCAGGACAGCCAGGGCTACACAGAGAAACCCTGTCTCAAAAAACTGAAGGGGGAAAGAGAGAGAGAGAGAGAGAGAGACAGAGAGAGAGACAGAGACAGACAGAGACAGAGACAGAGACAGAGAAAGGCTTTGGCTTGCAGCACCCACATCTGATAGCTCATCACTATCTGTAACTCCAGGTCTAGGAGATGACATCCTCTTTTGCTCTCTAAAGCCAACTGTGTACTGATGAGCACATAACAGCCATACAATTAATTGCTAGGCAAAAGATCTACCATTAAACTACAACTCCAGCCTTTATATAAACTATGACATCAGTATGCAAAAACACAAATTCTGAAGTTTTCATTACAAATCTTAAAAAAAAAAAAAAAAAGCAAGCAAGCAATTTGGACATTGAACAACACAATGCTTCCATTCCAAGTAGGGTGTGTTCTAGTATACTCATCACACAAAAAAAGGAACACAGTACCTTTGTGGGTAGCCTGGTCTACATAAGTTTTGGTCAGTCACCTAGGATAAATACTAAGTAAATAAGACCTTGTCTCAAAGATATTAACAGTCAAGTCCACTTATCTTCTTAATGGCCACAGAATAGACATGGATTCTAGGTAGGTACTCCTGTGACAGAAAGTGGGTTCTATCCCTACCACCTCCCCCCCCCAAAAAGAACACATACCTGAGTTTTTAAGTAGATTTGGCTATTTATCTAATACATAAACAGTAACAATAAACAAATGTAAACAATAAGCAAATTGCAAAGACAAATTCAATATTCTTCATGTGGTTACAAATCACAGTGGGACAAATTTAAAACAGAAGAGAAATTCTCACCTGCATGCAATGAATAGCTAAGCCAGGTCCTGTGTACAACTTCTTATGACATATATGGCATTTAAAATGCTTTGCTTTTTGGTGCTGTATAAGGATCTTCTCGTCATCAAAATCTCTGTTACAATACCTGGTCAACATTAAGGTTAATAAACTGGACAAAAATAACCCGGATGCCAACAAAAGCAAACAAAAGTTGGGTAGACACTACCTAAGGCAAGAGGATGCTTGAGGCCATCTCATAAATTTCAAAACAAAAACCAGAAAGCTGAAAATGGTGGTGGTATATATGCCTTTAAAATCATCACTTCAGAGAGGCAGACAAGCCTCTCTGAGTTTGAGGCCAGCCAGGTCCACAATTGTGTTTCCAGACTAGCCAAGGGCTACATAGAAAGATTCTGTCTCAATATAAATAATACAACGAATGCCTTTTATATAACAGGAGAATGGGGCAACCTTAAAATGACTTCGAGGTTAAGAGAATTTGCTGCTCTTTCAGAGTACCCAGATTCTATTCCCAGCATCTAGTAGGCAGCTTACAACAGGAATGACAGTTCCCGGAGATCTAATGTTCTTCTGTCCTCCAAGAGCACTAGATGTACCTACTGACATACATGTGTAGGCAATCATTTCTACACACACAAAATTTTTTAAAAAAGGAGAGAACTTAATAAATTTTAGTTTTAGTATTTATATTTGGAAATTACACAAATCATGTACCTCCTGGTCTGAGAAGATAGCTCCATTGTTAGAGTACTTGTCTAGTATGCAAGGGGCCTGGGCAACTGCCAGCACTTTGGATGCAGGGGCACACCTATATAGCCCCAGCACAAGTGGAGGCAGGAGAAGCAAATGTTTGAAGTTTTCAGGGCTGTGGTGGTGCATGCCTTTAATCCCAGCACTCAGGAGGCAAAAACAGGGAGATCTCTATGAATTTGAGGCCAGCTTGATCTACAAAATAAGTTCCAGGGGAACCAGGCTACATGGAAGAACCCTGTCTTGGAAAAACCAAGAATTTTGTGATCCAGTGTAACATGTAAACCCTGCCACAAAGAACAAACACACAATATTTTGACCTTTAAATCATTATTCAACATTTACAAATGTACATGCTAAGAGGGTCAGCTGGACAGTGGTGGTGCCAATCTCTGAATTGGAGGTCAGCAACCAGAACCCAAATCCCAAATAAAGAGAGAAAAAAAAGGCAACTTCACGACTATTCATTAAATATACAATGGAAATGAAACTGGGAATTCATATTCTATTATCCAACTCACGACAAAGGGCACATTCAACTAACACAATCCATAAAATTCTTCCCAGTTTCATATTAATCTATGCATTCAGGAAATGTAAATTCGATATTTAATCCACAATACTAAGAGTTCTGACTCGACAAGATTTTTTTTCTATGACCGCATTAAATAATTCGTGACGCACCTTTAACTATTTGACTACTATAATAACAAAATCTTGAGGAAAAAGTTTTCATGTAATAGATAAAAATCAAATTTAACATTAAATACGTTAACCAAAAAAACACGAGAAAATTGGTTTCCTTCCCAAGCTTTTAACCAGTCCTACAAAATTGGGTAACAGATAATAGAAACTCCACCCAGTTAAGTAAACGCTTCCCCAAGATTAAGGCGCCAGAAAGACACGGAAGCCAATCCTCCGCCATTGGGGGTGGGGGGGGGGAGAATATTCACGGTTCAATTATCCAAGGAGTCAATTAGTACATTTACCCCAAACTCAAGTCCCTTTGTGGGATCTTCAACGAAACAACGGAGACACGAGTTCTTAGGGCGACTGCACTTGGGGGAGGGCTCCAGGGCAATGCTCTTAACAAACAAGCTCCTGAGTCACCGAGTCCAGCGCCACCAAACTCCGGATCCCTCCCGCCCTAAGAGCCCCATTTTACAAGAAACCAAACCAAATCCTAACCCAGCCACCACAGCACGCGGGTCCGGCCGTGCCCTGACAACAGGCCTAACTCAAACCTATCAGACTTGTGTTCTCAAGAAGCGACACCCACGCTCGGCCTCCACGTCAAACCCACAAAGGATACCAGCACCACGGCTTCAGCTGCTTCTTCTTCTTGCGACCCATAACTGCACCCTACGGACAAGGCAGAATGGAGGCGAAAAGTAGCTGGGGGAAAGGAAAACAAAAAACAAAACAAAACAAAAAAACAGAAGAGAATAGCACAGTTCTCCGAACCAACCGCCACCACCACGTCCCGCAGGAAACAGACACAAAATGGCCGACACCCTCGTTCTATCTCCACCTCCCGTCAGCCACCGCGGCTAGAGCTGGGGCGGGTCACGTGACGCGGTCTTCAGCCCTGAGTGGGTGAAGGGGCGCTGCCGCCATCTTATGGGGTTAAGTGGTCAGCTCCCGAGCTGAGTACGCGGATTTTTTTAGAGCTTGAGTTGACGAATAGGTCGGCTACCCAGTACGCAGACTGAAGGGAGGAAAAGATTACGAGTATAATTAAGGATAGGTTACAAATAAATAAAGGTAATTGGGACATGATCAATTTGATGTTTTTGCCGTTGTTTCTTTTGCTTTTGTTTTTTGAGATAGGGTCTCTACGTAGCCCTGCTGATAAAGGAACTCGCTATGTAGACCAAGCTGGCCTCAAACTCACAGAGATGCGCCTCTTCTGCCCGCCAACGAGTGCTGCGATTAAAGGCGAATTGTGACCTGGCCAATTTTTAGATTTCATTTCCGTTGCCTTTCGATAGTGGTGCGTATATGGTCAAGGAAGAGTCATCGTTTTTTTAGTGACAGTCAGGGAAGCAGTATGAGTCAGTTCGGCAGTAGTGATAAGGGAAATGTGAAGTGCTTCAGAATCTCAGAGGGAAGGCAATCCTAAAGCGGCTTTGGGGAACATAGAAATGTCTAGAAAAATAAAAGATGAAGCCGGAGGAAGTTTAAGTTATCTTATTAACCTGGACCTTGTGTCTGTTGTCCCAGTACTCAAAAGACCAAGATAGAAAATGCTATGGATCCGCCAGGACTACACAGAGAAACCCTGTCTCGAAAAACAAACAAACAAAAAAATGTGCTGATGGGACATGCCTGCAATCAGGGAATACCAGGAGCCTGAAGCTGGAGGATCCAGAGTTAAGATCTAACCTCAGTTACGGAATGAGTTAGAGATCTGCCTGGGATACATGAAACTGTTCATTAAAAAATAAGATTTGAATTTGGCATGGTGGCTCACGCCTGTGAGTTGCTAGGTTAAGGCAGGAGTGTTGCCCTGAGTGTCCTGGACTAGCGTGAACTTTAACTGTGGAGTCCAAGCAACCTTGGACTATTGATACTACATGAAGTCTTATTACAAGCAAAAAGGAGGGGGAAAAGTAGATTATAGTCCAGCATATTATACAGATTATAGTCTGTTTATGCTCATTTTGTTTTGTTTTGATTTGCTTTTCAAGACAGAGTTGCTCTGTGTAGCCCAAGCTTTCCTGAGATTCACTTTGTAGACCAGGTTAGCCTTGAACTCAAAGATCCACCTGCCTCTGTCTTCCAAACACTGAAAATAATGGTATGTGTACACCTCCACCACCCCACCCCCCACCCAGCCGCCCACTCCCACCCCCCTGCATCATGCTGTTCATGTTTATATACTAACGGTATACTTCCCTAATTATACATAATTACACAAACCACATAACTTGGTCAGATTGCCCTTAAGAGAGTTACACACACACACACACACACACACACACACACACACACACACACAC
>JANHMN010000002.1:39938618-39951830 GCA_030674055.1 Rhabdomys pumilio
AAAAAAAAAAAAAAAAAAAAAGAAAAGAAAGAAAAAAGAAAAACAAACAAAAAAACCCTGTCTCAAAAAAGAAAAAGAAAGAAAAGAAAAGAAAACAAAAAAACCCTGTCTCAAAAAAAAAAAAAAAAAGAGTTTCACACACATTAATAACTTGTATCATGACATATGTATTAGATTTTTTTGAAACAAGATCCCAGGTAGCCAAGGCTAGCCTCTAGTGCATTGTGCAGAGGATGACCTTAAATTCCTAATCCTTTTACCTTCACCTTTTGAGACATTGTGGGATTACATGCATGTTCTATCCTGTATCCTGTACTGTTGGCGGTTTGGGGGACATATATCAGTTTATTGGATCATCAGTTTAAGAACAAGACTGGTTTTCATCATTCATCCTACTAACCTCCACTTCTCACCCCCATGAACTGAGGGCAGTTACAATCTGTCTTAATGTGTGTGCCTGTCTTCACCTTGAAAACATAACATTTGAAACTTCAGTCAGGGTGTTTTGTTTTGTTTTTGTTTTTTTCTGAGACAGGGTTTCTCTGTATAGACCTAGCTGTCCTGGAACTCACTCTGTAGACCAGGCTGGCCTCAAACTCAGAAATCTGCCTGCCTCTGCCTCCCAAGTGCTGGGATTAAAGGCGTGTGCCACCACTGCCAGGCTAGTCAGGGTTAATTATTCCATTTTTTAGTTTTACAATTTTCTGATGCTGCTGCCCAAAGTCTTGAGTTCAATTTCAATTCTGTCTGAATTCTCTCTTCAGGACAACCCATACTCTATTTGCACAGATCTAAGAGAATCTGATGTTTCTGAGTTCAGCCAGTTGCTAGGAAACCACCTTGTTTTCATGAGATGAACCACATAAATGGAATCACTTGGACACTGCAATGTCCTAACTTGTGCTTTTAAAAATCTAAAGTCACAGCCATGCCTTTAATCCCAGTGCTGGGAGGCAGTGGCTGGCAGATCTCCAGCCTGGCCTAGAGCGGGTTCTAGGATAGCCATGGCTACACAGAGAAACCTTCTCTTATAAAACAAACAACAGTGGGCAGTGGTGGCGCACGCCTTTAATCCCAGCACTTGGGAGGCAGAGGCAGGCAGATTTCTGAGTTTGAGGCCAGCCTGGTCTACAGAGTGAGTTCCAGGACAGCCAGGGCTACACAGAGAAACCCTGTCTCAGAAAAACCAAAAAAAAAAATAAATAAATAAAAATAAAAATAATAAAAAATAAATAAAACAAACAACAAATAAATAAAAGAAAGAAAACAAGAAGTAAACTCATCAAATATATCCACAAAACATTTATCATATGTGTGTGTGTGTATGAATTGTGTTTTTATATTATCTCAACAAACCCAGGATGTAGGAGCCATTATTAACCTGTTAATATAGATCAGATATAAGAGGCTTAAGGGGCTGGGTCTGTGGCTTAATAGGTAGAATGCTTGCCCAGCATGCACAAAACTTTGGTTCAACCCCAAGTACTACATGGAGTCACATGCCTATAATCCCAACACTTAGGGAGGTAGACTCCACAAAGTTGATGTCTGACCTCTGTGTAATTTAGCATGTACATCCCATACTTAGATCATACACAATAATGTTAAATTTAAAGATTTATTATTATTATTAGTTAATGTATATGTGTGTGCTGGGTGTGTATAACAATGCCCCAGACCTTAGCACAACTGACTTCATGATGGAACTGCCATTTAGGATGTAAAACTCAGCACTTAGACAGCACTGCCAAAATGACCTAATTCATCAAAGTCCATAGATATGGGAAATTCTCTAAATGTACTAACCTTGCTTTTTTTCTCCTATAGCTAACTGTTCTTGTTAACTAAAATATGTTACCTTGGGAGAGGCTCAGAATTACACTAGGATCCTGAACATGCAGGGTAGTTGCTGACTAACTAACAAAGACTTTCTATTGGCTTAAACCCATGTCCAGTCTTCTCTGGTGGCTACAACAAGTGTAGAGCCCCAGGAAGCATCTGATCTCTCGGAGAACTGGAGTTAACAGGTAGTTGTAAACGTCATGTCCTGGATTTGGGGAACTAAACTCAGGTCTTTGGCAAGAGTAGTACATCCTCCTAACAACTGAGACTTCCATCCCTAAAAATTAAAAAAAAAAATTATTTTGTTTTTGAGACAGGGTTTCTCTGTGTACCCCCTGGATGTTCTAGAACTTTCTCTGTAGACCAGGGTGGCCTCAAACTCAGAGATCCTCCTGCCTCTGCTTCTGAGATTAAAGTTGTGGACCACCATTTTTGTCTAGGACACAAAAATATTTTTTATAAGTATCCTTTGAAGAACAAAAGACTCCCCCCACAGAATGGGTGAAAATATTGTAAACTGTATATCTGAGAAGGAGCTTAGGTCTAGAATTTCCACAAAACAGCCACTCAGAAATAAAAACATGAGCCAATCCTCTCAGCCTGAGAGGACAGAGCAAGAAGTCATCATTCCAAGAACAAGAAGAGAGAGGGTTGTTTCTTGACACTAGGCCTGCCAAGGCCTCCAACTATAACTTCCCATCTTCCATACTGGGAGATATACATTTCAATTTTTATTTGTTCTTGGATTTGCTTGTTTGTTGAGACAAGGTCTCACTTGTGTATCCCTGGTTGGCCGGAAACTCACTATGTACATCAGGTTGGCCTTGGACTCAGAGATCTGCCTTTGAGTGCTAGAACTAAAGGCATGCACCACCATTTCTGTTTTTATAAATGATCCAGTTTAGCCGGGCGGTGGTGGCGCATGCCTTTAATCCCAGCACTTGGGAGGCAGAGGCAGGCGGATTGCTGAGTTCGAGGCCAGCCTGGTCTACAGAGTGAGTTCCAGGACAGCCAGGGCTACACAGAGAAACCCTGTCTCGAAAAACCAAAAAATAAAATAAAAGACCCAGTTTATGGTACTTTATCATAAAAATCCTACAGACTAAAACAGAAAGGTATCTAGCTGAGGTTGTCTCCACCATGGACCTCTTTGGACTGAGCGCCATCCATTGTGTTTCTGAGTCTTTATGAATGAGCATCTTCCAGATCCTGGACTCTTGTCCCCTCACTTTCTTTTGCCCTGCTACCTGTCTTAGTAAGAGCAGGTCCATACGGATTGCTGGTCTCTCCTGTTGACTTTCTTGAATTCTAACAGGTTTGTTACAAGTTACTTATATTAAAATCCATCTAGTCAACTGTCTCAGGTAAGCCACACTTTACAGTCCTACCACGAATGACAGTAAGTGCTAAAGCCATTCATTTTCTCTTTCAAATAATAAACAGCATCTGTAGTTTGAATGAAGCTCACAGATTTGGAATACTAATTATTCACTGTGTAGAATACCTCACAACAGAAAGGTCTCACTATGAAATCCTGGCTGACCATAATAATCTGCATTGCTTATGCCGATTAACAGCATGCACTCCCACAGTTGGCATGTCTACACTTTTTTTTGTTTGTTTGTTTTTTGAGTCAGGATCTCACTGTGTAGTTCCAACTGTTCTGGAACTTACTATGTAAACCAGGCTGGCCTCAGATTTAGAGATCTGCCTGTTTCTGCCTTCCAAGTGATAGGATCAAAGGTGTGTGCCACTACACCCAACTATCGTGTCTATACTTTTTTTTTTTTTTTTAAAGAATGTTCTTGGGATTGGGGGCTAGAGACATGGCTTGGTGGTTAAGAGCACTTGCTGCTCTTCCAGAGGACTTGGTCTTCCAGTGTTCAGTTTCCAGCACCCATACCAGGTACCTCTCAACTTCCTAGAATCCACTCCAGGAAAGAAGGCCCTCTTCTGGCCTCTACACTTAGGTGACATAGTCACACATGGACACACACTGTATTAGTCAGGAATCTCTGATTATATTAAAAGGAGACTTGTCAGGCTGGCTTACAGGTCATGATCTGGGCAGTGCTACAATGGTGATCTCATATGGAAAGGTTGAGAACCCAGCAGTCGTTCAGTCCACTAGACTATTTCAGCATTCCCAGACTGAGCCTAGAGTCCTGGGGGATTCCTGGGGATCTTTGTTATCTTCAGTCTATCTTGGAATCCTGAAGAAGCTGGATTTAATAACACTTGAAGTAACAATAAACTTGGTAGCAAGATGAGAGCAAGCAGGCAAAAAGCAAAGCTTCCTTCTTCCAAGTTTTATCTGAGCTGCTATCAGATAATGTGGCCCAGATTAAGGATGGGTCTTCCTGCATCAAATCATCTGATCAATAAAACAACAAAACAAAACAAAACAAAAACCCCTCCCGGGATGTCCTGCAGTTTGGGCTTTAGTTAGTTACACAGTCAAGTTGACAACGAAAATAAGCAAACATACACATAAATAAACAAAAATAAACAAAAATCTTTAAAAAGAGACTATTCTACCAAAGAAAAAGCCTTCAAAATCTTAGAGGAGCTTTTTCCAACCTAGAATTCAATGTCTAATAATATCAATCAAAAATTACATTTTGGGATTTGCAAGATGGCTCAGCAGTTAAGAGCACTGGCTGACAGCCAGGGCTACACAGAGAAACCCTGTCTCAAAAAACCAAAAAAAAAAAAACACTGGCTGATCTTCCAGAGGTCCTGAGTTCAATTTCCAGCAACCACATGGTGGCTCACAGCCATCTGTAATGGGATCTGATGCCCTCTTCTGGTGTGTCTGAAGACAGCTACAGTGTACTTGTATACATCAAATAAATAAATACATCTTTGAAAAAAAAAACAAAACAAGGTGTACAGCTCCAGAGAGACACCTGAAATTAGTGGCGGAGGGGAGAGAGAGAAGAGGGGGAAGAGGAAGAGAGAAAGAAAGGAAGGAAAGAAGGAAGGAAGGAAGGAAGAAAGAAAGAAAGAAAGAAAGAAAGAAAGACAGACAGACAGACAGATAGACAGAAAGAAAGAGAAAGTAAGCAAGCAGGAGTTAGGGGCAGGGTACACCAGGTAGGGACAGAGGGATGTTGGAAGAGTCTATAGACCATATCTGTTTTGATATATAAAATATTCCCTTGTTGCAGCCCTGAAACCAAACAGTACTGGCTCAAAATAAACTAAAATTTTGTCCAATCTTTTCCCTTCAAGCCATACGGGTGACCCACCCCTTTAGTTTTTATGTAATCAGTTAAATAATGTTTCTATATATGGATTCTTTTTAAAAAGGCATTTATTTATTTAATGTATGTGAGTACACTGTAGCTGTCTTCAGACACACCAGAAGAGGGCATTGGATTCCATTACAGAGGGTTGTGAGCCACCATGTGGTTTCTGGGAATTGAACTCAGGACCTCTGGGAGAGCAGTCACAATACTCTTAACTGCTGAGCCATCTCTCCAGCCCTTTATGTGTGGTTTTTAAACATTATGTTTGTTTAGGAGTTCCTTAAATTCAAGAATTTAAAATTTTCTCCATGCTTTATTTGAGATTCGTGTCTTTATTGTTTTGAGACAGGGTTTCTCTGTGTAGGTGTCCTGGAACTCACTCCGTAGACCAGGCTGGCCTCGAACTTAAAGATATGGTTGCCTTTGCCTTCAGAGTTTTAGGATTAAAGGCATGTGGCAACGTCGCCTGGCTTTGTGTCTTTATTTAATTTTTATCTTATTTTTGAGGCAGGGTCTCACTCTGTAGCTCTGGCTGGCCTAGAACAGGGTATGTAAACTAGGGAGGCCTGGAGCTCAATGAGATCCTCCAGCTTCTGCCTCCAGAGTACTAGGATTAAAGGAGCGCTCCATTATGGCAGGCTAAATTCGTGTCACTGAGCAAACTGTTACATGCATGTCACACAGAAAGAAGGCAGGAGCGCACCTTTTGCATATACTGCCTCCTTGATACGTCAACTGGTAGAGAAAAAGTCAGTTAAAAAGAAATAGTAAGGTGTTCTCGGAGAGTTCCCCTGAGAAGAACAGGTTTCTCTAACCCAGTTACCAGATCCAGGACTCGGGGAAGCTGCGGAACTCAGATGTGCGAGGACGGGAAGGAGGTCGAACCGGCTCACAAAGGACCGCCCCGCCGCGGGGGAACGTTTTGACGGGGACACAGGGCCGCGAGGAGGCAGCCGCGATGCTCCCGTCTTTGCAGGAATCTCTGGATGGGGATGAAAAAGAGCTGGAGAGCAGCGAGGAGGGTGGCTCCGTGGAGGAGCGGAGACTCGAGCCGCCACCCAGCAGCCACTACTGCTTGTACAGCTTCCGCGGAAGCAGGTGCCTGCGCCCTGCCCGCTGCGCCCGCGGCCCCGCCGCCCGGCCTTGCACCCCGCGGTCCCCACTCGCCATCTCCTCTCCCAGCTAAGGTCTCTGGCCCGATGGGCCCTCCTGGCCACAGTCGGTTCTTCCCGGCTCTTCTGGGTTTTTATGCCCGGCACTCCCAAGCCTCTGCCGTCTTGCAGCCCCTGTCATCGCAGCTCCTGACATCTGTTCATCAAAGTTCTTCAAAGCCTCATTCCTTCAGAGTCTTTCCCTAGTCCTCTGCTCCTGTCCCCAATTGCCTTCATTTCTACCACACATTTTAACCCCGCCCTCTAGTTTGCTCTGTTTTTGCTGCCTCTCTCTCCCCTCGGTATCCCCTGCATACCCCTGCTGACTTTCCAGGAGTCCTTCTGGATGTAAAATTTATTCTTTAAGTTGTATTCTTAAATTTTAAATGTGTGTTTGTGTGTGGGTATTCGCACATGCATACAGATGCCCACTGAGGCCAGAGGTGTCAGATACATCTGGAACTTACTTTACAGGTGGTTGTGAGGTGCCCTAAGTGGGTGCTTGGAACTAAACTAGGATCCTTCCCCCAAGAACAGTAAGCAATGTTAACCTCTGAGATGCCTCTCCAGGCCCTGTTTATTTTTTATTTTAATTAATTTATATTTTTTGAATAAAAAATTATTTGCATTGGTGTTTTGCCTGCATGCATGTCTCTGTGAGGCAGTCTGGTCCCCTGGAACAGAAGATACAGATAGTTGTGAGCTGCCATGTAGGTGCTGGGAATTGAACTAGAGCCCTCTGGAAGAGCAGCAATGCTCTTAACTATTGAGCCATCTTTATATCCCTTAACTTAATTTTTAAAGAGGGATCTCTTCAAACTTTCGGGATATTAGATCTTTCCTCTACTTATTAAATACCCTGAAGAGAAAGGGACTTCTTGTCAGCCCTCATTTATGGGGTTTCTGTCATGGGAATAGGCATTGGGGACCATGCAGTGTGGCCTTGGAGCATTTTAGCGGAGTCCTTAACTTTTACCCAGCTTGCAAAGGCTTGATTGACAGCCTAGAACTGATAGTACTGTTGTATTGCATCTTGTAGATTGACGCAGAATCGAGGAGATAGTGATGATGGACGTTCAGGTGGCACAAATGGAGAAACTCCCTCTGGCGATGATTTCAGGTAAGAACAGGCAGAACACACTGCTTTCCTGGTCTGCATAGCTGTAGTCGTCAGTGGGATGTCTTGTTGCTACTGCGCCTTATCTGAGTTGGACCTTCAACCCCTGCTAGCCCCTAGGAACTTCTCCTGATCTCCTCCTTGACTTTTATTCAAGGCAAGAGCAGATGCAAATACTGGTAATCTGTTGTTGAACCTAGAGCAGTGTAAACCCTAGCCAAGCCCTGACACTGAGCTTTCCCCAACTGAGATAATTATCTTTTTGTGGTGGTTGGTTTTGAGATAGGGTTTTCTCACTATATAGCTCTAACTGTCCTGGAACTCACTAAGTAGACCAAGTCTTGAATTTACAGGGATCTGCCTGCCTTTCCCTCCCAAAGGCGTGCGGTACCACCTGTGGCAAGATGATGGTCTTTAAGGAGGAAAGGTTAATTTGGCTCAGTTTCAGTTCGTGTGGTTTCTTAGCCTTGTTGCCTGTGAGCCTGCGGCAACAGGAACTCATGGCAGGAGCAAACGGCGGCAGAAGAGCCTGTTAACTTCACGGCGCCTAGGGAGAGATGCAAAGAGGGAGAGAGGCAGGCAGCTCCCAGCCAGCTGGCCAACCAGTCAGGGTCCAGAGCCTTAGTGTCCATCTACCTCCTAGAGGTTCTATGGTCTGGGTGCCAAACCTGCCTTTGGGGGACATTCCAAATCTAAACAATAACCCTCTCCAATAGGGGCATCAAGTAGACAGCTTGCTTTTTTTTTTTTCCCCTTTCTTTTTTTTTGAGCCAGGGTTTCTCTGTGTAAGTCTGGCTGTTCTAGGCTGTTCTAGAGCTTGCTTTGTAGACCAGGCTGGCCTGGAATTCACTGAGATAAGCATGCCCCAAGTGGTGGGATTAAAGGAGTGTACCTCTGCTGACTAGTTGATAGCATTCTTAAGAGAGATCCTGAAATTGGTATGGTAATGCATAACCTGGGGAAAGTTTGAGGTTAACCTAGGCTATGTAGCTAGTTCAATACTAGCCTGGGCTACATAGGGGCCCTGTCTTTGGCTCATTATATGTGACTTACAGGCTTGAGTATACTACTAGTAAGGAATGTGTATCTTTCATTTGTCAAGCCTCTCCTTGGTGGATACTAATCTACCCTCTGAAGTGGAGCCAGAGCTTCGCAGTTTCATTGCTAAGCGTCTTTCCAAGGGAGCATTCTTTGAAGGGCTGGGTAACGTTGCATCTGTAGAGCTGAGGTAAGTATAAAATATGCTGTCTCCTGTGTTTTTATTTCTGAGCTAAACATGAGAAGTGTGGAGAAACTCGAAGAGGTCTAGACCTGCAGAAGACATCTTTGTTTTCTTTTCTCTGGCACCTCCTGCTCTTCCACTCCCAGCCAGAGCACTGGATCTCACATAAATGTTATGAAATTAGACTGAGATTTGGCACCTGAGTGTACTTTAGTCTGCTTTATACTTAGACAGAGGTAGCCTTGATGGAGAGCATTTCGTGGTGTGTGCAAAGCCTTCTGTTCTTTCCTAATCACTGAAGAGGAAATTGTATGCCCATGGTTTATGACGTGATTTCACAAGTGCTGATGTAGTTCTTCTTACAAGGGGAGATGGGCAGTTATCTTATTTTCCAGTTCAGAAGTAAACATGGAGAAATTAAGTTGGGAGCCCAAGGTCACAGGGCAGTCAGGCTTATGCAGGCACCCTCAGCCTGATTCCAGCAGTCTTGCCGTTATGCTCCTTCAGACAAGGCATTTGTTTAAATGTAGGTTCCCTCAGGGGTAGATATCTCTGGCCCAAGGATAAAGCTGCAGGATAAGCCTGGCATATCAGCATGGCACATCCATAACACATGAAGGTTTGAAAGAGGGGGAGCATGCTTTTTTTATGTAAACATGGGCATTCTATGAACGAAGTTGAAATTTGTGTAGATTTTTCTTTAAACAATCAAAAAAAAACTTATGTATATTGGTGTTTTGCCTACATGAATGTCTGTGCACAAGGTGTGTACCTATTGCCTGTAAAGTCCAGAAGAGGGTGGTGTTAGATCTTCAGGAACTGGGGATTCAGATGGTTGTGAGCCACCTGAACCTGGGTGTTTTATAAGAGTAGCCAGTGCTTTTTTTTCAAGCCATCTCCGCAGCCCCTGGATTTTTCACATAAGACAGTGAAATGCAGTGAACCTCTGTTAGGGGCTGCTTGGTTTGTTTTTATGAGACCATGTCTCACCATGTAACCCTTGCTGGTCTGGAACTCACCAAGTACAGCAGATTGTTCTTGAACTCACTGAGATCTACCTGCATCTGCCTCCTAAGGCTGGGATTGGTGTGCATCTCCACATCTGATCTGTAGGCTGCTTAATTAAACCTCACCTGGGTCATGCTCCTTCTGCTGAGAAGAGTAAGAGGAGAAGGTTGGGGAACTCTGCGTGAGGGGCGATCTGAAAGTGTTACCAGATCTAGACCAGGTCCAGAGCCGTCTACAAAGTGAGGAGCATGAGTTCCCAGGTACTCCACTTTACTTTTTCCTTTCTTTTCTAGAATTCCAGGTTACCGAGTTGGTTGTTATTACTGCCTTTTCCAACAGGAAAAACTGCTTCCTGAAATAGCAGCAATGGAATATGAACATAACCCTTCTGAGTATGTGGTCTGCTTCTTAGGAGGCTCTGAAAAAGGACTGCAACTATATCCTTTCTGTGGTGTTCGAGGGTATCAGGAGGGAGAGCACCCACAGGGCAAGGAGCAAGTGGCCTTTACTCTTAAGGACATGTCGGAATGTCATTTGTGACCATTTGCCTAAGCTGTGTGTGTGTGTGTGTGTGTGTGTGTGTGTGTGTGTGTGAAAGAGAGAAAGAGAGAAAGAGAGAGGAGAAAGAGAGAAAAAGAGGAGAGAGAGAAGAGAGAGAGAAAGAAGAAGGAGAGGAGAGAGAAAGAAATAGAGACAGAGAGAGAGACAGAGAGACACTCTCACTTTGTACTCCTGGCTAGCATGGAACTCATTACATAGACTAGGCTGGCCTCAAACTTACACCTGTCCACCACCTCTGACACTTGAGGGCTGGAATTAAGGGCACATGTCACCATACTCAGCTGAGACTTTGTATTTCTGGCTGAGAGGTAAAAATTTTTTTTTTTTTTTTTTTTTTTTGGTTTTTCGAGACAGGGTTCCTCTGTGTAGTCCTGGCTGTCCTTGAACTCACTCTGTAGACCAGGCTGGCCTCGAACTCGGAAATCCACCTGCCTCTGCCTCCCAAGTGCTGGGATGAAAGGCGTGCGCCACCACCGCCCGGCAGGTAAAATATTAATAGATCATTCTGTGTCTCTTCCTTAAGAACATACTTTCAGGCTTGAATTGGACAAGTATATTCAAGGGCTGAAGAATAACATGAGTTGTGAGGTAAGGTGTCTGACTTGAGCTTTGTAAGACTGGAGTGATGAGCGTGAACATGCCATAAGAGTACTAGTCTGGTCACTTGGGAGCCACCGACACTCGACTTGTAAATCCCTCACTGTGTGGGCAGTAGTTGAGTACTGTGCGACACAGGCAGGGAACGCCTGTGTTAGAGGCTCTGAAGGTCTCATGAGTCTACTTTTGATGTGTTGCACCAATGAAAACTTACTAAATCCAACTGTGGAGACTCACACCTGACACCCCAGTGTTTGGGAGGCAGAGTTCGAGGCTAGCCTAGTTAACATAGCTACTTCCAAGCCTACCAGAGCTACATAGTGGACCCCATCTCAAAAGCAAAACAAGAAGCTGGAGAGATGTCTCAGTGGTTAGAGCACTGGTTATTCTTCCAGAAGACCTGGGTTCAATTCCCAGCTCCCACATGGCAGCTCCCAACCATCTGCAACTCCAGTTATATAACTATAACATATTCTTACCTCTTTGAGCACCAGGTATGCAAGTGGTAGACAGACATGGAGGCAAAATACCCATACAGTTAAAATAAAAGAAATAAAAAAAGAAAAACAAAAGACAGCTGGTGAGATGGCTCAGAAGTAAATGTGCCTATCTGACTGACTTGAGTTTGACACACAGGACTCACACTATGGAGAGAGAGAACGGACTTACGTGGGCTGTTCTCTGACCTCCATGTATGCAGGGCACATGCATGCATATACACAGAGAGATAAAATGAAAAGGAAAGACACATCTATGTAACATTCGGTGGCAGTTAATAACATGCCTGGTGGGAAGAAGACACCTTTTATCTGATTTCTAGGCACGTGGGATTCATAGTTTGGTTAGCACTAGTGGTCCATTAGAGATATGCTATGCCACAGTCTGTAGATACCAAGTTTTAGAAACATTTCATCTCATTATTTTATGAATTGGTCATGTCTATATTGGTAATTTATACTGAGTAAAAAAACTATGTTTTTGAGCCAGATGTGCTGCTGCATGTCTACACTCCCAGCACTGGGAAGATGGAAATAGGAGAATCAGGAGGTTAAGTTTAGCCTCAGCTACAGGGAATTTGACACCCACCTGATTTGTGTAAGATGCTGTCTGAAAAAAAAAAAAAAAAAACTTCTTTTGCCAAATGGTGGTAGCACATACATTTAATCCCAGCATAGTAATTAAATCTCTAAGTTTGAGGCAAGCCTGGTCTACAGAGTGAGTTTCAGGACATCCAGGGCTACACAGAGAAACCTGTCTTAAAAAAAAACAAACAAAAAAACAAAACCACCTGTGGTATGGCCAGACACATTGACACTTACCTATAATCTCGGTATCTGGGAGGTTTAGGATTTCAAGGTCAAGCCTGGCCTGCATTACATGGCTAAACCACGTATTAAAAACAAACAAACATAAAAGATGCCAGTCCTAGTTTTTGTTTTCTGTCAGGAGTATATTGAAGGGGATGGAGAGATGGCTCATCAGTTATGAACACTTACTATTTTCCCAGAAGGCCAGAGTTCACTTCTCAGCACCCCAGTCTGGCGGCTCACAACCATCACAACTCCAGTTCCAGAGAATTCAACACCCTGTTCTGGACTCCAGGAGGCATCCATAAGAACACAATTATGTGCATACAAATAAAAATTAAGATTTTTAAATTGTTTTGAAGAGGGGGCTGAGAAGGAGGGTTAGGATGTAAAGGGCTTACAATGCAAGCAGGAGGACCTGAGTTGAACCCCCAGCATCTACATAACAATTTGAGTGTGGTGACATGTGCCTGTCCTACCAGTGTTGAAGTGCTAGAGACAGGGAGATCTCTGTACCAGCCAGCCCAGCTAAATCAGTGAGCTCCAGGCTCAGTGAGACACCCTTACTCAAGAAAGCAAGATGGAGAAGTTGGAGAGATGGTACCTGCCACCAGGACTGAGGACCTAAGTTCAGTCTCCTGCACCCACATGGTTGAAGGCCAGAACTGACTTCTGCAAGTTGTCTTCTGTTCTAAACACCGACATCATGACACAAACCTGTCTACCACCACTCCAAAAATATAATTTAAAAATTAGGTAGAGAGCAATTGAGGAAGACACATCATGTCAAACATTAGCTTACATATACACAGAATATATACACCATACACACAGAGCAAGTATATTGAAAAAAAAAAGTCTAGTAAATGAAAGGCTTTTATGATACTAAAACAAATGCTGTTCTCTCCGGATGCAGGAAAGGAGCCTGGGGAATGATGTAAAGTCCTATCTGAACAGCTGGTATGAGGATGTGGTGTGTCCAATCCAAAGGGTGGTTCTTCTCTTTCAGGAGAAACTGACCTTTCTGCTACATGCTGTAAGTATTGCTTATGAAAACTGTTTTTTCTTTTTAACCACTTTTAAAGATAGGTCCTCACCAGGCAGGGCAGGTACACACTTTAATCCAGCACTTGGGAGGCAGAGGCAGGCAGATCTC
>JANHMN010000002.1:39955361-39982297 GCA_030674055.1 Rhabdomys pumilio
TGTGTGTGTGTGTGTGTGTGTGTGTGTGTGTGTGTGTGTGTGTGTGTCTACAAGTGTAAGTGCATGTGACAGTCAGAGGGCAACTTCCCTTCCACCATGTTAGAGGCAGAGTCTGTTTTGTTGTTACCTGCAGTGTTTTCAGGCCTAGCTTGCCCATGAGCTTCTGGGGTTTCTCCTGTCCTTCCTTCCATCTCCCCATACATGCTGAATTACAGATGCTTGCACTGTGTGTATCAGCCTTTACAGAGTCCAGGGTTCTAATTCAGGTCCTCATGCTGTGAGGCAAGTACTTTTTCTTTCCTAGTCATCTCTCTCACCCACGGAAGACTTCTTTGAGCTAGGATCTCACTATGTAGCCCAGGCTGTCCTCAAACTCTGCCTACCATTGACTGTGTGTTTGGGAGAGCAGGAGGATACAGGCAAACAGCTCTGAAGGTACTTTTTGTTGTTTTGATTGTTACAACAGGATCTCTTTACATAATCCTGGCTGTTCTAGAATCACAGTGATTCCTTACCTCTGCCTCAGTCTCCCAAGTGCTGGATTTAAAGGCATACACCTACACACCCAGCTTCTAAAGCATTTTTTGATATAACAAATTGCAAGCAACCTAAGTGTTCACCAACAGGAGCTCAATAATAAACTGCTACTGAACACATGGGTACAGAGCAGCTCGGAGTGAAGTAGAAGTTAGTGAAGTAGAAGTGCTCGTTAGTGTGGCTCTGAGACGCTGTTTACTGAAAACAGCCTCTAAGGAAAAGACACGGGCTCTAACATACACACAACAATGCATACGTAAGGTAAAGGTTGGTAGCCAAAGCTAGAAGTGTGTATAGGAATGGCAGTCCTTTCTGATGGGGAGAGGGAATGTGATTATGGCATTTGACTGTTGTAGCCCTGGCTGTCTTGGACTTGCTTTGTAGACCAGGCAGGCCTTGAACTCACAAAACCCACCTGCTGCTGCCTCCTGAGTGCTGGGAGTTTTAAATAATTATTTATAAACTTTTTATAAAGAAATTCGCCGGGCAGTGGCACACTGGGGAAGGTTAATTCCAGCACTTCTGGAGGCAGAGGCAGGCATATCTCTGTGAGTTCAAGACTAGCCTTGATGGGCAGTGGTGGCGCACGCCTTTCATCCCAGCACTTGGGAGGCAGAGGCAGGCGGATTTCTGAGTTCAAGGCCAGCCTGTCTACAGAGTGAGTTCCAGGACAGCCAAGGCTACACAGAGAAACCTTGTCTCAAAAAACCAAAAAACCAAAACAACAACAACAACAAAAAAGAAATTCATGTGCTAGGACTGAATAGATGGTTAATAGCGTGTACTGCTCTTTCAGAAAACGAGAGTTGTGTTCAGCATATCCAACACACATCTCCCAGGGGCTCCTGTACTCAAGTACACAAACAGGCATATGTATGTAAGGAAAAATAACAAAAGTAAAATCTTTAAAAACTGACATACCTGTATGTGCTCCGTGGTATTTAATTGTGTGTGTTTACTGTTGTTTAGGAAGCAACCGTTTTTGTGAGGACTGGATGCAAGCTTTCTTACATGGTGCTGAAGGGGGTAACCCTTTTCTTTTCAGACAAGTCCTGGAAAACTTCAAACTAAAGGTAATGCATTGGCTGTGGGCCAAAGGTCAGCTACAATGTTTTTGTTCTGCACCTAATCACTGCAGGTGGTAGCATCAGTGATGGCTTTTGCAGTTACAGTGTTCTTTAAATGGGGCCTCCTCAGAGCTCAGAACACAGGTGTGTGCTGTGCAGCGGCAGCACTGCATGCATGGGATTTCATGTCCACTACTTTGTGGTGAGTCGCTTGCTTATATTTAGAGAACATTAAGCTGATACTCTCTGGTGCACCTCAGTTGAAAACAGGGATGTAAATGATTTCAAATTCTGACAGCTGTGGGTTGTCGCCTTAGGAGCTATTTTTTTTTTTTTTAAAGTCTTTTTAAATGTGAGGTTCTCTTACACTAAAGGAAAAGTATATCAGCAATAGGAATAATGGGTATTTTTTTTTTAAAAGAAAAAGAAGCTCAACATTAGCAGGGTGTGGTGGTGCACACCTTTGATTCCAACACTCAGGAGTCAGAGAGAAGCTGATTTCTGTGAGTTCAAGGCCAGCCTTGTCAATGCAGTGAGTTTCAGGCCAGCCAGAGCTACATAGTGAGACCCTGTGTCAAGAAAGAAGACAAAAGTGGGCATTATCAGCATACGCTGAGAGCTCAGCGAGAGAGGGGATTCTTCAGGCGCCTTCGCCATCTCACTGAACATACTTAACAGGGTAATCTTTTTCTAGGCTATACAAGACACAAACAATTTGAAGAGATTTATCCGACAGGCAGAGATGAATCATTACGCTTTGTTCAAATGTTACATGTTCCTTAAGAACTGTGGCAGTGGAGATATCCTTTTGAAGATTGTTAAAGTGGAACATGAAGAAATGCCCGAGGCCAAAAGTGTGGTGGCGGTCCTTGAAGAATTCATGAGAGAAGCACTTGTCTGAAGTTCCGGTCCGGGCTGAGGGTCTGTTTCATTGAGTGTGTTGAGGCTGCGTGTGAGGGGCTGTAGTTACGGCTGTTTGTTTATAGGATTGCACTGCTCCTGAGGTGACTGGAAACACTCTAGCTTCTTCCTTTTGTGCTTTTTTGTTTGTTTGTTTAACTTAATTAAACACAACAATCAGAGGAATGTCCTTACCAGGTCCTGGGCAGATGCTGTGTGTTACAACTGTGGAATTTGCTGGCTCATTAGTCTCCTAAATCCTAAGCATCAAACACCTGTTGCCTAAAAAGTTCTGGAGATGATTTTTGGCTTCCTGGGAGTTTAGTGTTTAACAGGATTTCCTCCTCCAAAAGAAACATAGTATGTCTTTCTCAGTACATTGTAGTTTTTGAAGTATCTGATCCTAGTAAGATGTGATGACACATGCCTATAATCCCAGCTACTCAGGATTCTGAGGTTCTGAGGGTCCAGGCCAGCCTGAGCTACAGACTGTTTACGTCAAGCTTGAACTACATGATCCTGGTCTTACTGCAGCATCACATCGCTGCAGAGACAGGCTGTTCATCCTGTGAGTGCCTGATACATATGGATGGGCGCAGGAATGACGAAGCCATCTTGTTAAGGGAATATACAAATAAATTATGAGTGTATAAGAATTTTTAAATTATATATATATATATATATATATATATATATATATATATATATATATATTTGTGGGCTGGCAAGATGGCTCAGAAGGTAAAGAAGCCTGCCCCCAAGTCTGGCAACCTATGTTCTATGTTCAATCCTCAGGACTCACATGGTAGGAGAGTTTGACAAATCCCCTCTGACCCACACACACCCGCATACACAGTAAATAAATATATGAAGAAATGGTGGGCTGGAGAGGCAGCTCTGCAGGTAAGGGCATTGTTGCTCTTGGAGAGGAGCCAGCACCTACCTGGTGGCTTACAACCATGTGTAACTTCAATTTCAGGGGATTTGACAACCTGTTCTGACCTCCTCAGGCATCAGGCACACATGTAGTGTACAGACATACATGCAGGCAAAACAGACACAAAAAATAATCTAAAACCAGTAAGAAAGAAAGAAAAGAAAGGCAGAGAGAAAAGAAAAGGGATATACTAGCTTCAAGATAAGAACATTTTCTCTGATTAAAAAGTTCTTGTGGAAATGGCCACATTATTTACAGGTATTTATTTGCCAGGAGCCTGTATTTTCTTACTTTTAGATGAAGATCCTGGACTTCTTAAACAGTATTAAGAAAAAGGGGGGGAAAACGGTAAATACAGGAAATATCCTTTACAAGCAAATATAAGAATGCTCTTGAAGCCAAATGTAATGATTCATGTCTTTGAATGTAACCTCCACGAGACATAGGCAGTTGGAACTCTGTGAGTTCAGGGCCAGTCTGATTTACTGAATTACATAGCAAGTTTCAGGCCAGTCAGAGCTACATAGTGAGACCCTGTCTCAGTAAATAAGAAAATAAACAATATTTTAAAAATTTAAAATGTAAACAAATTCTCCCATTACAATTGCTCATTGATTTTAGATTTCTGCATCTGTCACAAGCCCCAGACTGTTTTGCCCTGAATCAATTGCAAGTGCCCTTGAGTAGTCATTTCCGATTCCCATGGATGCCAGCTGCAGCCACACACATAGCTGTTCTGCATAGCTCTTTAATAAATCCATCTGGTAATGATTTTGGTTTAGAAAGTCAGAAGTCTTATGTTCTCACTGCCTTCAGGATGCTCAGAGGAGTACGAGTCTGTAAAACAGGCACTCTTAACTGCTTATAAACCCTGCTAAGAGCTGAGCACTAACTTTCCAAGTGCCTGATCCTGGCTTTCTGCCTTCATCTCTCCAAAAGTCAGTCTAGGGACATGAATCACCACACCCTTTCTTTCTCCTTAATGAGAAATACAATTCAGGATCTCTATAAATGCTTTCATATGACTTTAAAGTTTAATAACTTGGATTATAGGCAGTATAGAAAAGAACATAAGTAGCATTTTTATAGCTGTCTGATGGCTGGGTAGTCAGCGGCTCTATGGCACTTTTCTTGAATCTTTTCCTAATGCACTTGGTGCCCACTTGGAAATCATTAAAAATGACCAACATTAGGACATTGAGATTTTGAGTCTATAAAATAATAATCTTTATTTTCAAATTCACAATCAGGAGTGTAGCAAATGGAATTCAGAAAATAAGTGTAGGGGCTAGGGAAATGGGTCAGTGTAAAATGCTCGATATGCAAACATGAGGACCTCAGTTTGATCCTCAGAACCTGCATACAAAAGCCGGGTGTGCTAGCATGCGCTTGTAATCCCACCTGGGGAGGAAGACACAGTTCTTACTGCCCAGCCCAACTGATTGGTAAACTTCAGGCCAGCAGAGACCTTATCTGAAAACAAATGGAAAGAAAAAAAAAGATAGGCCAGAGAGATAGCTCAATGGATAAAGGTCCTGGCCGGCAAGTCTGACGCCTGAGTTCTACCTCCAGAGCTCAAGTGAAGGTGGACAGAGAGCCCACTCCTGCAAGCTGCTTTCTCTGTGTATGCATCCCTCAGAGCTAACAATTAACAAACAGGAAGACAAAAAGGTAGATGACTCCTGAGGATTGACCTCTGGCCTCCAAATGTTTGTGCACACAATAATATACATAATAATAAAAATAAAAGCAAATGCAGCCGGGCAGTGGTGTTGCACACCTTTAATCCCAGTACTCAGGAGTCAGAGGCAGGCAGACCTCTGAGTTCATGGTCAACCTGGTGTACAGAGTAAGTTACAGAACAGAACAGCCAGAGTCACACAGGGAAACTCTTGAAAAACAAAGCATAATAAAAAAGGAGATGCATTAAATACTTGTGGGTATAGGAAACACACAGCTATACTCTTTGCTTATTTGTAGGTACTTCTTTGTAATGTAAGCCCACTACATTACACAATTGTATATAGTAGTCTTATGTTTAAAAAAGAATCTGCCGAATTCTGTACCATTAAAGATAAGCAAAAGGCTGGGCAGTGGTGGCGCACGCCTTTCATCCCAGCACTTGGGAGGCAGAGGCAGGCGGATTTCTGAGGTCGAGGCCAGCCTGGTCTACAGACAGAGTTCCAGGACAGCCAGGACTACACAGAGAAACCCTGTCTCGAAAAACCTTAAAAAAAAAAAATTAAAAAATTAAAAAAAAAAACCAAACAAGGAAAACATGTCGTGGAATTGATTATCTTGTTGATATGAAAAACAGCTCATATCCATAAACCTATGCCGTATTCAAATTTTAATACGTGAATTTATTAAATTTTGAAGGCTTAAGGGGTAGGGAAGCACCCTCTCAGAGGCAAAGGGGAGGGAGAATGGGGTGAAGAATTCCAGGAGGAGGACTGGGAGAGGGGCAACATTTGGAATGTAAATAAATAAAATAATTAATTTTAAAAAATTAAAGACTTAAAAAGTGTTCAGATGTGAAATAAACTTGTGCTTGTATGAAATACACAGGAAATATGTTTGCCTTATATAAAAAATGTATATTTGTGACAATAATAAAACAAAGCTTCTAGTCAAGGCAGATATTTTTACCTAATTGAGTTTAATTCTTACCTTTAATTATTTACAGTAATTTTACATGGAAATTATACTACACACACACACACACACTCACACACACTCACACACACTAAGATGTGTGACAAACTCAAATCACCTGTTGGAATGCCCACAGAAGAGGAAAACAAGTTCTCTCACGACGGTAAACCAGTTTCACCTGCAGTACACAGTAGCTCAGATCCTTTCCCCTCTTACTCATTGTTCAAGTGATAGGACACCAGGCGGTGGCAAATGCCTTTAATCCCGCAGAGGCAGGAGAATCTCTGAGTTAGAGGCCAGCCTGGTCTACAGAGTGAGTTCCAGGACAGCCAGAGTTACACAGAGAAACCCTGTCTCGAAAAACAAAACAAAAGAGACAGGAGTAGATCCTGGAATTTTGGGTGACAGGGAATAGTGACAGGGCTGACAAGAAAAGTCTGAGCAGCCAGGCAGTGGTGGCGCACACCTTTCATTCCAGCACTTGGGAGGCAGAGGCAGGTGGATTGCTGAGTTCAAGGCCAGCCTGGACTTCAGAGTGAGTTCCAGGACAGCCAAGGCTATACAGAGAAACCCTATCTCGAAAAACAGAAAAACAAAACAAAAACAACAAAAAGAAAAGTCTGAGCAAACATTTCAAAGTTACCAACTGTTCCTGTGTGGCCTTGGGCTGATACAATGAGATAGGCTCTTCTTAAATGTGTGTGTATATTATGCATGTTCATGTGTTTGCATGTATATGTGGACACCAGAGGACCTTGTATATGTGGCCCGGGGCTTGTCAAGTAGAATAGGCTGGCCGGCCAGCTAGTGAGTCCCAGGGATTTTTCTTCCCTGTACAGAATGGTAAGTGTGTGCCACACTCGGGTATGAGGGACTTAACTCAAGTCTCCATGGCTGCACAACCACTTTATTGATCTCTCTATCTAGCCAGAAATTGGCTCTTTGTTGACAGGGTCTCTCTATTATGTAGCTCTAGCAGTCCCAGAACTCTTTGGTAGGCCAGGCTGGCCTTGAACTCAGAGATCTGCCTGCCTCCATTTCCCAAGTGTTGAGATTAAAATCATGCACCACCATGGCTGGCCAAGAACAGCTTCTTCTAACACTGTCATTGTATGGTTTAATGCCCTTGAAGTCCCCTGCAATATACAGGGACCAAGGATATAAACACTGGGACCAGAAGGCCTAGGTATGGATCCAGCATATTAGTTACTATTGGCATGTGATTAAACTCTAAGTTTTCCTCTGTTGTACAGATATGGGATTGTTCATAAGCATTTTACATAAAACAGCTATGAAAATGGCTGAGTGTGGTGGCACACTGCTTTAGTCCAAGCACTCAGGAGTCAGAGGCAGGCGGTTGTCTGTTTAAAATCAGCCAAGCAAGCCAGGGTTACATAGTGAGACCCTATCTCAAACAAAACAAAAACAAAACAAAACAAAACAAAAAAACCCACAAAAAACAACAACAACAGAAAACAAAAAAAAAACAACACAAACATTAGCTAGGAAAATACCTACCTCATTGTCTAGCATAAGTGGGAATTTAGTAAATTGCTTTCTTTTTCCTCCTAAGGCAGGGTTTTCTCTGACTAGCCCTGGCTGTCCTCAGATTCAGCGACCTGCCTGTTCTCTGCCTCTGATGCTGGAATTGAAGGTGTGTGCTACCATGCCCAGCTTGTTTTCATTTCTTAAATTATCATCGGTAAACATCTTAGCAAGTTATTTGATGAATGAGAGTCTGACAGAAGGGAAGAAACAGAAAAGTGAAGGGAAATGGGAGGAGGCCAAAGGCAAATGTAAGGAAGCAGCTTTTGGTTCTCCAAGGAGCTGCCTTGATGCCACAGGTACCTGGAGCCTGGGAGACCCCAGTGGAAAGCCTCTGCAGGTCACTCAGCTCTGTGCATGCAAGTAGAAGTGGGTTTTCAGGCAGCCCAAACCAACTGCACTCTTGATCTTAGCTCCGGGATGGCTCCTGCAGTGTTTGGAAACATTTTCCAATAATACACAGGACATTGATGTGAAGGGAAATAACCCCCACAATGCACTTAACAGGGCAATTTAATCCTCCAGCATTCAGTCATGGTTAGCTGGAAAGCTACACAGGCTGCTGCTGACCTGGAAAAGGCGAGCACCCACTTGGCTTCTCCAAGCCTCATCCATGCAAAGCCAGCTCGGCTGTTAAACTTCCAGAGTCCCAGGCTTCGCCTTGAGCATATATGGTTGCTTTCATCCCTCTTCTCGATGTGAACTTAACTATGTACTGTTCTTCAAGATTACGACGTTGATGGAACCTGAAAGCACTAGGCTTATTGAGGGAGAGAAAGAGGTCTTTTTTAGGGCATCTCAAAGATTTCTCTAATAAAAACAATCATATTAATCACATATGTATGCCGGGCGGTGGTGGCGCACGCCTTTCATCCCAGCACTTGGGAGGCAGAGGCAGGCGGATTTCTGAGTTCGAGGCTAGCCTGGTTTACAGAGTGAGTTCCAGGACAGCCAGGGCTACACAGAGAAACCCTGTCTCGAAAAACCAAAAAAATAAAAAAGAAAACCAAAAAAAAAAACCCAAATCACATATGTATGATTAGTCTATACACATATGATTAATATATGAGTATATGTACACATATTAATCATATATAAAAGTATAATATATATAACATATAATATGTATAATATATTAAAAATATACATGTACACTATCTATCTATCTATCTTCATATATTCCTGAGTAAATGTGTTGTTGACATAGGCAAGGCCATGTCAAAGATCTCAGTGTGTCATCACCATGGGAGTGGCAACGCCTTCTCTGGGTGAGACTCAGAGGGATGGAAAAGGTTTCCTCTGGACTGTGTGTGAACATAGTGTGTGCAGAAAATGTCTACCATTATTTTGGCCTCCACATGTTTATGTCCGAAGACTGCATCCCTACAGAGACTGTACCTACCTGAGGTTAGCTCCAGTTGCCTCCTCGTTCAGCTGGATGCAATACCCTGACTTCTCTGTTCAACAGTATATAGAAACACTTTGGGCTCCTGGGGCGGGGCTGTGGCTTCTCCATCCATGACCATCTAATCCCAGCACTTCTGTCCTTGAGTCCATGTATTTGTCATTTCTTTATTCTCTGGCTAACTGTCAATCCCTAGAGCGCTCGGAGGGAGGCACGTACAGCCGGATGAGTGGAGGAGGAAATAGGCCTGAGGGGACAGGAGTTTCCCTATCTGCTGGCAGCCACCTCTGAAGCTCCCTGGGAAGTGCCCTATATGGGTATGTTTTCATGGGAAGAAACTTCATTTTTCACCAACCACTCTGAAAAGGTTAAGGAAGACAGTACCAATCACCAGTGTCCAAACCCATCAACCCACCACTACCCGTTCTCACCTTCCCCACCCACCAGGAACCAGACGCAGACCAAGCAGGTAGCATGGCATCCCTTGAGGTCCTGAATAACGAATAGCTTAAAAAAAAAATCTTTAATGGAATCTGTGCTCAAATAATATGTTACAACAAAAATATACAGAATGTACACAATACAAAAATATTTAGAAACCAACGTTGCGGCTAGTGTTTTTTGTTTTTCACTTAGTCCTGGGAGGGGCAGCTCACTGATGGGCACTGTTTTTAAGGCAGAGGAGAGTCAACGATTTGCAGCTAGCTCTGGAAAGCACACAGCACTGGGTAATCCTCATTATCTGCAAAGTGAATTGGACACTAGAGGAAGACCTGGTGGATGAGCGATGCCTCCACTAATGCTCTAGGCAAGAATGGTTCTCATGGAAATGGAGAGTCAAAAGAGCCCCATTAGGGAGCTTCTCCTAATTAAAAAAAAAAAAAATCAAGTGATGAATGGTGTCATTAAAGAGAAATTCCTCTTTTTGAAGGCCTGTTCTCCCTTCTCTAGTTTCTATGATTCCTCTCCCCTTTAAAAGCTAGCTAGTCTACACAGCTGCTGTTTGGGGGGATTCCCCAGCCTGAGGCCAACCTACAGCCACCAGCATGAGGAGTGAATCCCAGCCCTTGGTGGGTGGCCACACTGGAGAGGCTGAGGGCCTCAGGAGAATGGAGACCAGCTGGGAAGGGTTGTTGGGATGGAGAGGACCAGTTCTCATCCTCCTGCCTTGGTCCTGCGTGTTCTGCTCCTCCCGTCTCAGACCCGTGGTTCCTCATCCTGGGCTCGAAAGGCCTGAGAATCCCAAAGGCAACACAAAGGTCATCTGCCTCACAGCCTCCACTTAGGGTTTCCCGAAGCTCCTAGTGCCAGACTGAGTAGATTGTCTCAGAGGAGCAGAGGCCCTGGGCTCTGAGTCGACAGTTATTTTGGCACCCCAGGCTGCTGGGACACACAAGCACAAGGTCACTCCCTCAATCTCAGTTTCCCTGTAGGATTACTTCCAAGACCCCTCTAGATGGAGCCATCTAACCCTCAGCTCCTCTCACTCTGACACTCACCAAGCTCCCCCAGCTCTTCCCTAAGGCTAAGTTTTTCACCAAAATGTATTTTATGACAGCTTCTTGTTGCACTAATTCTCATGGGGAGATGGCCACAGTACCACTGTCCTGGGTTTTCATCCCGAAGACTTTTCTCCACAGCAGGCAGTACAGACATGAAAGTTCCAGAACCAGATCACAGCCGAGAGTTTCCTCCCAAAGGTAGGGCTTTGGTCTTCCCTCTAGCTCGGACAATTTTTCCGCTGGTCAGTGGGGCTCAGCAGGTGTTTGGGCAGGCCAGATGAGAGAGAGGAGTGCATGATGCCAAAAGCAAGGTCACTGAGCGAGCACTGAGAGAGCACGCTGCTGCTACCCACTTCAGAAATCCTCTACAGACATCCCCATGTGTGCAACGCTGTCTCCCACTTCCTTCCTCTGCAGCTTCTGACTTGTCTGCCATTGCACACACACACACACACACACACACACACACACACACACACACACACAACCTAAAACCCTGTCTCCATACCCAAAGAGAGAGGCACAAAGTAGGATCAGGGCAGTAGAAAGGAAAGAAAAGACCCCACAGTCCAGATAGGGCATGGAAGTAGAGCGATGGTGTGACTCATGACTACAGGCAGGAAGAGGAAAACTGGTCCTGGGACTTTCCTGGGGGAACCTGGGATGAAGGTCATTGCCCCAGGCACAGGGCCCTCCCCTAGGGCAAGAATAAGGCCTGGAGCTTATAGCATCTCCCAGCTCAGCCCTAGGGGCAATGCCATAGCACCCATTGACAGGACCCAAACCTGGGACGCTCTGGGCTCCCCCACATCAAAGCCATCATATCCATTGCTAGAGCACCAGACCTTGAGTGGCAGAGAGAACATGGCCTAGCCTACAGTCACCTCTGGGCTGGGGAAAGCCTGGCTGTGGCTACTCTAAGAACTTCTTTGTGTCTCAGTGTCTCTCCAGGTGGACAACTAGAGAAGAGGGCTATTTGCTCACTCTGTGGCAGTGAGAGGGAAGCACATGGGACAGGCCCAAGTCACAGGGACAGCCACTCTCACCCTGCCTCAGACCTTACCCCGACCCCATATCATCAGACCAGCCACATCCATCTGCCCACCATCTTTCCAAACCAACACACGCTCCCCAGCTCCAAGAGTCTCCAGTTCTCCCTGCTCTCACTGAATTGGAGATGAGAAGCAGATGCAGGATACTTCCTCTGGATGCTTCTGTTTCCCCTCCCTGCCTTGGTCCTCTGGTCCCTTAGGGGGGTGGTGGCAGCTTCAAGTCCAGCAGTGTGTAGGCAAAGATGTTCCAGAAGACAGCAAACAGCACGAAGATGGTGTACATGGTCACAAAGATCCACCACAGCGACTGGTCCTGCAGCCTCTGCTCATAGTTTCTGAGAACCACCACACCCAGGGTGATGCCCACGGCCACACCACCCAAGTGTGCCACAAAGCTTGGGTGAGGGCACGGGGGATAAGCTGATGGGTGGAAACGGAGCCACACAGCCCTCCCGAACTCCATACTCACTGCAAAGGGAGGAGACAGAGAGACATCATAGCATGGTCCCAGGCAGGGGTGGGGAGAGATCAGGCACACCAGCTACCCCGTATCCATTAACTCATTCATTGTCATAAGGCCAAATGCAGTAATCAAGGAGACAAGACTGTCCCAAGAGTCTACAGGGCATGGAAAGAAATCATCAATCAATTACATTCACAAGGCCATTTCATTAAGAGATTCGGGCACGAAGCAAAAAGAAATGATAGAACATCCAAGCTAGGTGCAAGGCAGGGCATTCCAACAGGGTCTCTTGAGGAAATGTCAGACAGGGCCTCTCAAGAGAAGATGTTTGGACTGTCACCTGAATGTTGAGAGGGGCCCTGCTGGAAGACCCTAAAAAAGGCACAGCTCTGTCCGAAGGCCCTGGCATCTCTGTGGTCACGCTACATCCTGGGAACATTTCTCCATCTGCCCACTGTATAATAGTATCAGTGTGCCCGGCTGCACAAGTAGAACATGGCCAACAATTTCTGTGTGCGCTGAACACCGCACTCTGGGTGTTTCCACGTGTTACTTAGAAACCTCCAGAAGACCCTGAGAGCCAGTGCCTTCGTGCTCAGGAGAAAGGGGTGGACAGGGAATGAGGATGAAGGAGGAATTAAATGAAATCTGAACTCCATTTTCACTATGGTCTAGTCCTTCCCTTTGTGAACTTTCTAAGTCAGCCAATCAAATAGGGATGCTGACTCATTGAAAGAAAAACGCTGGGAAATAGTGCCATCCCATGTTCCAGTACTCAAGGCATAGGAAAAGGACTTCCTTCTTTCTTTTCTTTCTTCCTTCCTTTTTTTTTTTTTTTTCAGTACGGGGCCTTACTGTTGAGTCCCGGATATCCTAAAAGTCATTGTAGCCAAGGCTGTCCTTGAACTCACAGAGATCTGTCTCTCAGGTGCTGAGATTAAAGGCACACACAATAAAGCCTGGCTGAGAGTATGTATTTTTTTCTTTTAATTTTTCATCACAGATGTGTGTGTGTGTGTGTGTGTGTGTGTGTGTGTGTGTGTGTGTGTGTGTGTGTGATGCATGTGTGGGTGTTGCCAAGGTCAGAAGAACTCATCATATCTCTCGGAGCTGGAGTTACAGGTCACTGTGAGCTGCCCAGTGTGGATTCTGAGACCTGAACTTAGGTGCTCTGGGAGAGCAGCCAACACTTAACCACTGAGCCTGAGAGAGAAGGTATTCTTGGCCTTATTTTACAGACCAGGAAAACAAGAAAATCTGACAGATTAAAAGACAGCCCTTTGAGGGCAATGTTGTACCACTTCTTTAACAGAGTGCCTCTCTCCACCTTTAACCATGCCACCCAGGAACCTTCCCTTGGGGCACAGATTGCTAGCTGTCTTCAGAAAGAGCTGCAATTCCAAGGTCAGCCAGCAGAGGGCGGAAAAGGAGCAGCGGGGCCTTTCTCAGCCATGCCAACCTGGTGGCGGTTTTCCTGCTGAGCTTAGTTCCTGGAGCCAATTAAGAAAAAGATGATGGATTCCACCTCTCCATCACTGTTTTAGCTTTTATGATTAAAAAAAAAGGGGGGGGGGCTTTTTTAATGTATTGCGTACTTTGCATGCATGTATATCTGCACACCGGAGGACAACATCAGACAAGTTGTGGGCTGCCATGTGGGTGCTGGAAATTGAACTCAGGACGTTTTAGAAGAGCAGTGAGTGCTCTTAATCACTGAGCCACCTCTCCAGCCCCAGATTTATGATGTTTATAGTGGTTTTTATGGAAGACGGAGGAGAGAAGGAGGAGGAAAAAGGAGGAAGAAGAGGAAGAAGAGGAAGAAGAGGAGGAGGAGGAGGAGGAAGAAGAAGAGGAGGAGGAAGAAGCAGAAGTTGGACTTGACTTTCCAAAGGCCTAAAATAAGAGTGTTGAGGGGAGGAATGACATATTCAAACACTCTGGGTGTATTGCCTTTGAAACTCTCCAAATCTCAAGTTTATACTTAAAAATTAAACCTAATTATATGTTCTCCATATACATGTTTTGGAAACTAAAGAATATGTCTCTGCTCTCAATAACTAACTCCACGCTTCCTTTTAGACTCACCTCTTTACATTTCAGGATGAGCCCTGAGGCTTTAGGCCCATTCCCTTTCCGTGTGTGTGTGTGTGTGTGTGTGTGTGTGTGTGTGTGTGTGTGTGTTGGTTTCAATATGCTTTGGCCCATGGGAAGTGGCACTATTAGGAGGTGTGGCCTTGTTGGAGGAAGTGTGTCACTGTGGAGGTGGGCTCTGAGGGCTCCTAGTGCTCAAGCTTCACCAAATGAAGAAGAGACCCTCCTTCTGGCTGTCTTCAGATCAAGATGTAGAGCTCTCAGCTCTTCCAACACCATGTCTGCCTGGATGCTGCCATGATAAGAGACTAAACCTCTTGGTCATGGTGTCTCTTCACAGCAATGAACCCCTAAGACAGTGTGCATGCTTGGAACCTGTGGAGGCCAGAAGGGGGTGTCATATCCCCTGGAAATAGAGTTACAGATGGTTGTGAGCTGCTGTGTGGGTACTGGGAACTGAACCCAGGCCCTCTTCAAGAATAGCAAGTGCTTTTAACCCTTGAGCCATCTCTCTAGCCCCTCTCTCTTTTTTTCTTTTCTTTTCTTTCTTTCTTTCTTTCTTTCTTTCCTTCTTTCTTTTTTTTTTTAAAGATGGGGTCTCTAATTCAATCTGAATCTTGCAGCTCACTGTTTTGTTGGCTGGCCAACAAGCTCCTAGAATCTCCCCTATCCAGTCCTTATTTTTGGATTGCAGGCATGTGTACCAAGCTTGGCTTTTCTCATGTGGGTGGTAGGGATTTGAACTTAGATCTACCTACTTTCTTTTTTTTTTCTTTTTTCTTTTGGTTTTTCGAGACAGGGTTTCTCTGAGTAGCCCTGGCTGTCCTGGAACTCACTCTATAGACCAGGCTGGCCTCGAACTCAGAAATTTGCCTGCCTCTGCCTCCCAAGTGCTGGGATTAAAGGCGTGTGCCACCACCGCCCGGCAGATCTACCTACTTTCAAAGCAAGTGCTCTTACCCACCAAGCCATCTCTCCAACCCCTCACTCCATTTTTCGACATCATAATGCAGCTATGTTTCACTGTGTCATATTCTTCAGCCTCTCTCCCGTTGTAAGCCTTCAGCGGCCTCCCAGTGTAGCATGAGGAGGGATGTTCCTGCCTTTAAAGCCACCGTCATTTGACCCCTATGATCTCACTGCCTTTATTGCTTCTCACAACTACACACAGTCCCAAGCCCATTTTTCCTGCCATGATCTTTTGCCTACCAAGTCCCATTCCTATGGCACCTCTGCCAGGCATACCGTCACCCCTCCCCACTTTTTTAGACAGAGTTGTAGTAAGATTTCTGGAATTTTGGTTTCTTAAAACAACAACAACAACAGACAAATAAACAAAACCAGAAGGGCTGGAGAGATGGCACAGTGGTTATAAGCACTAAATGCTCTTTCAGAGGATCTGGGTTTAATTCCCAGCACCCACATGGCAGCTGTTCCAGGAGTCCAATACCTCATACAGACATACATGCAGGCCGCACACCAATGTACATAAAATAAAAATAAACTATATATAAAAATCAGAGAATATTATTAGAAAGCGTTTCTGTTTTATTCTGAGTTGTGGGAATGTGGGTTGCTTCGGACTGTTCACAGCAACTGTCCATAATTTGCCTCATGCTCTACCAGAGGTGTGGTTTTGACAGCTGCAGATAGTTTCTGCGGTTGTATGGCATATGGAATTCTGGGAACATTTCAGAGGGCATATAAATGATATACTCCTGGTATAACCCTGATTGGGAGGGGGGTTGGTTGTGGTTTGTTGTAGTCATGCTCAAAGAAGAAACACAACAATATTAGATTCAGGGATCTCTTCCTCCCTTCCTCCCTCTCTCTTTCTCTCTCTCTCTCTCTGAGACAGACTCTTTGCTCTGCTCTGGCAATCTGTTCTAATCTTCTGGCTCCTTCTCATTCTCTGACTTGTTCTGTCTTCACTTGTGTCTAGCTTCTGCACCCTGTCTCTGTACACCTGTCTCAGGTAAAACTGCCCCCCCCCCCACTTCTCACCAATGCGCTCCCTTAAGCAGCCTCTCTTTCCTCTCTTCTCGTGAAAGTTGGGCATATCCTCTTCTGTCAGGTCGTTCTCTGATTCGTCACTTTGTCTGACACTCAATTAGACATCAGTTTCAAACATGGGTGCTTCCTTCTACAAATTGACTTTATCTTTATTGTTTGGGATTAAAGGTGTGTGCTGAGGCTGAGCCACACCACAACTAGAAACAGACTTTTCCACTAAATAACACAATCTCTGGTTTCACAGTGTGATCAAATATCCTGCAACAATGGGGGGGGGGGAAACTGGGGAGGGGCCAGAAAGGGTGGGAAAAGAACCCACAAAGTAGCAAAGACCAGCCACACAGAGTCTCATTGTATATGGCTAGCCTGGAATTGGCCATGTAGACCACGCTGGCCTTGTGCTCACACAGTTCCGCTTGCCTTAGCCTACCTATCAAGTGCTGGGATTAAAAGTGTGCACCACAAAGCATAAGAACATGCCCTCTTATACTTGTCAGTTGTGAGTACTGCTTGTCTTTATGTCTAGGCATCTCAGTCAGTAGAGCTGACCTGTCCTGACTAAGGTTCCAGCACAAGCTGCAGTAGGAGTCACTACAGTCTGTGACTCTACTGAAACGGAAAGGGTTTCTTTTTGTTTTGGTGGAAGTGGTGGGGGCTGGAGAGCAGCCTGAGATAATATTTTACTATGTAGTCCAGGTTGGCCTCAAAACTCAATCCTCTTGGGGCTGGAGAGAGAGCTTAGCAGTTAAGAGTAATGCTCTTGTTGTTGTTTGGTTTTTGTTTTTGTTTTGAAGATAAGGTTTCTCTCTGGTAGCCCTAGCTGTTCTGGAACTAGCACTGTAGATCTGTCTGCCCCGCCCCGGCCCCTGCCTCCCAAGTACTGGGGTTAAAGGCATGTACCATCAATGCTTGACTGCTATGACTGCTCTTCAGATTCCCAGCAACCACATGGTGACTCACAACTATCTGAAACTTATTTCAAGGGATCTGACGCCCCTTCTGGTCTGCCTTGGCGCTGTGTGCATATGGTACACAGACATACAGGCAAGCAAAAAACATCCATGCCCATAAAAGTGATTAAATAAAAATTTTCAAAAATTTACCCTTTGTCCCCAGCTTCCCAAAGTCCTAGGATCATAGACATATGTCACACCATCAGGCAAGACTGGATGTTTTTTAAAAAAGAAATGTCTTTATTTTTATGTGTGTTGAGTGTTTTGCTTGCATGTATGTAAGTGCACCAGGCATGTGCAACGCCCACAGGGACTAAAAGAAGGCTTTGGATTCCCTGAACCTAGAGTTACAGACAGTTGTGAACTGCCATGTGGTGTGCTGGGAACCAAACCCAGGTACTCTGCAATACTGCTCTTAATCTCTAAGCCATGTCTACAGTCTGAAAAACCAGTAAGTTTAAATGTGCACGCACATACAATGCACACATACTCTAAAAGGTCATGCTCATAGCCCAAAAAGGACACGCAGCTATTTTTCTTGACCCCACTGGTCACTGGGTACTCTTCCAGTTGCATACTTTATGTCTATAAAAAGGTTAAGAAGTGAGGCTGTGAGAGGTGACTCACTGGCTGAGAGTACTTGTTGCTATTGCAGAGGACCCAGGTTCAATTCCCAGCACCCACATGGTGCCTCCTAACTTTCTGTTTCTCCAGATCTAGGGGAGCTGATGCCTTCTTCTGACCTTCTTAGGCACAAGACATACATGTGGTTCACAAACATACAGACAGATAAAACGTACACATACGTGAGACAAAAACCATTTTTTTTTTTTTAATTTAGGAAGGGTCTGGGGATACGGTTCAGTTGGTAGAGTGCTTGCCCAGCATATACAAATCCCAGCTTTATATAAAAACCAGTGTGGTGGCAGAAGCCTCAACCCCAGCATTTGAGGAGTGAAGAAAGAAGGATCAAAAGGTCAAGGCCAATATGGACTACATAGGACCTCGTCTCAAAAAACAAAACAACAAAAAAGATTAAGAAGTATCAAGCAATATGAAGAGAAAGGTTTTTCTCAGAATGTCCCTGCCGTGGACGCAGTTCTGATAGGCCTCACTTTACTCCAAGCTCTCGAAGGGTAAGGACAGAGCCTGCACACACATCCCCAACACCCGTCCCTGAAGGCCCAGCCATACTCACTACAGATCAAGGCCACAGCCATCCGCAGCAGCTTGAACTGGCACTTCATGCCTGACCAGTTCTAGAGGAAAGGGAGAGAGTTCTGTCAGTTTGGGATCAGACCCCTCCTCTTCAGGTAAGAGCCCTGTCACGAGAAGAAGCCACTCTATGAAGTGCTGAGTGAGGGCTAGGGCTTCTCGATAGAACATTCCAGCACGGCTTTAAGACTTCGGAGAATGGCAAGTTTATCCCTGTCAGAAAAGCTCTTGAGCCGTGCATGATACAGCATGTAGATTCACCTCAGACAGTGAACTCCTGGAGAGCAGAATTCTTTGCTGTGGCCCATGGGTGACAAGAAATATGGGACAGGACACCCAGCAGAGTCAAACTGGAACCATCAGGGTAAGAATCATGCCTGTGAAGAAGAGTGAGGACCACAGGATCCTTCAACCTTCCAACTCAGGGATCACGTTCACTGTGGTCGAGCTGAGCCAAGGCAGCAGCATGTAATCACTGCTCTTATTCCAGACAAGTCCATCTCTGATATGCACAAAACCTAAGGGCCCACTGTGTGGGTCATGAGTCTCTTGTCACTGAGGTAACAAATGCAGCTTCAGCACCTGAGGAGTGAGGGAGAGGGGGCGGGAGGGGGGGGTAAGCCAGATGGCCTTCAAACTAGTCTCTTTCTCCCCAGAAAATCTCAAAAACCTCTAAGCCTCCAGAGCAAATAAACAGAACACAATTATTCACCTTACAAAAGGATTTTTCATTTTACAAACGACTCCTCCGTGGGGTTCCTTTGAGGGCCTCCTCTGCAGAGCATTCAAAGCACAATTCCACTCACACAGATGCATGCACACAATAGAGGTGAGCCTGGTGCACAGTGGCCTGGCTAAAGAGGCAACTAGGCACAGCCAGGAACTTCTGTTCCCTCCCATCCATTCACTCTGCCCCTTTGGCTGTCCCAGACCCGCCCAGGCCCGGCTCCTGTTCCTCTGAGGTTGTAAACTTCCAGGGGCCCCAAATAGTGGAGACAGTGGAGGAAACAAGCCTTGGAAAAACTGCAGAAAAAACTTCCTTTTCTCTTAATCAGTACTTCCTTGAAGTATTCTAATGTCTTAATGCTGTGAACAAGCTGTAACTTCCAGGAGTTTCATTTTCTTAAGATAAAGAAAAGGGTTCCTAACCAAAAGAAGAAAGAAGAGGAGAAGGAGGAGGAAGAGGAGGAAGAAGAGGAGGAGGAGGAGGAAAGGAAGGAAGGAAGGCAGGCAGGCAGACAGACAGAAAAGCAGTAGTTGTGGCGCACCCCTTTAGTCTCAGCACTCAGGAGGCAGAGACAGACGGATCTCTGAGTTTGAGATCAGTCTGGTCTACAAAGTGAGTTCCAGGACAAAACAGGGATACATAGAGAAGCTCTGTCTTGAAAAACAAAACAAAATGAAACAAAACAAAAAAATCAAATGCAAGATTATAGTTTTGTTCTTTTTTTAAAATATATTTGTTGGCTGACCAAATGGTTTGCTGCCAAATATAAGCTACATTTGGTCCCCGGGACCTAAAGAGAACTGATTCTTCCAAGTTGTCCTTTAACCTCTATGCATGCAGCATGGTACACACATTGCTCAGCCCCAGATACATAAGTGAATAAAATAAAACATCTAAGAAGTACTTTAAGGGGCTGGAGAGATGGCTCAGCAGTTAAGAGCACTGACTGCTCTTCCAGAGGTCCTGAGTTCAATTCCCAGCAACCACATGGTGGTTCACAACCATCTGTAATGGGATCTGATGCCCTCTTCTGGTGTGTCTGAAAACAGCTATAATTGTACTCATATACATAAAATAAATAAATAAATATTTTTTAAAAAGTATTTTAAAATGTAGTTTGGTAAGTTATTCTGCTAATTGCTTTGTAAATAACAAGTGTTTTGTATTCAATAAACTTAAATTCTTTCAGAGTTAAAGGAGACTAGGAGATGGAGGAGAAGGAGAAGGAGAAGGAAAAGAAGGAGGAAGAAGAAGAAGAGAAGGAAAAGGAGGATCAGCTCTCTCTGAGGCTGGAAGATAGCAAGTCCCAGGCCAGCAACAGGAAGCATGTTGCGACCCTGTCCACAAGCCCTCTTCATTAGCGAGGTAGGCGGCACACAGCCCTCTTAAACTACAAAGTCTAGCATCTGCTCGCTAGATTCTCTTTAGAAGCAGATGGGTAACACTGGGATCGCTGCTGTCTATCAAGGCACCTTACCACAGAGACAGGGAACCAAACAGGGGTTAGTGCTTCTCATGCTCCCAGGAATCCAATCCCTGAAGTGAGCCTCATGCCTCCTGCAGCCAGGAGGTGGTAGACCACACGGCCTTCAAATGCAAGGATCACAGGCCACGCTTCAGTTCCAGAAGATATAAAAAGCTTTGTAGATGGCATGGTGCTGTCTGCTGCCCAGGAGTGTGACTGCACGTAATGCCCTGGGCTACCCATGAAACGGTTACATGGCTTGGGAAGGAGGCAGAATGGCAGGAGTGCTTCCCTAGCAAGAATAGGACCCTGAGTTCTAGTCCTAGGAGAAAGAAGAAAGGAGGAGGCAGGGATGGAAGAAAGGAACATGTCTTATTAAGAAGTGAGTTTTGGCTGGGTGGTGGTGGCACATGCCTTTAATCCCAGCACCCATGAGGAAGAAGTAGGTGGATCTCTGTGAGTTTGAGGCCAGCTTGGTCTACAAAGTAAGTTCCAGGACAGTCCAGGCTACACTGAGAAGTCCAGAGAAACCCTGCCTTGAAAGGAGAAAAAAAGAAAAGCAAGGTTAGAGAGATGGAGTCGGTAACTCCAGTTCTGGCACCCTCACACTAGCATGCATGAAGGCAAAACAGCAATGCACATTTTTAAAAAAAAGTGAATTTTGGGGGTTGGAGAGATGGCTCAGTGGTTCACAACACTGACAATTTTTGCAGAGGACCTAGATTCAATTCCCAGCACTCACACAGGGACTCATTATTGTCTGTAAACTCCAGTTCCAAGGGATTCCATGCCCCTTTTTTGTTATCCTCAGGCTCTAGGCCTTCAAGTAGTACACATACATGCATGTAGGCAAAACATCCATACACCTAAAATAAATAATTTTTTAAAAAGATTGTCAATTTGGGGGCTGGCAAGACTGCTCAGTGGTTGAGACTGTATATTTGTCTTTCAGAAGACCTTGGTAGTGCTTAGCACTCACAACCATCTGTAACTCCAAGAAACCTATGACCTCTTCTGGCTTCCATAGGTACCTGCACATGTGTGGCATCTATTCACACACACATATAAGAATAATAAAATAATTTTGTTGTTGTTATTTTTTGAGAAGGGATTTTCTCTGTGTAATTCTGGCTATCCTGGAATTCATTTTGTAGACCAGGTTGGCCTCAAACCCAGAGATCTGCCTGCCTCTGCTTCCCAAGTACTGGGACCTAAGAAAGGCATGTGCCACCAACAATGACTACTTTGGTGTTTTTGAAATCTGATCTTGCTATATAGACAGGCTGGCTTCTACCTGTGATTCTGCTGCCTTGGCCCTTTAATAGCTTGGATTACACGTATGTGCATGGCCTCAGTGTTGTATGTGAAGACATGGTCTCTTTTACTGTGTCTTGAGACATAACCAGGTAGAGTAAGTTAGAATATCTCAGCTGCCCTCCCTTGCGGAGGTCTTCTGCCTCTGTGCTCCTTCTGCTCTTCATCTGGGATCAGCCTTAAAGAACACTGTCCAGGGCTGAGGGTAGAACTCCGAGTAGACTGCTTCCCTCACATGCGCCAAGCCCTGTGCTCAGTCCCCAGCACTACATAGAGCAGAGGTGGTGGCATACAGAAGGTAATAAATAAATAAATGAACATATCACAGAGCCTTTTTTTTTTTCTGATTTTTTGTTTGTTTGTTTGTTTTCTTTTGGTTTTTTGAGACAGAGTTTCTCTGTGTAGCCCTGGTTGTCCTGGAACTCATTCTGTAGACCAGGCTGGCCTCGAACTCAGAAATCCACCTGCCTCTGCTTCCCAAGTGCTGGGATTAAAGGCCTGCGCCACCACTGCCACAGCGCCTATTCTTGATCTGACCCATCCATCACTGGGGAGGCTCTTAACTTTCTTCTCTCCAGTGTCCTTGTTTGTGTATTTGACACAAACAATCCCTATGTCAATTACCAAATTTATCCAGTGAATGAAATGAACTAACAAGCATAACATACTAATTACATGATATGGGCATCCTATCAATGTCTAGTCTTAGCATAATGTAAAATCTCAGTGTAATCCAGACCCTGGAAAACATGATGATTTCACCCTGCAGAGCATGCAATATCAGTTCCATATGATACTCCGCCCAGTCCACAACCACCCTCTAAGAGATTGTGAAACATTTTGTCTGCCTTTCTTCTCTGCCCAGCGGCTTGGGGAGCGGAGGGAATCTCCCAGCAGCGAAGGGGTTAAATTGCAGAGTCTTCCCTGCCCTTCAGCTGCTTCTTTTTACAGAGCCATTATTCCCTCTGCTGAAATGAGTGCCATGGAACACCAGGAGAGAAGAATCTCACACAGCAGGTGCTGCCTCTGCTCTAAGTGTGGAAGAGCCATGGCCCCTGGGGAACCAGACCTTTCGCAGGCCCTTTAATTCCATTCTCTCCCTGCAGCCCTCAGGGTAAGACAGTGACTCAGCCACTGAGAACAAGTAGGGAATCAGTCTCCTTCACATCATGCTCACCCAACCAATTAAGAGCACTTTCCTAGCATGTGTGAGGCCCTGGGTTCAATACACACACACACACACACACACACACACAAAGACACAATCACACACACACAGTACACACACACACAAACACCCCCACACACACATATATGCACAACCATACACACACAGAGACATAATCACACACACACATACATACATACATACATACATACAGTACACACACACACAGACACAATCACACACACATATAGTACACACACATACATACATACATACATACCCATACACACAATCACACACACACACACACACACACACACACACACACACACACACACTCACATACACCATGAAAGCATGGCATATAAATCAGGAGTGGTTTATCTCTCCTACAAGAGGCTATTCATTTAATTACATAAACCTTATGGTAGAGGGTTTTTCTTTGTTTTTTAGCAACCATCTTTCTTGAGCTTTGACAATAAAATTCAATTTGCAAAGATTTGCTTCTCAAATATTTTAGGAAAACATCGAACACACAGCAAAGTGTAAGCAAATAGCTTGCATATTTAAAAATGGAACTGTGGCTTATGGGCCCAGCAGCAGGCAATTAATAAATTATTCCATCAGGTGGATCTTTCTATTTCCAGTGCTTAAAATAAGAAGTCTTGATTGAAAGCCTTTTCCTGAGCCACATCTTTGGCTGAAATATTTTCTGACTCTTTGGTGTAAACTAGAAGTTTTTTAAAAATCTCTCTCTCTCTCTTTCTCTCTCTATCTCTTACACACACACACACACACACACACACACACACACACACACACACACACGAAAGGAAAGGCATAGTTTCAGGGTTTATTAAACTATTTGTGTGTGTGCCCATGTGTATGATGTGTGTATGTACACATGTGTGCCCATGTGCATGATGTGTGTGTGTATACATGTGTGTCTGTATGTCTGAGTGGTGTGTGCACCATGATGCGGCTTTGAAGGTCGAGGACAACCTCTTCCTCCCACGTTGTTTACACAGGGTCTTTTCTGTTTGCTACTGCGTTTTCCAGAGTAGCTGGTCCATGAGCTTCTGGGGATTGTCTTGTCTCATGTTCCATCTCCTTGGGAAGAGTACTGGAGTCATTGACATGTGCTACCCCACCCAGCTCTGCTTGGTCCTAGAGCCTTGACTCAGGTTCTTAGGCTGTTGCAGCCAATCCTTTACCTACTGAGCCACCTTCCCAAATATCCTTGTTTAGCTTTTGAGAGATGGTTTTTCTATGTAGCCCAGGCTAGCCTTGAACTCTTTTTTTTTTTTTTTTTGAGACAGGGTTTCTCTGTGTAGCCTTGGCTGTCCTGGAACTCACTCTGTAGGCCAGGCTGGCCTCGAACTCAGAAATCCACCTGTCTCTACCTCCCAAGTGCTGGGATGAAGGGTGTGCGCCACCACTGCTGGGCTAGCCTTGCACTCTTAATCAGCCTCAGCCTCCCAAACACTGGGATTACAGGTGTGTACTGCCACAACTACAAGACATACTTGTAGGGCAAAATCTCAAAATTTTTTTTCCTCTAGTTCTGGGATATAGCAGAAACTTTAAGAACACATTTTCTGATTTCTCTCTGTATATATGAAGTGTAATTCACACATTAAATAATCACATATAAAGCTGGCAAGATGGCTCAGTAGGAAAAAGGCATCTGCTATCAAGCCTGAGTTCAGTCCTGGGGAACCACAAAGTGGAAGGAACTGACTCTCAGAAGTTGTCCTTCAGTGTCCCCCACAGAATAAAACATGATGTAATGAGCTACATGTACAGCTAGGCATGCATATGTACACACGGGTTCTCACCGTGCTGTACTGGTTTGTCATGTGGAAAGTATGTTCCAGTTTGTTTGCTCATTTCTTTCGAACAACTGCCTTATGAGAGCAATGGGAACCCCGGGAGCTCGCAGTGACAGACCCAGCCTCAAATGGCTCTCAAATCCAGATTTCCTAATGGTCAAATCCATAGTTTTTCTGCCGTTTGCTCTGATGAGATACTGTCTAGTGAATAAACACTCTGCCCTCATTCTGGAAGTAAATCAACAGCGTATCTATTAGGTTGAGGTATATGAAACTGCTAATATTTAAACACTCCTCAGTCACGGGAATGGTGCTTTTTTAAAAAACGGGGTCTCTCTATGTAGCCCTGACTGCTTTGGAACTCAATATGTAGACCAGACTGGCCTTGAACTCACAAAGATCCAACTGCCTCTGCCTCCTGAATGCTGGTATTAAAGATGTGTGTCATTTCTCAACATCGAGCTAAAGACAAAAGCAGTCCCTTGATTGTTAGGGGATATGGAAGTACATTACCTTAAGCTCCAAGGACTCTCAGCTCCCAGGAGGCAGGCAGGGAGCTGCTTTCTTCTGGAAACGCACTAAGGTCTCCAATGAAACTACTTCTCTCCATGGCCATGGGCAGCTCACCGAACAGAACTGTTTCCCAGGTCCCTGGGTGTCTGGGGCCTACCCTTCAGTGTTGAGTGAACTGTCCTCCCCACCAGAACTTCTGAGGCACCACAGCTGCTTCCCACGAGGCAGGGGGTGAGCAGATCGTCATAAACTCCTGCCTTTTTCTTCTTTCCACGGTGCCTGCTCATCCCCCCACCATCTCTGTCCCCATCCCTATCTTGCAGGAATGGGAGGGAGAAGGTCACTGTTTCCTTCTCCAGCTGAGAGGAATTGGGGCAGGGGGAGGAGGGGGAAGAGGGAGGCAGATTTCAGAGGAATAGCTGTGTCTGAGGAAAGACAGAATTGATAGAGGATGACCCATTTAGAAGGGCCATGTGAGGCAGCCCCCGAGCACTCTAGCCCCCAGCAGACAGAGCTGTATGTGTAAAGGGAAACACACCAACACACCGGAACCCTCACACTCAGGCATGCTCACCCACACCCATCCTCAGTCTCTGTATCAACACACACTGGAAGTTGCCAGACTTTAGTCCAGTAGCAAATGTACTCACTCAGCATCTCGCTCTCCCTCTCAACTCAGAGGGGGCGAGGTGAGGAGAAGAGTAGTGCTCAGAGTCAGGCAGTGAGCATGGCGAGCATGGCACTCATCTAGAATGCAGGGATTCCAGTAGGGTGTGCTGTGCTGCCAGCACTTAAGAGGCTGAAGCAGGAGGATTGCCACAAGTTTGAGGTCAGCCTGGACTACACAGTGAGTCCCAGGCCAGCTTGGGATAGCCCTACCCCTAGCCAAAAGAAAAGAGGAAGAGAAGGAGGAAAAGGAGAAAGAGGAGGAAGGAAGAGAAGGAGGAGGAAGAAGAGGAAGAGAAGGGAAAGAGAGAAGGAAGGAAAAGATGGAGGGAGGGAGGGAGAAGTCAGACTCAGCACTTGGAAGGCTGAGGTAGGATTATGTGTTCCAGGACATCCTAGACAATGTGGCAATGGCTTGCTCAACCAAAAAACAAAAACCCAGATGAAACCATGGGAGAATGTAGAGACTTCAAAAAACTGTGACACCCAAGCATCACAAGCGCCTTGTGAGGAAAATAAAAACTGTCACCAAACGGGCAGGGAGCAGGAGAGGCTCACAGGGAATCTGTTACCTTCCTGGATTCTCTTCTCTACCCTCAAATCTTGTAGGCAGGGAGAGTATGTCAGGCACAGAGGGATGCATGCATAATTCAGGGTGGCCTCTAGGCCAACAGGTATGAGGACAGCTGAGTCCCATTAGAGAGGACTTCATCTGCCTCTAAACTAGACAAACTCCCTAGCACAGGGTCTTCAAGTGCCAGTTTGAAGGCCCTGCTTAGTCTGAGTCTACCTGGGTTCTTTTGTAAGGAATGAAGAATTAAGTTAATATTCAAGTGTTTATTCTCATTTTCCCCCCAATCATTATGTATCACCTCATTTCAGAGGTGACGAACCCAAGGTACAAAGCAGTAAGTGA
>JANHMN010000002.1:39982307-40025737 GCA_030674055.1 Rhabdomys pumilio
AAAAAAAAATGCCCCCATAAGATCAGATGTAGGCAAGCCTGTGGGGGCATTTTCTTAATTAGTGATTAATGAGGGAGGGCCTAGCCCACTGGGGATGGTGCCACCCCTGGGCTGGTGGTCCTGGGTTCTAAGAAAACAGACTGAGCAAGACAGTAAGCAGCCCCTCCATGGCCTCTGCATCAGCCCCTGCCTGTAGGTTTCTGCCTGGTTTGAGTTCCTGTCCTGACTTCTTTCAGTGATGAACAGTGATATGGAAGTGTAAGCCAAATAAACTCTTTTCTCCCCACTTGCTTGAGTCATGGGATTCATCATAGCAATGGTGACCCTAACTAAAACACTAGTAGACAGATTTTTAACAATTTTTGAGGTAACAGGTGAACTAGGAGACAGGCATACTTGCAGGCCAAGCCTGGCCAGAGAAAATATGACCTCATCTGGGAAGGACCCAGGTGAAATGGGTCTGCAAAGGAAGATGCAGCCATGAACCATGCCACCAGCAGGCTAGCCTGGCACTCGGCAGGCCTGGGCTGAGAGAACTCTAGAGGATGGATGTCCAAGCCCAGTGACCACAGAGAGATAAGAAGACTCACAGGGAACAGGGGCTGCTCACCATGACAATGTTGGCGAGGTGGGCAGAGACGAGAGCATACACCCCTCCGGAAGAGCCCACAACAGGTGCAGTCATGTCAGCCACAGACACCGCCAAGGAGCCTGGCACAGAGAGAGTGAAAACCATCAGGAGTGCTGGACTCACTGTGCAGCCCAGCCCCTGGCCCTCGCCTTCCACCGCCAGGGCAGAGCAACTCTGTTCAACAGTCTCCATCTCCTCCCCCTGTCAACCCCACACTGCCTTCCAGCTTTCTCTGGACTGTTCAGAAGATCTGTGTGTGGTGGGACGAACCCCGTGGTCCAGCTTTCTCATTTTACTGATGGGAAACTAAGATTCGCAGGACAAGTCTGACTGGCTTCAACTGGGACTGATCCCAAACCAAGTCACCGGCTTCAGCAACAGCTGGTGGTGACACAAAGCTGCCCCAGGGAACAGAAAGCATCCCACACGGGCAGGCAGGGTACATATACTTCTCCCTCCTACCCATAAGACTCATTTTCACCCTGAAGGCCCTCGAGGCAGGTGCTAAGAGTCTCACCTTAGACATAAAAGAAGGTTCTCATCTCAGTTTTCTGGTGGGAAGCTCTGGAACCAGGATTTGAATCCTGTTCTGCTAGACACAGAATTTTTTCTCCCTCCTCCCAAGACCGGGAATTGAACTTAGGGCCTTACAAAAGGCTAGCCAAGCCCTCAGCCACAGAGCAGTTCCCCAGCCTGACAGCCATGAGGGTCAAACCTGTGCTCTCTGCCAGCCATAGTGGCAGCCACATCACATTAGTTCAGAGGTGGTCTCTGCTCCTTCCACCTGCCTCTTTGCTTCGCTGAATCTAGAAACTTGCTTAGTATCACCGCCCACCTCCTACCAGCCAAGCTAAAGCGCAAGAGGATCTCCCAAGTGGGGCTTCTCCTTAAGGAGAATGACCTTGAAAGTTCAGAGAAGGGTGACATCACACTCTGGGGAGAGTGATGACATCACACCCTGGGGAGAGGGCAGTTCTGTGGCCTTTGGTGTGTGGGATGACAAACTTTGCTCCTAGTGGGGGGAAGCTGGGCAGAGAGAAGATGAGAAATTTATCGTTCTGGTCAAATTTAAGTGTGATCAATGCTTTGGCTTCCAGGGAAGGACACTGGAGACTAAAAATAACTAGGAGGCAGAGTCCAGGGCACAGAGGGTGAGTGGCAGCTGGCCTGGGTGAGCAAGCAGAAACCATGGTTGGAAAATGCCTGCAGGCTCAGGAGTCAATTAGCCGCAGGAGAGGAGGAACAGGCTGAGAGCCCAAATCTGCAAGTTTCACAGAGGTGGTGGTCCACACTTTAGGAGGGGTTCCTGAACCAGGACCTAAGACCATCTGGATGGAAGGAGATCCCCATGGGAGCACACAGACCATCTGCCTCTTGACACCCCCTTTCTAAGTCCCTATGACCAATTCTTGCTATCAAGGAAGATGTAATTTTTTCGGGAAAAATTAAACAGACAAACCCCAAGCTATCATGACCCAAGGACTCCGAAGTCTTTCTCCCAGCCTGTGGCAGCTAGAGATCTTCCTCTACCTTTGTTGTATCTTTCTTTGGGCTTTAATTTAGTATCTAACTATTGTCAGATAAGTTTTCCCTCTTATTGGCCTATCCACGGGGTTCAGCCATAAGTATCCCAAAGCAGGGGGGTTGCGTAGGGGGAATCCCAGGGTAGCAAACAAACAGGCAGCATGATCTGCATGACAAAAGATTCCCACACTCTCCTGGCTACTGTGTATGGGCTGCATTGCAGGACAGCGCAGGGCCAGCTGCCCAAGCCAGCTCCTCATTAATTACTGTTTGCAGCAAGCAAGCCCGGCTTCACCCAGCTGGTCTTTTTTCTCTCTAAGGGACACATGCAAATCAGCTCCTTCTCTGTGCCCCAGAGCAGTCAGGGTCAAAGATGCATCATTGCAGCCTCCAGGGACAGAAGGGCCCTACCAGGGTCAAGCCTACACAGCACTGACCTTTCCCTCACCCTTCCTGTGTTTAGAGTCTTGACCCTTGGGCCAGGGGCCAGCAAGGAATCCTGGCAGGGGTGTGAAATGGGGATGAGAATGACCAGTTGTGAGACCTTAGGCATTGCTCCTAAATTCTTTTGGCTTTTAGTATTCATATATGTGTGAGATGTGAAGGTGTAAAGCCTTTTACATTCTGAACAGTGAAACCTAGTTTTCAAGGTAAACCTTTCCTGGGCTCCCTAATTCACTGGGCAGAGCAGAAAGCTCTCTGGTTATGTGGGGTGAGGCCTTGGGAGCAAAGCTGTCTGTCCACCCAAGGGGAGTGGGCTCCACAGTTCTCCCCAGATCAGGAATTCAATGGCCCCACATCATTGAATTTGGCTGAAGATCCAGGGGCTTTGGGCTTTGATTTTGAACTGAAATCTATGTATCTTTTAAAGACATATTTAAAGGTTTTATGTAGACCATGCTGGCCTTGATCTTGCTGAGACCCTCCTGAGTGCTGGATAACAAGCTTGCACAATTTTCTCATTTTATAATCTTTATTACCTTCCAAGACCTTTCTAAGGTCTCTGCATCAGCTGGGGCCTGGATGGACTCGCCAGAACCAAACAACACAGAATCTACGCATACAGAGTAGTAAAAGACATCAAGGGAGATTGTGGACCATGCAGGATTCCCTTCCTAACTGGTTAGGAAACTCATGGCTAACAGGCCCTTGAGATCAGGACAAATCCCATGGAGGTGGTAGGGTCAGAAGCCAGGAAGACAATGGCAAGATGGAGTGTCACACGTCACCTCTGTACAGCACAGACCAAGGGGCTGGTTCCATGCCATCATGCAGGTGAGTTGGTGGCCTTGCCATTAAGGCACAGCTGCAATGGTTTTACCCTGAAAAGTCTGAAGGCAGGTGTTCTCCAACATCACCCTCCGCCATTAGGAAAAACTCAAATTAACACTGGCAGAACACTTACCTCTAAGCAATGTTACTTTATTTATTCATGTATTCTTTCATCTACTCTACAAATATTTATTACCTAACAGGTGCTGAGCTCCAGGGATGAATACTGGCTTCTACAAACTCTGTAATACAATGTTGCTGACACAGTTCAGGGTGCCTTGTTTGTTGCATTTGACACAGTAACTTACACAGCTCAAGCTGGTCTCAAAGTCATTATGTAGCCAAGGAAGACCTTGAGCTTCTGATCCTCCTACCTCTCCCTCCCACGGGTTGGGATTGCAGGTCTATGACCACATGCCCTGCTAAGATACGGGCTTTAAAAGGTTGTTAGCGATGTAACTGTTCATCTTTAGTGTCGGTCACAGGACACGATACAGTGCACAGGGCTCCACCCTAATCTGATTACTTAGAAGAGTTTATCTCACCTTTCTGAATAACCTGTACAATGGGAGTGACCATGGTCACCTTAGGAACCTTACAAATTTGTGACATATACTGGTGATGACACATAAGACCTGTATCACCTGTATTATAGATGTCCTATGAGTCAGCTATTACCCAGCTAGCCTTGGGTATGAAATAGCTTCACTGGGTTGGGATTAAAGCAAAAGCAGGGACAGATACTGATCAAGACCCTTCCTTGGTTTCTGATTATCCGCACAAAAGCAAAGGCCTGCCTTCTGGCTCTCATCATACCATAGATGTATCTACAGGGCAATCTTTGGAGTCACAGAGCCTGTGTGGGAAACCAGCTTCACCACTTACACAGAAGCTGTGTCTTCTTGGGCAAGTCACTTGTTCCTCTAAACCCTGGCTTTTGGTTTTTGTTGTTGTTATTGTCATTGTTTGTTTTGTTGTTTCTCTCTCACTGTGTAGCCCAAGCTGGCCTTGAACTTCTGATCCTTTTGGTTCAGTTTCTACACTGGTATTACAGGAATGTGCTGCACCAAACCTCAGCCTTGGGCCCTGCACCCACAGCAGGTAGAAAAGAGTGCCCACATGGGGTGGTGGTGAGAACTCTGTGCATGCTGGCCATGGATAAGAACTGACTCTCTAGTCAAGGTCTATCTGTCTGTAAGGGCTTCCTTCTGGGGATACAGTATAGGGAGCTCAATCTACAACCTCATGGGGGTCAATGACATGGTTTGTATGGACCAGAATGGCCTCTGGCCTGAATCAATGGTTCAGGCAGAGCACTGTGTGCCCCTGGCTCGATGCTGCAGTCCCATAGCCTCATGTCTTAGTGACGTGTCTTGCTTTTGTTTGCACCTTCCCACTCTGCACTGACATCACTGTGGAGGGATGTTTGTACTGTCTCCCCACTGTGTCATCTGTGCTGGGTGAGGGCTGAGTCATTTTGAATCTTACTTCTGTCTTCCAAGTTACTGGCACCTGGAGTCTAATTGACTACTAACTGCAAGTGTTACGAGTGCCTTCCCCCGTTCCCTGCCATTTAACATCTGGGACTCTGAGAAATTAGGTAGGGAAAGTACAGCAGCCACAAATCCCCAGGTGGCATGACTGGAAGGTGTGTGGGTGGCTGAGAGAGAGGTCTGGAACCTGGGGGTGCTCACTCAATCTCTGTTAAGGACATAGAAGGTGCTGGATTCAGGAAAAGGCTTTGAGGGTGCTGTCCAAGGTGCAAGGAGCTGGGCACGGATGCCAGAGGCAGTGCTAGGAGGGTGTCCTGTCCCGTCCTGTCCCGCCCCGCCCCGCCCCACCCCCTGCACAGGGACTATAGACTAGCATTGGAGGTAGAGTGGGAGCCTTCCTGCTCTGAAGTCGCTCTCATCAGCGACTGCCTCTTGTTTACAAGGCCAAGGCTGCCTAGCTCTCTTGAGGACATTAATGCCACTCAGGAAGGATTAAGATCTTAAACATACATGTACACACACACACACACACACACACACAGAGAGAGAGAGAGAGAGAGAGAGAGAGAGAGAGAGAGAGAGAGAGAGAGAGAGAAGAAGAGAGAGCCTTGGGCCAGCTGTCAAGCTGAAGACCTGAGGAAGCTTTATCTCCTCAGTTGGAGTTATTACGGGGGAGGGGGGAAGAGGAGATCCAGTGCTCCTAACTGCTCCCTGGAGAATTCACTCACACTCCACCCCCCAGGTCAGACACACAGACTTCTTCCAACAGGGGTATCCACTACCTCCCAGGCCAGACTGTCCTATCCTCAGAGCGTCAATCAAGGGGTCCATGGCTGATCTGGGTAGAAGAAAAAGCTCCCTATGGGTTCAGATGTGTCTTGGTCAGAAAGCTGCCACCCATGCCACTGATGACATGGGTGTTCTGCACATTCCGCAGTGAGAGGAGTCTCTCATCACACGGGCAGTTTCCCAACAATAACAGGCAGCTCTCATTAGCTCTATCTACAAGCTTGATGGGACCACAAGGGACCAAGGACTTTCCTCAGGCTTACACAGCTGGAACATGGGCGTTTGATGACAGGAACTCTGTCAGTAGGCCAGTTCCAATCATATGCTCTGCCCTCTTTCCAAAACATACCTCCCTGTCTGGATAGCTGTGGAAATATGCCTAGTGGACAATTCTGAGTCAGGGACCCTGGAGATGGGGATCTGTGTGTGTTCAGGAAGCCTGGGCTTGTACCACCCATGGGATCTCCTCTCACCTTCCCAGGGGAGGACAACCACAGGGCCCACCTGCCTACCTGCCACAACACCAGCCACGTAGACAAGTCCAATTCGGGTGGCTCCATGCACCATCTCCAGGGGTACCCCTACCAGCAGCTGCAGCGCCACATTGAGTCCCAGCTGTTCCACCCTGTGACAGACCACAGTCATTAATTCACCTGGCAAATGCTGTGTGCGGAGATACTGGGAGACAGCAGGTTGGTTTGAGGCCCCATTCTTTGTTTTTGAGCAGCTCATGGGCTTCGGAGGGAACTTGACTGTCATGGAAATAAATTCTTTCCTGCTGGGACAGAATACACATAAGGGACCTGGTGGTGACAGGCAGGTAGTCTGTATTTGCAGCTATGACAGAGACTAGCCATGCCCAAGGACCTAGCAGCTCCAGGGGTTAACTTGCAAGAAGCCAAGGCTCAGAAAATGGCAGTGAGTGGCTTAGTTACAGCCCAGGTGTCTGGTCAGCTTGACCTGCCTCATTCCCCAGCTCTGGGCTCACTCTAGTTTTTCAGCGTATCTACAAGCACTACTGAGCCTAAGAACAAAGATGGTCTCAAAACGTCTTGATGCATTAGAGACCTCTTGGAACTTAACAATGCATCATCTTCTCTTAAAGTCTTACAGAGGGAGGTTCTCCTTCCTGGCATGAGAAGGGGTCTGCTTCACTGGCTCCAAACTTCTCAAGGCTGGGAGAAGGGCCTCAGACTTTCTTCCCCTGGACAGACTATGATGGGAAATCAGTTGTTGCAATAAATTAGTCCTTTCCTTTGCTTGTGGGAACAATCACACACACAGATGATGAACAATTCTGGTGGTTGGTCACATGACCCTTTTTGCTTCAGCCACTAGGGAAGGCACAGAGCATTTCAGCCAAGTGCACAGAGCCGCGCAGTTACAAGCGTGTGCCACCATTGTCGGTTTTCAGCATCCTACTCTCTCCTTCTCCTTTTCCACACACACTTAACAGCTGACTGGTGTGTTTGGTATTGGAGGTGTTTCAAGAAGCTATCTCAGATCTGCATCTAAGTCATTAAAAGAAACTGATAACCTAATTCCAGAGTGAGAGGGTACTTATTTAGCATTGCAGAGATCCTAGGTCCAATCCTCAACACTGTAAAAAATCGATTTTAAAGCATGCATATGTAAACGTGTACATAATATGTTTCAGCCCCACTCAGTCTTCTGCATGGGCTACGAAGAGATACTCACCCTGCATGCATGAAGATGTATGTCACATAGCGCCAAGCCTGTGCACGGAGCTGCGGGTGGTAAACCAGAGAGTTCTTCAGGTAGCGAGGGTGTGTCACCTGCAGCACAAACTGATCCAGTAGGACCCCGTTGTACAGGAAAAGGGCAACCTGGAAAAAGAGCAGTGGAGGGGCCAGTTACTAGACACATGACTGCCCAGGATGGCCCTCGTGCTGACGGCACTGAGGTCGGGACAGGAGGCTGTCACCCCACCCTCCCAGAGAACAAAAGGAGCCCACAACCAGCACCCACTTATCAGAGAACATCTGTCACTGTACTTCTGTCTGAACTGTGTAATGGGGTTACTGGATCTCCCCGCCTAAGCTTCCTCGGTGGGTGTGATTATTTTGGCGGGAGGGTTTAAATCTTAACTCTAGTGTAAGCTCATGCTCTCATCGTATAGGTTGGTTTCTTTTTTCTTTTCTTTCCCAAGACAGGGTTTCTCTATGTAGCCTTAGCTGTCCTAGAACTCACTTCAAAGGCAAAGCTGGCCTCTAACTCCCAGAGATTGGCCCCTCTCCCAACCCCGCCTGTGCCTCCAGAGTGCTGGGATTAAAGGTGTGCCATCCCTACAAGGCAAAGTTAGGTTTCTTAAAAATAAAACTAAACTAAAAAAAATAAAGATAAAAATAAAAACATGGTGATAGAATGGACATAAATTTAGAATCTATAAGTTCTTTAAACTTTATTTTTTTAGTGTGTGTGTGTCTGTGTGTGTGTGTGTGTGTGTGTGTGTGTGTGTGTGTGTGTGTATCCCCACATCTGTGTGCTATCTTGCCAGCCTACCTAGTATCATGACCAGTTTTCACCGTGTAGCTGAATGGCACCAAGGACATTCTCACTGTGCTACCTACACTATTCCCTGTGCACAAAGTTCATTTCATCTTGCAGAACTGAAACTCTGTACCTATGATCAAGCGCTCCCTGCTGTCCCTCCCTGCACCTCCACACCTCCGTGTCTTAGCACCAGCATGCCCATCCCTGTGCTCCGCGAAGCTGGCACATGCAGACAGGATTGCACAGCGCCCCTCCCTCTGGGACAGGCTTAGTTTGCAGTGTCTATTCTCCAGGCTGACCTGCACTCCACCACATGTCAGTTTCCATCCTTTCTTTTCTTTTTATGACAGAGTCTTGCTAGCCCAGGTTAGCCTAGAATTACTACTATACAGCCCAGACTGGGTGCTAATTCATGATCCTCCTGTTTCAGCATTGCAAGTGCTGGAATCACAGGAATACCTTATCATGCTGAGCAGAATTAGGCAGTTGTCTTTTTTTTTTTTTTTTGGTGTTTTGAGACAGGGTTTCTCTGTAGCCTTGGCTGTCCTGGAACTCACTTGGTAGACCAGGCTGGCCTCGAACTCAGAAATCCGCCTGCCTCTGCCTCCCAAGTGCTGGGATTAAAGGCGTGTGCCACCACCGCCCGGCTAGGCAGTTGTCTTAAAGGTGGAATAATATCCTGCTGTATGCATCTGCTTCGCTCTGATGACACGTTCCTCCATCAGTGAGAACTTGGATTCTGTCACCTATTAGCTGTTGTGAACGTCTCTGTGAACAAGATAGACAAGTAGCTTCTCTAATCGCTGCTCTTAACTCTGAAATGGAATTGCTACATAGATGGTAGTCTTGAGTTTCATTTTTTTAAAAAGTTATTATTTGAAGTGGGTGATGTGCTGTACACTTCTAGTTCTGGCACTCAGGAGGCAGAGGCAAACAGATTTCTTTTGGGGGACAGCCTGGTCTACTGAGTGAGTTTCAGGACAGCCAGGGCTACGTAAAGAAACCCTGTCTCGAAAACAAAACAAGTTATTATTTTACGTGTATCAGTGCATTGCCCACATTCATGTCTGCACACATTTGTGCCTGGTACCTAGAGCCTCGAGAACTGGAGTTACAGATGGTTGAGGTCTGGGAATCAAACCCGGGTTCCAATGCCTTTCCTCAGCTGACTCTCCAGCTCCCTGTCTCACTTTCTGAAGAAATCCCAGTTTCCCTGGTGGCTTCGCCACTTAACATGCCCAACAGCACACCAGGTCTCTGGTTTCTCCTTGTCTTCACGTGAGTACCACATATATTGGTTTTTCAGATGACTAAGTATATTTATTTAGGCCCGGGAAGGGTATTTCCTTTGGTGATTTCTGTGGAACTCACTGTAAAATGTATTGCTGTGTCCCTGTGTTCATAATTGGAGTGTATGCAGAGCCATTTAAGAATGTTTTGGGTACCAAGCTGGGCTTCCACAGTGCAGAAACCCAGGAGGGAGAGGGTTTTCCCTCCCAGACACAACGGCCCTGACTTTCTTTAAGACAGAACTGTAAACTGTCCTGTTTCTTCTCTCGCTGCCAGCTATGTGGGTGCTATCATTCTCCTGGATTGCTGCTGTGGGGCTTGGCTAACAGCTCTGTGTTCCCTCATTTTCTATCTGTTGTGGAACCAGAGACTCAGGTTGCTACAGCTCTGTGGAAACAGAAGCCTTGGGCTCTGAGAGAGTTAAATCAGCTGTTTGAGTATCTTCCTTTTTTCTATATTGAGGATTCAAAATCCATACAGCTGAAGAGTTTTAAAGTATGAACCGACCTGAACACAAACATTGGCTCCTTTGGTCAAACCTAGGCAAATTATTTGAATTATTTGGTCCTCACTTTCCATATCTGAAAATGGGTACCAATAGTTAGACTGCCCTGCCCAGTGGTCACAAGTTTAATAGTGATGTGGCTGCTGACAGTGGCAGCATTCAGCTATAACCCAAGCAAGCACTCCAGAGACAGAGACAGGAGGACTGTTAGTCTAAGGGCAGCTAGATAAAAAGTAAGACCCTCTCTTTTCTTTTTCAATTTGTATTTTTTTAAATTTTATTTTACTTTTTAGATTTTTGAGACAGGGTTTCTCTGTGGAGCCCTGGCTGTCCTGGAACTCACTCTGTAGACCAGGCTGGCCTCAATTTCATAGAGTTCCACCTGCCTCTGCCTCCCCAGTGCTAGGATTAAAAGCAGGCACTCCTATCCTCTGTAGGGAAGAGACCTTTCTTAAAAGTACAACAAAGTGGGCTGGAAGCACATATATACCCTCAGGCACACACTCACAAAAAACAAACTAAATAAACAAAGCAAGGGGCTGGAAAACTGACCCAACAGTTGAGAACACGTGTTGCTCTTTCTTGCAAGGGACTTGGATTTGGTCAACATAGCAGTTCACAACTATCTGTAACTATAGTTCCAGGGCATCTAATACCCTCTTCTGACCTCTGCGGACACTGTAAGCATGTAGTGCACACACACATGTTCATTGGATTAAAGTAAATACATCTAATAAAGAATTCTTTTTTATTTTATTTATTTATTTATTTTTTTGAGATAGGGTTTCTCTGTGTAGCCCTGACTGTCCTGGAACTCACTCTATAGACCAGGCTAGCCTCAAACTCAAAAGTCCTCCTGTCTCTGCTTCCCAAGTGCTGGGATGAAAAGCATGTACCACCATTGCCTGGCCTAATAAAGAATTTTTAAAAATTCAAACAGATATTTTTAAAATGGGGGTAAGGGCACCAGATGGCTCCGTGGGTAAGGCACTAGCCACCGAGCCTGGTAACCTAAGCTCAGGCTGGAATCTAGATGGGAGAAGGAGAGGATGGATGGATGCCCACAAATCGACCTCTCACCTAGACACAGGCCCCATACACACACTCTCCTCACACACAAAGCAAGTAAACGAATAAGTAAATGTCATTTAAAAATCTAAATTGACAAAATAAGAACAATAGCAAACATCAAGTTTAACACAAAAAGGCAGCTCAAGGCCCAGCACACACTTAGGGAAGGAAGCTGTAATTCAGGTCAGACTGAGCTTTCTGGACTAAGCCTGGACATAGCTTAGACCCTGTTCTCCAAGCTTCTGCTCAGGCGGCTGGAAATAGAGGTCAGAGGTAATGTGCTTGCCTAACGTGCATGAAGCCTAGGTTTGAGGCGCACGCGCACGCGCAGAGCTGTTCTTTCCACCTAATGCCTTTCAGGTGCCCTGGCAACGAGCAGAGCTCCAAGGTATCTCGTTATTGTTGATCCTCAAATAGAAGTTAATAAACAGCCCCACACAGTAAGCGTTGGAAGAACACAGCTAAGAAAGTCTCAGAAAAACACCACTGCAACATTTGCTTGGATGAAACCATAAAAACATACAGATTTCTTCCTGCAGAACAGAGGGGAGCTTTTTGTTTGTTAGTTTGTTTTTGTCGTTTTAGTCAGGATTTCTCTGTGTAGTCCTGGCTGTCCTAGAACTCCATCTGTAGACCAGGCTGGTCTCAAACTCAGAGGTCCACCTGCCTTTGCCTTAGAGTTTCTTCAAAATAATTTTATTATTTTATTTCTGTGGATGTTTTGCCTGCATATATATAAGTGCACCACGCTCATGCCTGGTGCCATCAGAGGCCTGAAGAGGGAGTTGGATCCGTTGGACCCGGATCTACAGATGGCTGTGAGCTGCCATGTGGGTTCTGGGAATCAAATTCAGGTCTCTGAAGAAGCAGCCAGTGCTCTTAACTATTAAGCCATCTCTCTGGCCCATTCCTGGTTTTGGGGGGTGTTTGTTTTGCTTTGTTTTGTTTTGTTTTTGACAAGATCTCATTCTCTAGCCCAGCCTTGAACTCTTGGTGACACTTCATGGATTGCAAAGATTAAATAAAAAGGATGCCATGAAATTGAGCCACCAGCCCCATAGAGGAAGCAGGAGACCTTGAGACCTCATGCGGAGGCAGTAATCAAGCACATGGCTTTGGAGGAGAAATGACCAGAGACGACAAACGGCAGCCAGGCATCGCTGTAGGAGCTGGAGGTGGGCTGGGCTACTGGAGTTCCTGTGTTGAACTATGAACTGAGTTCCATCACACAGGGACAAGTCAGACAGGAGTAACCAGGAAGTTCCTTGTCTGTGCAGGGCTCATTTTTGCAGAATAGTAAGTGTGGCTTGGGGGCTATTCTTTCAGAGGACCCTAGTTCGATCCTCAGCTCCAGATCTGAGGCTTTCTTCCCACTGACAAGCTCGTGTGCACATGCACAAACACACACAGACACACACACACGCACACGCAAACGCATGCACGCACACACACATAAATAATAAAACAAATAAACAAAAAGAAGAAATAGTTTTGGTTGATTTGGAAGAAATGATTGATTTTTGAGAAGTATGGCAGATTCCCTAAAGAGAGAATGTTCTTTAAAAACTTAATTTCCTTGTTCTCAAACACTGCCTCCCAGAGGTCAGTGCGTGCTCCTTCTGTATCCAGGAAGTACCTGTCCATCCTCTCAGTCTGTGGAGGTATCTGTCCTTCCAGGGACAGCATGGGGAAGCTCTTGTGACTTCTGCATTACAGTTTGGAAATAAAGTCCCAAGGGACCAGCAGTTGCTATTCTAGTCTCCAGGGGAGGAATTACATAAATTGGCTTTATTGAGTTTGTCTGGTTAAATCTCCAAATCTTTGAGTTTGTCACATTGTTTTACTGTGTAGAAAAGTGTAGATATATGGAGACTTCGCTTCTGGGGAGAAAAAAAAAAAGCCTCAAATAACCTTTGCCAGGAGTGCTCACTGAAAGCACTTAGCCCAGGCAACTGGCATAGCCCAGGCAACTAGCATAGCCCAGTCAACTAGCATAGCCCAGCTTGGGAGCTGAAGGCTCAGGCTAGGAGAGCAAGAGTTAGAGGCCTGCTTGGGATACATAGTGAGGCCCAACCAGCCTGGGAATAGTGAGACCCTGTCTCAAAAACCAAAAAGCAAAGCAAGAGGCTGGAGAGACAGCTCATCAGTTAACCAAATGCTGCTCTTCCAGACAGCAGGAGCTGGGCTGTTCGTGTCCACACGTGGTAACACCCTTTAATTACACATCCAAGGGAACCTGACACTCTTTCTGGCCTCAGTAGGCACGCCCATGTCTATTTGTATACACACAGACTCACAAATAATAAAATTTAAAAAGCAAAGCAAAACAACCCCTCAAAACTTTGGACTCTCTTTGCAGCCTAGGGCTACACTAACCCATGGGTTCCCTAGCAGTGCTCCAACATGTAGGACTAGTGCTACTGGATCGGCATCCTACCCCATCCCCTCAGAGACTCCTCTCCCCACATCACCCCAGGTCTAGAAAGCCCCGCCGGTCCTTGCCTCCAGCAGCGTGATTGTGATCATGAACCAGGGCGGAGGGCAGCAGGTGTAGCTGTCATAGTACCACTTGCGGTCAATCTCCCGGGGCAGAGTCTCGTAGGCCACGTGGCGGATAAGCCGCTGTGAGAGGCTCAGCCCCTTCTCCTCCAGCAGGGCCTTGCTGCTCAGTCTGCGGTTTCCCTGAAGGATGGCCTGACGGAAGCTGTTGGAACGTTTGTTGCTCATCTGCACAGGAAATGGAGTGGGGAGAGGGTCAGAGCAGGGGCCTCAGGGAAACCCCGTACCCACACCTCAGCCTGCGTATTCTGTAGAGCAAGCCAAGCAAGCCAAATCCCTGCTCTCTGAGCTCTAAGCATCACCTCACAATACCACAGGGTATTGTAATCTCTGATGCCGACAGATTATCTCCATTAGATGAGGACTCCAAGGATCTCTTCTGTCTAATAGGAAACTGAGGTACAGAGAGCCCTAAAACGACACAGGTTCAAACCCAGCCCCATACTTATTCATTCCTTATTGTCCCATCCCAAATGTCAGAGCCATCACCAGACACAGGGGAGTTGGTGGTGCTGAGGACAGAGAAGTAACCAGCAGTCACAGTTCAGAATGACAGCTTCTGAGAGAATACACAGGATCTAGGCCAGTGTGGGCCAAGGTGGTCAGCTTTCCTGGAGGAGGTGATGCTCAGGTGAGGGCCAGAAGTGAGGAAGAATAAGCATCCTCAGATATACCAGCTTGGAAGGTACAAGTGGGTCTTGGTCACCTAGCTGTTAGACTCTGCCAGAATCAGAACTCAATGCTCTGCCACAGAAGCCATGACACCTTAGTGTCTCCTAGAACATATGACAAGTCTCGGGCCTCACCAAGACCGCATCCTGCCCTCAGTAGCCCTGGCCTGGCCCCCATAGAACTCTATCTGCTTCAGCCAGTAGTTAGACTAACTTCCAGCTTCTAGAAACTTGTGCTATTCTTGACTTTTTCTCCAGGATCATACTGTAAACTATTCCCAGGGGGGAGAAGTCCAAACAACCCAGATCTGCTGGCCCAAGAGCCCAGATGCTGCCTAGCTACTGGCATATTGTTACTGATGTACTTTTTGGGCCAGCAAGAGATAATCCAGCCAGACCTGAAGGCAACATACAGGCAAGGCTAGCTAGATGAATGGGACCAGCAAGGGCACAGGAGTCCACAGCTCTTTCTGGAGGGCACCTGAAAGGATCCAGACTCAGATGGGGCCATGTGCAGAGTCCTCTCTTCACCCCCGAGTCCTGCTTCTCATTGGTCCCTGTGTGGCTTCAAGTCAGCCTCCTCTGGCCAGCTGTCCTCATTGAAGCCCTTCTAGCCATTTCCAACCTTCTGGATAAGATTTGTTTTGCCTGGGTTAGTGCAGGAAGGGCCACAGCAATCATGCAGGGAGGTTCCCTAGCAGAAGAAGATTAACAGCTAACAGAAACTTATAAATCAGTCCTTTATCATATTTGGTCCTTGTGAAGCCCTGTGTGAACCATTGGATTAATTTTACAAATGGGAAAAAAGAGGCAAAGAGTGGGCAGCAAAGGCAGAGTAAGGGCCAAGCTCCAGGGTGGCCCTTTTTACACCAATGCAGGCTGTGACTGGCTGCTCCAGCTCAGGGTCTGAACAGAAAAATGTGACAATATCATGTCACTTCTCATCTTGAGCTCCCACAGAGGGCTCCACTGGAATGGAGCCAGCCAGGAGAGAAACACCTTGCTCGGGCCTTGCGATTGGGCAGGCACCTGTTGCCAAAGGGCAGGGCACAAGGCAAAGTCAGGCTACTTCTTGGTGATATTGATGACACTCTTGTGGCCCAGACTGAGAGCCTTTGACTGAGCTCAGCTTGGGCCGAGTCTACTCAGAATAGAGGTCTTCGACCCTCAAATGTCTACAGCAGTTTCCTCCAGACGCTTACGTCAGACTGCAGCAACCTGCAGCTGAAAGGCCACTGAAGCAGCCATTGTCTGGGCAGTCAAATCATAGAGAGCTAAGATGGGGCAGTGACAGCAGGCTTCCCTGATCGAGGCCTTTGATGTCTAAGAATACAGGGAACTTCACAGAGTTTTCTCCCCCATGGGCGACATGAAGAGAGCGGACCATCTCATCAATGGGAAGAGAAGAATCCAGCCTTGTATTCACCTTGCTAGTTCATAGAGAGTCTACTGATGTCCAGTCCGTTTGAGGTGGGGACTGCAGCTTGCCTAAAACACCTGAAGCCCATTGTAATCCTGCCACAGAAGCCTCTGAACATAGCATCAGTCCCCAGGAAGAGGGTGTGTCTCCACCAAAGATAACAGACAATGGGCAGGACTAATGAGCCATGGCCTTTCCAGAAGCCGCCCACAGGTCTAAGCCTCTGGTTATGCTACATTCCCAGGAAGTCTGGCTTGATCTATCTTTTCTCCTGCCAAGACTTCCCCACTCCCATCTCCTGGAAAGAACATTAACTGAGTTCCTTAATACATCCCACCAACCCAATCCAGGCCAGTGCACAGAAAGAACTCTTAGGCCTTAGCTAGGACCTGACACAAAAAGAGACTCTGTGTACAAAAATGTTGGGGACCAAGGATGAAAGGGCTGGTGTAATACAGCCACCTTGTTATCACAATGGGAAGGACTCAAATTGCCAGGAGCCTTAAGGGAAATGAAGACCTTAGTAGTGCAAAGGGAAATTCCAGGAAACAAGCTGTGTCTGCAAAGACAGTCTGACTCATTTGAATGGCAGCCATGTGAAAGGTGGTTTTGAAGGTTGAGGGCCTAATTATCCTTATTAATTATTGTCTTCAGCCTCCTAAATAACCATTCCTTGCCCACCTCTGTACCAGACCCGACATCTTATGACTAACAAGTAAAAACCATTCTGGAATTTATTTTTAGTTTGTTTGTTTTTGTTTTTGTTTTGAGACTGGATCTCGCCATGAATCTCAGGCTGACCTGGAACTCAGATTTGCAGGCCAGGCTGGCCTTGAACTTACAGAGATCTGTCTGCCTCTGTCTCTATAATGCACCATCACACACAGCCCTTTTGGAATTTATTAACAGACCACTAGATTCCAACATTCCAAAAGCTAAGAATGTCATCAGACAACATCTGAGTGTTTTATTGTTGTTTGTTTGTTTTTTGTTTGTCAGTCAGTATCTGAAGCCTATAGGAAAGATTCCCCCTGTGTGGTAGTTTGAATAGGCATGGCCTTTATAGACTCATGTGTTTGAATGCTTGGCTATAGGGAATGACACTATTAGGAGGTGTGGCTTTGTTGGAGTAGGTATGACCTTGGAGGAAGTGTGTCACTGTGGAGGTAGGCTTTGAGGTCTAAGAAGCTCAAGTCTGACTTGTGTATCTTCTTAATCTCCTTCTGCTGCTTCTGGGTCAACGTGTAGACTCTCAGCTCCTCCAGCACCGTGCCTGCCGATCTCTACCATGCTTTCTGCCATGATGATAATGGACTGAACCTCTGAAACTGTAAGCCATCCCCAATTAAATGTTGTCCTTTATACGAGTGTCCTTGGTTGTAGTGTCTCTTCACAGCAATAGAAACCCTAAGACACCCATCTTGCTTAACCCATCTCTCTAATGTTTTCACTGATGTGTTTCTAAAATGCCTTGATTTATAACTTTCTTTGTTCTATTACTATAAAAAAACTTCATGAAACTGTGTCCTTGCTGAAACATATTTGAGGAGACCTAATATATGTTCCCAGGCCAACCATGTCTTTCTCTATTTAGTCAGGAGCTGTTTCTTTCAATGATGGTGATATCTTCTCACCTGTTGAAGCTGAGGTCGTTCAAACACAGTCAAGCAAACAAACAAACAAACAAACAAAAAAACCACCTGTTGCCTAAAACTACTTCCTGTGCCTCTAAGCCCGTCCCCTTCCCAGAATGCTCACCAGGTTGACAAAGTCCTGGTAGCAGATCTGCCCATCTGCATGGCTGTCTGCGAGAGCCAGAAGCACCTCCTTTTTGTGTGGGTCCAGCTTAGAGCTGTGGCTCTCCAGGAGGCTCCGGAACTTTCCTGTGCTGATGTAGCCGGTGCTCCCAGGGTCAAACTGAGGACGAAGCAGAGAGCAGAGTCAGTGGAGCACCACCCCTCCCAGTGTTCGTGAGGGGCCCAGAGCTCCCTCACTGGAAAGTTGGTTTTCCTTTCCCTTTTCCTTTTCTTTCTTTTTAATTTAGCTTCTTCCTTCCTTTCTTTCTTTCTTTCTTTCTTCCTTTCTTTCTTTTTCTTTGTGCAACCCTTGTTGTTCTGGAACTTACTCTCTAGACCAGGCTGGCCTTGAACTCACAGAGACCCACCTGTCTCTGCCAGGTTGATTTTCTTTTCAATGGTACTGGTCCTCTATGACCCAGCTACAGCTCCTTCCAGACGCCTCCTTCCCTTTACTCTAACTGTGGAAGGGGAAGCAGGAGTGGAGTTCAGTAAGTGGAGGAAACAAAAAACTTCTGGGACAGGGAAAGAAGGAGCTGAGCCTCCCCCATGCAGAAGGAACACTAGCATCCCCATGGAGTATCTTCCTCACTCTGCAGACCAGGCTGGCCTCGAACTCACAGAGATCCACCTGCCTCTGTCTCCTTAGTGCTGGGATTAAAGGTGTGCGCCACCACCATCTGCACCTGCTGCACTTGTGCGTTTTACACCATTCTCTTTAACTTCCTGAGACTCCCCTGGACAGGAGCCAGGCTTCCCAGGCAACCCATAATTAGCTACTTCTGCCTCATCACCGGGCTGCAGTTCCTCCGAGGCCAGTGCCTCCTGTCATAGCATCTGCCTTACATCAATCAAGTTTTGTTGATGAATAAATGGGATGTTCAATGGACAGACAGGTACTAATTTTCCATGAGAAGCCTCTTAGGTTCAGTTAGAAAAAGTCTTTATCCCTTTTTGTTCCTTTCCCATAGAGCTCACAGAGCCTGCCCTCTATACTCTGCTAGAAAATGACACTCCAACTCACATGGGACTCCAGTGTATACCTGGAAAAGCTGCAGTGGGTTGCTTGGGTTTTTAAAGGCAACGGAAGGCAGGGGATACAGCTCAGCAGCACAGTGCTTGCTTAACAAAAAGAGCCCCTGGGTCTGATACCAGTACAGGAATGGGAGGCAGCACTGAATTGCCATGGACCTTGGGAAAGTACAGGCAATGAAGCTAGAAGTCAAACCCATGGATAAGGTTAACAGAGGCTGTTTTGGGAAAGCAGCTTCTGTGTACAGTGTGTCTAGACAATCTAAGCCTGAGAGCCAGAAGGCACGGTCAGGGGCCTTCAGCTGTCCCCAGAACTCTTTAGGAAAGGACAACTCCAAGGAAACTGTGTTCAGATCACACCCTCCAACCCAGCACCAGGTACCAGGCAAGACATCCATTTGCTTATTACCATCAAGTATTTCAGGAAACTCAAGATCTTCAAGACTAAAGATGTTAGGGCTGACAAAATGGCTCAGTAGATAAAAGTCCTTTGCTAAGCAAGTCTGACAACTTGAATTAGATCCCTAGAACTCATGTAGGGGAAGAAGAAATGAACTGACCCCAAAAACCATCCTCTGATAGCTCTCTACCCCCCCCACACACTAATAACAACAACAACAACAGTAATAATAGATTCTTGTGGGTTTTTTTTTTTTATTGTTGTTTTGTTTTGTTTTTTTTAGACAAGCTCTCTATTATAGCCCTGGCTGCCCTGTAACTCACTGTGTAGACCAGGTTGGCATGGAAGCTCACAGAGATCTGCCTGTCTCTGCCTCCCAAGTCCCTTTACTGGGACTAAAGGAGTATGACACCACACCTGGCTTATAATAGGTTTAAAAAAAAAATACACGCTCAGCGGGGAAAGGCACTTGCAGGCAAGCCTGATGACCTGAGTTCAATCCCAGCACCAATATAGTGGAAGGCGAGAACTGACTCCCACAAGTTATCCTCCAATCTTCACAACACTTGTACTGTGACACACAGGCGGGCAGGCCAACAGACAGACAGACACTAGACTCACTCTAAATGTAATTTTGAAAAAAAGAGTAATAACACCTAACGTTTGCCTTGTTTTTATGGACCCAAACATCATTTTATGTACTTGTACAGATTTTTTCTTTTATAAAGATTTATTTATTTTTTTATTTTACAGGGATAGGTTTCTGCCTGCATGTTCATCTTTGTCCTACATGCGTGCTTGGTGTCTATGGAGGCTAGAAGGGGGTTGGATCCTCTGAAACTTGAGTTACAGTTGATTGTGAGCTGCTGTATGGGTGCTGGGAATTGAACCTGGGTCCCTTGAAAGAGCAACAAGTAAGTGCTCTTTACCACTGAGCCGTCTCTCTAGCCTCTTTGTACAGAATTTGACTCCTCTCACAATAAATGGGAGAGAACACATTATGATCCGCATGGTACAGAAGGGGCACAGAGGTCAGAAAACACTAGCAAAGACAGTAATGCAGCCTGCCTGTAAGCAGCAGATTTCACATCCAAGCAGCTCAGTTCAGCCACATTAAAAAATGGAGGACCAAAGATCTGTGCTCAGATATGGAAACTAAGCAGAGAGAAGGAGAGGAGGAAGAGAATTGAGAGAAGGATGGTTGATGGTGAAAAATGCCAGGAGTTGACAGGGTTTTGGTACAGGAGACCACTATCCTAAGCCACACAGACCGATCCCGACTCTACCATACGGGCCACTTTAGCGTGGCACTGACTGGTCTGTATTACCTCAAGATTGTGTTACAGGTCCTGGGAAGATGTCTGTTGGGTACTGCAGGGGTCAATGGTCTCCTTCACATCAGGAAACCTCTTCTGCCTCTCTGGGGGAGGCAGCCCAGTGGTTTGGCATATGCTGGGAGCACAGCCTACAATCCCTTCCCAGGAGCCTACTCAGGGCTGCCTGCAGAGGATGATGAAGCAGGGGGGCTGGGATCAGGCACCAAACAAAGAGCCACCTGCTCTCCTTCTCCCCCTCCAGGGCTCCCTGCTGTTGTCCTAGTGACAAGGGTTGCCCTGTGGTTCCCCAGGCCTCCCGGCCCAAGCACATTACAGGCTCTGTCTACACTGCAGAAAACATGCTGGAATCAGGCCGAGCCTCTATTCTCTGCCAAAACTCTACCTTTCATGCCAGGGCCAGACAGGCCAGACAATGGGGGGTCACCACTACCCTAATAATGAGGCCTCAGGGACTAGAGGATAACTGGAGAAGGGGGAGAGACAGGGCCAGGCTGGCTGCTGGGGTTCTAATACTTCAGACAATGAGGGCAAGGGCAGAGCTGGCAGTGGGCATGGGGCACCCAGTGGGGTGTTGGTTAGAGGAGACAGGAGGGGACAAAAGAAGTAGGGGGGCTTGGGGGGGGGATAGGGCAGAAGACAACATGCTCAGAAATCAGAAGGTCCCTCCATTCAGAATGAAGCTGAGGACTTCAAACTGAGTTATATCTCTCAAGCAAGATGGCAGGGGGCAAGGCAAAAATCACACTCCTGTCTTTATAAAGCTCAGACTTGACTGGTCCATCTGTTGAGTGGGCTGATGCCAACCTAGGGTAGCAACTAGCCAGGGGCTATTCTCATCACTTTATTCAAATGGGCCCTGTGCCCTTGGTCTGCCTACCTGCCAGATACCCTCAGACCTATAGGAAGTAAGGTCACACTGGGAATGTGGTGCCACTTGGGGGCGGTGGGGGGGGGGGGAGGCAGAGCAAATCCTTTAAATTCGACTTCCTTATTAAGAACTTGCTAGAGCCCCTGAAGCTGCCCCTCCAAGGTCCTTGCCCTGGAATCACTCTTTGGGGCAGCAGGCTACTTGCAGGATGAGCTGGGGGTGACATGGGTTGGAGGCAGCCTGACAGCGCTAGTCTAGAGTAGACAGTCAGCGCTGCAGGAGGAACAGTGAGTGGGGCAGGAGCCTGGCAAGAAGGTAGCCAAGTGGGTCCTGAGCAGCAGGAGGATAGCCCAGAGCTGGACAAGGGTGCATTGTTGGGGGAGAAACTCACACTGGACCGAAGCGTAGGAGACTGAGCACAGAGACCATACAATCCTCCCACAATCCTGCCCTCTTGCCTCAGCCTGGAAGAGCTTCCAGAGGCTCCAAAGGGATTTTTAATCCTACCAGTGACCTGCTCACAGGCTGCTAATCCCCTAGGTGGCTGCTGTTCTTCTCAGACACACACACACACACACACACACACACACACACACACACACACACACAGAGCCTTCTCTCGTCTCCTACCCTGTGCTGATTCCTGGGCCACTTGGTCTAGGAAAATGACTCACCAAATCTTCCATGGACTTAGGTAGAAGTCTACCCCTAGCTGGGGGTGATTCATCAACTACAAGTGCCTCAGTTTCCCCATCAAAGAATTGGTAGGAGGAGCTCTGGCTTCTTGTGGCGACAGATGGGGCCATATAAAAGCGGAATTGAGTAGGGAGAGCTGCAGCCCATTAAGCCTTTGGGGACAGTTGATCTTGCTGAGTCACAGAAGCTTCAAAGAGTAAATGGGAAGTAAGGTGGTACTGGAGTCACTGAGCAAGTTAGAAGGTTAGGAACTCATCAGTCTGGGTCCAAATAACTGAATGGGAAGCCAGGTAAAATGGTGCGGTCCTGTAATGGTAGAACTTAGGAGACAGGCAATCCGAAGTTCAATGTCATTCTCTGCTAAATATCAAATTGAAGACAGCCACTGTCTGTTATGGGAGACCACTGCCTCAAAAACCAAACCAAACCAAACCAAACCAAACCAAACCAAACCAAACCAAACCAAACAAAGCACACACACACACACACACACACACACACACACACACACACCAAGAACAAAACCCTCCAAGTTTGAGATTCTCTGGAGAGAATCTCAGTGGCTGGCCAAGTGCAAAGGCACTGCAGAATGCTTTGAGGCTTTGGCCTCTGACCCCCAGAGGCACACAGCTCCACACTGGACCTGTTATGTGCTGACTTCCTGTCTCCTTCTCAATTGAACAACCCCATCCATGGAGCTGATGTGTGTGAGGCCTTTGGTATGTACCAGGTACTAACTTCACAGAGCCTGCAGGTCTCCATCCACATTGGCCGTTCTGTGGCCACACTGCTTCCCAACTTGGCTGGAAAATTGCATGGTCTTCCCTTCTTCTGTTTAGACCTGTTGAGACTCTGCAAGGTACTTGCTGTTATAAAAGCCCCTTCTCAGGGCGGAAGTGGGGTGGGAAGCCAGGGCACCAGGGGCTGAGCTACTCACATTTGAGCAGATGGTAATATGTTTAGATATATTTGTAACGAGAGCCTAGGATCCCTCCAATCATGGGGATACTGTGGCTAAAGAGTTCAAAAAATCGGCCAGTCCCCCCATCCATCCATCCATACACACACACACATACATACATACACACACATCCATCCATCTATCCATCTATCCACCCATCCACCCATCCATCCATCCATCCATACACACACACACATACATACATACACACACTCATCCATCCATCCATCCATCCATCCACACACATATACATACATACACACATCCATCTATCCATCCATCCATCCATCCATCCACCCATCCACCCACCCACCCATCCATCCACCCATCCATCCACCCATCCACCCATCCATCCATCCATCCATCCATCCACCCATCCACCCATCCACCCATCCATCCATCCACCCATCCATCTCACATGCTTGCTAAGGATCTACTGTGGCCATGGCATCACCCTCATTATATGGTTGGGGAACCAAGCAGAGACTAAAACTACTAAGAGAGACTATCTCACAGTTAAAGAGTGAGCAAATGGTTTGGACAGAAATAATTTGGGGTTCCTCCATGGGGCTCACTGACCCTGCCCTTGATTTTCCTTGCTTCCCTCAGTTGTACAGGATATAACTCATGACACTGGATCCTCTCAATGTGTCTTTCATGAAACTCTGGACCCAAGGTGGTCTGTGAGAGTTCAGTGGGACTTCACGGAAGGCTGTGGAAGGTGATGATCATGGGGGTACATGGAGGTGCAGGTGGAAATCTGACACCAAACCAAAAAAAAAAAACCCCAAAAAAACCCCACATTCTTTCCCCTAGTTAGCAAGCCCTCATGGGATGCATGAAACAAACACCCACAAAAAGGGCTCTGCCAGGCCCAGCAGTGAAGAAATTTGACTTCATTCAGCTCAACATTCGTCTAACTTGGCCTTACTTGACCAGAGCATTTATTTTTTGACCATAACACTGTGTGGGACCTTTAGGAACAATCACAAACCCACAGTACAGTCATGTTCCCCCTCATGAAACCCAGGCCCCTTTGCCAGGGCTGAACACCCAGCCCTCTGCCTCCAGCTCGTAAGCGTCATAGGCTGTCAGGCACCTGATACCAGAAACAGCAAACCTAGAATTCTGTGGTATCCAGTCCCAGCCAGAAGGTTGACTGGGGATACTAGGTCCCAAGAGAGGCCGAGAAATCTGTGATTGGCCTAATGGGGCCACAGAGCTGAGCTCTCAGAGAACAAACCACACCAGAGCAAGAGTTTTGCCTGCTCAGCACCCAGGACAGCAGCCTAGCTTTCCGTGTGAGCCAGAAAGCTGCCCCAGGCTTCAGGGTATCCACTGCATTCTCACAGCTTGAAAGGAGGTGGGAACGTAGCTAGTTTCTATCTATTATGCATTTGTGACTTGCACAGGATGCCTTTCCAGACAACCTCCAGTCTGGTTCCTGCTCCCAGGCCTGGAATTCTCACTCCTGGGAAGACCTTTCCTTTCACATCTATAGAAGCTCAGAACAAAAGCTTCAAGTAAACAAAATGATCCCGACAGCAGCATCCAGAGCTGACAAGCTGCCATCCCATAAAGACCTCTGGGTCCAGAACATGAGGACCTAGGATAAAGTTCTCATCTTTATCCGAAATTGTCTCCTGTCTGTCCAAAAAGAAATGACCACAGGGCATGTGTGCTGGGACAAGGTAAGATGCAGGCAGCTGCCCTCCTATGGGTGGGGTATTCCCCCATCTGTCACCTCCTTATTTCATTCCCAAGTCTCTAAACAGAACAAATTAATGAGACTGTCCAGGAGCCAAGCTGTCCCTACCCAGCATGCCACAGCCCACTGGGGAACTCTGGCCCATTCATGGACATTTACAGCCCCATAAATTAAAAAGTCCAGGCTGCAGCTGGCGAGGTCAAGAGGCCTGTGATGGGAGAGTGGGGGCTTTCTTTTCTACTTTTTCCTTGCAAATGAGGATGCTAATCCAGCAAGAGAGAGAGAGGGAGAGAGAGAGAGAGGATTGATCCACTCCTTGTCCTTCCCATGACCTTTTCCCTCCAATTCTTCAAAACACCAACTTTCAGAGCACAATTAAGTGTGGCTAGTCCCATTTAACAGATAGAGAAACTGAAGCAAGCCCTCAGATATGTTATGTTCTACCCGACAGAGGTTCTCCATATGAGTACAGGCATCTTCAGACTTGCTCCTGAGTAAGAGGTAGGTTTCTCCAGACCTCAAGCCTCAGTCAGAGAGGAAGGGAACTGGTGCTAAGAGCAGGTTCTGACCTCTCCTTGCCCTCCAGCCTCCACATTTGGAGCCATGAGGGGTCCCAGTGTACTTCCCTCTTTCCGTTGACACTGCAGGTAGCTAAGGGAGGCAGCTCAGGCCTCACCAGGCACCAATCCTGATGCCAGGCTTCTGAGCACCACCTTCGTCTCACTTCATGGGGTCTCGGAGTCAAATCTCAATGGCAGCAGCTAGCAGGCTGGTCAGGGAGGCAGAACAGGCACCCTGGCCTGAATCCAGGCTGGCTGAGTGGCTGGACAAACAGCATCTCCAGAAAACCATCTGCTCTGCCAGCAGCAGCTGGAAAAAGGAAAAGACTGGCCTGTCCCAGAACGTGGGAAACTGCCTGTGAGCGTTGGAGGGTGAGAGCAAATGTTGGCCCTCTCCACTTGAGCGCCTGCCCTAAAAGACCCCACTTCTTCAGCACTACCCCAAAGCTTTCTGAGAGCTCCATGGAAGCCCTCCCTCCTCTTGCTTGCCCACATCCCAGGCTCTGAGGGGACACAAGGCTGCTATGCCTTGGGAATCAGGAATAGATGTAGTACCTGGACTGACTCATCTGGTCCAGCTTATCAGGACTGCCCAGGAACCAAAGCCCGAGTCATAGCCATAAACCCAGAATCCTCCAGGGAGCAGCAGTCAGGGAGCAGGAGGAGGTGAGGTCAGGAGTGGATCTGACATCTGTTTGTCTCTCCTCTTTTTAATCCTTGTTCTCTGCTTCCTTCCCTAAAAACACTCAGAATCCATCTAGTCTCCAGAACAGAGAGAGCTGAGCACTCCAGGAGGGAGGAGGGATGCAGAGCAGGAGCAGACAGAAGGAATGCAGAAGCCTTGAACAGTTTACATCCTGTCCTACCGCAGAAGCCACCCAGAGCCCTATAGACAAGCAGACCCGCTGCAGAGCTCCCAGTGTGTTCCATATCTCTGGGGAAGCCTGTCTCCTCCATTCTTAGTTTCCTCCTCTATAAAGAGGACACGGAGCCAGGTGTGGTGGTGCACATCTTTGGTCACAGCACGTGGGAGGCAGAGGCAGGTGGACCTGTGAGTTTGAGGCCAGCCTGGTCTGCAAAGGGAGTTCAGGACAGCCAGGGCTACACAGAGAAACTCTGTCTCAGAAAACAAAAACAACAACAAAACCCTAAAAAATAAAAAACAAAACAAAACAAAACCCAACAATAACAACAGCAACAAAGAACACAACAGCCTCCCTCATCAGTTTGCTGAGAAGTAGAGATGACAGACACGCACACACTAGACACTGTGTGTGCTCCATCAAAGGAGTTTTACCAATATAGATGTACGCTTGCCTCAGAAAAGTATGGAGGTAGGAGTGGACCTGGCACATTCCTGTAATCTGGGCAGTCAGGAGGTTGAAGTAGGATTAAGCTTGAGACCTAGCGAGCCGGAAAGTGATGGCTCATGCCTTTAATCCCAGCACTTGGGAGGCAGAGGCAGGCAGATTTCTGAGTTCAAGGCCAGCCTGGTCTACAGAGTGAGTTCCAGGACAGCCAGGGCTACACAGAGAAACTGTCTCGAAAAAACAAAAAACAAACAAACAAACAACAACAACAAAAAGCTTAAGACCTAGCAAGGATGATATACTAAGACCTTACCTCAAAGGGAGTGGGGGTGAGGTGTGTAGAGACAACACTTTTAAACAAAAATCTCCAAAAGGGGTTTGGGATTGTGTCTGTTTACAGCTCAAGACACGCTGACTCCGTTCCTGCGATGTAAGACAGTACCCTGGGCCTGGTGTCACTATGCCACTAATGGAAGGTCCAGCAAGCAATGGGAAGAGAGGAGGCCTGGCCCACCCCACTGGTGGCTGGACACATTGTCCTGGCCCTTCACTTTTCACCCCGAGCAGACAAGCCAGGTGAGCAGATAGTGCTTGGGCATCGACATGCATGTCCAAAGACTCTTTCTGGATAGTTTGGCAGGGAGTGTGGCTTTTAGCTTCCACCTTAGGAAGGCAGCCTACCTGGACTAAGAATCTGGACACTTTGATTCAAGTCTTGGATCTATTACATGTCAATTTCCCATCTGGGAAGCAGGACTCACTTCTTTTCATGCCAGCAACATATATAGTGTTTACCTGGTGCTTCTACCATGTACGCCTAGAGTTATGCACATTCCACCCATCCTCCCAACAATGCTGGGTCAGCTGTTATTCTATGGTTTCTGTGGAAAGTCTGTGATTTGGGGAGTTTGTCTGCCCTTCCCACTGCTGCTAGGCCAGTGGGGTCCTCTCTCCATCTGTCTCCATCACCATGCAGGGTACCAAGTTAGCAAAGGAGTGTGCTGGCAGGCACACAGGGGCTCAGGCGCCATCACATCAAGGGACCTTCTTTCCTCACTTGCAGAATGAGAAGACTGGACAGATACTTCCATCGACTGTTTAATAACCTATGGCCCTGGCAGGGCAGGAGCTGCACCACAGCACAGATGAGAGTGGGCTATGGTCAGGGGCTGCTCCTGGAGAGGATACCTTAGCCCCAAGCAATGCACACAGGGCTATAGTTCTGTTTGTGTTTAAGATTTATAACAACCGAGCCATCTCTCTAGCCTCCAGAACTCTAGTTTGAGCTGTCATTCATTCAAACTTCTAAGGGTTCTTTCTTTCGGGACAAAGTTTCTCTGTGTAGCTCTGGCTGTCCTGGAACTCACTCTGTAGACCAGGCTGGCCTTGAACTCAGAAATCTGCCTGCCTCTGCCTCCCAAGTGCTAGGACTAAAGGCGCCACCACTGCCCGGCATAAGGGTCCTTGAAACGCCAGTCAGTACATGGGCTAGGCACTATGGGTTCTATCGCTTCTATCAGAGTGCATTTTTGTGAATGGTCAGGGATCAAAGAGTTAATAGACTCCCGATCTCCCCGGTTACCGGAGTAGGAGCAGGGTAGGCATGTGGTCCTGGAGGTGACTTAATATAAGGAGCTGAGATGCAGAGCCCAGGGGTGGGCCGCAGTTAAACCATGGCTGTGTTGTTCTCTGGGAGCCCTGCTCTGTCGGTTAATTGTGTGTTTCAGGGCCATGGCCAACGTGGCTGTCCCCCGGGAAGGCATTTTTCTCCGTGGTTCACCCGTAATCCACGCAGCAGTTTCATCTCCTTGGAGCTTTCTTTCAGCCACAGATACACCATGACCACCCCCACACCAACAGCCAGCTCGCAGGGAAACTACAAATGAGGCCAGGGTTTGGGTCAGGGCAAGAGAAGACCCACAGGCTCACAAGACACCCAGAGGAGAAAGCAGAAAGTTCCTTTGGGCTCAGAGTGGTCTTAGGGTACCTAGGAAATAGTTCACTCAGTTGGTAAAGGTACTTGCTGCCATGCCTGACAAGCAAGTTCCATCCACAGGACCCACAGAACGGAAAAGCAGTTCCTACAAGATGCCCTCTGACCTCCACAAGTATAGCGTGGTGTGTATGTGCCACCCACAGATAAATAAATATGTAAATCTAAAATTTTAAATTCAACTTTTAAAAATAAAATGGCTTCGGGGGCTGAAGCGCTGACTCAGCAGTTGAAGTGCTTGCTGCTCTTCTAGGACCCAAGTTCAAGTCTCAGTACCCACATGTTACCTCACAAGCGTATCTCTCTGTAACTCCAGTACAAAATGGAAGAGTGGATTAAGAGACCTGGGGAGAGACAGAAACTGCCTCAGATCAGGACTATAGAAGGAGTCATGAAGGAAATGATCAAAGGATTTAGCAATAACAGTACTGTATATTTGCCATGAATTTGCATCGTAACACCTAGTTCTTACCGTTACTACTATTACTGCTATATTGTTTGTCTGTAACACTAGGAATTGACTACAAGGCTTCACACAGGCTACGTCACACTTGGCCTCTGAACTGTACCCCAGACCTACGTTAACCATATTACATGTATTCTCTGTGGGAGGGCACGTGCACACAGTGCACACATGGAGATCAGAGGACAACTTTGGGAGTCACTTCACTTCTTTTTATAACATGGGCTCCTAAGAATTGAACTCACGACCTTAGTCTTGAGCACAAGTGCCTTTACTGGCTGAGCCATCTCATTGGCCCAATAACTTAAAAGCCTATTTAAATATTTAGGAAAACCCATCAAGATCTGCCCCCAAAATAAAAAGACAATTCCCTTATGGGGAGGTCTAAGTAGAAAATGAACACACAGGACGTGTGGAACACAAGCTAATGGCCTGCCAGTTTCCTCCCTGTGGTGATTTCTGTGTGAGGAAGGAGTGACACAATTAGTCCCGTTGTATCACTGTGAGCACACCAGACAAAGGCCAGTAACAGTGGGGACAGAAAAGCTTCCAAAGGGTGGCCACCAACCACCAAGGCTCACATGGTGACTTCTCACCCTTGGGGGCCAGTCAGCTTCATGCTGGACAAGGCTTCCCTTGCCACAGGGCAAAAAGAGCTGAGCCAATTCCACCTTAATACCCTGGAGAGAGAGGACCACTGGTGTCCCCCTGTGCTAGGAAGGGCAAAGAAGGCAGGCACATCCTGCCCCGGTGGCTCCAGGCTCCAATGCTTCTGACTTCTGTAACCACCCTAGCAGTCATGAGGCTCTCCTCAAAAGAACACTGCACTCCTCCCTTTGAATATCCTGAAGCAACAGTTCCTGTGCTGGCTAGCTTCACGTCAACTTGACAGCTAGAGTCATCAGAGAGCCGCCATTGAGAAAACGGCTCTGTAAGATTGGGCTGTGGGCAAGCCTATTAGAAACTTTGATGGGGGAAGGCCCAGCCCATTGCAAGTGGGGTCGCCTATGGGCATGTGGTCCTGGGCTCTATAAGAAAGCAGGCTGAGCCGGGCGGTGGTGGCGCACGCCTTTAATCCCAGCACTTGGGAGGCAGAGGCAGGCTGATTTCTGAGTTCGAGGCCAGCCTCGTCTACAGAGTGAGTTCCAGGACAGCCAGAACTACACAGAGAAACCCTGTCTCAAGAAAAAAAAAAAAAGAAAAGAAAAGAAAAAGAAAAAAAGAAAGCAGGCTGAGTAAGCTAGAGAGAGCAAGCCTGTACACCCTTCCATGGCCTCTTCATCAGCTCCTGACTCCAGGTTTCTGCCCTGCTTAAATCATGTCCTGACTTCTTACAATGATAAACAGTGACATGGAAGTGTAAGTCAAATAAAACCTTTCCTCCCCGAGTAATGTTGGGCCATGGTGTTTCATCATGGCAATAGTAACTTAACTAGGCCAGTTCCTGATAAGCTGGAATTTCCCCCAAGAATCTCACTGGGAGAAGGAAAGGCTGAAGCCTGGTGCCAATGAGATGGGGGACTTAGGAAATAGTGGTGGTTTGAATGAAAATGGTCCCATAGGCTCATAGATTTGAATGCTTGGTCACCAGGGAGTGGCCTATTAGGAGGTGTGGCCTTGCTGGAGGAAGTGTGTCACTGGGGGTGGGCTTGGGGGTTTCAAATGCTCAAGCCAGGCCAGTCTCTCTTCCTCCTGCCTGTGGGTCCACACCTAGAGCACTCAGTTACTGTTCCAGCATCGTGTCTGCCTGCATGGGGCACACGCTTCTCACATGACGACAAATGGACAGCCCCTCTGAAACTGTAAGCCAGCCCCAATCAAATCTTTCCTTCATAAGAGCTGCTGTGACCGTGGTGTCTCTTCACAGCAATAAAACAGTGAGGAAGACAGTTCTCACAGCTAGTCAGACCTCTTGTCGGGTGGGGTGGGGGGCCCGACTACAGTGAGAGAAAGATGTTGCAGAAGGGAGTGGGGGCCCATCTCAACCATGACGACTTAGCTGTTAATTCTGAAACCCAAATGTCACGTCTGCACAGAAGATGGACTCTAAGAGTCACTAGATCTCTTTATTGCTCTTCCCGAGGTGGCCACACTGAGTAAATGCCCTTCTCTGCTTTTGTATTCTAAGTGTGTCTGTTTAATTGACCTGAAGGGGATGAATGATCAAGTCTAGCTTGTCAGAGTTGTCATGGTCCAGGCTCTGACCCTAGCGTCTCCACTAACAACCTCTGCAAGATGACTGCACGGATCACATGGGCTGTGATAGGTGTCATGTCTCACTAACTCACTACCTAGTTTAGCCTATCAGGGTCTCAGTCAAACTTTCTTTTCCATGGTCACCAAGTTCCCTGGCAGTTCAGAGCACTGGCTGCTCTTATAGAGGACCTGGGTCCAATACCCAGCACCCAGCAAACAGTTGTCTGTAACTCCAGTTCCAGGGGAATCTAACTCCCTCTTCTGGAATCTATGGGTACTGCACACATGTGGTACACAGACATGCAGGCAAAACAACCGAATGTATAAAATAAAATAAATCATAAGATATAAAGAAACAAATCAGACAGAACTTACTGTAAGAGAAAAATGGCCCAGAGTGAGACCTGGTGGCTGCTTTCCTAGAACTCATTTTGCCTGTCAGAATGATTGATGGGTTTCCCTTTTAATTTTTATTTATTTTTATTTCTTTAATGCTAAGAATTTAGCCTAGGGCCTTGTGTGAGCTTGTGTGAGCTTGGCAAGCGCTCTCCCATTGAGCTACATTCCCCAGCCTGGGATGATCTCTGTGTGGGCCTCTCCAGAAGCAGGGGGAGCTTTACGGGATGCCCAGGACTTGCCTCCAGTTGGATTTTACAGGCTGACACCGAGTGCCACACACCCTCTGCTTGGAGCTGCTCTCCAGCTGTATGTGCTTCCCACTGGAAGTTCTCTTCCACTCACCCAAATGGTTTGTTTTTAAAGATGTAGTCACACGCATAGAAACTGGCAAAGGAAATTAGTCAAATGTGAAAGACACAGAGGAAGGAAAGCATGGCACACTGTGTTCTAGGTTCTTATTCTAAATCTGGCAGGAGGTGCGAAGGGCTGGCAGCCTGGTGCTAAGAGTAACAGCGGCAGACCATGGGTCCCTCCTGCCTCGAGGTGTCAGCCCAGCAGCTGGGATTCCTAGGCACCAGAGGGAGAGTAGGTGGCCCTCAGGATGGGAGCCAGGCGTCAAGGATGACAACCCCTAAGATCTTCACCCAGGCTCTTTCCCCATAAGCCCACATGTTCAGTCCCATGGGGCTACCGCATCTGGCTGGGTCCCCACATTAAACTTGTGTGTAATGAAAGATGTTGTTTTTTTTGCCAACCCCCAATTCTAGCTTCTCCTCTCCCCTCAAGTTTAGATCTCATTTGGGGATGTGGTTCCCCTCAGCCACTTGGGTCTATTAATATCTTCCTATTTTCCTATAACTGTATCTCCTTTCCAACCTCATCGTCACCTTCAAAGGGACCTGTGTTGAAGGTTTGATCCCTAGCTGGAGCTATTGGAAAGTGGGAGAAACGTGAGTGTGGGTCTAATGAGAAGTCTTTAAGTGTCCGTAGATATCTGAAAGGGGGCTCTCTCTTTGCCCCATGGTCATGAGGCTAGTGGCTTTCACCCCGTTAGCTACATACTTCTGCTTTGGTTTGCTTCCTTGCTGGGTGGAGGGACATCCAATCATAGGTTAAAATATCTAAAACCATCCAGGCAGTGACAAGTGCCTTTAATCCCAGCACTTGGGAAACAAAGGTAGGTTTGGCCTCTGAGTTTGAGGCCAGCCTGGTCTACAAAGGGAGTTCCAGGACAGCCAGGACTACACAGAGAAACCCTGTCTCCTGTCTCAAACTCTGTCCATAAAAGAATATCCAAAACCACAAGCCAAAATAAATCTCTTCTCTCTATATACTGACAGTGTAAAACTGGCCACAGGAGCTTCTTGTCCTCATTCACGTCAGCAGCTCCTGGGTTGTTCCCTCATCCCTGTATCCCACATCACCTCTCCCACTGCTACTGCATCTAAGTATCACCCGCGTCCTACATCTGTCCTCTGAAGGCACTGTACCAACTCAGAGAATCAAAACACCCATACACATTAAAAAATAAGCAAAAGTTTTTGAAAACATTCCCACCTAAAACAAAGGTTTTGATTAAGATGCCTTTTCAACTGCTCCCCTCCCCCTCCATCCATTTACTATCCCAGGCTAGCCTCAAAGGCTAGAATAGCCAAGGATGACTTCGAGCTCCTGACTGTCCGGCCTTCAGCTCCCAAATGCAGGCATCACAGGTGTGTGCCAGCATGCCTTCCATACACAGCAGATCTCTTAAAGCCGCACGACTTCATTTCGCAGCTGCCCTTGCCTGTGACTTGAGTGTTCAGAATCTACCAACCCTGGAATATCTTCCAATCTCTTCTCCTGTACTATGTACAAGCATGGAGAGGAAATCTAACAGAGCCCAAGTACCAAGCAGAAAAGAACTATTTCCCTGCTGATGGTCAAATGCCCATTTCCAGATTCAAACCCAACACTTGGCATTTCTAACTTCACTCCTCATCCCATACTCCATACTCCAGGCACTGCAAATAACCACATCCTAATTTTCATTTGTAACTGCCCAGCACTGGCCCATCCCCACTGCAGAATGAGATACAAGATCAGCCTTCGAAAGAGCCCATTTTGTGAGTAGATTCTCCTCCCCAAGGGTGACAGAGATTTTATGTTACTGGGGCAAAGCATTTTTTTTATAATAGGAGCAGAAAAGGAGCCGAATGCTTCTTTTATGCCCCTTCCCCCACCTCCCCAGCCCCCTACTGCAATCCACTTGCATATTGAAAACTTTGATACAACTTGTCCAATCTCTGGGTGGTATAAGCCCAGCCATAGTGCAAAAAGAATTTGGAAGCAAGAAAGATTTCTCTCTAGGGAGCCTATTGCTGTCTCTGGATACCCAGAGCACAGTGTTGCTCCGCCCTAGATGTGTTAAGCCACGCCTCCACAGCACGTCACCATCTCCGGAGCACCGAGCATGGGAAGCCCACGCAGCCAGGCAGGGAGACTGAGATCGGTTTCAGGCAGGGCTGGAAGGAAGAAAGGTATTTAACTGCTCACATACCTTTTCAAACAGGACTTTCCAGTGCTGGTAGAGAGGAAGGCCATGCGGGAGAGGAAGAAGAGAAAGAAAGGCACTTATCACCAAGGTTTCTGTAGACCCCTGAGGTTTCTGACATCACCTCCCTTCCAGCTGTTGCCCAACAGTCAGAACCAGACTCAGGGGCCCACCAAAAGAAACCTGAAAATTCCCCGTGTGAACGAAGGCAGAAAATGCACAGTACGGTGTGGAAATGGGATGTTTTGGGGGTAGGATGGTCAGATGCAGGAATGAGAACAAGGACGATTCCCAACCGTGTCTCCAGGTTTCTGATAACTTCTGCTACCGAAAGGTCAGGTCCACATCTACTCCCGGAGTACACGTGCAGTACCTTCAGACCCTGCCTGTTGGAGGACTCTACTCAGAAGACTCACCCCTGCTGGAGCACTAATGTTGCCTGCTTGATTGTGTGTGTGTGTGTGTGTGTGTGTGTGTGTGTGTGTGTTCCCCAATATGCTTCCAAGACTGAGTGTAAGTACTGAATACATAAGACTCTCGGGAGTTAGGGCCAGGAGAAAGTGACAGGTTTAGTCACGTAAACCTTTGAGATGTTAGACTCCCGGCCCATTCAGATTTGCTGGCTGTGGTTTTGTAGGTTGGTGTTTTTGGCTTAATTTCACCCTGAAGGAGGAACGACAGGTCAGAGGCAGGATGCCAGGAGGGAGTAGTTTTTATCAACTCAAGGGCCTGGGACTTCCCAGATCCTACCTCGCCTCCCAGGACAGTGGACAAGAGATCTAAGCGGCAGATGGCAGGAAAGCCCTCTGGTGTAGCCCCTCCCTAGCCTGCCCCAGGGGACCGTCCCTGGCAGCGACGTGGTCAGGGACTCCTGAGCCCCCTGCTGGGAGCACTTCGTCCCAGCTAGCTCTTCTAGCTCTGGCTGGGTTCAGGGACTGAGATCAGTTTGAATTTCAATCAGTGTCGCGACAAGGCTGACGCCGGGCAGGAGCTAATCTGGCAGCAGAGAAGGGGTCCCCAGACTGGTCTGCGCCGTTCAGAGACTGGGGATCTGCGGCGCCGGTTCCTTCCCGGGGCTTGCAGAGTCCGCAGGTCGCTGAGGGGAGGGGAGGGGGAGTCACTACAGTGACGCGGCCGCCTCTGCAGGAAAACGCCGTGTCCCGGGCACTGCACCAGCCGCGGGGAGGGGGCTCAGCAGCCGACAGGTTCCCGGCGTAGTGGCCGGGGCTGTGTCCCGCAGTGAAGCCGTGGGAACCTGAGCGGGGTAGGGGTGCCAGTGCTTGCATTTGGGGAAGACCCATCTCTCCTACGCTCCGGGCCCCCGACTCATCCCGGACGCTTCGGTGACATAACCTTGAAGCCTCCAAGTTGTCTCCGGTGTGAGGAGCTGAGGCTGTGACGTCTCCCCGCTTGGCGCCCCCCAGAAAGTTTGAGGGGCACAGGAGGGGGCACTCACGTCTTCTGGAGCGGCGGGCAGTCGCTCCTCGGCCTCGGGCTCCAGCTCCTCGATGCGCTCAGCCTCCGCGCAGGCGGCCACTGCGGGGCCCGGGCTGGGGTGCTCGCCCATGACACAGGCTGCGGCGCTCGTCCCGGGGCGCTGGGCTAACTTTGCGCCGCCACGGCTGTGCTGCTCCAGAAGCTAGCTGCGCGCCTCGCCGCCTCCGCGCTCGCCCCCATGGCTCTGCTCTCCCCGCCGCCCTCACTGCGGCCCCCGCGACCCCGGGGCGCTGAGCCCCTAGCCACCAAACTTCTTGGCCTCTATCGCGGGCCGGAGGCCAGGGCGCCCTTGGGCCAGCCGGGCCCTATCGCTCCCCGCGCTCCTTCCCGCTCCGCGCGGCCCCCGCTCTGCGCGCGAGCCTCCTCCTCCCCACGGACTCCTCCGGGGTGGCGCGCGGCGGGGGCGGGGCTGCTCGCGGGGCCCCCGCCCCCTAGGCCGCCCGCGGGGAGGGAGGGAGGGAGGGAGGGAAAGAGGGAGGGCTGACTGCGGCGAGGCAGGCGGCAAGCCGCCGCTCCTCCGGCCCAGGGATGGGGACTGGGTTGCCCTCAGTCTGCTCAGCTCTGCACCGGGTTATCCATCACTTGGAGGCAGCAGATTGTGTGACGGAAGCAGAAGCGAGGTTCTCATGAAGTTGGCCATGTCAGGGTTAACTAGGACTGAACTGAGAGTGAGATGTGAGAACTCGATTCCACCAGCCACCCTTAAGACGTCTGTTCGCTGTGGTCTTGGATTCTGGGAGGTCTGGGAAAGCCTAGAGATGAGAGAAAAGTCAGGTGGTCTGGGACCCCAAATCCTAACCTTTGCCCTACCTCTCCATCTAGAGAGATATGTATGCCCTGCTTAGGTTTCTTGACCATTTTTAATCCAGGAAAGTGCCCTGCCAGACGGGGGCAGGGTGGGGGCGGCTGGCAGGGGAGAACAAACACAAAAAAACTAAAACTAAAAAGCAGGAATGAAGTTAGCAAAGCAATAAAGGATCTTTAAAGGAGAAAAGTGGAAGGTAGTTTACCTGTAGGAAAAGCGATCTTCCCACATGATTTGTGCCGGTGCCGGGCTGGGGGGTAGATGCTCCCCAGGGAGGCTCAGGGGTTCATTCCTGGTTCAGCCCTGCAGGCAGCCTACATTCAGAACCAAGGCCCTTTAGCCTCTTCGCATCACCGTTACCCCTCTCGACGTCCTGTCAGAAGGATCTTTTTTTATTATCAGAAGTTGCAATTAACGCCTTCATTTTCGTAAGGCAAGTGTAACTATATCCTGCAACCCCGGGATCCAACCTGTGACCGTCTCGCCCAGCACTGACTACTCTCCTTAAACACAGAAGAAAATCAGTTCCATCCTAATTAGGTGAGTTTGCAACAGACACCAATTTTCATCTCGGTTTCAGAAAGTGTGATCATTTCAACTATTTTTGTTTCTCGCCACCCCTCCCCCACCTCTACTCTACTAACAAGTCAAGATCCTGCCAAGATTTCCTTGTAAATAAAACTGTCTGCATGGGGGTGTGATTTTTGAATACTGCCTTCAGGGGACAGAAGAGAGGCTGAATTCTTCTTGAGAAGAGTCCTGTAAGGATAAGCAGCTGCTGGGGGCCCTGAGGGCCAGGGTCCCTGCCTCTACCACCCCTGCTACTGTTGCCTTGACATACCATGAGCAATGCTGGCTCTGTTACATCCAGACCTTTGCAGCAGAGATGCAAAAGCCTGGTTGCAGGGGGATTGGAAGGAGACAGGTGCATGGAAGAGAAGGCCACTCTGCAGAGATGTCCAGCACCTACTGGCCTCCCTTCTCTCTCCCCACTCCTCCAGCTATTTCTCACATGCTTTCTCTTCTCCAGCTCAGGAACAGCTCTTAGCAACAGATCCAACTCTTCACGGGGAAGTTACCTTTGCAGGCTCGGCAAAATTACTGAACATGTATCAAGCTCTTATTAATCACTAGGGGAGACCTCTGAGGGTACAGAAATGAGTAACAAAAAAGACAAACTCTGCCCTCCATAAGTGGTTGTGCATGTGGAGGTGGCCTGGGATGGGGCACACTGTCATGTTCAACAAGTCTTGGATTCCACAGAAGCTCGGGAGCCATATAGACTGAAAGGAAAAGGAGGGGTCCTTGTGGATCCAGGAGGTCTTCCCAAAGGAAGTGCTTCCATAACCATGTAGCAGGTGACACAGCAACCCAGGCAGAGGGGACAGCATGCAGAGTGGAAGAGGAACTGCGAGGGGTTTGCCATGGTTGGAAATTAAAGTACAGCATCGGTAGAAGAGCCGAGCCTGGGGGCAGGAATGAGAGGGCTGCTAGTTTCCTGAGAATGAAGTTTGGATTCCATCCTAACAGCAGCAGGAAGAACAGTGAGTGACCAGGACAGTAGCCCTTGAAAAGTTCCCTCCTAGTCTGATGCAGCCAGTGGCAGGAGCCTTTAGACCCAGCTACTTGGGAGGCTGAGACAGGGAGGTTATTTGAACGATTATGATGTCCTGTATTAGAGGCCAGGGCAACACCCCCCCCACACACACACACATTCTCTCTCTCTCTCTCACTCTCTCTCTCTTCCTTCTTCCTTTTCTCTTTTCACTTTTATTTTGATACTACGTTGCATTAAGTTGCTAAAGTAGGCCTTGAACTTGTGACTTTTACAATCTCATTCTCCCAAGGAGCTGGAATTATAGATTCACACAGAGGCCTGGATGTAAGACTTCATCTCATTCATATATAAATAAGAAGGGACTGGAGAGAGATGGCTCAGTAGCACTGGCTGCTCTTCCAGGTGACTAAGTTTTGACTTCTAGTATGTACATAGTGGCTCAAAACTGTAACTCAGGCTGGAGAGATGGCTCAGCTGTTAAGAGCTCTGATTGCTGTTTCAGAGATCTGAGTTCAATTTCCAGCAACTACATGGTGGCTCACAACCATTTGTAATGAGATCTGATGCCCTCTTCTGGTGTGTCTGAAGACAGCTACAGTGTACTCATGTACATAAAATAAATAAAATAATTCTTTTAAAAACAAAAAAACTGTAATTCCAGTCTCAGATGGTCTGACCTCCATGGGCTCTGCACACACATGGTATACAGACACACGTGCAGGCAAAACATCCACACACATACAACAATAAATGAATAAATCCTTCTGACTGAGGTTCAGAGGTCACATGAGTATCAGCAGTTAGAACAAAGCGGGGAAGGACCTTACAGTACCATCTCTGACCCTAGGATCAGGTTCTCAATCTCATCACTGTTCCCAAATCTCCTAGAAAAGAACACTGGGCTCTCCCCAGGAATGAGCCCTTCAGGAACCTGTGCTGGAAGGAAAATGACTATTTAGACTTGGTAATCATTAAGACCATCTGTAACACCCAACATCTCTGCATCTTGGAGTCTACCCTTTTGTCCTGTATCCTCAGGAATGCCTGGCTTCACCACACAGCCTGATTCATCTCTTAACCCCGGAGGGAATCTGCAGCTATATAGCATGTGCCCCAAGCACATGAAATTTGTAGCCTGCAGCCAACCCTAGAAACCTTCAAGGGAAGGTTAATCCCAGCACCTCTGGAGGCAGAAGCAGGCATATCTCTGTGAGTTCGAGACTAGCCTCGATGGACAGTGGTGGCGCATGCCTTTAATCCCAGCACTTGGGAGGCAGAAGCAGGCGGATTTCTGAGTTTGAGGCCAGCCTGGTCTACAGAGTGAGTTCCAGGACAGCCAGGGCTATACAGAGAAACCCTGTCTCGAAAAAACAAAACAAACAAACAAAGACTAGGCTGATCTACAGAGTTAGTTCCAAGTCAGTCAGGGCTAGATGAAGAAATTCTGTCTCAAAAACAAAAAAAGATCTAGTTGATAGTTTTAGTAACTTTAGTCCCATTCCAACATAAGGCAACCAGAGCACTGGAACATTCTGATAAAGACAGAGAAAAGAATGGCCACTTTCACTCATGCCAGAGGTCCTGGGAGAGTACTTCACATGAGTTTTGAGATCATGCATGCATGAGTCTAGTGTGTGTATATATGTGTATATATGTGTGTGTGTATTATGTGTGTGTATACATGTATGTGTGTATGTTTATGTGTGTGTGTGCTATGTGTGTATGGTATGTGCATATACATGTATGTGTGTATGTACGTTTAGGTGTGGTGTGGTGTGGTGTGGTGTGGTGTGGTGTGGTGTGGTGTGGTGTGGTGTGTGTTACTGAGGTCAAACCCTGGATTTTATGCATGCTAGGCGAGTCCTCGACTACTGAGCTTTACCCAAGGCTCCATGGCCTCTTGACGTTCCCAACAAAACAGTAAAGTAACTGAGAACAAGATAAAGCCCTGGGTATGTTAGCCAACTCTCTGCCAGTGTAACAAAATACCTGACACAAATAGCTCATTAAAAAAATGTTTAGTGTGGTTGTGCACACACCTTTAATCCCAGTATATGGGAGTCAGAGGCAGGCAGATCTCTATGAGTTTAAGTCTATGTAGTAAATTTCAGGCAGGCAAGTCAAGGCTTAGTGAAACATAGTGACATAGTGAGACTCTGTCTCCAAAACCAGACAGGTGGGAGAAGGTTAGCTGTGGCTCACACTTGTGGAGGTCCTTGACTGACTGGGCTGGTTGCTTTGGAGCTATGGTAAGGCAACACAAGGTTGCAAGGTATGTGACATAAAACTGCATCTCTAATGCCTGGGAAGAACAAGAAAGGAAGAATGGGCCCCTGCAATCAGAAACCAAACCCCAAGGACATAACGACCTGCCTAAAGTTCCTGGGAGCTCCAAGCTTGGACCAAGCCTTTAATCCGTGGACCTTTGGGGAACTTTAATTATCCAAATCAAAGCACTGGGGAGAATGGCTCAAACTTGAGGGAGAGTACTGCTGAGATGAACCTGAGAACCGGCAGCTTTGGGATCGAGTGTAGAGGGTTCCTTCTTGGAGAGAACAGCTGTGGTAAAGAAAGAGGCAGACCTTGACAGAAAACAGCTTAGCGGATGGGCACAGTGTACAGCTGGTAAAGCCAGTGAGGAGGACCACATTGAGAAAGTCCTTGAATGCGGTCTGAGGAAGCTGGCCCTTGCCCAGCCGTCGATGGAGAATCGGTCAGCTTCCAACCCAAGCAGCACTTCAGGAGGACTGAGCTGGCAGCTGCTCAACAGCACCTTTCGACTAACGTGTTGTGAGTGTCCATTATTTGCCAGACTCTGGCCAAAGTGCTGAGACTACAAACTGTAAGAAAAAGAGTCAAGCCTGGCCTCCTGGAAGAATATTAGATAAGCCTCTAATGACAGCCCAGTGGCATGATGTGGCAGCGAGAATGTCAGCTGACTGTCTCTTAAACATACCCTCCAAGGGATGTTAAGCTGGGCCTCACAATTTGAACAACCTAGCTGTCGTTGAAAGACCAGAAGGGGCTCAGAGTGGGGCTCATGAGCTCAGTACAGGCCTAGCGTGGTGCATACATAAGACCCTGGCCTCCAACCCCCAACCTGGAGAGAGCCAGGAGGGACCTCCCTTTCCCCCAAGAGAGATGGGGCAGGAAAAGGCAGGGAGGCAAGCTGTTTGTTTGTGGATACCTAAAGCTAATGAGAAGTCAGGGAAAGAACACTAAAGGCTATAATTAACACTCAAAGCAAATGGCAGGCAGCACCCAGAAGCAGGATAAAACGGGCAGCCTTTCGTCATCATAACCTCTTACAGGTGGGTTTCCCATCTTGTGCACCCAGAACCACGCCCCTTCCTCAGCAAATCTAAGCTGACCCCCTCAGCGCACCTGTAGCTCCGGTCTTCTGAGAAACCAGCAAACCAGCCCTGGGCTGCCGCCTTTGCCTGCCTGAAATGAAGACATGAGTTATTTTTGACTGAGATCCAAGGCTCAGCCCTGAATTCTTTTGTCTTCCAGGAATCCCCGAGTCATGTTTGAAGTCTGCAAGTCCAAACAGCAGACCTAGCTCCAGGAGGAGGCGGTCACTTGGAATCCAACCACTTCCATCCCCAGCTCCGGCATTCCTCCGCATTGCCCACTGTCTGTGAGATCAAGCAGAACACGGCTGCCAAGCGGAGTTTTTTCCTTTCCTTTCGTCTCTTCACCCCAGGGCCCTCACTTTTTTGAGCAACTTAAATCATTATTGAAAGATGCCTAGGTTCGCAGACACCAAAGCCTTTCAAAGAGAGGTTTGGACACCCAGTGGTTGAGCTCAAAAAGGCCCAAAGGAAACTGCCAGTCCCAAGATGGATCTAATCAGGCATTCAGATCCCCTGCCAGCTGCTTCGCCTCGCCTCACCTTCCTTCCCTGCCATCTCCTTGGGACTTGGCTGGTCCTCAGGGTCCCATTTCTGGGCCTGGACGTCTGGTTGCACAGTGGTTAGGCACACTGTTGGATGAAGGTCCCACCATGTTGCCTGTCTCTCTGGTGAAAACCCCATTCCTCAGTCGTCCCACCAAGGCAGGCCGGGCCCTTCCTTCCTCCTCTGAAGCTCTTCCTTCCTTCCTTTGACCTTGCATTTCGTTAATCTAAGTTTTATCTTCCTGATATCAGCATGAGCATTCTTTGAAGAAAATTACGGCTTACTCAATTCTCACATCCATCACAATCCACAAGGCTACACACACGGTAGAAGCCAAACAAATGTCTGTCTAATGAAAAACAGAGCAAGCCTCGCTTGATATGACACAAAGCCTAATTACATAGTTATTACTCCCAGCCTCCAACAAAAGACAAGTTTTATGTTATGGAGAAAAGATGGTTCTGCATAACAATACTGAATCACTCGCATGCGCTTGCCTTTATTTCAACGCATTTTCTCATCTGTCATTTCAAGTCATCCTCAGAACAACGGTCCAAAGGACAGATACAAGGCCCCACTTTACCATCGGGCACGTTAAGATCCCTGGGCCTGGAGGAGGTTTGAGTACCCATTCCGCACTGTTCGTTTGGAGAGGTAGAGCACAGGGTTCAGTGGTAGAGCCCTGACCTCATACAGAAGGCTCGGTTCTAAACATAGCAACAAAAACAAGCTAATAACCAATAGACAAACAGTACAACCTCCGACATATCCGTGATGGCAGAAATGCCCTTGACCTTAACCAGCTACCTACCGGGCTCGTCCAGAGCAACCCATCGAGGCCCAGAGTATCGAAACAGGGATGGATGGTCTAGGTGCAGGCTTGCAGAAGCCAGACACTTAGGGAGCTACCCTGGCCTGTGGAGCAAATATCAGTCTACTAAGAAAGGAAAAGGCTATGGCATCTCACTGTGTGGTACAGGCTGGCCTCAAACGCCACATCCTCCTGCTTCAGCCTCCCTAATGGTTGGGGCTATCTGTGCATACCACCGTATGCTGTACTTTGTCATCATCTCTCTCAAAGTCTCCCTGTGTAGCCTAGGCTAGCCTTGGCCTCATGATCTTCTTGCCTCAGCCTCTGTTTTGTCTCTCTTAGATACTATGTGTGGAATGGCAGGGGCAGGGCGTTGCCTTGATTTAGTACTCACTGCCCAAAGCCAGGTACCAGTTGCTCAACCGACTCTAGACTCTGGAGTCCAGAGAGAAAGAACAGGTAAAACTTTAGAGGGCCAAGGACAGTTAGCTACAAGGTCTGTGGTCAATTTTTACATAAGAAAATATTGTTCCTAAGAGCAAGGGTGTGAAACTCTTTATAGTGTCTTGATTGGTTCCTGGCAAATAGAAAGTCCACAAAAGGCTGGAGTGGTGTGGCACATACTTGTAACCCCAACCGTCTGGAGGCAGAATGACCCCCAACTTCAGTGCTAGCCGGGACTACAGAGTGAGTTTAAAGGCAGTCCAAGTTATAGTGGTATCCTGGACTGGGGATGTAGCTCAGTGGTAGGGTGCTCGCCTAGCATGCACAAGGTCTTGAGTTCAATTGCCAACAATAACATCAACACACACACACACACACACACACACACACACACAGAGAGAGAGAGAGAGAGAGAGACAGACAGA
>JANHMN010000002.1:40025837-40036905 GCA_030674055.1 Rhabdomys pumilio
GAGAGAGAGAGAGAGAGAGAGAGAGAGAGAAAGAGAGAGAGAGAGAGGGAGAGAGAGAGAAACAGACAGACAGACACACACACACACACAGAGACAGAGAGACAGAGAGACAGACACACACACACACACACACACACAGAAACAGACAGACAGACAGACAGACAGACACACACACACACACACACACACACACACACACACACACACACTCCACACCCCTCTGTACAGTATGTGCTCAGTGAATAAGTCCATCTGTTCCCCACTTCATCAGCCCTTAGGACAGCCTCTCAAAGTCAGTATTCATGGCCTAAAAGAACTTCACCAGCCTCCTTTTAGGAAGAATGCCAGACCAGGTTTCTGTGAAGAGTGTCTCAGGGTGCACAAGGCAGGCTTTATGACAAGAAAGTGGCAGCTGAGGAAAAACATCTCGAACCTTTACATTCAGTCACACAGGAGCTAGCTAGCCCCCGGGAGGTTCTGTAGACAGCAGTGCAGCAGTAGCTGCCTGAGAGTAGGCAGAGGCAGTGGGCATTAACTCTGCTTCCTCTGTGTCTCATGCACACAGCCCAAGTGAGGCTCTGGGGGAACTCCTCAGTGCCTATTGTAAATACCATCTGTCACATTGCCTGTCCGGACGTGGCCTTCCTCCCTGGAAGGAGAGTGTTCATTATTATTTATGCAGAATGCACCCTACTTGGTGCCACCAAGAGAGGAAAAGAAAAAAACCTAGAAGAGCTGAAGACTCCAGGGGCCTGTCCCTTGGAGCACAACCGGTTGAGTTATCCATCTTTCTGGGATGGGATGTTAACTCTTAACTCCCCAGAGTATAGAAGTTGGGCCAGAGTTCGGCCCCAGAGACCATGAGGCTTGTATCTTCAGCTCAGCTCCATCTTCAGTTTGCCACATGACCTTGGGCAATTTCCTCATTTCCACTTGCCTCCATTTCCTCGTCTGCAAAGGCCAACCTTATAGAGGAGCTATGACCTGCCTCCCAGCTCTGCTGTCTCTCTAACCCCCCACTACATCCCCCCCTGCCGCCCGTCTCGGGCCAGCCCAGAACCCTAATCATTACCCATCAGTCAGCCTTCTTTCCCAGACAGGACAGAGAAGCTGTAGCTCAGGATATGATTCCTTAAGTGTCTGACAGCAGGAAAACAGGTCAGTAGAGCTGGGTTCTTGTTCAAGCTTTGTCATTATTTAGTCCTAGGACTCCTGGGAAGGCACAGTTCCTTATCTCATCTTTTGTGGAACAAGAGAAAAGACCTGGCTGATTTTGCTGAAGGCTGTATCTACAAAGATAAAAGCCAAGCCAAAGCGCACATATACATTAACCCCAGCACTTGGAAGGCAGACTTTTGTGTATATATTTTTAATTTAAGTTTAATTATATCATGCCTATGGGTGTTTTGCCTGAATCTCTGTATGTGCATGCAGTGCCTTTGGAGATCAAAAGAAGGCACTGAATCCCCTGGAACTGGAGTTACAGATGGTTACTAGGCACCATATGGGATGCTGGGAATTGAACTCAGGTCCTATGGAAGGGCAGCCAGTGCTCTCAACTGCTGAGCTATTACTCCAGGCCTTATTTTTTGAGACATGGTCTCACCATGTAAGTCTGACTAGCCTGGAACTGTCTAAAGCTGCAGACCAGGCTGGCCTCGAACTCACAGGTTGCCTCTGCCTTCTAAGCGCTGCTATTAAAAGTATGTGTCACCTTGCCTAGTACTAGAATATTTGTAAATGTGTATTTTTATTTATGTGAATGTGTCCATGTGAGTATATGCCGGATGTGTGTTGGTACCGACAGGAGTCAGAAGAGGGCAGGGGATTGCTTAGAGCTGTTGTTATAGGTGGTTGAGAGATGTCCAACCCGAGTGCTAGGAAGCAATCTCAGGTTTCTGGAAAAGAGCAGCAACTGCCCTTAGCCACATCTCTGCAGCTGTATTTCTAAATCCTGTTACCTGCACATGGCTTTCTTTCTCTAGCCACCTCTAGGCTTACTATGTAGTTGAGAATGACCTTGAATTTCTAACCCTCCTAGGATTGCTAACACGAGTCACACGTGTGGTTTCCGAGTTCTGGGGGGCTGGAATTCTGAGCCTCATGTGTTTTAGATAGGCATCCCCATCTCTGGCTTTCCTTCCAAAGCACTACTGATAAACATCTTTCCTGGCATTGTAGCCGGACACAGAGGTCAGTGAGGCATGGCTTACTGAGGTCAGTACCAGGTGGGAAAAGCACTGGCAAAACCTGAAGGTACCGAGTAGAGACTATGTAAAATATGTGCTGGCAAAGGGGTCCAAGGTGATTAGAGCTAAATCACAAAGGATCTACAAGTGGATGAGACTTGAGGTGTTCCAGACAGAAGGAACTACGTGTACTAAGATCAGAAGGTGGGACTTCGTAAGAACTCCTTCGTGACACTCTGGGAGTCACTGGATAACCCAGTGATCACCGAGGGTGTGGATGAGAAGACCTATGGCTTATAATTCAGTGTCCATCCTGTCTGTGAAGGGTGCCACCAACTAAATGACTAAGGAACAAATCTATCCTTTCATCTGAATGCAATCAGTGAGGCAGGCTGGAAGCAGGAGACTTGCTCTGATGGTCCCAAATGACTCCCAACTTTCCAGCCTTGTAAACCACCAAGCTAAGTGAGGAGAGGAAACTGGTTTTGTGTAAGACAGGACCTAGAGGCTGCAGTGGACAGTTTCAGTTTCCTAGGCATTTGCCCCTGTGCAGCAGAAGCATGGGACACGTGATCAGCTCTACAGCTGTGGTGGCCGGCTGTGCCTCCTTAGGGAGCTGTCCAAGTCCTCTGCAGAGCTAGAGTTAACCTGTCCCTTCTCCATGAAGGACGTCCTACAGTGAGAATGCATGTGCTTTGCCCAGCTTCTCCATCTGGTCGCTGTGGCTCTGTTCTGCATCTCCTTGCCTGGCTCTGCACACTCCAAAACCACACAGGAACGGTAGAGGAGGGAGATGCTTGCTTCCGAGAGAGCTCATTAGCTGTGAACAGCTCCATAGGCAGTGAACTATGGGGTTAACCAGGCTAGGGAAAGCCTGGGAAGCTCCGGTAAACATTCAACTGGCTTGGTTTGCTGCAGCAATTTATATCCAAGAAGGGGGCCGGGGCATCAGTCAGGGAATTACCAGGAACACTGGAGGAATGAAGGAAGGAGCACATTTGCCAGAGGGTTCCTGGTATTTGCAGAGGAACCGTCTGCAGTGGGCGCTCCTTCCACCAGAGAGCAAAGGCATCTGCTGAAGGCTCATTCATTATCCCAGGATTGTTAGCGAGAGGTTGGTGGCTTGGAACACACCCACGCTTGTCCTTGCTTCCCCAAACCTCAATGCTGTGACTGCCTAAAGCTGAAAATTTCAGGACTGAGTTTCTCCAAATGCCATCTGGTTCTTCTGCTTTTGACACCTGCCACCTGTATCTTTTTTTTCCCCCCAACTTAAACCAGTAAATCCATGTTCCCTGCTGCCTGCAGCCATTCTCGCCTTAATGTAACTGAGGAGGTTCAGGGAACCAGCTCAGCTTGAGCTCTGATGATGGGTTTGGTTGTGATGCTGGGGCAAGAGATAGATGGTAGGGGTGAGTCTGGGAGTGTGAAAGTGGGTTTACACACGAATAGCTGGAAAGGAATTCAGATGTCCTCACTCAAGAGCTCAGATCATACACGTATCCTTCATTAAACCACAGGATTTAAGTAGAGACTTGGTGAGTCTTGGCTTTGTCGCCTGCGTCCGGTGTATCAGGGGCATGGTGCCAGTACCCTGAAAGGTCCTGGAGATAGGGAGAAATGAGTAGCCATCAGCACAAAGGAATCTCCATGCGCAGAGCTCCAGTGATGATGTCATGCATCTAATGCCGGTGCTTCCCTCTGCAGAAGCCAGTGTCGTCGTTGTGGAGAGAGGGTTTGTGGAGACCAGTATATAAGATGTCACGATGAGAACACTTCTTAGCATCCTATAATCAGATATCTGCTTATTATCACTTCTGTGTTGTAGTGCTGTCAAAAGACCTCCTGAGTGTCAAGGTGTCATTACAATGGCCATTGTTTTCTACAGCCTAGGACCACAGCAGTCAGTGTGGTATGACAGGTTTGGTGGGGAAAAAAAAAAATTATTCTTCTACATGTCCTCCTGTGATGGATAAGGTGACCTTCAACTTATCCTCAATGAATCTGTTTCCTTGGTTTTATTTATTTATTCTGCTTGGGGCTTATTTTGAGACACAATCTCTTCCTATGGGTCTGGCTGACCTGGACCTCACTACCAAGACCAGGATGGCCCTGAACCTGCAATGATCTCCCTGCACTGACTTACAAGTACTGGGATCACAAGTATACCTGGCAGGCCTCTTTCTTTTTAGTGTTTAGTGTTTTGTGGTGGTGCTGAAGACCAAATGCAGGGCCTCATTTAACCCTGCAGGTGCTCTGCTACTGAGCTATTTCCCAGCCTTGTGTTTCTATGCGACATTTGTATGTATGTATGTATGTATGTATGTATGTTTGTTTTTGTTTCAGAACAGGGTTTCTCTGTGTAGCCCTGGCTGTCCTGGAACTCAGTCTGTAGACCAGGCTAGTCATGAACTCAGATATCTGCTTGCCTCTGCCCTGAGTGCTGGGATTGAAAGTGTGTATCACCACTGCCTGGCTTTCTTCTTCGGGATTTAAATAGGGTTATGATCATCCATCTTGCTTGGATGCGGATAAAAATGAGAAAAGGGAGGGCTGGAGAGATGACTCAGTGGTTAAGAGCACTGACTGCGCTGAGTTCAATTCCCAGCAACCACATGGTGGCTTGCAATCATCTGTAATGGGATCTGATGCCCTCTTCTGGTGTGTCTGAAGAGAGCAACAACAGTGTGCTCACATACACAAAATAAATAAATAAATTTACAAAATAAAATAAGAAAAGGGAGCCAGGTGGTAGTGGGCCGTCCACACCTTTAATCCCAGCACTTGGGAGGCAGAGACAGATGGGTTTCTGAGTTCAAGGCCAGCCTGGTCTACAGAGTGAGTTCCACAGACAGCTAGGGACACACAGAGAAACTCTGCCTGGAAAAACAAAACAAAACAAAACAAAACAAAACAAAACAGACAAAAATAAACAAAAACAGAAAGCAAAAACAAGACAAGGAGAAAAGGGAAAGAGGTATGGCTCAGGTAGCTCTCAGGAAACATCAGCCTCCTTCTTCTCTCTGGCACATTCAACACATGGTGTCAAAATAAAAAATAAACTGTCTCAGACGTGAACATACATTGGCATCTTACTTGGATACATTCACATTCCAAAAAGACCATATATGGCAGTTAGAAAATCTAACCAGGTAGCCAAATTTGCAGGAGGCTGCACCCTGTGGAAGGCTAAAATAGTTTCTAAAAGGAAAATACGAAGAAACCATTTCCCAATATAATGTCACAGGACATCATGTTTGACCTTTTCTATCTCCATCCTTGATACAGGAAGCACCCAGTTGGTGCCTAATAATGAATATGCACTAAATACTGCCTCCTGAGAATCCAGCCCTGAAGCAGTAAAGCTGGCTAGGAGCCACATGAAGTCCTGGAGCCGCAGTGCCCTCTAGTGGAATGAATATCCCTAGCACCCCACAGGGCCAACACATTACCAGGAGCTAGCCTGGGCAATTCCTTAATGCTGCTACATAGTGTAGGCACCAGGGCTGACCTCAGAGAGTAAAAGTCAACACACTTTCCAAGAAGTGCTTTTCTGAGCGTATTAATCAGAGACAGACATTTCAGTCACTTTTGTTCTTTAAAGTTCACTAGGAGTTACCAGGTGGTGGTGTGAGTCCCTTTTGTCCTAGTACTTGGGAGGCTGGTACAGGCAGATCTTGGAATTCAAGACCAAGTCTGGTCTATGTAGTAAGTTCCAGGACAGCCGGGGCTACACACAGAGAAACTCTGTCTCAAAAACAACAATACCACCCCACCCCAACAACAACAACAAAACCAAAAAACAAAACAAAACAAAACAAAAACCATACCAACAAACAAACAAACAAACAAACAAAAATCCCAACAAAAAACAAAAAAAACAAACAAGCAAAAATCAGAACAAAATAAGCTATGCATAGTCAAATAATGGCTCCAGACAATGACTCCAACTCCTAAAACCACAAAGAGAAGTCAGACTTGTGTTGCCGTGGCTGGAAGCACACCACCTGTGGAACGATTCCTACCAATCCACTGAATCCAGATGGCATTATCAAATCACTAGAATTCAAATGATAACAGTTAAATTTACAGGGGCTAGAAAGATAGTTCAGTGCTTAAGAGCACCTGCAACTCTTCCAGAGGACCTGGGATCAGTTCCCAACCCCCACATTAATGCCTCACGACTATCTGTAACTCCCAATCTGGGGATCTGGCGCCCTCTTCTGGCCTCTGTGGTCCACATACATACAAGCAGGCAAATACTCAGACATCAAATATAAATAAATCCTTTTTTAAAAAAAAGAATGTATAGAGATATAGAAAATGACATCACGGGGTATAACGTGGCCTCTATAGGACAAATAACTTGGTTCTTGAGCAATAAACCAAGCCATTCTTTAAAAGAAATATGCTTGGGTCCCAAGCGCTGGGGAAGCCGTGGGCTACCCTGCAGACATTGCCAAGTCCAAGAACCACACCACACACAACCAGTCCTGCAAATGGCACAGAAATGGCATCAAGAAATCCCAGTCACAAAGACAGGAATCTTTTAAGGGGGTTGACCCCAAACTTGAGGAACACTCGCTTTGCCAAGAAGCACAACAAGAGAGGCCTGAAGAAGACGCAGGCCAACGATGCAAAGGCAGTGAGGGCATGCGCAGAGGCCATCAAGGCCCTTGTGAAGCCTCAGGTCACCAAGCCCAAGATGCCAAAGGGCCCCAGCCACAAACTCAGCCGCCTGGCTTTCATCGCTCACCCCAAGCTTGGGAAGTGGATTTGAAGCTACATGGCCAAGGGTCATAGGCTCTGCCAACCAAAGACCAAGGTTCAAACCAAGGCAGAGGCCGCAGCTCCAGCTCAGGCTCCCAAAGGTGCTCAGGCCCCTGTGAAGGCCCCACAGAAAAGGCTCCTGCCAGTGTGAAGACAGATGGACTGCTGGGACACACCTGCCCACACACTATTAGCAGACAACCAGTGTCCTATGCTGTTTTTACAAATAAACTCAAGGTAAGGAGAAAAAAAAAAAAAGAAATATGCTTAAACAGACCAAGGTAGAATAAAGAAACCTTACTTACATAATTGAAAGAATATGAAAACTAATATTTGATCTTAAGAAACAGTTGATAGGGGCTGGAGAGATGGCTCAACAGTTAAGAGCAGTGACTGCTCTTTCAGAGGTCCTGAGTTCAATTCCTAACAACCACTTGATGGCTCACAACCACCTGTAATGGGATCTGATGCTCTCTTCCTGTGTGTCTGAAGACAGACAGTGTACTAATATACATAAAATAATAAATAATTATTTGAAAAAAGAAAAAAACCAGTTGATATTGGGGCAGTGGTGGCACACACCTTTAATTTCAGCACTAGAGGCAGAGACAGATGGGTGTCTGAGTTAGAGGCTGGCCTAGTCTACAGAGCAAGTTCCAGAACAGCTGGGGCTACACAGAGAGACCCTGTCTCAGGGGGAAAAGAAAAAAACCATCCCTATTTTACAGTTGCCCAATGAAATATTTTCAGGTGAAAGGATGTGCTGTCTGGACTCTGTTCCAAATAATCCCAGAATGTGTGGAGAGAACGATGAAACAAGGCCGCCATGCTGATTATTGCTGGGGGTTGGTGATGGGCACAGGAGGCTTTAGGACAGTTTACTCTTGGTTTGGATTTAGACATAACTAAAATCAGTCCCTGCTAAGAGACATCCTACCTTGGCTCTCCACAAACAGGCATGTGGATAGCTCCTGCAAAAGTCTGTGCTTGCTGCTTGTAGGACAAAGCAGGCTCTGGGTCTTGGCAGCTTCAGGATGGGGAATGGTAAATCACTTCCGTCTGGCACAGCTGAGATGTGTGGTCAGAGCGAGCCGAACTGCTCTGCTTTGTAACTGCTCCGTTCGACAGCACTTCTGTTCTTCTATTTACCCTGGATAGCAGGGCGGGAAGAAACAGACACGGGTGGACAGAGCTTTGACATCTCCTCAGACCCGGGGAGCCAGGCGTACCTGTGCTCTCTACATTTTGCATACTCCAAATCACTCAGTCTCTCCAGCAACAACTCCTGACCTACGACCCGACAGAATATCCTGGCTGACCGAGCCTCGGCAAGCAAAGGTGGGCCACGTGCCTGCCTCTCCGTTACCTCGGCCTCCCTTCTGCCCCTGGCTTACATAAGCACAGCTGTATCAGCAACCTGCCAGCTGCCAGCTCTCCTGGAAGATATTCGGCACTTTCCCTATCTGGCTAAAAATAAGCCCCGGGCTCTCCTGGGCATTTGCAGGTGGTGTGCGCGCTCTGCCATGCTGGGCTTTTCTCCGGGTAGTGTGACTCAGAAATGTGGGATTGCTTATATCACGTCCTTAGGGGAAGTTCTGCTTGCTCCCTAGGGAAAGGCTCACAAGCAAAAGTCAACTCTGAGAAAAGCTTTTCTGCCGCCTCTAAAGTCCAGTGAGGCATTTGTAGACACAGGGCAGGGGCTAAACCCAGTTATGCTGCGAGGCTGGGTGTACAGCAGGCGAATGAATCCCCTTCTGTTTCAGAACCACTGTTTGTAATGGGGGTGGAGGTGGTATTAATTATGATGCTTGGTTACTATAATTAAATGACATGTGAGAACTTTAGAAATCACTTTTTATAAAATGTGCTAATTTCTTTTTTCTTTTTTTAAGACAGGGTCTACTTCAGTAACCATAGGCTGGAGTTTGCTATGTAGGCCAAGTGATCTCCTGTTCTTGGCTTCTTTTTGAATTATAGGACTATAGGTGTATACCACCATACCTGGCTATTTTTTTCAGTTTTTAAAAAATTTAGATTTATTTATTTTATGTATTTGAGTACATTGTCACTGTCTTCAGACACACCAGAAGAGGAAGGACATCAGATCCCATTACAGATGGCTGTGAGCCACCATGTGGTTGCCGGGAATTGAACTCAGGACCTCTGGAAGAACAGTCAGTGCTCTTAACCACTGAGCCATCTTTCTAGCCCCACTTTTTTCCATTCTTATTACACTCTCAACCTCTTAACTCAGTGGGTTCTCAAGCCTCCATGACCCTTTAATAAAAATTATTTTTGTTGCTACTTCATAACTGTAATTTTGCTACTGTTATGAATCATAATGTAAATATCTGTTTTCGGGTGGTCTTAGGTGATCCCTGTGGGGGATCCCTGTGGGGGTCATTAGATCCCCAAAGGGGTCGTGACCCAGAGGTTGAGAACCACTGCCTTAAATTAAGAGTCTCTGTCACTTCACTCAATTAATACCTAAGCATCTAAGCTATTTGTGGTCATTTCTAGAAGCAGTGACCAAAACAGACAAAAGCATGGCCTCAGGGAGCTTACAATGTCTAGAGATTAACAAGTATCAAAACTGATTATACAGAAGAGTCTAATATACCATACAGCATAGGCTGTGGTGCTCCCAGTACTTGAGGCTGAGGTAGGGGGACTGACTTTGATCAGGCTACAAAACAAGACTATAACAAAAAGGATAAGGAGGCAGTGTGGGGGTGAGGAGGGGGTGAGGAGGCAGTGTGGGGGTGAGGAGGCAGTGTAAGGGTGAGGAGGGGTGAGGAGGCAGTGTGGGGGTAAGGAGGCAGTGTATGGAGGTAAGGAGACGGCACAGTGGTTAAGATCATCAACTGTTCTAGGAGAAAACCTAAGCTCAATTCCCACTGTCCACTTCAGGCAGCTCACAACCGCCCATCACTCTAGCTCCAGGGGATTCTGGCCATGGCAGGTATCTGTACTCGCAGGCATGTAACACAAATATAACCATAAATATTTTTAAAAGACTACAATGGAAAAACTATGTAGAAAAATGAGGTATTCAAGATAGGAAGTAACTGTATACAGGAAGAGAGGAGTTTTAAGCATGCAGCCTGAAAAAGACCCGTTGGTAAGAGATCTGAATACATCTTGACGGAGGTGAGATGCACTATGTGGCCACACGGGCATGCCGGCCAGGGCGGCAAGTGCAGAGGCCCTGGGTAGCTGCTTATCTTGTACAGTTTATGAATAGAAGAGCAGCTGGAGGAGAGAAAGTACAGAATGTCAGGGAAAGCTGTGCCGAGAGGCCTTACTGGCCATTAAACAGTGTCTTTTTATCTCCGGAGAGAAGCCCCTGAAGGACGGCCTGTGCTGTCTTTCAGTTGGTGCAGGTTTGAGACAGAGTATCGTTATGAGGCTTTGAAATGTTACAAAACCAACAAAAGCCAAACTGAATTGTTGAGCGTGTAAGAGGGAAAGCTACTGGGAAGCACAGTGGAGGAGAAGCTCAGTCAGCTTACAGATGCCGAAACAGGAACTATGGAGAATAAAACAGAAAAAAATTAAAGCTGATGAAAGTATCACTGAGCAGCGGGACATCAAGCAGCTGTGTGTGGCCTGGGGAAGGGAGCTGGAGAGATGGCTCAGGGCTAGGGCTACCTACTGCTCTGGCCGATGATCTGAGCTTGGCTCCTGACACTCACACAGGTAACTCCAGCTCCGGGAGATCCAGTGTCCTCTTCTGGACTCTGTGCCTGGCACATACTCACACATAATTTAAAAAGACAAATTAAGGGGCTGGAGAGGCCGGGCGGTGGTGGTGCACACCTTTAATCCCAGCACTTGGGAGGCAGAGGCAGGCGGCCAGCCTGGTCTACAGAGTGAGTTCCAGGACAGCCAGGACTACACAGAGAAACCCTGTCTTGAAAAGCCAAAAAAAAAAAAAAAAAAAAAAAAAAGGGTGGGGGGGCTAGAGAGATGGCTCATCAGTTAGGGCACTGTCTCCTCTTCCAGAGGATCTTGGTTCAGTTCCCAGCACCCACACAGTGACCCACGACTATCAGTAACTCTAGTTCAAGGGGAATTGATGCCCTCTTCTGACCTCCATGGTCACTGCA
>JANHMN010000002.1:40036915-40126811 GCA_030674055.1 Rhabdomys pumilio
GTGTCTGAAAAAATAAAATAAAGAATGGATAGTGATCAAGGAAGAGAGACCACACGGCCCTCTGGCTTCTACAGACATGCATAAGTAAATACTCAAACACATACCTGTATTATGTGCACATCCATACACATATGTGCACAACTGCACACATGTGCGCGCGCACACACACACACACACACACACACACACACAATTTACAAGATTTTTTGATCTATCAAGTTGGCATACACCGGGCGGTGGTGGCGCACGCCTTTAATCCCAGCACTTGGGAGGCAGAGGCAGGCGGATTTCTGAGTTCGAGGCCAGCCTGGTCTACTGAGTGAGTTCCAGGACAGCCAGGGCTACACAGAGAAACCCTGTCTCGAAAAAAACAACAACAAAAAAAAACAAAAACAAAAACAAACAAACAAACAAACAAACAAAAAAAGTTAAACTCACTGACTGCTCTTCCAGAGGTCCTGAGTTCAGTTCCCATCAACCACATGGTGACTCACAACCATCTGTAATGAGATCTGATGCCCTCATCTGGTGTGTCTGAAGACAGCTACAGGGTGCTCATATACATAAGATAAATAAATAAATCTTTAAAATAAATAAAAAATCTAAAAAAGAAAACAAAAATCAAAATGAAAGGAACAACAGGAAAGAGTGTGTGTGCGTAAGTGTGGTCAGAGTTTCTCTGGCAGTCCTGGGACTCACTATGTAGTATGTAGACCAAACTGGCCTCAAACTCAGAGAGAAGCACCTGCTTCTAGCTGGGATTAAAGGTGTGCACTACCACATCTGGCTGTGAAAACTTCCATTTTCAAAAGACAACTCATGCAGCTCGAGAGATGTTCAGTGGCTCAGAGTACTGACTGCCCTTCCAGAGGACCCAAGTTCAATTCCCACCACCTATGAGATATCACAACCACCTGTAACTTGTTCCAGGTAATGAAACACCCAACACCCTCTTCTAGCTTCCAAGTGTGCGTGCATGAGCGTGCACACACACACACACACACAAGCAAAACACCCATACACATAAAATAAAATTTAAAAAGGAAAAGAAAAAAAAAGAGAGAGAAGACAACTCACAATTTGGAGACAGTATTTGTAAAGCTTGTTCCCTGGGGCCTTCTGCCACGAACCATGTGGAACGGTTCCTTCAACACTAGTGAGGGAACACTATGGAAGACCCTTTGTCTGGTTCTAATGACTTTGGCCTGAAAAACAGTTGGCAAACTAATCAGAGACCCTGATAGCCACCAGCTAAACTGCTGCAGGGTTAGAGGTATTGCTCAGTGGTAAATGGTTGGCTTAGCACACACAGAGTCCTCGGTTTGATCTCCAGCACTTCTCCCAGCAACCTTCCTTTAAGAAAAAAAAATTCCAAAGATGGAATTTTTAACACTGGCTATCCTGGAATTTGCTCTGTAGACCAGGCTGGCCTTGAACTCAGAAGTCTACCTGCTTATGCCTTCTGAATGCTGAGATTAAGTGTTCACCATTATGTCAGGCTTAAATAATATTTAAGCTACTATGTTTGGGGATAGTTTGTGGTGGGTAAGCATACATACAATAGGGTTAAATAATACAGGTTTAAGAAAGGCATGTCTCATCTCTGCCAATATCCAACTTTATACAGAAAGTTCTTCGCCAGCCATAAAGTCGGCCATGAATATCAAGCACAGTACTGTCATAATCCATTTTCCCTGTCTACCTCTAATGATGGTCGGCACACACACCTGAACTTTTGCAAACCTGTCTCTCTGCCATTAACCAGTGTGGCACCTGTGGGTCTTTGAACCAAGTCTGTGCTGGTCTGTATTATGTACATCCGATTTCCCTGTGCATATCCACCAGCAGTTCTTGGGCTCAGTGTCAGAGATGAATACTGAAATTTTGAAATGTTCTTGCCATGTCTGCTAGCTAAGAAACTAGTCTAGCTCTCTGGGATTCTCTATGCTCGTGGTTTGCAGCCTCACTGCAGTATAGGATGGACCAGTCAGCTGTACTCTGAGAGGATGGGGAGGGGGAGCAGCCCATCTTTTCCCTGGAGTAGGAGGGCAGCTGAGAGCATTCAGATATTTTGAGATGAAGCTGTTACCATGGGAATGTTTCCATATCTTTTCTCTTAATGATGGGTAGGAACAATGAACAGTACAGCTCTCAGAATTCTAGAAATAGGGAGAACAAGAAGAGGAAGACGAAAGCTGGAAGAACAAATTCCTAAAAAAGGGATTGCTTAGTTCAATCAAAACCGCAGTGGCTGCACTCTAGGTGATGTGGGACGTGTACAGGCCGACTATTTCCCCTAAGGTCAAGTTGTCCATAGGGCTTTAGTTGTTGGGTCCTGAGAAATGAGTGGAGGCTTAGAAGCAGAGTTGGTCTCCTTCCAGGCTTTGCAGAGGGGTTTGGGGACTGAAGATTGGAAACCTAGTAAGTTCAGATGCTTCTAAAAAACTTTCCCTTCCTTTTCTGGGCAGGAGCCAAGCTTATAGACTCCCCATGCCCAGGACCTCAGGCTGTTTCAGGTCATGCTAGCACACACTCTTGTCCTGCAAACTCAGAGCATCCCAAGCTGGACCTTCTAACAAAGGCACTTAACCAAAAGCTGATCCCTTAGTCCAGTGATTGAAGCACTGCAGAGGCTTTACCTGGGCACTGTCAGCTGGGCTCCTATTTCCCCGGGACACAGACTTCAAATAACCTATCATAACCTATCTGTAACCGTAATGATCCTCTTCAGATGGCACGTTACCTGTCTGCCACAATCTCATACCCTCTTTAAAAAGGACTTGTTGCCTTTTTTGATTCTCTTCAAAAAATCTTTTTTTGAGACAGAGTCTCATTATGTAGCTCTGGTTGGTTGGTCTAGAATATGTAGATTAGGTGGGATTTGAACTTATAGAGGTCACTTGCCCTCTTTCTCTGTCTCTCTCTCTCTGTCTCTCTCTGTCTCTGTCTCTCTGTCTCTCTCTCTCTCTCTGTCTCTCTCTCTCTCTCTCTCTCTCTGTCTCTCTCTCTCTCCACACACACACACACACACACACACACACACACACAATACTAGACTGGGGGAATAGCCCAAAGCTTCCCTCTCTGAACAAGCGCCACAGGAAGAAATACAACCATCTCATCTCTCAGAACCTGGTGCTTCCTTTTATGATCAGTTTGAGTTTTTCACGTAGCACAGAAGAAAGCTTAGCAGAGGGAATGCACCACAGCAGCCACAAACATGAGTAGTTTCACCGATCCAGAGACACCATCCAGGAGGTCCTAGGGCAAATTCTCAGTGGACTTGGCTCTGGAGCCTCAAAGGGTCAGGCAACATAAGACTGTCGTTGTAAGTGACAGACGTCTCTTAATTCTTTCTCACTGCTAGCCAAGCAGAGCTGCTTTCTCTGAGCCTGGACATAGTCACTCCCTCTTTCAAACTGTGAATGCTAAATGTGGCTGAACCCTGGCGACAATGTAAGATGATGCTCTGTCTACACCTGGCTGCTAACAGCTGTGCTCTGGCGTATTCCAGCTGCTTACAGCTGAGAGCTGAGCGCTGCTCCTGTGCTGCTGAGATGACCACCTGGCCTGTTTCAGTCACATCATTACACAGTATATCCCCCAAATTCAGCTGCAGCTTTGACAGATTTTTATGGAAGTATGAATTTCAATTTTTACAAGCCAAGCTGGAGACAGTCTGTTCTTTCAGTGAGACTGGAACTCACCTCCAACCCCAGCAAGAGACACACAGGCACACAACTCAAGACAGATGCTCTTTAAGTGTGAACTACCTCAGGCCTAATTTGAACACTACCTTCTGTTGAACTTTTGGGAAATTCATCAGGAGAAAACTCTCTGGTGACTGAGTTCTCACTGCGCTTAAAGCTTCTCTACTGTGGTTCTTACTTACTATGACCTCTCCCCATGGGAGTGCAAGACCAGGCGCCACCATCCCAAACTATGCCATCCCTTCCCCCCAACCTATAGCTTAGAACCTATATAACATGGCAGACACCATGCAGGAGCTACAGTGGGCAAAGGAGCTTCCTGGAGACCCCCATTTTGAATGGCTGTGATGTTGAAACGTGTTTGATGGGACTCTCTTTGCCTTATCCAGTGTGTATGTGTGAACATTTTTTTTTCTCCTTTCTTCTCTAATTGTGACCATTATCGGTGGCAGCTCCCATTGGCTACTATCAGTAGCATAGCAATCTAAGCTGGTTTCAACCAGCACTGGTCTTTCTTTTTCTTTCTTTTTCTTTTTCCTTCTTTCTTTCTTTCTTTTTTTTTTTTTTTTTGTTTCGTTTTTTTGTTTTTTTTGAGACAGGGTTTCTCTGTGTAGCCCTGGCTGTCCTGGAACTCACTCTGTAGACCAGGCTGGCCTCGAACTCAGAAATCCGGTGCTGGGATTAAAGGTGTGTCACCACTGCCCTGTGGTCTCTTTCTGTTCTTCAGTCTCCTGCTACCACCACTGGAGGTTTCTGTCTCAGACCATCAGCACTTTAATTGCCTGCCTCAGAGGTGGAGATGGTGGTGTTGGTTGCTATCAGCACCACCCCAATTACAACTCCACAGTGGCTGACTTCCTCACTTTTTTTTTTAAAAAAGATTTATTTATTTTATGTATATGAGTGTACTATAGCTGTCTTCAGAAACACCAGATGAGGGCATCAGATCCCATTACAGATGGTTGTGAGACACCATGTGGTTTCTGGGAATTGAACTCAGGACCTCTGGAAGAGCAGTCAGTGCTCTTAACTGCTGAGCCATTTCTCCAGCACTGACTTCCTCAGTTTAACCCTATGAACGTTGGAGGTGGCCTTCTACAATGAGAGGCTCAAACAGCATTCAGATTCAGAACAAGGATCCTAGCTCATTCTATGACTTTAAAGCTCAAACAGGAGTTCTCAGGCCTATGCAAAAGAATCTGAACTATCCAAGTCCCAGTCCTCCTGCCTTTGGTTTTGTTTCCGGCTTTCGCCTCCCAATAGCTTTGTCATTGGTACTATCTCTGCAGAAAAAATTTGGGTTTTCTTTAGTCACCCCTACCTCCAGGTCCAACAAGCTGCACTGACCACTGAGTTTTACAGGACAAACAGCTTGAAGTTGTTTTATTTCTTCCCTCACTGATTGAAAAAACTTTACTGGGTACCGCATGCCAATTATTGTTTTTGGGACTGAATACAAAGTGAAGATTAAGTCAAACAAAGCCCTGATTTTACCCCAAGGCTCACATCCAAACAGGAAGGTGACCTTCAACAAATGAAGAAATATATTTATATATATAAAGGGAGGAGGCTGGAGACATAGCTCAGTGGTTAAGAGACTGGCTGTTCTTCCAAAGGACCCTGGCTCTCAAAATCTACATGACAGTTCATAACAATCTGTAACTCCCAATTCCAGGGGATCTGGTGCCCTCTTTTGGCCTCTGAGGGTAACACACACACACACACAGAGTAAAAAGACATATGCAGACAAAATACCTATAGGCTTAGGAAAGCATTTTTTTTTTTTTTCTGAATTTTCGAGACAGGGTTTCTCCATGTAGCCTTGGCTGTCCTAGAACTCACTCTATAGACCAGGCTGACCCCGAACTCAGAGACTTCTCCTGCCTCTCCTTCCTAAATGCTGGGATTAAGGGTATGCACCACCACCTCCACAAAAAAAAAAAAAAAAAAAAAAAAAAGAAAGAAAGAAAGAAGAAGAAAGGGAGAAAGCAGGTTGGTAGATGGGCTCATGGATGAGCTTCCAGGTAGCTTTTGTAGACTAGACAGTCTGGGAAGTCTCCACTCAATAGATTGATATATAAACCAAGACATGAGTGACAAGCAAAAAGTAGCTTTCTTGAAAAGCACTGGAAGCAGAGAGCAGCTCTGAAATAGGTATTCCATGGGCTAGAAACAGTAAGAGCAGAGCAGTCAGCAAAGAGCAACTGAGACAGGCTCATGAAGCGGGGTAGGAAAAGTAAGAAAGAACAAAAGCAAGGCAGTAGCAAGATGGCTGCTGTAAGGCACATGGGTTACAGCAGCTCTCAACCTATGAAACCTTTTCACAGGTCGCCTAAGACCACCAGAAAACAAAGACATTTACATTATGATTTATAACAGTAGCAAAATTACAGCTACAAAGCAGCAATGAAGATAATTCTGTGGTTGGGTCACCACAATATGAGAAACTGTATTAAAGGGTCAAAGCATTAGGAAGGTTGAGAACCATTGTGTTGCAAGATATTTGAACTCACTGTGAATCAGGAGATGTTAATTACTAAAAAAAAAACAAACCTGTTTCTAGTTGTGGTGTAGATCAGCCTTTAGAACACACCTCTAATCCCCCTGGCTGGGATACAGACATGCCCTTAGTACACATCTTTCGTGTGTGTGTGTGTGTGTGTGTGTGTGTGTGTGTGTGTGTGTGTTTCCCAAGACAGGGTTTCTCTGTGTAACCCTGGCTGTCCTGGAACTCACTCTGTAGACCAGGCTGACCTCGAACTCAGAAATCCACCTGCCTCTGCTTCTGCCTCTGCCTCCCAAGTGCTGGGATTAAAGGTGTGTGCCAACACCGCCCGGCTCTTAGTACACATCTTTAACCCATACAATGAAGGTAAAGTTAGTTTGTAGAAGGGAGCAGCCATATTTTAAAGTGATGTCTACTACTTGAGTGTCAGACAAAGTGATGAATCTGAGAAAGATTTGACAGAATAGCATTAGCTACTTAAGGGGCAACACAGAGAAAGAGAGAGAGGAAGGGAGTTTTACCCAGACAGTTTATGTCAGAGAGGTTGCAGAGAGGGAACAAGCTAAACACAGGTGAAGATAGAACAAGCTAGAGGAGGAGCCAAAAGATTAGAACAGATTGCCAAAGTTAGCATGTGGCCAAGCAGAGCAATTCAGATATAAGCTGAGAGAAGACAGTTTGAATCAGTCAGCTTAGCGAGGCGTTTGAGCCAGAACAGTTGAGTTGAACCGGCCAGCAGGAATTCAGAAAGAATTAGAAAGGATGAGTGTATTCAGCAGTAAGTCTCAGAAGCTGAAAACCTAGAACTAGGTAAGATAGTATGGAGGCTAGACGCTTCCTCGACTACGCCTAGGTTAGTAGACTTGGAGGCAGTAAGATTTGGAAATGACAATTACATTTGGCAAATAAAAGTTACCTTTATATTACACAGTTAGAAGGCAATAAGTATAATGCAGAAACAGCTGCAGCAATTAGGAGCCTGGCCTAACCAGGTTAGGTAGCATGGCTCTGAATCATAAAGAGAGTCAACAGAACAGAGGACTGGGAGAAGGGCAGTCAGTGCTAGGTTTCAAAGGCCTTGACTACAGTGGCACAGAGGAAACAGTCAGGAGGAGAAATGGCAGTGTGGACCTCAGCAGCAAGGACAGCATTGGTGAAAGCAACTTAGACTGCTTTCACCAAGCAGAGCTGAACTGCTTAAAATCAAGAGTATGCTTGGCCCTGTGAACTAGTTACCTAGTGATGACCAGTAGAGATGTTCAGAGATGATGCACCCAACCCTCAAGAGACTGGAGGCCCCAGGGAGTTTAGAGGTCAGGTGAGGTGGGGGTTAGGGGGTGGGGACATCCTCGAGGAGACAGGGGTGTGGGGAGGTGGTATGGGATGTGGAACTGTGGGAGGGTGGACGGGGTAGGGAATGAAATCTGGAGTGTAAAATAAATAAATAAAAAAAAAAAGAAAAAAAAAATGAAGGCAAAAGGTCTGGAGGAGCACAAATGCTTTGGAAAATTTGCCTTGCCGATTTTAATTCTTTTTACTAATAAAAATGTCAGAAATATTTAATAGTTCCCTCCTTTCCTTTCCATTCTTTCCTTTTTAAGAATGAATATATTGAAATTTTATTGAAGGCAAGAAAGAAAGCCCAAAGCTGCTCAAAGCTAATTCCTATGGAGAAAAAAAACAAAAACAAAAACAAAAAACCAAAAAACCTAAGAATCAGGGCAGTGGTTCCTGATCCTAACTTGAGTAAATTCCTTCTACTATTTATGTCCAGTGTGAGTTATGAAAGTGTGGAGTGGGACCAATGTACTTCATGCTTGATTTTAAAACCTAAGTAAGACAGATTATCACATGGTCATGCACCCAGAGGGGCAAATTCTCCACACAACCAGAATTCAAACTAAACATTTTCCTAGGATACTTTGACCTTCTCCATGTGCCAATTACACACTGAAACCAAGCATGGCTAACAGCCCAGAGGGCAGCCAGCCCCAGGAAGCACCCAGAACCAAGCCTGCTCTCCCCTGAACTTCCAGAGGCTGTTCTTCAAGGTTAATCTGAGCAGAGCATGTTGTGGTTGTGACAATATGACCAGGACCCCCTTCATATCCAATTCTTGTTTCCACACAGACATGACTTCAGTGCTTTTACATTCCTCTCAGGACTGTGCATTTCCAAATTCCAAGATAAGGTGATTTAATAACCAGGCAACTGCTACTTGATTAAATCAATTTCTGTACATTTAAGAATAAATTAGATATCTTTTCTCCCTTTGCCCTCCATCACCCCTTTTGCCCCCTTCCCCCACACTAAACCTCTCTCATGTGGAACTGTAATAAACAAATGAAAAGAATAAACTAGATTTTCGATGGTCAAGTAAACTCAAGGAGCCAGGTGTGGTAGATCTTAACTATAATCCTAGCACTTGGGAGGCACAAGCAGGTAGATCTTTGTGAATTTGAGGCCAACCTGATCTACATAGCAAGTTTCAGGCTAGCAGGGTTACATAGTGAAGCATTGTCTCAAGAAAACAAATTAAGCAAACCAGAAAGTATTCAAGGGGCTTGGGAGATGGCTGAATGGGCAAAGTTCTTTCCCCCTGTAATCATGAGGACCGTGGTTCAGATCCCCAGAATCCATGTAAATGTCTGGTGGGTATGGAGGCCTGCCTGTACTGCAAGTTCTCAGACGGTGGAGGTGGGATCTCCCTAAGAAAGCTGGGTGGCTAGATGAGCAAAATGTGCTTAGTCTGGACCCAAACTTGAGACCCTGCTTTAATAATGAAGTAGAAAGCAATTGGGGAAAGACATGTGAAGTCACCTTAGGCCTCTTTATACACACGCTGACACACACACACTAACATACTTACATGCACACACGTTACACATGAGAAAAAAACAAAAAACTGATCACCAAAGAAAAATCCAGAAAGACTGTTCTGTGGCGTGTAAATGTTGTGTGAGATCCTAAGTTCAGTGTACACGAAGTCTGGCTGGAATGCACTTACATGTTTGCTCACCTTGTGCCCACAGGGTCTTCATTCTACACAGTGTTCTGTAGTGCAAGTTTGATGTTTGCAACCCATAAGTTAGACTACATGCACATTCATACCATTCTAACAATAAGCTCTGGGCTATTTGATTACAAAACACAAATGAAAACTATAAATAGAAAAAAGTTCAGAGAAAATTTGTTCTTGCAGAATCTGAATTTTTCAGTATGTAAAGATAATTCTGAAAATGCTGCTTTGTGTATATACAGCTGACATTCAGCTTCCAAACCTAGGGGAAAAACCGTCAGACTTGGACAATTTACCATTGTTTGCCAGAAAAAAGAAAAAACCTATAATGCAAACATTCTCCTAGAAGGCACGGCTAAGAATCAGAGTGGCTCTGTGAAGTTAGGCAGTAGTCCTAATGGTGGCATGATCTCTAAACACAGTAAGGTGGCCATACTTTATGAACCCCGAAACTGGGATAAGCAGACTGAGGAGTGTGTGTCAGGGGGGAAGACACTGGTTTCTGAAACAATCTCAGACACACCACTGTGATACCTACAAATCAGACAGAGATGTTCAGTTCTGAGGGCCAACCATATTAACAGACACTTGTTCTTGCCGAGAGGGTATTTTAACAGAGTAAACACAAGAAAAGGCCAGCAAGATTGCTCAGTGGTGTAAAGGACCTTGTCACATAAACCTGATGACTTTAGTCAAATCCTGGGAAGTGAGCCTGGAACCCATATAAAAAAGAGAAGGCTAGTGAGATGGTTCAGCAATTAAAGACACTTGTTGGCTGAGTTCAAACCCTGGGGCACACATGGTGGAAACAGAATCAACTCTAACAGAGTCTGTTGACTTCCACACACACACTGAAGCCCACTCACCAGTATTTTTTTAAGTGGAAGGAGAGGCTGCAGAGGTGGCCCAGTGGTTAAGAGCGTTTACTGAGCTTCCGATGTCTGAGTTTGGATCCCAGTGTATACACGAGGGGTTTACCACCACCTGTGACTCCAGCCCCAGTGAATCCAATGAGTCTCCTCTGGCCGCCATGGGACCAGAACACATCTGGTACACGCATTCATGCACAACTTATTTTTAAGTGGAAGGAGAGCACCAATTCCAGAGTTTTCCTTTGAATTCCACATGTGTACCATGGCCTGAGGATGACCCCAATACATTTACACATAATAGAAAACAAATTTTAAAAATTAAGTCAAGAAATAACTGCAACCTTATCAGGGTTAAAAACCCTTAGGGTTGCTTTTTTTTTTTTTTTTTTTTAAGGAATGAGTTACTGAGGCTAAATATGTTGGTACATGCCTGTAATTTCAGCACTCGGAAGGTGGATACAGGAGGATCTTGAATTTGAGACCAGCCATACATCAAAGTTGAAAACAGCATAGGGTGTATAGCAAATAACAAAACCCAAAAAATGTTTTTAAAAGTGAACTAGGTTGTGAATCTGGAGCTCAAGGAGTTTGGAAAATCAACTTTCCCAAATGCAGACTGTCAAAAATGAAAATGTTAAGAATAAGCATGATAATGGAACCAGGCTATCTATTGGTCGGTCTGTCTGTCTGTCTGTCTGTCTGTCTGTCTGTCTGTCCTGATGACTGAGTCCAGGGCCTTATACATGTTCTACCACTGAGCCATCCACACACATTTTTAACATTTGCACAATCACCTCTGTGAGTTCTCCCTTTGCAGATTTGACCAAGACTGTATCAAAAATATTTTTTCAGAAAGTTGCAACAAGTGTAATGTGAATTCTAACCTGCCAAGCACTACAAGAATCCACATGCAGGCATCCCCTGATGTCATCTCGAACCCTCCACAGACCTGTGCTCTCTTGAGCATTCACCGGAGTAGCTTATGCAGCTCACCCATACGCTGCCTGGTTTGGTTTAGCGTACGGGTGAGCTAAACCCCTGAGAAATCACTCCCTGAGAAATTTTTTAGTAACGATTTACATGCTTTCATATTGGAAAATGCATTGTAAGCACTAGCTAGAATAAGTAGTCTGGAGAGGAGTTAAAAGCAGAAAGGACATTATGTGGGCTATACACAAATATTATATGTACATATAGCACACACATACAGGCACGCACACACTCAGCTTTGGTATTCATGCAAGGTCTTGGAAGCAACCATCCAAAGACACGGACAAACAACTGTACATTTTAAAGAGGCACAGTTCAAAGGGGGGCAGCAAAGTGAATCTTACTTGCATTCCAAGGGCATGTTCAGAAGTTTTATGCTACGCACTTACCTGTTTCTTCCCAGCTGCTCAATATTGCACCACCCTCCTGCATGCCAGGATGCTTCTCATTTCACTTAGGATTGGAAACTCAGGGTATTCTCCTTTGGTGCCTTCCAGCCAGCTGATGTGCAAATGTGCACAAGATGGCCGCAATCCCTCTACTTTCATCTTGTAGGTCACTTCAGAATGGTTATGTGTTCCCCAAATGCCTAACACCACAGCCCACTCTTACTCTGGTATTCACTTTCACCTACAACATGGGAAATCTTCTGGTCAAATGTGTAAGATGGTGATGTAAGAAAAGAAAGACACCCCCTCCGCCCCCGCCCCAAGCCACTAAGGGAGAGGATGTTTTCTGTGATTAAGACACTGGAGAATAATCTTTCAGAGTGATTTCTTTAAAAAAAAACAAAAACAAACAAACCCTTATTACGCATTAAAACATCATAACAAATAGCCTCAAACCTGTCCACTTATGAGATGATGCTATTGGTATCCAGGGAGAAGTTTTCTTTTAATCCTTTAGTTATTAACTCCCTCATTTTTCTGAGTATTCTTAGAGCTTGCATTTTTAGAGCACACTGTCAAAGCCAGAAGCCTCTTACTGTACTTTCCCATACTAACTAGTTCTTAAAGTGTGACACAAAGGGACAACCTACTCAGCCGCAGCCAATGAGGAAGGCTGTGTCAGGACTGCTGCTTACACTACCACTCAGCTGACAGACACAGGAGGCCATCCCGGCTTCACAATGTAGGTCAGACACCAACAAAGACAAATGGGGCCGCTATCCTCTCCGACTTTGTGTGAACCAAAGATACTTATCGTAAAATGGAAAGATTAGCCAGGCACGGTGGCACTTGCCTTTGAGACTTTAATCCTAGCACTCAGAGGGGTGTATCTATAAATTCTAAGCCTCCCTGGTCAACAAAGGGAGTTCAAGGCCAGTCAAAGTACATAGGTAAGACCCTGTCTCAAAAACCCCAAAACAAACAGAAAACAAGATTGAGAAAAAAGTTTAAATATTAAACCTAGCATTTGCCACACACACTCACCCCATCCCTTAAGAAGGGTTTCTCTGAACTAGAACTCAGAGATCCGCCTGCCTCTGCCTCCTGAGTGCTGGGATAGAGGCGTGCGCCACTGTGCCTTGCCACTTCCCACTTCTCCATAAGCTGCTTTCTTTCCTGTTTCTCACAAACACAGCAATCTACTAGGCATATTTACTTGAAACAATATTTTAGTCAAAACAAAGAGAAATGTGGAAGGAAAGAAATAGCTGTCTTTGAAAAGTGCATAACTGAGATCAATTTATTTGGTACATGGGAAATTCTCAGAAAACAATCAAAATTAAGGGCTCAAAGATGGCTCAGCAGGGAAAGGCATCTGTTTTCCAAGCCTGACGCTCTGAGTTCTATTACCAAGACCCACACTGTGCCAGAGAACTGACTCCTCTAACTTGTCTCTGAGCTCCACACACGAGCCACAGCACACACAGGCCCAGGTACACACAGATACACAAAATAAAGACACATGTAATAAAAAAATAAGGAAAATAAAAGATGAGGTGTCGCCATGTTTAATTTTCTTTTTCTTCAAATATAGAATGAAAATGGGAAGACGAAGGAGAGAGGAACAAGCAGGTGAACAGGTTTGTAGTTGGCTAAGTCGTTACGGTTGCTCAGGAAGGGTGGTCTTGAGCAGAGGGAAGAGAAGAGGAAGAGTCGGCGGAGGGAGGAGTCGTCATGCCCAAGGAGCAGATGGCCATGTGAGCGCATCAGAAGCACAGCATCAGAGGTACTGCAGGCCTCCTGAGAGCACACTCACAGCCCTCTAAGATCTACACACATCCTCCAACTTCCTTCCTACTGAATAGCACTTTTTTGTATAAAAAAAAAATCATGTCTAAACTAAGAAAAGTAGAAACTAGAGGAGTAGACTTACATCTGGACACAGATAGATACCTCAAAAGACAAAAATACCTCAAGATCACAGTATACAGCAGTTATTTATTTAAATACTTGAAAAGGTCAATGATGGAAAAAATAGGTTTATTGTGAGAGTTTATATTCATTAGATTTATTTTACCATTAAAAAAGTGTTGCCTCTAGGTTATCCTGGCCAGATACAGAACACTTCATGACACATGCAGCTACGGCAATATACTACACAGACATGGCCATTATAGGACGGTTTTCACTTCAGGTGAGATTCAGCAGTGGTCAGGGTGGCTTCTTTATTATAACTAAAAACATTGATAATATACAAATAGTTTTCCCCATTTGATTGAAAGGGCTATAAAATTCACACTCTGACAAAGAAGCAATGTGGTGACAAAGAAAAACTCCGCTACCTGCTCCTGCCTCAGGTCCTCAGCCACAACTTTCTAGGTTTTATGATGGCTTTGATGCCGGCCTACCTTAAATGAGGGAAACAGAGTGGTTTTGGAAAGCTGACTTTGACTCCTGTGTAATCTTAAAAAAGGAGAGAAACGGCTATAGAAGCCAAAGGATCGTTCTGAGTCACCTTGAAATAAATACGTGAGCCTGAGTAAACACAATCTCTGGGTGACTGAAACCTAGCAGGGTGAGCCAAGTGAATACTAGAACACTACTGTAGAAATGTCTGCAAACACCATTTCTAGAAGTCAGTTCGGGAGACCATATCTTGCTTGGATATGTACATTATTTACAAAATATTCCCTTTTGGCCTCTGAAATTTAGCCACTTATATTTGGCTACTAAGATGTTTTCTTTCCACATGCCAACCAATACTGCAGTCATTACTATGAGTAAAATACTCTTATGCATGAATTACAAATATTTATAAAGTAACTCTGCATATATAAATATCTCAATATTTCTAGCAGATTTAAAGCATTCAGAATGTACATAAAAGTATGTGTTTTGGTAGGCCGGTCCTTTTTCTTAATCATCGCTGTTTCAATAGTGCTTTGTACATAGCAAAGCCCACAACTGCAAAGACAGTAGCACCGAAGCTTGCTCGAAGCCAGAATGTTGAGCTCTTGAGGTCAGCTTGTGTCACGTGCCTGCAGTCAGAAAATAGAATTAATATTTAAAACATTATTAGTAGGAAAAAGTTACAGTACTTATCTAACTGTCTATCTGGGGGAAGTATTAGCACACTTGTCAGGCTAATTGCATACAGTAATGCTTACCCAAAACACTGACCAATATGGCTATACACACAATACAGACATCAGTAAAGACAAACGTCTTTACAATTAGCTACTACTTGGAAGTTAACACCTAAAATTTTATATATTTTTGTCACATGGGAAATGAAGTCAGATAAATTAGTTGAATACTTTTCAATGTTACCATAGTCCTTTAAAATGAGAATTAGGCTGGAGCCTCCCATTTTCAGGGTCACATTCATTGTGTGTAAGAAAGACAAGTCTTCTGTCCTCAGGAATCAAAAGCTATCTTGTAAGCAGTTAATTGACAAGTGACAATACTGTCTCAAGAGCAATGAAATTTACTCCCTCTAAAACATTCCAAGGAGGAAGGGAAGATTGACCAGTTTGCATTAGTTTGGTTACTGCTAAAGAGAAAAAAACCCAAAACTAAACCAAACAAACCTTGATGTTAGTCAGACAAGCAGTGATAGTGACAGCAAATGAAGGGCATGATGTAATGTGATGCACCAAAAGGTAAGGGCACAAAAGAAGCCATATTATGCATGACAAGATCAGGGATAGCCTGTGCCACAAACCGAGTTTGTCAGCATGTTCAGTTAATAACACTGCTAAGCACCCTCAGGCGTCTCGAGTATGACAGCTTACCATGAACAGGACAGAGTTTAAAGCAATGGTCTGAACATTGTATTTAAGTGTCAGTGAAGAGAGTTAGGCTGGGCTTTCAGGTAAGCGGACACAGCAGAGATGCTATGAGAATGTCCAGAATTAAGAGCTCAGTTTAGACAGTCTTGGCTACTTTACAATCAGGCAGATTTGAAGCAAGAGTCAGATCATTAAAAGAAGACACTGTCATACGCAAAGGAATTAGGAGCCAAGAGTTCAAATCGTACATAACTACTTAGTCTTAACCATAGCTATATAATTTTGGATTAATTCTCACAAATGCAGTCTGTTCTTCCCTAGAAACCACTGCAACACAAGCCTGTGCTCCATGCTCCTCACCACAGGCAAACAACACATCACTCCACAGCTCAGCCTCACCCCAAGCCTCTTTTCCCACAATTATGTTTTACACAGCAAAGTGATATCACAGGTTCATTCTACATTCTAAGTTAGTTCTTCTAGCAGGCATTGTTTTTACTTTTTAAAAGGTTAGGGAAGAGAATATTTAGATCTCAGTTTTTTCTAGCTGGGAAGATTCTAACAAGGCCAGCCCATTGGTGGTGGGAAATGTTACCTGTCATCAAGAAAAAGCTGACCATGAGATGACTCCATGAAGATGGAATCTTCTACAGAGCTGACGGCGTGCACCTGGTGAGTAATACTGCCTTCGTCGTCTGCTAACAGCATGGCACCCCACTCAGCTACCCGGGCTTTTAACCTTTCATACACATGCACACAGTTGGCAGTGCAGAGCAGAGCTCACGGAAGAACAGGACTCAAAATAACATCTTTCAATTAAACACCCTACATATATTTTGGGCTGCTTTTCGATCAGATTGAATCTTATGCTTTCTATATTTAAAATATATGTATTACATAGATAATTGCTGAGTTAAAAACAGTCTCTAAGTGCTCTTAAAAACATTCATACACTGAACAAGGAGACCGAAGCTGCTATATGCATCTCCTATATAACTCCAGGAGGCTGGTCTTAGTATACACGAGACACTAAAAAAAAAAAAAAAAAAATCCTTCAAATCTGACAATCACAGTAGTCACTCAAATGAGGTTAACAATCACTAGTCATGAAGTTTATGTGCTTAGAATTTCAGAATGCTGAAAAATAAAAGTTTCAAAAGAAACTTTTCATGAAGAAAAAAGTGGCTCCAACTGTTCTAACAGTTTGCTGTTAGATCAAGAATCCAGACTGAGATGAACAGTTTGCATTTCTAATAGGCAAAGAGATGACTTAAAGCAGTGGTTCTCAACCTGGGGCTGTGGCCCTGTAGGGGCTGTCGAATGATCCTTTCACAGGGGTCAACCAAGACCATCAGAAAACACAGATATTTACACTATAATTTGTAACAGCAGCAAAATATCAATTATGAAGTAGCAATGAAAACACTTCTATTGGTAGAGGTCACCACAAGGTGAGGAACTGTATTAAAGTTCGCAGCCTTAGGAAGGTTGAGAACCACTGACTTAAAGTAACACCACAGGCTGAAGCGTATTAGCCTTTTGCTTCAACTCTGAGTGCTTATGACAGGTACTACTACTTTGAGTGCTTATGACAGGTACTGCTGGGGGACAACCTAGCCTCGCACATCCCATCACTAAGCTACATCTCTAGGTCTATGTATTTTATTTTGAGGCAGGGATCTGTGGTGTGCCTTGAGTCTATCTATAATCCTCCTACTTCTGCCTCCCAGGGCTGGAATTATGGTCAGGAGTCACTGTGTCCAGTCAGCTTGTTTTTGTTCGTGTTTTTCCTTTTTTCTTCAACGTACAGGGAGAAAGCGATGAACATTAAAGCTTGCCACAGTCACACCAGCGCCTGTCACAATTAGTCCTCTCAGCAGTCCTTCAGTGAGTGTGAGCGGCACTAAGTTCCCTTTGTTGCTGCTGTTCTTGAGTTCTTAGGTGTTAAGTATGCTGCCACAGCCAGCTTCCTTTCTGTTATGTTTGTTGTTGCTGTGTTTTTAACTATCTTGTTAGACTTTGGAATGTGTTCTGTCTGTCTGTATGCACGCCTGTCCCCTTAGCCATCAGAAGGAAGGTGTAAGGGTACTGGGTCCCCGGATCTAGAGTTACAGATGGCTGTGAACCATCACGTGGGTGCAGGGACTCAACAAGTGCTTCTGACCACTGTGCTGTGTCTCCAGCTCACACTCACTTTCAGTAGTACTTTAATCAGAATTCCCTGTAACTTCTTAGAAAAGAATTTGACGTTTTAATTTTTATTCCTTTTATCTTTCCATTTATCCTTTTTTTAAAAAATTGGATATTTTATTTACATTTCAGATGTTATCCCCTTACCCCATCCCCCCCTCCTCCTGCTTCTATGAGGATGTGTTCCCCACTCCCACCTCCCACCTTCAAATTCCCCTACACTGGGCATCCAGCCTTCACGGGATCAAAGACCCCTCTCCCACCTATGGTTGGTATTGTTGCTCTCCTTATCCTTTCTAACCTTAACTCACAGGAAACAAACGCACTAACACAGTGGTATTCTAACTTTACAGCTCCATTTACATATCCCAGGGGGACTCTGAAGAAAGTACTCTTAGATAACTGTAATGTATGAGTTATTAGGATACAAAAGTATTATCTATAACTTTTCTTTTTTTCAAATTACATATACCAAGTTGAAAACTATTACAGAAGGTTACCAAAACTATAACCAAATTCTGCTTCTATATATGCTATTAAAAAAGGTTTCTGGACCTCCTTGCTTCATTTCTCTAAGTGTTTCTACCCAGCATTTCCTACATTTATGTCTAATAATAATAGTGTGTGTGTGTGTGTGTGTGTGTGTGTGTGTGTGTGTGCTGTCAGAAAATCAAAGTCTGGTTTTATATATAGAAACCTTGCTTTGAAAGAGAACAAGAGACTTTAGAAAGGGAGAAAGAATATAACCAAATTATACTGTATGAAAACTTAAAAAGATGATTAAAAATCACTAAGTAGCACAGGTGACTGAAAGAAAAGAATACCTAAAGGACAGATTAACTCTAGCACTCTCCTATACAGAAATACTATCATATAAAGCAGTTGTCAAATCAGAATAATAGGTAATAAGTAAGAATTCTGGATAGTCCAAGCCAATAAACAAGCTCATTTCTATATACTTAGGTCATTGTTTTCAGATTCAAAAAAGTATTTAAACATTAAAATAATTTCAAATGGTGTTTTTCCCCAGCAACAAAATTTACACTGTTGGAAATGAAAGCAGAGCTAAGATGACCTGACTACAAGTGCATTTTCTTCTAGTGTGGTGATCAATGGGAATGGACCCACAGGCTCCTGTGCTTGAATGCCTGGCTTGGCAAGTGGCACTATTAGGAAGTATAAGAATGCCTTGTTAGATGAAGTGTGTCACCACAGAGGTGGGACTCTGAGGTCTCATATACGCTCAAGTCCAGCCAGTATGACACAATCTCCTTCTGCTGTCCTCAGATCAAGATACAGAACTTTCAGCTCTTCCAACACCAAGTATGTCTGCATGATATCATACTTCCCACCACGATGATAATGGGTTAAACTGTAAGCCAGCCCCAAATTAAATATTTTTCTTTATAAGAGTTGCCTTGGTCATGGTGTCTCTTCACAGTGATAAAACCCTAACTATGATAGAAGCTGGCACCAGGAGTGCGGCATCGCTGTGATAGGTATGACCATGCTTTTGTTTAGAGAAATGTAGATTTTGGGACACTGATTTAGGAATGCAGTGGAATGCTTTGAGCACTGCCTGATGGGCCATCCTAGGAGAAGCATAAGACAGTGACGCTCAGGATGATTTGAACTGTGGGGGCCTGGCTCAAGAGATTTCAGAGGTGGAGAATTTTACTGATGCCTAGAGATCGTTCTTGTGATATTTTGGTGAAGACTGTGGCTGCCTTTTGTCCTTGTCTGAAGACTGCCTGAGGCTAATGTGAAGAGATTTAGATTAATTGCATTAACAAAAGAAATCTCAAAATAGCCTAGTGTAGATTCTGCTATGTGGTTACTACTGTCCACTCTTATGAAAAGTGTTTTGCCAGGCAGTGGTGGTACATGCCTTTAATCCCAGCACTTGGGAGGCAGAGGCAGGCAGTTCAAGGTCAGCCTGGTCTACAGAGTGAGTTCCAGGACAGCCAGAGCTATACAGAAAAACTCTGTCTCAAAAAACAAACAAAAATACCAAAAAAGCCCACCAAAAACAAACAAACAAACAAAGTGTTTTGATGAAAAAGAACAAGCTAAGCAAGGAAAAATGCAAACTGTGAAAAGTGTCACCAAAAGTGGGAGGAAGTAAATCAAAGGATTCAAGGAGATAAACAGATGGAGAAATGAAATAAAGGGAGTGGTGACTCAAGGAAGACCACACCCAGCTAAGCGTACATCTTGTGAAAAGGAACTAAAGAGCAGCTAGAGTCAGGTGTATAGGATACTCCTTTACTGCAGAGGATCAGGAGACAGAGGCATGCAGATCTCAGGTTCAAAGTCAGACTGAGCAAGTTCCAGGACATCCAAGCCTAGGTAGTGAAAGGAAACCATTGAAAACAGAAAGCTGGTGTAGATTTAATTGAGTGACGGTGCCGTGTTCCAGCCCCAGCAAGCAGCAGAACTTGGCAGCTTCAGACATGTGGTTCTTCTGGCTTTAGAGTCAAGGATAGAAAGAAAGGGGTTATGAAATCTCCCACCATGACTAAGGAAAGTCACTGAGGCCAGACATGTGGCTGGGGTATCCCTGAATGGAGGCCCAGAGAGGCCACTGTGTGAGGCTGTGAAGGTGAAGCCTGGATTGCCATAGAGACCCCCAAGAGGTCAGAGATGCCAGAGCTGTGGGATACCTGCTGAGGTTAGTTGTTACCAAAGAGTGGAACCAGTCCTAGAGAAGGAAGTGTGCTGCAGGCAACAAAGCTGAAGGGAGCTGGGGATCTGAAGAGCACTTGGACGTCTGGAGACGCAGAGTTTAGAGTTTGCCTGCTGGCTATCGGGTTTTGCTTTGCTCCAGTGAGGAAATACTGGATACCTTCCCTACATTTTCAAATGGTACTGTATGTCCTATGCCATTCATTGTATGTTGAAAGTTGGTGATCTGATGTTTGACTTTGATTTTATAGGGTATTACATTTAACAGATTGCATGAATCTCAGAAGAGACTTTGAACTTTGTTGAGACTGTGACAGACTACGGGGACTTTTGAAGTAGGACTAAATTCATTTGGCATTATGTTATGGCTACAAGTATATAGGGGGCAGGGAGTGGAACATGGTGGTTTGAATAGAATTGTTCCCTCCCCACTCCCAATTCTACAGAACAGAACAGATTCATGTGTTTGAATTCTTGGCTATCAGGGACTAGCATACTAGAAGGTGTGGCCTTGTTGGAGGAGGTGAACTTCAAGGTTACATATATGCTCAAGTTTGGTCAATGTGACAGTCTCCTTCTGCTGCCTTTCGTTCCAGATGGAGAACTCTCAGCTTCTCCAGCTCCATGTCTGCCTGCTCACTGCCATGATTCCCTCCACAATAATGGACTAAACCTCTGAAACTGTAAGCCAACTCCAATTAAATCTTCTTTTTTTTATTGGATATTATATTTACATTTCAAATTTTATCCCCTTACCCTATTTCCACCCACCACCCAGGACCCTCCTATCCCATCCCCCCCCTCCTCCTTCTATGAGGATGTGCCCTCACCTACCTCCCCACTCTCAATAGAGTTGCTATGCTCATGGTGTCTCTTCACAGTAACAAAACCCTAACTAAGACAAAATTATGAAACCGTTCAGATATGAAATATGTGTTTGTATGTAGCCCTTGCTGTCTTGGAACTCACAGTCTCTCCTGTCTCTACCTCTGGAGTGCTAGGTTAAAATCATGCTTGCTTTCTTGCATATGTGCACACGCCCCTGTGCCCTCTGTCTTTAAATCAAACAATTAGTGGGAAGTGGGAAGCCTCCTCGGGGAATGAGGCTCACCTAAAAGTCCTTCAGTGACTTTTAATGAAGTACCTGTCTTTTTTTTCTTTTTTTTCCTGCTTGTATTAACAATATTAAGACATGCTTAGCATGGCAACCAATAGTTACCAGCCACCAAATACTGTCAACATCTGAGAAAACGGAAGTCTCCATTCTCCTCTCCACACCCAAATACTTTTCCTTGGGTGAATGGTAAACTGTGGGGTGGAGAACAAAGACATTGTCCTCCCGTAGTGTCCTCCTTTTCTGCTATATTTGTTTGTGACAGGTTCTTGAATTTGTGGTAATCTCTTGCCTCAGCAGTATACCAGGCTCGGTCTGCCTCCATTTTCAAGGGACTTTACCTTAAAACTAAGACTGCAAAATGGTGGCTTATACACACACTTTGTTCTGATAATTTCTAAAGTGTTTAATTCATATTTGTCAATTACCAGAACATTTCACATCAAATTTTGTTTTCTGGTGGGTTGTTTGTTTGTTGAGACAAGGTTTGTAGCCCTGGCTATCCTGGAAGCCTGTAGATCAGGCTGGCCTGGAACTCAGAGATCCATTTGCCTCTGCCTGGAATGCTGGAACTAAAGGCATGCACCACCACAGGGTCTCATTCTAGTCCATTAGAACCAATTCTGTGGTACAAGCTGGTTTCAAATGCATAGTAATTCTCCTGCCTCAGACATTGTTTTCCTCCTCAGAAGTCAGTGATGAGTGCTGACACTATTGCTAGATTCCTTCCCACTTTAACAGGTGTGACACAAAAGGCTCACTTGTTAGAGGGTCTCGATGTAGAGCAAGTACATCAATCTAATCTATCTCCAAACTATCTCACCTAGAACCTGAACAAATCAAGCTATGACGAAAAACTGTCAGCAATGCTACAGAGAATGACCGCTATGACAGCAGCTTCCAGAATGGATACTGAAATGGGTAGTCTGTAATTACTGTAAGCCAAGGTAGGCTCACCAAGAATAAGATCTCAAACAGATGTCACTTCCTATTTAATAGATAAAACAATCCATCGGTATGTCAGGGGAATGTGACAAGAATTATAGACTGATTAAAAAAAACAAAAAAACAAACCTTTCCTAAAACTCCTGATGGCTAAGAAGATACAGTGTGTACCTGGTAATAATATATGAAGTATACTAGATAATAATATGTAATACATATTAGGTAACATACAATATACACTAGGTGGTAATATACAGTGTATATTAGATAATAATAAATATATTTTAATTATTATTTTTTTGAGCTAGGTTCTCAGGATGAAGTTCAGTCATGCCTTAAACTTACTGTGTAAACCAGGCTGGCCTTGAACTGGAGATCCTCCTGCCTCAGCTACCTGAGTGCTGGGTGTGCCACCACACTCAGCTTAATGATACAATAGTTTTTAAACTTTATTACTTATCATTTTGTTTTATTTTTTGAGATAGGTTCTCAAATAGCCCAGGCTAATTATACAAGCCAATTCCTGATCCTCCTACCTCAGCCTCTCAAGTGCTGGGATTACAGATGCGTCCCCCACACCTGGATCAAGTGTTATTTTTTGCCAACTGAATTTTACATCTATCATCAGCAGAATCCCTAGGATTTGTCCACTTTTTTCTTTCCAATATTATTTATCAGTAACTTGAAAATTAAAACACATCTAATATATGCAATTTGCAAATAACAAAATGATTGTTATATAATGGGATAAATTATAAAAATAATGTTTGAATGACTGAGCTAGAACAAATGGATTAAAAAGAGTGACATCTAATAAAGAGATATATGTACCTAAATTTCCATTTAAAATGTCAACTAAAATATTAAAAACACAATTAGAGAGGAAGGGACATTTGCTCTAATAGTGCTTCTTATGAAGAAAGGCTCCAATTTCGATTAGCCCCAGTTAATAATACATGTCAATAGTGGGGTGGGCTGCCAAATACTTCTTCAGTCATGTACTAGCTGGGTGCTGAACATGTGCCAGCTAGTTCTAGACTAGTCAGACAACACCTGCAGCACTGTTCGCCACTCTCTGTGGCACCTGCTAACTTAAGGGGTTTTCAGATGGTGACAGTGAGGAATGATGTCACTAAAATCACCTAATTATTCTGCCTGGAGAAGCAAACGTCTGAAGGACTGCTATGTTGATGAGGAACAGAGCTCGTATGCTGTTCTAACGGACAAAGCTAAAAGTAACAGAGGAAAAGCTACAGGGAAAACATCTTACCTAAAAAACTTAAGAGCAAAGGCAAAACTTCTCTCCAAAACAGAAAGCTGAAAGCAAATAGCTACCTCTCAGGAAGACATACAGAGAAAGTCATTCTCATGGTATTAGCCAGATGAATTTCAGAATCTTCCAACTCTTAAGACCCAACACCAGAGCTCCTGGGTTTGTTTGATTTGAACTAGGCTTAAACTTTTGCCAGTCACCATGAGGGGGTCTGTCTGGTTACTCCTTTACAAGATGCTCTCAAAAGACAGAGGTAGAACTTTATTACCAGGGGAGCAAGGTAATCCCTTCAAAGCAGTACTTGAAGAGGCTACATTCTTATTCTGGAGCTGTTACTGGTAAAAGCCTTTAAAACCCTTGGCAAACAGTCAGCATCTCATAGGCTCAGCTCCTATATTGGTGGTGGCCACATACCAGATTATTTAATAGCGTTAAAGAGTCTAGCCAGGATACAGATGTAGCTAAAGTATTCAAGGATGGGCCAAACAGCTGAATAGTTTTAAACTAAATATATTACAAGTTTGATCATATGTTGAATCAAGCCTAGCTCTTAACTGTATTTAGATGATTTAAAAAAACAAATTCATCCTTAGGCATATACAAATTTGGCACAAAATATAAACTAATATTATATAGGTTTTTAAATTTAATTTTTTTTTAAAAGTAGCATGGTAAGAAGAAGAATAAAAGTTCATTGCTTTGATAGAATAAATGCATCCCTTTCCCCATTTCATTTTTAAAGAATACATGACTTTCTAGGGCTATGTCATAGCTTAGCTCACAATGACTTCAGTACCTAATCTGCTTATTTGGAATAAACAGGGTTAATAAACTTGAAGGAGGAGGGCTTAGAATCAGCACGACAGCTCTTTTTTCTGTTCCATACTTTTAAGACCTTTAAAGCTGAGTATCAGTCTTGTTTCTAGAAGCCATGTTCTTTCAAGTAAACATTCCAGGTACTTTTTTTTCCCCCAAAAATTTCTCGAATTACAAATGGTGTCAAGAAAAGAATATGATGCATATTAGTATGGTCTGCATATGGCATGTCGTAGGAACATGAACTGAATACAGTACAGTGTTTTTGATTTTGGATCGACATGTCTTTTCCTTACTACAAAAGTCCTCCTGATCTACAACTCACACCCAAAAGCTTATAATACCCACGTACATATTATGTCCTAAAATGGAACAGGTAACTACTTTCCTAATGAAAAAGACTCAAATCTTGTTTTATAGTTCCCAAAATAGACCTATTAACCAAAAAACATTATTAATGATGATTCTCAAACTAAACATTGCCACCACATTGAGACTTTCAGTGGGAGTTAGTGGGGGTCAGTTGGCTTTTGCCTTTGTAGTGAGTAGCTATATAATAAATAGTTATCCACTTTTTCTTTTGTATTTTAACAGAATGCCTGGTACCCAGTAAATAAAGTTAAGAACCTGTTAAGAACTGCAGTGTAGATTTTGTTCTTTACAGATTGCAGCAAGTCTGAGTTGAGGAAGTTCTGACAGATGCAAAATGTACACCTGTTGCAGGTGCACATACAGCGTAACCGGGCATGGCTGTGAAAACACACAGAAGGACAGGGTTGAGTTCTCACTTACAAATATGGCACAAGCTGAAGGTGCCAACTTAAAAAAGAAAGATTTAGGCATAAGCAACACTGTTTGTAGAAAGGAGAAGGACAGTGTGGGGCATGCTAAAGTTGTGCAGAATTCCACATTTGCTGAAAACACAGTAAGCAGTACCAGCTCTTCCTCCCTCCCTATAGAAAATCTAGGGAATATTAGCTAACACTTTAAAAAAAAAGTTGGAGGGGGAGTGGAATCATCATTAGATGAGTTTTAGTGGAATACATATGCACAGCAATAGATGGCACCCTCAACTAAATTAATAAAAATAAAACTTGAGTAAGCCATAGCACCAACTGAAAGGACAGGTTTGCTAGCATTTGAGTAAGCACTCCCTCATCTTCCTCCTCCCTCAGCATACACACATGCCTGAAAACCAGGAAGGAGAAGGGTGACAAACGTACAAAAGCCAACCCTATGAAGATATGAACTGCATCATCTTTAATTCACCAAGCGCCCTGGCTCCCAAAGGAAATCAGAGTGCTTTATAAATTTATACTACAAGAAATGCAGGGTTAATTTCATCAGCTACAAAACAGCAGCTATAAGTATGACGGATGACACTCTGGTAAGGATGTAAAAATCTACAGTGAGCCAATTGAATCAGTTATGAATTGAAGGGCTTTCTGACTCCTTTCTGGTTCAGTGGAGTGTCACTGGTTAGCGCAGGCACATGGGGTAACCCACTTCACCTAAGCCCTGACTAGAATGCAGAGGCCTTCAATGACTGTTCAGTGGTCAGACAAACAAAGCCATCATACCACCCATGAAAAGGTACTGACTGGCGCAAAACCCACTGAGAAGAGCACCACTGGATGAATTAATGCCACCACTTCCTGGGACATCCGGTCATTTTCAGAGGCTTCTCAGTCAAAGGCCTTGGCTTAGCCTGTGAGTGCTGATGAGACCACAGCACACAGCGGTGTGGTTGTGGCCATTAGCAGTATCCCAAAAGTGCCTAACTCCCGATGTGAAGAAAAACAAGAATCAATTTTAAGAATTAATGCTAAAGACATTTCTTTTTCAAACCTGGCTTATGGTGAGGAATTGTATTTCTGCTACCAAGACACTGCCAGCTGTCATACTGGAATCCATCCATGATTTTATAAGCTCCATTTGACTCGTCTATATACACATGGCTCCACCCACCAAAGAGGAGAGATGCAAAGTATGCTGAGCAACAGGGAGATGCTTCATGAGAAGTGGTTTGTAACTGATTACATAGGAAGTATCCATATATGTACATTTATCATATATACACACACACACACATGAGTTAGCATAGGTGCTGTAGAGACACAGCTCCAGGCACGCCTGCAGCGACCTATGCAGCTGGAGGGGTACTGACACAGCAGGGACGGCACTGAGTTACAGCTAGGCAGGGGGTCTGACCAAGCAGTGCGTTTCTAGATAGTTCTAAATATTAACAGCAACAAAGGAGATTTGGCCACCCTATAAGAAAATGTAAACAAATCCCACAGAATCATAAAGAAAAAGTAACTTACAAAGCAGTTTTTAGAAAGACCCAGATTTTTCTCAAATTCTCTATTCTATCAGTGCTGCCCATGTCTCGGGAGAGGCTGCCTCTGTAATGATCCTCTCTGTAGATAACATACATGAGAGTTTTAAAGCACAGGTAAAACAAGGGTTTTAAATCTTATATTAATAGGAGTGACTTGTCTTCCAATACAGATAGAAAAGCAAAGGTTTGCTCTTTTTTTCCTAAGTATTTAATAGAACACCAGTCAGTATACTATGACTTCAAAAATCTGTACAATTAACACCTTTTTGGAAAGCATTTGTCTTTGTTTATAATAATGTTTAATTATTATTGTTGTATTTGAATATTGTATTGATTATATGCTAGTTTTCATGAGAAAAATGACTTAAAGACTGACAAGAGAAATAAACAAGAGTACACTCTAAATTCCTGAGAAACGCACTGCCTGAAAAGCTGTGTGTTACAAAATCGAGTCTATACAAAAACACTATTTGAGTTGGATGTCCTTAAGATCATGCAATTTTAAGGCAGTTAGTAAACTATGAAGATAGCCATAGTTATATGCTTGTATATGCATGTATAGATATAATAAATGTACATGAAATTTATGGCTATAACAATGCAAAATCTTTACACAGTGGACATTGCACTTGTAACTTTTTATAGCACTTTTAAAAAAACAAGTACTGAATTCGAACATAAAATTTAAGCTCAATGTAAATCTACAAAAGACTAGAATTCAGCACACACCAAAGGTCAAGTAAACCACAGAAAAATTTAAAAATAAAATTGTATTCATATAGAAATGCCTTATAAGCATAAAGCGACATGATGTCAACTTCATTTTATCAGAACAGGATTGCTGTTCAATGTTGGGTGGGAGCTGTGCTTTGTCATACTATTCTGTTAGGACAGCTACAGCTTGCTCAAAAACATTCAAGTATTCTGGAAGCACTGCTTCCATCATTTGTGACACTCAAACCAAATGTGCAGTTGCTCAAATTTAGCCCTTCTCATTACAAAGTTTCTTTCTGTTGCTGAACAATTTTTATGTGACAAAGATCCCCCATGGCAAATGGCATGCAATGTTACTATGAACCATGCAACATGAAATGAAGACAGAGCAAGTACTTACGGGTACATGGCCATTGTTGTCAACTTAACAAAGATATCCTTACTGGGTGCATCAGCAGTATTGCAAGTGAAGGCTTGAGGTGGAGGCATTTTATGTTTCCTGCAGAAATCAGTAGGTGAGATACTATGTTCTTGTTTGACTTCATGCAGGTCTGACTTTGCAGCTACAATTAAGCAGGGAATTCTGCTGTCCATAAAATGTTGCTATGGAATAAAAACATGAAACCAAATATTGATGGCAAATTCAAACATTACTATATAATGATGTAAATGAAAACACTTCCCCAGACAGGCAAAGCAATGACATTCCAAGTGGAGGAAATGAAGTGAGATGCAAAGTTTGGCAGCATTAGGTCACTCTCCTTTCCCTAGGCACGACCAGGACTGCTTTTCTTGTAGGTAACAAAACCCTAGTTCTGAAGAAACACTGTAATTTTTTTTTAAAGATTTATTTATTTTATGCATATGAGTATACTGTAGCTGTCTTCAGACACACCAGAAGAGGGCATCAGATCCCATTACAGATGGTTGTGAGCCACCATGTGGTTGCTGGGATTGTACTCAGGACCTCTGGAAGAGCAGTCAGTGCTCTTAACCGCTGAGCCATCTCTTCAGCCCTGATAACTATAATTTTTAACAGTTATATATCTATTTTCTATAATAAAAAGTATCATTTTCATTATATCACCTCTAATGTCTTATCACATACATTTATATTTATATAACTGCAATTATGTTGAATACAGCACTTAAAAATATAAGGCTGTATCATCTCTGTACTTCAGAATCTAAACTATCACTTTCAGAGTTTGTTTATTATTTTACTAGATATTTATCTTTTCTAGGAAACTATTATTCAATTGTTAGATGCCTGAATTTTCAGAGAGTTTTTGATATTAAAAACAATGCTACAATAAATATTTTTGTTTACAGAGCTTTATCCTCCTATTGACTCTTGTTGATAATGTCAAGGTGAATGATACGCCTTGCAAGCCCCTAGTCTATTCTCTTGCTCTAGCTGCCATTCTTTGGGTAACTGGCACTACAAATGCTCTATTTCCATTTCCAACAGCCAAGGTCTTCCATTAATGCAAAAGTTCTCAATCAGAAATACACATCAAAGTCACTTGTACATAAAAACATGTTACTGCTTATGACTGGGACTCGGTTAGTTTGGAATGAAATTAGGATTTTCAGAGATAGGGCACATAGCTGCATATATAATTATATATATGTAATTTGTGTATATATATATATATATATATATATATATATATATTTTTTTTTTTTTTTTTTTTTTTTTGAGACAGGGTTTCTCTTCGTAGCCCTGGCTGTCCTGGAACTCACTCTGTAGACCAGGCTGGCCTCAAACCCAGAAATCCACCTGCCTCTGCCTCCCAAGTGCTGGGATTAAAAGTGTGCGCCACACCACCCGGCCTAGATGCATATATTTTGAAAACAACTCTGCAGTCTATTTTCTTGTACTTTCTGACTAGGAAACACCACACTGGAGATCGTTTAAATTATATATAAAGTTATAATTAGTCATAGGCATAAGAACAAACCTTAAAAATCCTGGCACAGTATTCAAAGGATTTGGGATTGGTGACATCATATACCAGGCATACAACATCACAAAGGGTCTCAGCCTCAGTTAGAAATTCCGACTCTGAGATATCGTGCAGCTTGTAAAAATAAAAAGATAATGGGAAACCAAGAAGGGTAATATTTATATAAAATTAACTTGACAAATTTCAAATAAAACATTATGAAAGCATGCATAGTCCAAAACACAAAAAGTGACTTACAAAGAACATAAGAATATTAATAGTCAGCAATGTCTGAGTACAAATATTTAACACTAAACGAGACAAACAATATTTAATAAAAACCCACGAAACCCTTAACAGAAGAGTAAAATATAACATCATAAAATATCTAACGTTTGTTCAATGTGATTAACTGAGAAACTATTATCTGAGAAAAACAAAGTATGGATTTTTTGTCTTGTTTCCCTATTTTTAGACAGGGTTTCTCTGTGTAGTCCTAGCTGTCCTGGAACTTGCTCCGTATTCCACGCTGGCCCCAAACTCACAGAGATTCACCTGCCTCTGCCTTCTAAGTGTGGGAATTAAAGGTAAAAGCCACCACTGCCCAGTTGCATGGATATTTATTAATACTTAATTGTTAGAAGCTTTCCATAATTTGGTTAGAAATTTTGTTTTATGAGAAAGGAGCTTCCTGATGTCACAGAGCTAATCAATTGTGAACCAAGTCTGAAATAGAATTCATAGCACCCAAGAAAAGCACAGAACCTTTCTACTGTAACTCACTGATATTTTTTCCTCTTTTCATATACATTTATATTCCTCTACTTCTCTCTGATGAACATATAAACCTGATTCAGATTATAGATAAACTACCAAGCACCAGCATTGGTTTCATACTAATTACTAGCCAATAATAACATTAAAATTTTAAATTAATATTTTGAAGCAATTAGGTTTTTATTTATTAGCATGGAAGGCATATATGTGTTGCATGTGTGTGAAGGTCAGAGAATAACTCTGTGAAGCTGGTTTTCTCCTTTCATCTTTATGTAGCTTCACAGATCAAGTCAGTCATTTAGGTTTTGTGGCAAGTACTGATGCCATTTCACTAAAAGTGACGTTAAAAACAAAACAAACAACAACAACAACAAAAATACTCAGGAGGCAGATGCAGGTGGATCTCTGAGCTTGAGGCCAGCCTGGTCTACAAAGTGAGTTCCAGGCCAGCCAAGGTTACAAAGTGAGCCCCATATCAAAAGAACAAGAACTAACAGAAAGATGTGTGTGTGTGTGTGTGTGTGTGTGTGTGTGTGTGTGTGTGTGTGTGTGAACTGCCTGATGTGTGTGCTGGGACTAACTTGAATCCTCTGCAAGAGCAGTACAAGTGCTAACTGCTGAGGTATCTCTCTAGCCCTCCAACAGTACATTTCTTTTCTTTTTAAATATTTTACCTATATATTTATTTTATGTATATGAGGACACTGTATCTGTCTTCAGAAACACCAGAAGAGGGCATCAGATCCCATTACAGATGGTTGTGAGCCACCATGTGGTTACTGGGAAATGAACTCGGGACCTCTGGAAGTGTAGCCATTGTTCTTAACCACTAAGCCATCTCTCTGGCCCCTGTCTGGGTTTCTTATTATGAGGTAGCTAACATATAATTAAGTGCACAAACAGACTAATCACACAGAATCAGAAGAATTAACATTCCAAAGAGTAAAGCAAATGAAAAGTAACACACACATACAGCCATTAAATGAAAGCTAGTTTGTTTCAGACTAATTTAACAATGTACCCAATGCTTTAAGTCTTTGTATCACAGAAGATCTTACCAATAAGTATTTCTCTTGTCCATATACATAGACAGTGTTAATTGCATAATAGGACTTATGATCATCACGAATTTTCTTCTGCCTCTAAAAACAAAACCAAAAATCTCAATGTTTATAATAGAATATTAAAGTAACCTCTTTTTATCAGCATACACCTTTGTTCTTGTGTTGGTGTGTTATACACAAAAAGACATTCATCCCTCTCTATAATGCTATTTATCAGTAAAAACAGGATACTACTTTTCTTAGTTCTGAGGGTACTAGACTACAGGTGTGTGTATTTACTTTGAATAAAATAAAAGCAGTAGCTGAAGAGGAAGTAAAGAGGATTCGTGAGCAGACACTCTGGAGCCATCTGCTGGCAAGTCTTAGTGCAATATGGTCTCACATGAGAACCATCAGCAAACAGTATGAGTCTTCTTAGTCAAGGCGATAGTCAGAACTAAGTCTCAGCACTCACTTGATACATGAACTTCACACCACAGCCAGACTATACAATCTACACTGTAACAATAAGTACACCCAGGACTTGGAGTCTAAGGTTAGTCTGGATACACAGTCAGTTTCAGGCCAGCCTGAGGTACTTTCTGAGATTCTGTTTTAACAAAGTACCAACAATCCTGTTAAGTATCTATCTTGTTTCACTGGTGTAATCTTTTGGAAAACACGTGTTTAGGTATTAAATGACTACATATCACGACTTCTAATAATTACCTAAAAAAATAATGCCTATCAAACTTTTGAAAACATTACTATAAATGTTTGCTAGAAGAAATTACATTCTGATAGTCCTCACCATTAGGTTTCTTCCGAGGAGAGACTGAAGAACTCCGGTTTTCCCACAGCCTTTCACTCCAATTACATTACATCTGAACACATTTCTCTGAGTCTGTTTTTTCTGCAGGTCAATCTTTTTATCTCTTGTTACTAAAGAGAAAAACAAACAACAGGAACATGTACCACTAAGCTCACTCACCTCCAACCCACCATCTATAAAACCAGGTATTGCTTCACCTCACGTTTAGGAAGTGTCTGATTTACAAAGTGTGTGGTGGTGGTGGTGCTCACCTCTAATCCCAGCCCATGGACGCAGAGGCAGGTGGATCTCTGAGTGAGTTCCAGTACAGCCAGAGCTACACAGAGAAACTGTCTCAAAAACAAAACCAAAACCCAAGCAAACAAAAGCAAACAAAACAAAGCTGTGCAACTGGTACAGAAAGGTTCCATGTCCTCCCTTCTTCTGGGGAGCGGGCCGGAGAGTTTGAGGCAGGATTTCCTGTCACCTAGACTGGCCTCTACTCTCTACTAGCTGATGAGGACCTCGTTCTCACTGTCATCATTGGAGCACTGGGAGCAGAACAGAAGCAAAAGCTCATTCCCCTTTGATAAGTTTGAAAAATTGCCAGATCATAAGCGAAACAAATACAGACATGGAATAAGAGGATCTTGTCTTTGCTCTTTGTAGCCTTTGAGGTGATCTCTTTTTCTGGCCTCCGGATAACTTTGTTCACATTTTAAACATTATATCAGCACGTGTTAACTATTATAGTAACAGGTCTCCTTTCCCACATGGATACGGTGCACTGTGACATTCACCTCCTTCACACTGCACCCTCGTTTCTTTCCCACTCCTACTGATCCCCCTTCTCCTATCCAGCAAGTCTTTCATGTTTGTTTGTTTTTAATTTCATGTGCATTGGTGCTTTGCCTGAATGTATGTCTGTGTGAGGATCTCAGATCCCCTGAAACTGGAGTTATATATAGCTGTGAGCTGTCATGTGGGTGCTGGGAATTGAAGCCAGATCCTCTGGAAGAGTAGACAGTTCTCTTAACCACTGAGCCATCTCTCCAGCCTCCTTTTTGTGCCTTTTTATTAATCCATTGGAGTTTCTTACAAGAGCATGAGGGGTTATTTACAGGATAGGTATCACACCACTTATCAGAAGCTATACCACTGAAGAAAATGTCTCCTTCCCCCGGCAACCATTAACTACCTATACATACTCGAGTAAGGTAGGGCCCTGTAAGCCCCTAAGGTAGATGGTACCAACCATGTACAGGTCCTGTATAAATAATCATAGCTATTTTTTTAATTAAAAATTATTTGTATATGAGTGTTATGCCTGCATATGTGTGACTGCCTGGAGCGCATGGAGATCAGAAGAGTATGCTGGATCTCCAGGAACAGTTACACATGGCTGTGAGCCGCTATGTAGATGCTGAGAACCTAACACGTGCACTCTAAAACAACAGCCAGAGATCTTAACTGTTGAGCCATCTGCCCAGCCCCATTTTTGTTTTGATAGAGGGGTCTTATATAACATGGCTGGCCTCCAACTGTTTTTTTTTTTTTTTCTGAGAATGACCTTGAACTGTTGCTGGCATTACAGGCATGCACCACCATTCCCAGTTCATGGAGCACTAGGGATGAGACCCAGTGCCTCATGCACACCAGGCAAACACTCTACCAATTGAGCTACATTCCCTTCCCCCAAAACTCGAGGTAAAAAAACATTCATAGGCATGAACTGAATAGTACCCATTTGCTTACCTGTAATGGCTGAAGCTTGAGACTCTTGTTCCGTCAGTATGGAATAGCCTAGATATCCCAAATATTCCAGGCAACGCTGCACATCTAAGTAGGTTGTGAGCCTAAAACCAGAAAGTTACAAGGCTTATGTCCTAATAAACTTTCACAGGAAAAAATTCCAATAACTCAAAAAACTAAATAAACAAACAAACAAACAAACCAAAATCCTACTAGATCAGATAATATTTGTCAGGTTGCTTTACTTTCTATGTGTCCAACTATGATTCTGTATGTGTCTGCATGTACATAAGTGTAAAAGTAGGCATGCACACGTGTGCCAGAGGACAATTTTTGGTATCCTTCCTCAGGAGCTGTGTACCGTGTATTTGAGAAAGTCTCTCACTAGCCTGGAATGCTCCAAGAAAGTTAAGCTGAGGGCCAGTGAGGCTCAGGAACCCACGAAACTGCCTCTGCCTTCCCTGAGGGGTGAGACATGCATGCCATGTCTGCACTTCTTTACATGAGCTCTTAAAAGAAAAACCCTGGTCCTTCTAGCACTTTACTGGGCTAGATCTCCCCAGCTTCTGGCAGAGCTGGCGGTAGGTAAGTACAGGATAATTCCTCTATTCTTTCTGCCACAGACAGCAAGCCTATGCAAATGAACTTCTACACAGATGAATGCTGTACAACCTACAACAGGAATATGTTATATATATGCTGTTTAGGCTAACATAATGTCCAGCACACACTGACAAGGCAAAAAGCAAGCAGATATGAAAAGATTTGACAGAAAAGCAAAAAAATACCCCCTGAAAATACCCGAAATTGGTCCTTCTTCTGTACTTGGGGAAGAGTTTGGGATGTAGCTCAGTTGGTACAATCTTTAGTTTGATCCCTAGCAGCACAAAAAACAAGCAAGCAAACAAACAAACAAACAAGCAAACAAATAACAACAAAAAACAAGAATGGGCATGAAATCCCAGGTCTTTGAGGATTAAGAGTTCAAGGTCACTGTCAGCTACATAGTCAGGTCCAGGCCAGCTTAGGGTATGTGAGACCTGGATGTAGAAAATGGAGAAAAGGCTGGAGAGATGGCTTAGCTGCCAAAGGCTAGGCTCACAGCAATAACACCACCACCACAACACAAAACAAAAAGAAAACAAGAAGAGGGAGACAATGGGGAGGGAGAGAAGGTTTGTGTAGAGAGGGAGAGCTGGTAGAGAAGAGAACAAGAGAAAATGCTGAAAAAGTCAGCGTCAGGGATTTTTCCTGGGGGTGGAGCCTGGTTCTCTTTAGTACATCTATCACCTCTCACTAAAGTAATGATGACATCATGTAAAAACAGAGAACTTCGCTGGGCAGTGGTGGCACATGCCTTTAATCCCAGCACTTGGGAGGCAGAGGCAGGCAGATTTTTGAGTTCGAGGCCAGCCTGGTCTACAGAGTGAGTTCCAGGACAGCCAGGGCTACACAGAGAAACCCTGTCTCGAAAAACAAAAACAAAAAACACCCAAGAGAACTTCTTCAATGTTCTTGGCACAATGCCAACCATGCTCTAAGTAGGTTTTAGACTCATCTTCATTAAGTTTTAGAGAATTAACTAAAAATCACTTAAAACAACAAATGCAAACTCTAGTGTCCAGTAAAACATGCTTCTTTCTTCCCATTTGCTGATGGACTGTGAAATATAATGACAGTTCCAACTTTTGTAATCAGACAGAGTACACAGTTTAGTTTCCTTTTGATGTAATGTTCCTATTTCCTACAACATCACCGAGAAGAAACAGCCCTTCTTGACAAACTTAGAAAAATGTCCAAAGTCTTATCTGAGACATGCTTCATGGAAGTTAGGATGGAAAGACTTCCCACATGTGACAGGCACACACAATGCCCTACACAACACACCATAATCTGAGAGTAACTGTGACTCTAGAACATGGAGGCGGGCTCTGTACTCACGTCCACTGGGAGAGGAACCCCTGGTAGGTTATCCATCCTCTTTCATTCGTGCAAACTGTGTTATTTACATCTGGTCCCCAAGGTATGTAAGGGAAAACTTGAAATAAATCTTTAAGTTCATCAGGTGACAAAGCACAGTCTCTGTCCTGAAGATACACAAAGAGGTAACATAACACTCACAAGCTTGAGAGAAGTCCCCAAACAACACAGCTCTTTCACCAGTAAAACCATGCTTTGAGAAACTCATTCTAAAATAAGAACTCTTGCTGGATGTGGTGGTGCATGCCTTTAATCAGAGGCAGAGGCCAGCCTACAGAGCTAATTACAGAACAGCCAGGGCTACACAGAGAATCCTTATCTCTAAATAAATGAATTAATAAGTAAAATAAAATGAGAAACCTTTTTTTCTGTTTTGTATGATTGTTTTCTGAGACAGTGCTAGGATTAAAGGTGCACGCCACAACTACTGGTCTTAAAATAACAACTTTTAGAAGAACTTTTATATGTTTTACTAAGACATCTCCTCACATTATAAAATAGTCTATCAGAAAACTAGACATTTTCATCCTAAGAAAACAATAAAATCATTTAATCATTTGATTAAAAGCTTAAAGTTTGGGCAACATATCATAAACACTGGGTAGCTCAAAGGATAAAAGAAAATCATTCATAGAAAAATTCTTACTTTGTAATATTATACAAAATAACATAAAAACTATGTACATTGGAAAAATGCAGGAGAAGACTTACCAAATCATGTTTGTCAAAGGTGCTTTGGAGAAACAAATATGCATGATGATTTAATTCAGTAGTGCAATCAGGAGGTATTTTTAGCCTGTTGATGGAAAAATTTAAGAATAAATCATTAATCAAATATTAAAATTTTACTTGAGAAATTAATTTAAAAACAGAAGCAAGTATTCCTGTGAGATAACAGCATGAACAAAATACTTTCCCTTAGTCACACAGGCGGTCTCAGGGAAAAGCCTCTGGGGTGGTACGGCATTCCTCAGAAGAATTACTAGGAATGTTCATTCCAAAGACACGTAGACAGATTTTTTTCCTAGGTGTTATTAGAGCAGGCTGAAATAACAACTATGCAAACAATTCTGATTCTGAGATGGGATGTGGCTCAGCTGGTAGAATGCTTGTCTATGCACACAGCCCTCAGATTCATTCTACCTCATGTCTATCATCCAAGCACTCAGGAGTTGGAAGCAGGAAGATCAGGCATTCAAGAGCATCTTTAACCTACACAACATCAGGCCCTATCTCAGAAAACAGAAGAACAATTTTAAAGGAGCTAGAAGATGACTCAGCAGCTAAAACCACTTGCTGAACAAGCCTGTCAACCTAAGCTTGGATCCATAAAATCATTGCTTAAAAACAGTGCCAACAGTTGCTGTTACCTTTAGTCCCAGCACTCAGGAGGCAGAGGCAGGTAGATCTCTTGAGTCAGGCCAGCCTGGTCTACAGAGTATTCCAGGGCAGCCAGGGCTACATAGAGAAGTTCTGTCTCACGAAAAACTAAACAAAATAAAAAGAACAAAACAAGGGCAGGACAGCAGTTAAGAGTACTGATTGTGCTTCCAGAGGACCCAGGTTCAATTCCCAGCACCCACATGGCAACTCACAAATGCTGTAACTCCAGTTCTAGGGAACCTGACACCTCACACAGACATACATGCAGGCAAAAACACCAATCCTCATAAATAGTATCACTAAAAAAGCCATCCTGTAGCTGTGAACTTCACATTAGACTTTGTACTTCCATTACTGAGTTCTTAGCCTATAACGTATATCACACAGAAAGAGCAACAGCGACAACAGAAGGTCAGTACTAGTGATGGAGAAGGCCTGAGTGCAGGGATGGACAGAAACCTTTTCAGGTTCTACCTGTGTCATGGATTTTTCATTTTTTGGTGGTGGATAAGTATATAAAAATATACTCAATGTGTAAGTCACAACTATGAGCTTAATATTAATGGCAGCATTATGAGTTGAAAAATTGAGATATTCTTTAACAAATGTCAAATGCAGTGAGCTAGGTGCTAGAGACAAAAACAAAACTTTTATGCTTCCTACCTTAGAATTTTTTTTTTTGTTCTTTGTTTTTGTTTTTTTCAAGACAGGCTTTCTCTGTGTAGCCCTGGCTGTCCTGGAACTCACTCTGTAGACCAGGCTGGCCTCGAACTCAGAAATCTGCCTGCCTCTGCCTCCCAAGTGCTGGGATTAAAGGCGTGTGCCATCACTGCCCGGCCTACCTTAGAATTTTTAAGAATTATTTTTATTTATGTACTGCTTTAGAACTTTTTGTATTTGTTTGTTCATTTGTTTTTACAACAGGATGCTATTAAGACAAGGCTGGCCTGGAGCTATACAAACCACAGTGATCCTGGATTCTGGATCCCATCTCAGCCTTCAGTGCTGGGATGGTAGGAGTGTACCATCAAGCCTGACTAATTTTATTTTTAGATATGCTGCTTAGTTCATGTCAACTTGACACAACTGACTCCTGTAGAGGAGAGAGCTTCAATTGGGAAAATGCCTCCAAAAGAACAGGCTGCAGGTAAGCCTGTAGGAAAGTTTCCTAGTTAGCAATTGTCTGGAGGAGCCAGTCTATTGTGGGTCATGCCACCTGAGCTGGAGGTCTTGGGTGCTATAAGAAATCCGGCTGAGCAAAGCATACCAGGCAAGCTGGTAAGCAGCACCCACCATGGCCACAACATTAACTTCTGCCTCTAGGTTTCTGTCATGCTTGAGTTCCTGTAGTGACTTCTGTTGATGATGAACTGCAAGGTGGAAATGTAAGTCAAATAAAACTTTCCTCCCCAAGTTGCTTTGGCCATGGTGTTTCATCACAGCAATAGTAACCCTGAGTAATACAACTGGCATGTAATATTTGTATTTGTCTATAGACTACAGTATTATAAATTTATATCTGATGCTAAGCACAGTAGCATACACCTTTAATCTCAGTACTAAAGAGAGAGAGACTGGCAGAGCTCCGTGAATTCAAGCCTAGCCTGGTCTACACAGTGAGTTACAGGCCAGTACATTTCCTTCATAGAAAGGAAAAAAATCTTACCTAGATAGAATGTACAATGATAAAATCATAGTAACTAGCACCTCTATATCCTTTGGTAGACATCATTAGACATCTTTTCTCCAGTGGTTTTGACATGTCTATCATTACAAACTCTAGTTACCTTACTATGCTACATAGAACAGAAGAATCTCTTACAGCACATTATCTAGGTGCACATTAGTGACCTCTGTCTACTCAGTCTCTACTTGTTTCTTTGTTATCAAATATTTAAGCAACTACCCCTGAATAAGAACATTCATTTGTCTCCCATGTCTACCTGTTTCACTAAACATAATATTCTCAAGTTCCGTTCACCTTGCCACAAATAACAAGATGCCACCCATCTTTGGGGGCTAGAGAGATGACTCAATGGTTAAGAACAGTGGCTGTTCTTATTTGTGACCTGGGTCCAGTTTCCAGCACCAGCATGGCTGAACACAACTGTCTACTATCAGTCCCAAGGGATCAAATACTCTCCCTTGCCCCCGGTGGGCACCAGCACATTTGTGAGGCACACACATACATGCAAACATTCATGCACATGAAATAAACTTTAAAAAATATTTTATCCTGTTTTACGGCTAAATAAATATTCTATTAAGGAACTATATTTATACAGCACTTTAACGTTTATTTCTTATTAAGTGCGTGTATGTTGAGTGTGGGGACACATGTAGTAGAGGTCAGAAGACAACTATATAGAGTCAGTTTGAGCCTTCTGGAGCTTGAACTCAGGGAACCAGGCTTCATGAGAAGAAGCACCTTCATTTGCTGAGCTACTTTACTTGCCCACAAGTGGCTCTGAATTGTGGCTCTTCTGAGCAGCGCTGCAGTAGACAGTCGAGCGCAGGCATGTCTCCTATGATTCCATTTCTGTGACTTATGATGTAAGCAATGGGAATGCTGGGCCATACAGGTCATACAAACGCTATAGTTGGGTTTCTGAGACTCCACCTCCTCCGCACTGTGTTCACCAGGGATGCTCATTTGTGTTACGACATCACTACATCAGAGATCTCACTCTGCATCCTTCACTGTTTGCTTGCTTGTTTCCTTTTGGCTTTGTTACACTTACAGCTCCCTAATTCTAAGGAATCATATTCAAGTGGGAAGTGCCGAGGGCATTTTTAGGACAAGGTGTGTGTGTGTGTGTGTGTGTGTGTGTGTGTGTGTGTGTGTGTGTGTATGAGATGTGAATGCAGGTACATACAGGGGCCAAAAGATAAGGATTCCATTGACTAGGAATTGCAGGAGGTTATGAGCCACCTGATCTAACTGCTGGGAACTGAACTCAGGTCCTCTGCAGAGGCAGCAGTTTTTAACCCCTAAGCCATCTCTCCAGTCCTCAGAAGCAACTTCTTAAAAGAGTAGTAATTAGGGGCTAAAGATGCTCTGTAAGTAGAAGCACTGGCTGCTCGTCTAGAGGATCCTGGACATCCATATGGTGGCTCACAACCATTTGCTATAATTCCAGTTCCAGGGGATCTAATGCCCTCTTCTAACTTCTATGGGCATCAGACATACACATGGTGGTGCACAGACATGCATCAGCCAAAAGATCCATACAAATAAAAAAAAATTAAAGTAGCAACTGGAACTGAAGTCGTAACTCAGTGGGTTCAAATCCCCAGCCACCACGTAAGAAGTGGGATGTATAAGAAACTATAACATCAGGCTGGAGAAACAGCTTAGCAGTTAAGAGCACTGACTGCTCTTCCAGAGGACCTGAGTTCAGTTTCCAGCAACCAACCACATTGGTGGCTCACAACCATCTGTAATAGGATCTGACTTATGGTGTGTCTGAAGATAGCTACAGTGTACTTATATATAAGGAAGGGAGGGAGGGAACTGTAACTCTAGTGCTGGGGTGGGGGTGGAGTGCAAAGAGGAGTATCAGGGGGCTTGTTGTCTTGCCAGACTTGCTCCAGGTTCAGTCAGAAACCATGTCCCCCAAAAATGAGTAGCAGACTGATGGAGCAGGATATCCAATGTTCTTTTCTGGTCTCACACTCATATGAAGCAGAGCCCCCACAGTAATAAATAATCAATCTCTTGCAGAATGTATCCATCCATGTAAATAGTATAGGAAAGAAAACTTTGTAAAGGGTCCCAGGATAAACTCATTCATTAAGTATGTATTGAAATACTGTGTTAAACTTTAGCCAACATTCAGTTCCTTAAGTTTCAACCTAGGACATATTAATAATAGACCAAAAATCTGATTAGAAAAATACTCTGGCTCCTTGACAATGGAGAAAATTAAAGAATTTTTTTCTAAACCATTACACAGATAGCTGGGGGTGCAATTCTTTGTTTGTTTGTTTGTTTGTTTGTTTTTTCAAGACAGGGTTTCTCTGTGTAGTCCTGGCTGTCCTGGAACTCACTCTGTAGACCAGGCTGGCCTCGAACTCAGAAATCTGCCTGCCTCCCAAGTGCTGGGATCAAAGGCGTGCACCACCACTGCCCAGCTGGGGGTGCAATAGACAAAGACATGATACCTCAATGGTAATATACAACGAAAAGGTAAAGAGGAAAGGTCGGAAGATGCCAAGGCTCAATTATGCAAGCCACAATTCCTGAGAGGAAAAAAAAGAGGCAGCCAGGAGCAGGCAGTCTCTCCTGGGAGGACATCCCTGAGCCCACATTTAAACACATAAGACTCAAACTACAGAGAGTTTCAGGACAGCCTAGGCTATACAGAGAAACCCTGTCTCCAAAAAAACAAAAAACAAAAAACAAACAAACAAAAAAATACCTGATGTGAATTGAAAAGTGAGAAGAAGAAATGATAAAGGAGGAAATTGTTAAGTAACATTTTTCTCATCTTGTGACTCTAAAACTATGATTACCTATGATTAACTATGATTACTCTAAAACAATATCTTTTGTAACCCTATCTTCAATAAAAGTTTTTAAAAGGATTAGTAAAGTTAGGTATAGTGGCACAAATCTGTAATCCCAACACTTGGAAAATAGAGGCAGACAGATCTTTGTGAGTTCAAGGCCAGCCTGCTCTATACAGTAAGAAGCTATCTTAAAACAATAACAAAAAAATTCAACTAAGTAAATAAATAGTGTTTCTGCTACATTAAGTACTAGCTCTCAACTGTGGATGATTTTGCTCATGAGTGGACATTTTTAATTGTCACAACTATTCGAAGAGGTATTGCTATCATTGAAGGATCTGCTCACCATCCTGCAGTGGAGAGGACAGACAATATCCACAATAATTTTCTGGCCTGGCGGTGTTGGCACATTCCTTTAGTCCCAGCACTAGGTTAGGCAGGGGCAGGCGGATCTCTGTGAGTTCTCTATGTAGTTCTAGGCCAGCCTAGACTACAGAGTGAGTTCCAAATCAGCCACAATAGAGAGACTCAAAAATTCACTGTTCTAAAATGTTCAGTGTGCCAAAGTTGAGAAACTACCTATAATTCTAAACTAGTCACGAGATCCTTAAAAATATGCATATATTAAATAAAACAATATAAAGTGAAATAAATTAGAAAGTAAAATAAATTAGAAAGCTGAGGTACATACAAGGGGAATAAATACTCAGGCGTCAGATCCAGATCATCATCATAACCAAATCGTCGAAGCACAGTCCAAGTAGTCTCATGCCTCCCCCTCTGGATAAAAAGTGTATGTAAAAAGAGAAAACCTGAAATAAAGTAAATCAGTAAATACAGTTGATGTGAACACTGCAACTGTGCCAGGGAGAAAAGCAAACGAAGAGCTAGGGCTGGGAGAACAGTCCTCAGAGGTCTGAAAGAGAACTCATCCAGACTCACTTTCCATAAACACTCAGCTCAGCAAGAGCAAGCAACGGACAAAGGGACAAAGTTACACCCCAAGGAACACACTGACAGCCAGAGCTACATGATGAAAAATGAGAATAGTGTACAAGTCTCCTGGCTTACTTCTCTAATGAAAAATTTTAGGTTTTCAGTTCATTTTTTTTTTTACTACACCATGACTCAGCAACATACTCAACAAGGAACACTAAAATGGGTAAATCCGACTTATATATGCAGTCCCTCAAAGTAGTTTTTGCCAAAAGATTGCTTAAGAGTACTAAGATGTTTGTTACATGTATCTCTTTCCCTCATATAGATTTCTGTATATCTTATCTAGCCAATTTCCCTACCTGTTCTTTACAATGACAGTAAAGATAATAATCTCTTACCAATACTAACATTTCCTTAATGTATAAGTAATTCTATTTGATAAATATTAAAGTTGAGGGGGTGGAGAGTGGGCTAGAAATACACATGAGTGGCAGAATGCTTGCTCCACATGAGCAAGGGCCTGGGTTCCCAGCCCCTAGGGAGGAAGTGATGAAAAACACCAGCCCTACCTCTGAGCGTCAGCCCACTGTCAGCCACACCGTCACTTAAGTGCTTTCTAACCACATTCTTGACATCTTCCAGCGCTTGCGGAGCTAAAGGAGTGTTGAAACAAATTCTCTAGCAAAAACATAAAATAAAATACATTTAAAAACAAACCAGAATATAAATCTATGAAGTATATAAAACACTGAGAATCTACAAAATCAAAGACCTACAACCAAAAGAAACAAGTTAGTGCTGCCTCTATTCCCTATTATTTAAGTGAAGTGTGTTATATTCAAAGAAAGAAACCGGCAGCACTCCGAGTTCTGTTCCAGAAACACAGAGATCTTTGTGTGGTCACATAATACAAACCCCAGAAAGCAAAAAAATTTAGAGTTCACCATTCTTCATACACCCACTGAATACCATGACATCAAATTATCAAAGACTCCATTCCTAGGAATAAGAGGCTTTTTATATCTTGAGATTTATTAGTTGGGTGTGATAGTTTTATAGATAAGAGAACGAGTTGCTTAGTGGCTATTGTTGATTAAACTGGTAATTCTTAATCAGAAGCTAAAACAGCTACCTGAAAGAAGTTGAGTTCAGCATCATTCAGAGTGCCGTCATTATCTTGATCAGATATTTTAAATATACGAGTGAGGGCTTTTATACAAGCTGGTTTCATCTATACAACAAGGAGAAATGAAACAATTTTTTAAAATACAATTTTCACAAACAACACTAAGAAAACTTCTGATAGTTTTTACTTTACACCAAAAACTGGTAACATGAAAAAATGACCTACAGCAAAGCTACTCAAAACATTCTATGGCTATGCCATCTCCTCAATCCTTTTAAACTTCTGCTTTAATCTTGTGTGCATGCCATGGTGCTTAGGTGGAAGTCAGAGGCCAACTCCGGTTGTCAGAGTCTAGAGCCTGCTTCTGGGGATTCTCCTGTCTTTGCTTTCCCTCTTGACAGAGGAGCAGAAGGATTATATAGACCCAGGCTTCATGCAAGTTCTGAGGATGTGAACTCAAGAGCCTCACACTGGTACAGCAGACACTTTACCCCCAGCAACCTTTTCTTACTTTATATTTTGAACCAGGGTCTTACTTATTTGCACAAGCTTAGCCTCCCAAGTACCTGGGATTGCACACCAGGCCCAGCATGGTCAGCAAGGCCCATGACTTTTACTATAGACTCATTCTCTTGCATTCTCTCTTTCCTTCTCCCCTCCTTCTCTCCCTCCTACCAGCCTTTCCTGCCCCTGTATGGCCAGCAAAGCCAAAACTTTTATGATATTCTCCCCACCCCCTTTCCTGAGACATGGTCTTGCAAAAATATAGCTCAGCCTGGTCTCAAACTTTGAGTTATTTTGCCTCAGCCTCCTAAGTGCTGAGATTACAAGCACACACCATCATCACTGGATTGTTCTTGGTCTCCACCCACCTCTCTGTGTGTACACGTACACACACACACACACACACACACACTAGGCATCAAACCCAGGGCTTCCCATTAAGTAAGCATTGAGTCATAATCTCAGCTCAAGGAACTCAATACTTTGATTCATTCCATGCATATGTTAAAGTTCAGTATAAATGAAATTATTCATAAATAAGTTAAAAAATCACAGGTTAGTAAGTTACTAACTTGCTATTGTAATATTATTTACATTTTGAAAGTGAATTTTGTCTTTTGAGATTTGTAAAACATATAAGTAATGGTGACAGAAATTTATTTTGGAAACCTTCTTAATTATCTTAGGATATATAAAGGACAAACTACCTGGTTACCTAAAAATAAGGTTCACAGGGCTAGTGAGACAGTTCAGTCAGTACTTTCAGAAGCATGAGGACCAGAGTTTAAATCCACAGAAGCCACATAAAAGCCTGGCACAATGACCCATGCCTGTAAACACAGTGTTGGAGACAGGCAGATCCTAGGCATGCTGGCCAGCCAGTCTAGATGAAACAACAGACTGTTTACTGAGAAAGCCTGTCTCAGAAAGTATGATGGAAAAGCGACTGAGGAAAGACATGCTGACATTAATCTCTGGACACCACCCCCCCACACACAAAGATCCACAGGCTTCTACCAGGTAATCATTGCCAATAATACTTAAAAAGCAAGCAATCAAGCAAGAAAGACAGACAGACAGACAGACAGACAGACAGACAGACAGACAGACAGACAGAAATCAGAGAAGGAAGGAAGGAAGAAAGGAAGGAAGGAAGAAAGGAAGGAAGGAAGGAAGGAAGGAAGGAAAACGGAAAGAAGAAGAAAAAGACTTCTGGAGACACTGATGTAGAGTAGTGGTAGAATGCTTGAATAACATGCCTGAAGATATGGATTCAATCACCAACACTATGTAGGAAAAAATAACACAAAGGTATTCATTCATTCATTCATTCATTCATTCATATATTTAGAAACAAGATTCTTCTATGTCTCCCTGGCTGTCCTGGAATCTGCTATGTAGACCAGGCTGGCTTTGAACTCATGAAGGTCCACCTACTTCTGCCTTCCAAGAGCTGGGATTAAAGGAATGCACCACATCACGCATGGCAGAAAGATTTCTGAAGTTTATTTAAACTTGAAGTTAGGCTCATTCACATCATCCCTCTCCTCAGTAAGAGTATATCATATTCAATATAAATTCCAATAATCTCTTTAAGGTCATTTTCAGTATAGTATTGTCATAAAGACTGCTTATTGTGTTTTACCTTTGGTTTCTGGACGTTGAACCAGAGAAAATCAGATTGTATAGTGAAAAAAACATATCAATTTATAATGTCATTCCTATGATCAGCCAGAGCAAAACAGTAACAACAGTTGTGACCATAATATGAAACTGAATGTAAGAGTTTTGGGCTGTTAAAATGTCTCAGTAGTAGGGTTTTGCTCGTAAGCCTAATGAATGGAGTTAGACCTTTAGGACCGAAATGGTGAAAGAGAACCAACTCTCAAAAGTTATCTTCTAACCTCTACACTCATCCACACACAGACACACATCACAAATACACACACACACACACACACACACACACACACGTGCATACATACAAATAAATGGGGGGAAGAAATTATTTTTAGAAGAATGGTTTTTTATTATTTTTAACTGTATGTTTGTCTGTGTGTAGGTATATGCACATGAGTATGGGTGCTGGATCCCCCTGGAGCACAGTTATAGGCAGCTGTGAAACACTACAAGTGGGTACTGGGAACTGAACTCTGGTCCTACTCTGCTTATCTCTCCAGCCCACCCCCCCAAAATTATTTTTTAACAAAAAAATAAATTAAAAATTTTTCTAAGCCAGGCAGTGGTGGCGCACGCCTTTAATCCCAGCGCTTGGGAGGCAGAGGCAAGTGGATTTCTGAGTTCAAGGCCAGCCTGGTCTACACAGAGTGAGTTACAGGACAGCCAGGACTACATAGAGAAACCCTGTCTCGACAAACAAAAAAAACAAACAAAATTTTTCTAAAAGGAAATACTTTTCTTACAATAATCTGAACTTTTGTTTTGTTTTAAATGTCTCTCAGAGAGCGCTACTTGATATATTGAGACAGTGTTAACAAGACAGAAATGAGAAAAAAGTCAACTAGAAGAGCATACTTTTGTAAGGCTATTAAATGGACTATAAAGATTACATTGTTACATTTTGTTGTCCTTCTGGGAAAGCATGAAGTCCTGAGTTCAGTCCCCAGCACTTGTGTAAAGACTGGGCACTGGGACTGGAGCCTGTAATTCCAGAGATGGGAGACAGAGACAGGAGGTCCTTGGGCATCACTGGCCAGCCAGTGTAACCCAATGGCCAGCTTCAGATTTAGTGAGACTCTGTTTCAAACACTAAATATAGCAGTAGCTAGAATGATATACAAAACAGAATTTCCAGCCATGGCTACTAAGACCTTGCCTTACCCCCAAGGAAAAAAAATTCCTATTAAGACAACACCTTAGAGCACTTTAGTTTCTAAACCATTTCAGACTTTGATAGAAAAACACATTGTTACTTATATTTCATCAGATTACTATTATTACTTTTGTTTTTGTTTTATTTGTTTTTTGGTGTTTGTTTTTCATGACAGGGTTTCTCTGTATATCCCTGGCTGGCCTAGAACTTCCTCTGTAGACCACCTCACAGAGATCTGCCTGCCTGTCTGTAGAGTACTGGGATTAAAGTCATGGGCATGGTACTATTATTACATTTTTTTAAGGCTAGCTCTCAAAACTTGGAAACGCAAGGTCATAAAAATCCTTCCTATATCTTTAAAACTCTAGTGTAAGCTTAAACTTAAAGCTTGTACATATATAAAACAATATATAGTCTAAAAGTTGAAATTTTTGTATGTTATTTTATTAATTACTTAGATACACCTGAGAACTGAGTAGCAGATGGTGTCATGTCCAGGCTTTACTGAGGGACTGGGGGACAGGCAGGGATCAGCAGATTAGCAGAACTAATAATAGGCCTAAAAGCAGAGCAAAGGTGAAAGAGTTCAGAAGACACTAAGACAGAATACAATGCATCACTGGGATAAAGACCTCAGGCAAATCCCCACAATTGAAAACATTTTCTAAATTTCCTTGACATAAAATATATGCACCTAGCTGGACTGGAACAAAATGCATTTCTAACCAGCTAATCTTGGTGAGATAAGTCTAGGAAACACTAGGTTAAGGATACGTTTGAAAAACTAAAGGAATTATAAACTAGGAATAACGTTCCCTCTTAAAAGAGTTTTGTTTTATTTTTTAACCTATCTATACTGTCAAATACTGATACATATCTATAACAAGTATGTTTCTGGTTTGCTTTTCTTTCTCTCTCTCTCTCTTTCTCTTTCTTTTTCTCTGTCTCTCTGTCTCTCTGTCTCTCTCTCTCTCTCTCTCTCTCTCTCTCTCTCTCTCTCTCGTTTTGAAACATGGCCTATCTATATAGTCCTGTCCTAGAACTCACTCTGTAGACCAGGCTGGCCTCAAAGTCAGATCCTTGTGTCTCTGCCTCTTTAGTCATGAGATTTAAAGTATATACCTCCATTCATGGCTGGCTGCATATGTTGTGGTTCTTATTACTATTGTCTTTATTTCTTTATGGGTGGTGGGGGAGCATGACTGTGCACATGCTTGGAGGTCAGAGGACAAACCTTCCAAGTGGTTCTCTCCTTCCACCATGCAGGTCCTAGAGAGGGCTTGAATTCAGGCTGGGAGGCTTAGTGGCAAGGGTCCTTACACAATGAGATAGCTCACCAGCCCCATAGACATGATTTTAATTAGGAAAATCCATCCCTTGGAAGGCATCTATAGAGATGTATTGGACTCCATCTTTGGCATCTACCTTTTTAAGGATGTGACTAAACTGCAGATTCATCAGTTCTAGTTAGAGGTCTAGGAGAAAATTAACCATGGTGTCAGATGGACTGTAAAATTTAGAAATTTCCTTGGAATTACATCAAAGTTTGAAAAGCAATGTTGCAACTGTAGCTTTGCTACTGAAATCTCCTTGCTGCTTGCCTTGTGTTGGAATGGGGTGTGGCATTTGGGAACCCTCACAGCATATGTCCGTGCAGTAAGTGGTGCACTAGGCAGCAGCCAGGCTGGACAGAACTAAACAGCACTGCTCAAACTGCCCATGGCTGACACAGACATAAATAAACAAGGATGGCTAATATGCAATCTAAATGTAATATCATTTTTATATACCACAAAATACAATTCTTTTGATTTTTTTCAAAAATTAAAAACACAGTAAATGTATTTATACCTCAAAGGTTGTACAAAATTAAGAATAGGCCAAGTTTTGCTAATGGGTCTCAATTTGCTAACTACTCAATAATATTAAAAACTGTAAGACTTTATTAATTTATATGTGTGTATGTGCATGTGTCTGTCTACAGGCCATGTACATGTGGGTGCCTGAAAAGGACAAATGATGTAAGAACTAGGATCTGAACTCAGAAGGCAAGAAAGTACTTCCTTCTGGAAAGCAAGGAAGTACACTCCAAAATTTTATCTCTTAAAAATAACACCTCAGGCTGGGTATTTGGTGCACATCTTTAATCCCAGCACTTGTGACTTGAGGCCAGTCTGGACTACAAATTTGAGTTCTAAGACAGCCAGAGCTACATGTCTCAAAAAACAACAAAAACCAAACAAACACTCAGGGTTGGACAGTTAGCTCAGCAGTTAAGAGCATGTGTTGTTTTTGCAGAGGACCCAGGTTTAGTTCCCAGCACCCACATGGTGGCTCGCAATCATCTGTCACACTAATTGCAAAGGATCTGACATTCTCTCCTTATCTTCTCAAGGTCCAGGCATACACAAATTACCCATACACATAAATAATAAGGCTAGAGTCATCAGAAAGGAAGGAGTCTCAACTGAGAAGGTCTCCATAAGATCCAGGTGCAAGCGATTTTCTTAGTTACTGGTCAGTGAGGAAGGGCCCAGCCCACTGTGGGTAGTACCATCTCCTGGCTGGTAACCCTAGGCTCTATAAGAAAGCAGGCTGAACAAGTCATGTAAAGCAAGCCAGCAAGTAGCACCCTACCATGGCCTCTGCATCAGCTCCTGCCTCCAGGTTCCTGGCCCGTGTAAATTCCAGTCCTGACTTCCTTTGGTGAGGAACAGCGATGTGAAAGTGTCAGCTGAATAAACCCTTCCCTCCCAACTTGCTTTTTTGTTATGATGTTTTGTTGCTGCCAACAGAAACCCTAACTAAGTAAATCTAAAAATTAAAAAACAAACCAAACAAAGCCAATGACTCGGGCTGGGTGGTGGTGGCTTAATTAAATTAAGCCTTTAATCCCAGCACTTTGAAGACAGAAGCAGGCAAATTGTGAGTTTGAGGCTAGCTTGGTCTACTAAGAGAGTTCTAAGACAGCCAAGGATGTCTAGAGACAGAAACTCTGTCTCAAATAATCCAAAAAGAAAAACACTTGTATGTGAACAATCTAACATTACAGGCAGGAGCCCATTCATAATAGTCAGAAGGAATAACTGACCTCAGCAGACATGAGAAGATTAAAAAAAATGAGAGTGGTTACTTTCATATGATGAAATTTTATTTAACTAGAAGAAATTAAATGCTAATATACACTACAGCATGCGTAAACTTTGAATACATGGAGCTGGTGAGAGAAAAATAAAAGCTATTCATTGATGATTCCACTGACAGGAAATGTCCAGGACAAAATATACCAGTAGCTGCCAGTGGCAAAGAGGGTGGGGGTGTTTGCTAATGGTTACAAGGTTTCTCTGGGGAATGAAATGTATTGGAGTTAAGAGGTGCATGATCTTCTGAATATACACACACATACATATATGTACATGGGGTGGGGGTGGGGAGAAAGAAAGCCAATATAAGGTAAGAGTAAGATTCCTTACTCTTACACATTTTCCTTTGTAGACAGTACACATCTATGGAGATAAGATCTCCACAGATTTTATACATACATACATACATACATACATACATACATACATACATACGTGTATGATTATATTTATATAATCACTTAAATGTATGTCTAAAAGAGGTAAACTTTTATTACATATTTTAAAAAGTCAGTTTTAAATTTATTGCAACATTTTGTTAAATTCTGGGTATTTCTCAATAGAATTATTATACTTCTTAGCTATGAAAGAGTATATTCAACTTGCATCACATGTACCCATGACAAAAACTACAAGAGGCCCAAGAATATAGCACACTGGCTTACTATGCACAAGATTGAGATCAATTACTGACAGAATACAAAACAACAACAACATAAAACAAAACTGCTACCCAAGCTTTTGTTTAGATTCATAGATTTTCAGGCTGGTGAGATGGATTCATGAGTCAAGCCTGCCAACAAGTGTGGGACCCAAATAGTGGAGAGAACTGACTCAGAAGCTGTCCTCTGACTCCTACAGGCATGGCATGGTACACACCCACCTCATGAGATGAATAAATGGACAATCAAAAAAGTTCATAGGTTTTATAGATGTAAAGTAAGTGTCATGGTTGGAATATGCTTGGTCCAGGGAGTGGCACTATTAGGAGGTGTGGTCTTGTTGAAGTAGGTGTGTCACTGTGGGCATGGGCTATAAGACTTTCATCCTAGCTGCCTGGAAGCCAGTCTTCCACTAGCAGCCTTCAGATGAAGATGTAGAACTCTCAGCTCCTCCTGCACCATGCCTGTCTGGACGATGCCATGCTTTTGCCTTGATGATAATGGACTGAACCTCTGAATCTGTAAGCCAATCCAATTAAATGGTGCCCTTTATAAGACTTGCCTTGGTCATGGCATCTGTTCACAGCAGTAAAACCCAAACTAAGACAGTAAGTAAACCATTAACAAAGTCTAAGCAGTTTTCTTGGTGCTGCAGGGTCTGTATATTAATGGTACTACCGGAACCAACACTTAAACAGGAAGCTTTATGAAGACACAATGTCAGTGTCACACTGAGCTGGAACAAACAACTTAGCAACTTAATAATCAACACAACCAAATTTCAACAACTTCATCTTAATAAATGCTGAACATTACTAAAACCCACTACTATACTGGAATTCCTGTATCATTCAGGCCCACAGAACACAGCCTGGGGTTACCTCTTTCTCCTCTGGGCAGTACAGAGGCCCTGTAGGATGAAGAACAGCTTTCTGTGCATAATAAAACAGCTCTGAGATATTCTTTAGGTTTTTTGCTGAACACTAAAAAAAAAAAAAAAAAAAAAAAAATTAGTTTTTATGTTCTGAAATCAACTATGATAGCCAAAAACAATTTTTAAAATGTTAGCATACAATATTCCTCTTTATAACTTTTCCCACTCTCAGGAGATTTCCTCATTATTTTTGTTTGTTCCCAGTTTTGTTTTTTGTTTTGTTTTGTTTTGGCTACACTCAGCTTTAGTGGGGTGAGGTGTGGGGAGGAAGAAAACCAATATAAGGTAATAGTACCTTTCTTGAAAAAACTGAAAAACACATTTTCCTTTGTAGACAGTACCAAGATCTCCAAAGAGCTCAAGAGGAAAACTCAATTTCTCTGTTTTCTTTGGTTTATATGACTTCACAATGAACAGAAAATTTATCCCATCCCCCATAATCTTCCCTCCCATTCAAAGTCTCCAATTATAGAGCATTCACCAGCACATTTCTAAACTAAAGCATGAGACATACCTCCACACAGGTTTCTATTTCTGTATATTGGTTCATAATCGGAAGGATGGTCTCCATACTACTATATTCCACCAGATCAGATTTGTTCCCAACCAATATCAAAGGCAGCCTGAAATGAACAGGACATTAATGCAATAAAGAAAACAGAAGATGTGAGATTTGTATTTTAACTCATGTCATTACCCATTCTAGTTAAATTCCCATCGTAAGTTTTCTAATAAGGTCAAGCCAATGCCCCCAGATAGTAGGTTCATTCAGTCAGTCATCTTGGATTTATAGAGTATCTCTTTTAAGTCACACACTCTTCTAAGTACTAAAGACCTTAAGAAAAAGGTTCCTCAGGGGTTGGAGAGGTGGCTTATTTGCTAAGAGCACTAGCTGCTCTTCCAGAGTTCAACTCCCAGAGCCCACATGACAGCTAAAACTGTCTGTAACTCCAGTTTTAGGGCATCCAACACCCTCCCACAGACAAACACCAATGCATATAAAATTTAAGAAGGGTGGGGAGAGGGTGGACAGATGGGTAAGAGCACTGGCTACACTTCCAGAGGACCCACGTTCAATTCTCAGCACCCACATGGTAGTTCAAACTGTCTGTAACTCCAGTTCTAGGGGAATCCGACATTCTCACATAGACATACATGCAGATAAAATACCAATAGACACTTATAAATAAATAAAAAAAAATTTAAAGCCAGATGGTGGTGGCTTTAATATGCTTTTAATATATGCATATGCCTTTAATCCCAGCACTTGGAAGGCAGAGGCAGGCAGATCTCTAAGTCTCTCTGGTCTACAGAGTAAGTTTTAGGACAGCCAGGGCTACACAGAGAAGTCCTGTTTCAAAAACCAACTAAACAAAAAAATATCCCTCTCATTCTAAGAGTGAAAACTGAACTGAACAGGGAGGTTCAAACAGAATGAAAGGGAGGGATATGATCATAAAACTTCTCTGCAGTGGGTAGCATCTGAGCCAAGTATTGAGAGATTATATGGAATCTGCCATATGGAGAGCAGAGAGAACTAGCTGGGAAGAGAGAGCATGACCATCCTGGTGGGGTCGAGAACAGGACAGGTATGCCAGAATGGATGGACAAGGAGAAGGTCAGGATGGGTTAGATTGAGGATGAAAGGCCAGACATACTAGGATTTCTAAGCTGTGGTAAGAAATGTAGGTTTTATCATTAGTGTAAATAAGAAGCTAGTGAAGAGGTAAGTAGGGGCAAGGTCTGATCTAGTCAATGCTTTTATTTTTATTATTGCTATTTTTAATGTATCTGATACCACTGAACTCAGTATTTAAGTTTTTGTTTTGTTTTAGTTTCTTATATGTATGAGTGATTTGCCTGCACGTATGTATGTGTACCATGTACATGCCTGGCACCAAAGAAGTCAGAAGGAGGTATTGAATCCCAAGAACTAGAATTAGACAGTTATTAGCCACCATGTGGGTGCTCAAAATCAAAGCTGGAAGAGCAGCCATTACTCTTAACTGCTTAGCTAGCATCCTAGCACTAATTAATACATTAAAATGTGATCAGCTATATTTCAGAGATACATAGTGAAGTATCTACAACTTGGTGTGATGTCTATTTGCTTCAGAATGGTCCCGATGGTATAAATAAGCAAGACTGGTCCTGAATTAACTGTTGAATCTGGGTAACAGATTCATTACACTATTCTCTGTTTGTTTTATGTGTGAATTTTGTCATTAAGAAAAAGCCTTAGCGCCAGGCTGTGGTGGTGCACACCTTTAATCCCAGCACTTGGGAGGCAGAGGCAGGTGGATTTCTGAGTTTGAGGCCATTTTGGTCTACAGAGTGAGTTCCAGGACAGCCCGGGCTACACAGAGAAACCCTGTCTCGAAAAACCAAAAAAAAAAAAAAAGCCTTAGAGCATACTCGGGAAGTAGAGGTTGGCAGATCTCTGTGAGTTCAAGGCCAACCTGGTCTACAGAGAAAGTTCCAGGACAGCCAAGACTACACAGAGAAACCCTGTCAAAAATAAAACAAAGCAAAAAGAAACAAATAGAAAGGCCTTGGCTAATAACTCTCACAATTATAGTGAATGTTCCCAAGACTATCAGACTCTGCAAGAAATGTCGTAAGCACTCGCCTCATAAAATGACACAGTACAAGAAGGTAAAAGAATCTTTGCATGCCCAGGGAAAGGGGCATTATGGCTATGGAGGGCAGACTAAGCTTATTTTCCACACAGACATTATGCTGAGGCTTGAGCCTGACTGCAGATTTAAGAGGATGTGGGAGGCAATAAGAAGAGAAAGAGCCAAGCGATCCAGTTCTAAGATGATTTTAGGGAGCGCGCGCGTGCGCGTGCGCGTGCGTGTGCGTGTGCGTGTGCGTGTGTGTGTGTGTGTGTGTGTGTGTGTGTGTTTCCAGGGAGGACTTTTCTGTGTATCCCTGAATTTCCTGGGATTCCCTCTGTAGATCAGGCTGGCCTGGAACTCAGAGCTCTGCCTGCCTCTGCATCCTGAGGGCTGGAAAGAGCAGACAAGTGAGCAAAACACATTCTCTGACAGAGAGCAGACTGAAAATTTAAAGATTTTGTTTTATTTAAGTGAAATCTGAGAGGCCTATGGTTCTCTAAATGGGTTATCCAAGATAAGTGAGTAGTGGAGACTGTTACATGTGAGTCCTAAAGGACAGCTTGGAACAAAACAAACCATTGCACTAGACTCCAGACTCCCAACACTAACGCCTGCAGCACTGACTTTAGCATCCTTACCCTCAGTGTGATTTCTATTGCTTATATTGCCCAAGAACAGGCTCCTAACAAGATTAGGAAGAATTAGGAAACACGGTAGTTTATTGTTTAAAAAAGTCTAAGCTCAAGTCCAAGTTTATCAATTCTAAAGTCCAGGCTAAAATGGAGGCATCTATTGTTTCTGAAACTTTCTGGCTTTGTGACACTGATATAAGAGTCCTAAGGAAGAATAGGCATGTACCAAAAATAATCTACAGGTGAGGCTCAGCAAAGAAGTTACTAGAAAATGTAAGGTCTATACTGGCTTGGCAGTGCACACATACAATTCGGCAATTGGGAGGTTGAGGCAGGAGGAGGAGGTAGGAGCAGGAAGATTACAAGTCTGAAAACAGCCTGGGAAATATTGTGAGATTTTTGTATCTCTAAGAAAAATTAAATTAAAATAAATAAATAAAATAAAAACAAGGTCCACAGAGCAGCCATAGTATTTTAGTGACTGCAAAGCCCAAGTTCTAAAACCAGTGACATAAATGGGTTCTTCATAGATACTGGCCAAAGTATGCTCTCTTCTCCAGAGCAGCCCTCCTAGAAATAGCCCCAGGAGAAAGCACCAAGAGCATGTGGACACTACAGCCTTTAAGGCTACACTGTCTAATACAACATTCTATGGTGATGGCCTTGTTTGTTTTTTGAGACAGGGTCTTTCTAAATAACCCTGGCTATCCTAGAACTCCCTCCACCAGGCTGCAATTCAGAGCATGTGCTCTGAAATGATGATGATGTAGCTACCGAGCTTCTGAAATGTGGGGAAGTAGGTCAGACTTGTTATTTCATTTTAATTAATTTAAACTGCCACAGATGACAAGAGGCTATAGCACTGAAGAGCTGAGTCATTCTCTTCTTTCCACTTGGTCACCACAAAATTTAAGAAATAATGAAGAGTCATCACAGAGCTTCCAGGCCATGTGAGTTAGTTTCCCTTCCACAAATAAGTTAGACAGGGCATCAGATTTCCAGAGAATAAAGAACAAAAATGCTGAAAAAAAGAATCCTGAAAACTTAAAGAAAAAAAAAAAAACAAAAACACCTTTGATCCCAGCACTTGGGAGGCGGAGGCAGGCAGATTTCTGAGTTCAAGGCCAGCCTGGTCTACCGAGTGAGTTCCAGGACAGCCAGGGCTACACAGAGAAACTCTGTCTCGAAAAACAAACAAACAAAGAATCCTGAAAACTTGAGCAAAGGGCCAGCTGTTTATAATTAATACATAAAACATGATTTTCCTAACATTTAAAAAGATTTAAATGGGGGCTGGACAGATGGCTCAGTGGTTAAGAGTACCTGCTGCTCTTCCAGAGGAACTGCCTTTGGTTCCCAGCACTCACATGGTAGCTCCCCAACAATTTTAACTCCAATTAGAGGATCTGATGCCCTCCTTGAACCTCTGACAGCATGCACACTGTACACCAAACTTCTCACATACACATAAATAAATAAGAATAATAAACCAGTGTTAAAAAGAAGATTAGAATGTTGGGCTAAGAGTGGTGGCACAAACCTTTAACCCCAGCACTCAGGAGGCAGACAGATCTTTAATGAGTCTGAGGTCAGCCTAGTCTCAAAGAACCTGTCTCAAAGAAAAGGAAAGAAAGAAAAAACAAAAACAAAAAACAAACCAAAACAAAACAAAAAAAACAGATTGAAGATTGAAGGCTGGGCAAGAAGGCACCAGAGGATACACTTTTCTTTTTTTCTGGTTTTTTCGAGACAGGGTTTCTCTGTGTAGCCCTGGCTGTCCTGGAACTCACTCTGTAGACCAGGATGGCCTCAAACTCAGAAATCCGCCTGCCTCTGCCTCCCAAGTGCTGGGATTAAAGGCATGCGCCACCACCGCCAGGCGAGGATACACTTTTAAATCCCACCAGTTGGTTGTTAGAGGCAGGTGGAGTGAGTTCCAAGCCAGCCAAGATCCTGTCACACACCCTGCCCCCCCCCCAAAAAAAAAAGAAAGAAAGAATAAAAATAATTTTGTCCAATTAAATACTGGAAGGAAATACTTTCATCTGACTTAAAACTGAAAGCATTTATGCAGAGAACTATCACTCTACTTGGGAAATTAAATTACTAAGTGTGTTGTCTTGCATTTCCCCTTCACACTGTATCTTCCAAAAACTGCAGAGAGCCTCTTTGCATGAACTTCTACATGGAGATTTACAGGCATTTCAGAGAAGTTATATACAAGCTATCTAATTCAATACTCACTACACCATATGCATCCAAGATAGATATTACCTTTATCCCTATCACAGCTGAGGAAACTAGGCCATCAAATGAAGTCAGAGCCTTAAGTTCCCAAGTGGGCAAAGCAGATCTGACAGGTTGCTCAGCCCTATGTTCTGCCTAGTGCACACTGTGAGCAATCAACAATCCCACACCTCATTAAAAAAGCAACTCAAGAAAGGGCACACAATACAGGGAAAGACAGACTCCAGAGAGACTCAAAATGTAGAATCACTAAAATACTTTATCTGTCAGTAACCATTACAGTGTCAGAGCTTTGCTCTCAAATCTATTTGCTGTTTCTAATCACTCCTGCCCTCAAAAAGGTATGTGGTGGCATATGGGGGTAGGTAGAAACTCGATAAAACCAATGAAAACATGGCTCAGCAGGGAAAAGCACATTTACCAGCAAGCCTCAGTTCCATTCTGGAGCCAACACAATAAAAGAAGAAAACTAAACCCTATTTTTTTTTGTTTGGTTGGTTTTGGTTTTTCAAGACAAAGTTTGTCTGTGTAGCCCCGGCTGTCCTGAAACTCATTTTGTAGACCAGGTTGACCTTAAACTCACACAGCTCCACCTTCCTCTGCCTCCTGAGCACCGGAATTAAAGGCATGTGCCACTGCCTCTTGAATAGATTTATTGTTTCAATTATATGAGTGTTTTGCCTGTATGAATGTCAATGTACCACACTCACCCTGGTACCTGAGGAGACAGTGAGCGCCATGTAAGTGATGGTAATACAACCTGGGTCCTCTGAAACAACAAGTGCTCTTAACCACTCCAAATGCTCCAGCCCTAAATCCTGCAAGCTACCCTCTAACACATGGACACATGGACGGACACACACACACACACACACACACACACACACACACACACACACAAATAAATAAATAAATATTTGAAAGAGAAATCTAAATGTGGGGCATGTTAATAACTGGTAGATTTAAGTAAAGACTTCACAGTTATGTTACTGTTTCTTAGCTCTTTTCTCTACATGTAAAAGAAAAAAAAAATACCTGCTGTCTTTGTCTGTTCTTTCATTTATGAGAGGAATCCATCGGCTTGTTACCTAAAATAAAATTAAGTAGGAATGAAGACACGATGCAGGCCTTCTTTGAAAAGCTGCACATCTTTAATTCCAGCACTCAGGAGGCAGAGACAGAGGCAGGGGGATTTCTGAGTTCAAGGCCCATCCAGTCTACATATTGAGTTCCATACCAGCCAGGGTTACATTATGAGATTCTTTCTTTGAAAAGAAAAAATGAAAAGAAAAGAAAAAGAAAAAAAGAAAAAAGGGAAAGGAGGGACCAAAAAGAAAAAGCATACTGCTATTTTAAAATTTATGATCACAAGTGTTCTGTCTAAATATATGTCTGGACACCATGAGCACGCCTAGTGCCAAAGCTAGAAGAGGGCTTCAGATCCTCTAGAACTGAAATGGAGTCACAGGTGAGAGTAGCCTCTGAGCCATCTCTCCTCTGTAATCTGTTGAGACCTTAAAACTCTCACTGGAGGATCAGCTTTCATCAGATTCGCCCCATCAAAGCTACACATGGTGGCATGTTTGGAATCCCAGGCTGCAGCAGGAAGATCACGAGTTCCATCCAGGCTAGGATACAGAACAAGAAACTACTTTAAAAACAAAAATAAAGCTGGCAGTGGTGGCTCACACCTTTAGTACCAGCACTTGGGAGGCAGAGGCAAATGAATCTCTGTGAGTTCAAGGCTAGCCTGGTCTACTGAGCAAGTTCCAGGACAGCCAGGATTACACTGTGAGGCCCTGTCTAAAACAAACAAACAAACAAACAAACAAAATCTCACAAGAACAAAAAGAAAAAAACCCAAAAACTTGAGACAAGAGGATTACAGCCTGGGCTATATGACAGTTCCAGACCAGGCTAAGCTACATAGTAAAAACATTCCTCAAAATAAGTAAGTGTGGAGTTTAAATAGAGTGAAAATGTAAACATACCTTATCAATAGAATGTTTGTTGTTAACAGCATAAACTATGCAGATGACATTAGCCTAGAAGATAAAGTAATAAATTAGTGGCACTTTGAAATAAAATATACACAACAGCATTTAATTACCAAATTTTAGAGCCAAAGGGGGAAATTTTTTGAAAAAGAAAAACCTACCTAGAAGAAGAAAGTATCCCTAAAGAAGTAGAGCCAACAATACATATTCAAACACCAACTGAGAAATTCCTGGTAAGCTGGGAATGGTGGCACACACTACAGAGCACTCAACAAGTGGAGGGAGGGGACCAAGACATGCCTCAACCACACAAGGAATTCAAGGCCAGTCTGAGCTACAAGAAATTGTCAATATCCAACTGTCCCTCAGAAAAAGCATATTCTTGGTAAAAGAACTAAAAAGATACTCATAGGATTACTACTGCTTACACGAGTGGGAATACACACACACACACACACACACACACACACACATTATGCATACCTGTGATATTTCTTGATGAAGCTGTTCGTCACTCTGTTCTGCTTCTACAAATGACAAAAGCCAATGTTTTTTATTTTAAGATCTTTCATCAACTAATCATCAAGCTAAAAACAAAAAAAAATCTATGTAATATCCACCTAACAAAATTGTCATAGATGGTTTCCAGCAGCTACAAGCAGCACATAACTATCTATAACTCCAGTTTCAGGGGATCCCATACCCTTTTCTGGCCTCCCTGGGTATCAGGCATGAAAATAATATATTTACATACCTACAGGCATACATACATACTCATAAAAATCAATAAATCTTCAAAATGACATAGTGTGCCAGGCAGAAACCAAATTGAGGCTAATGCAGTGAAAGAAAAGGCTGACCCACGATAAGGAGCCAGTTAGCAGGGAAGCTAATTCAAGAGGACAATTCCAGCACAGAAGTGCAGAGGCCTCCTGTCAAAGATCTAGGCCAGTATCTGATCCAGAGTTGAAAGAGGGTCAAGCAAAAGAGATCAACAACTCAAGAAAGGAGACTGGGCACTTCAGAGCCAGAAGCCTAGACAAGAACTGCGACACAGAGCCCACGACTACGGGATCTGGACACTATCAGCACAGTAGGTAGGAGTAATAACAAAAAGGCCCTGAGGCAAAACTGTAGCTTGACAATGAAGAAAGCAAAAATTCCCTTTCTGGGCTGGTAAGATGGCTCAGTTGATAAGAGCTCTTGCTGCCACGCCTGAGTACGATTCCCAGAACCCACACAGTAGAAGGAGAGACTGAAATCCAGCAAGGTATCCGCTGACCCTCACACAAACCACAGCATACTCAAGTCCACACACATACTAAGTAAAGAAAGCAGTAACATGTATAGTCTTACAATCAGAAATAGTAAGTTGACCTCTGTGTTTACGTGGTGTGTACGTGTGTACATATCTGTGTGATCACCTGTGTGTCCACATGTGTGATGATGATATCAGGGATCTTCCTCTACCATCTTACTTTGTTTCCACACTGGTCTCTTTAGTGAACCTGCAGCTCACAAACTGGCTGACTGGCTGGCCAGTGAGCTCTGGGGTGAGCCTGGCTGTCTTGGCCTAGTGCTGCTGTTACAGCCACAGTGCCCAGACTCTTACTTTGGTATCAAGGATCTGCCTGAAGGTTCAGCAAGTGCTTTAACTACTAAGCAATCTCCTCAGCTCTCAAACTGACCAATTTTAACTCATTTTAATTCTTTGTAACAAAGGCTAAGAAATTAAAGGATACATATAGAGTTCAACAAATAATAATATATACACATATTTGTGTGTGATCTTAGAGATGAATATCAGGCTAGGCAAACACTGGGTAAAATGAGCTACATCCCCAGTCCTTCAACAAATTCTAAAATTTAGAACTTTCTCTTTTTTGAATATGTATGTGTGTATCTGTGGTGGCCAGGGGCACTGGATTAACTCTGAGCTGGAGTTATAGGAGGTTGTGACCCTGACGGGTGCTGGGGATTGGACTCAGACCCTCTGCAAGAGTAGTACATGATCTTAAACATTTTTAAAAGCTCGATGAGGTTTATTTCAGGGCTATTACATTAACTTCAGAGCCTCCTTCACCCACCAAAGGCCACCCATTACCTGAATAATCGACAATGTGTGTTGGAACTCTTTCAGGGGTGACATCAGCTGGAATGGTGATTTCCTCTGCTCGGGGAGGAACCTTTATTTAACAAAAAATATAAAAAAAGAATAAATGTGGTGAAATTATCCATCATACTTACTAATAGACCATTCAGATTTATCTATAGCAGGCCCTTCTGTTTAGAGCTATCTTTGTAGGTATTCACTGCATTTTAAAATACCTTTGCTTTATCATATAAGCAAAACTACAATAAAAACATTTTTTAAGGTCCAGCAAGATGGATCAGTAGGTATGGATGCTTGCTAAGTCTGACCACTTGAGTGTGACCCCTCAAACCCTCATGGTAGAAGGAGATAACCTACTTCGGCAAGTTGTCCTCTTGCCTCCAAATGTGTACTGTGGCATGTATGCACATAAAGAAATAGAACAAATAAAAATGCAACAAAATATAAATAAAAAATAACAAAAACAAAAAATGCAATAAAAAATTTTAATAATAAAATAAAAATCAAAGGGAAAAATAAGTTTCCAGCTGGGGTATAACCCAACAGCAGAGCAAATGTCTGGCCCTAGATAACAAGGAAAAAACTCTACCTCTGTAGTCAGAGGCCACACTGAGGATATCTCAAGTTTTTCACAAACTTAAAACGATTCAATTTGATATTGAAATATTAGATTTTTTAAATATATCGTTCTCATTCTACTTTGTTAAGAATTTAAGATGCTCTACAAATCAGAAGCTACATTAACCTATGGCAGTCTTGATGGGTGTGTGTAACTCAGTGATAGAGGACTTATCTAGCATGTGCAGGTCCTGGCTTAATTTTCAGCCTTGCAAAACCCACAAAATACACAAAACAAAATGACAACCTTCAAGGTAATCAATAAGACACTAATTTTGTCTAGGCTAGATGAAGACTATCTGGCTCCATAGCCACATTTAATAATTCCATTTTTCAGAAAGACTGCATATTTTTAACAAAACTGTCAAGAGTGGAGGCTCATTTCTTTCTTTTTAATTAATTAATTAATTAATTTTTATGTGTATGGGTTTTGCTTGCATGCATATCTGTGAACCATATATATATATGGTACCACAAGAGGCCAGAAAAGGGCACTGGATGCCCTGGAAATGGAGCAACAGACAGCTGTGAGGTACCATCTAAGTGCTGGGAATCAAACCCAGGTCTGTCCTGTGATCTCCACACTGTGCTATGGCATGTGTGTGTGCATGCAAACATACTCATGTAATGTAAAACAAAATTTAATGGTAAAGTCAAAGGCACAAAATGAGAAGAACTTAGGCTCTTTCATAAGGTGATGTCCTCTGTAAGCTTTTTAAAAGTCCTAACTGTTGAAGAAACACATGAAGGTGCCAATGATATCATGTTAACTTATTTTTTATTTAAAAACAAAACAAAAAAAAAACTACAACAAAGAAATTAAATGTTTACCTCTTCTGGAAATTCTTCACTGACCAGAGACATAATCAGTGATGTCTTCCCAACTCTAGCTGTTAAAAGAAAAATCATTACTTAATAAAACATTTTGGTTCTACAGAAACTCAAATCCAGTAACCACATAGGGAGTTATTAGTTGTAAGGGGAAAGACAAGTATAAGGCCTTTTCCGAAGCCTCCTGCAGTTCAGGTGTACCAGCACCTACCAATGCTTGCCTGTAATTCCAGCTACCTGGGGAGGCTGAGGGAATAGGATGTCGGGTTTGAGGAACGAACAGAACAGAACACAGTAACAAGGACCTTCCTGCCTTACCTATTCAGAGTTGTTTAAGAATCTACCCCATAATATAAATGCTTAATTTTCTAAATTAAATTTCTAAAGATCAATTTCTAAATCTTCACCTTTATGAATAATGCTGTAACTCATATTCTACCACACAAATTCCTTGACGTGGAATTCAAGTTAGCACATGGGTTGTTCTGTTTTAATGACATTATTAATTATGTTCACAAGAGAACACATCAGCTTACATCCTCAGCAACAGAAGGACCTCAGAGTGCCTGTATCCCTACATGGCACACTCCTTCCTTTTTGTTATGTATTTAAAGGGTCAGTAACGCCAGACGGTGGTGGCTCACGCCTTTAATCCCAGCACTTGGGAGGCAGAGGCAGGTGGATTTCTGAGTTCGAGGCCAGCCTGGTCTACCGAGTGAGTTCCAGGATAGTCAGGGCTACACAGAGAAACCCTGTCTCGAAAAACCAAAAATAAATAAATAAATAAATAAATAAATAAATAAAGGGTTGGTAACAAGGTTAAAATAAAAAAAAAAAAAAAAAAAAAAAAAAAAAAAAAAAAAAAAAAAAAAAACACTTTTCTCTCCCAGTGATCTTTTTAATAAAGGACAATTAAAATTTCATGTGGTTACTACTGTCAAACATAAATGCTTACCAACCAAGTCTGTCCGAGCTCCTAGAAGAAAACAAACTACTGACAGTTAATCCCTGCCACAGTGGCAAAGTATAAATGCTAAATACAGGTCCAAATATGAAAGATGGCAATTTTTAAGAGTTAAGAACAGTCACAGCCCTTTCCTAAACGACTGGAAAATGATGAATGGCTAGAACACACAAGAAACTACACTGGTCACAACAGCACAGTGTGAAATAGAGACAAATTATACAGTTTAACAGGTAGCTTCTAGCTCTATTTCTATGGACTATTTAAAAATACTTTTATTTTTATTATTTTATGTGTACATGTGTGTCTGTGTGTGGGCATATGTAGACATGTGTGGGTACCCAGAGAGTCCAGAAGACAGTACAGGATCCCCTGGAGCTGGAGTTACTGGTGGTACAACTTTGGGTCCTCTGTAAGAACAACAAGCACTCCTAACTACTGAGTCATCTCTCCAGCCCACTACAGTTTTTGATTGTCCTATGTTTAAAAAAAAAAACCCACGCAGAAATACAGTACTATTTTCCAATCCATTGACTTCATTCACTACTATACTATACAGAAAATGAAAATAAAAATGCCTGTCACATCTCTTATAGTCCCTTTTGAACTAGGAGCATTGTCTGTGTCAGAGTTTCATGTAGTCTAGGCTGACCTTGAACTCAAAATGTGTATACAGCTGAGAATGATCTTCAAGGTCCTTTCTTTCCTCTCCTTCTCCCTCCCTCTGTCCCCCATCCCCAGACCCTTTAAACAGGGGTTGACTATATAGCTCTGGGTGCCCTAGAACTCATGATGTAGATCAGGTTGGCCTTGAACTCAGAAATCCCTTTGGGATTAAGGGTATGTGTTACCACCACACCTGGCCTTCCATATATTTTTATTTTTTGCTACTAAAAACTGATAATAAGTACAATTTTAAATTATTTTGGTGGTTAAAAAAAAGATGGCAACTACTAGGTTTACATATATCAAGTAAAATTAATCTAAATATTGACAAATGAGATAACCAGGCTGGTCTCGAACTCAAAAATCCACCTGCCTCCCAAGTGCTGGGATTAAAGGCGTGAGCCACCACTGCCCGGCCAAATATATCTTTTTATGTGTACAGAGTCTGTGTGTGTTGAGATCAAACACTGGCCCTCTCACAGGCTAGGCAAATGTACTACCCAGCCCCAACCAAAGATTCTGGAGCACTTCTATGTGTCTTAGATGGTCACAACACTTCTGCACAAGGCAGTTGTGTCTTCCTTTTACAAAATTACAGGCTTCAGAGTTATCACCAATAAAGCCAACAGTTTTTCTACAGAGCAGGATAGACTGCCATCCCTGATTCAGGTTTCTTATTTTGCATTAAAATTCTGTTAAATTTCTCTCGTTACTACTAGAGAAGACTACTACACTGTCCAAGTTAGTCTGGCACTCCTAGGCAGTCCTCTAAGCAGCCCACCCTCCCTGAGTGCTAGGACCACTGGCGCCTGCCAGATTAAAAACCTAGCCTGTGGTTTTACATATGTCTCTGCTTGCCCTTTTGCCCAATTCTAGTATTTCATTTAAACATTTCCCAGTTCCCAACTTTCTACCCTCATCAATCTACCAACAATATAAATGTCCACTCTACCTTCTCCCACCCCATCTTCTAGCTCAGCCTTCTGAACTCTCACCTTCCTCTCAGCTCCCATGAATCATACTAGTGGAAAGGAACGCCGCCACCCAACCGCAGCTCACCTGCCTCATCCCATGTCCACTGCTGCCCACTCGGGCAATTTGCACAAACAAGGCCTTCCATGCTTCACACAGGTACAAGCACTAACAAGCCACAATGAGTCCTGTCTCCCTCCTCACATAGCTTTCCTCATCCAAAAAACATTGTCTCCTCTGTACTGTTACATCTTATCTCTTTAGGGCCCTTCAATCCTAGCACAACCTAAAGACTCCCAGAGGTACCACAGCCTCCACTAACAACTTCTATGTCATAACCTGTATTAAGCTACTACGAATGTAACATACATACTTACCGTGTATGAGTCTACATGGACACAATAACCAGATATTTGTAAACAAGTGGCCAATAAAGCAAACCTTCTAATTTTGTATGAATGGAGGACCTGTAGCACTCCTTGACTGGACGTTTCTGCCCAGGGATAGCAGCACTGCCAGGGAAACCATTTCCACCTCCCAACACTTCTCCAACGTTTCTTTTCTTAAAATGTATTTATTTCTATGTGTGTGGGTATTTCATCTGAATGCACATGTATGTACACCATGAGCATGCACTGCACATGAAGGCCAGAAGAGTGTGCTGGATCTCCTGGAACTGAAGTTACAGGTGGTTGTCAATTGCCATGTGCGTACTGCAAATTGAACCCAAGTCCTCTCTCTAAAAGAGCACCAGTGCTCTTAACCACTCAACCATCTCTCCAGGCTCACAGCTTTTAAGAGTGAGTTTCTAGATTTAAGGCCCAGTACTGCCCTAGAAGAGGTATTCTGCAAACTGAATAGCAGGCAACTGCTGAAGCAATATAAAAATAAAATACAGCCATCAAGATAACTCAGTGGGGTCTGGTACCTGCTGCCAGGACTCACAAGCTGAATTCAACCCCTAGGACTAACACAAGAACTGACTCCTACAGGTTGTCCTCAGACTTCCACATACTCATACACACATACATACATAATAAAATAACAATTAGATGAACTGTAAAAACCACTCTATCCAATCTGTTCTTAGAAAAAAGCTAAGGTTGGAATTCCACATAACAAAACAGAAGTGTGAAACTATGACAAGTGGTTTCAAAATCCCTTGCAATTTCCTAGTAACAGCTAGGTCTTTTCTTATAAATAACTATACAAGCTCATTCTATAGACAGAGCTCATTTAGGAGATGCAGACAAGATAGCTTCAGAATAAGGGTTTGTCACCAGAAAAATCCAACCTCATAAGTAGAAGGTTGGAGTCATCCTAAAACCTAGAAAGAGATTAAAAAGGGGGGACTGGAGTTTGAGTCCAACCACATGACAAAGAGACCCCAAATAAGACCTATAGGCTTCACATCTCAGGAGACCTTCCAAGTTAGTGAACACACCAGAAAGGTGGTAAACTCCACACTAAGCTCCAGGTCCTTCCAACCCTTCCTCCTGCCTCTCCCCGTTTGCAGTGTAATGTTTTCTAGTGAACAAACAAATTTGAGGGGGTTGGTGAGAAGCCTCTCTTCAGTGTTTGACTAACAGGGCAGGCCTACTACAAAGGAGACACTGGCAGGCCTACTACAAAGGAGACACTGGCAGGAGTAAAGATGGCAACTGAACAGTCTTACTGATGCTTGAAGACATGGACACATAAGACAGTGGCCCCAAGAGTGTAGCTAACTTGGTTCAAGTCATTTGCATCAGTTACCACTTGCCAGAGTATGATTTTATTTATTTGCTCATATGCTACCTCATCTAGAAAATAAGCTGAGGCAATTCCATCTAGAGCCAGCCATGATGGCACACACTTTTAACCCCAATACTCAGGAGGCAGAGACAGGCAGATCTCAAGGCCAGCCTGCTCTACAAGAATGAGTTCCAGGACAGTCAGAGACACACAGAGAAACTCTGTCTCAAAAACCAGAACAAAACAAAAACAGGCTTGGTTCTTCCAAAGCAACTGTGATTATAATAAAGGGGGGGGGGATGACTATGTAGTTATATTTTTAATTAACTTTTAGCATTTGGAAAAATAATCCTAGCAAGGATCTTCCCTATAATGGTAGGCTAAAGCAGAATGACTGCTATGGATTTGAGGCCAGCAAATATGAGTTCCAAGCAAGCCTGGGCTACAAGTGATACCTTCTGTCAGAAGGAGAAAGGGAAGAAGAGAGGGAGGGGACAACTTTGTTGTTACCAAGGAACAATTAAAAGTATGGTGCTTTAGCCAAGTGTGAGGGCACAGATCTTTAATCCCAGCACCTGGGAGGCAGAGGCAGGTGGATCTCTGTGTGTTCAAGGCCATTCCAGTTTACTTAGTGAGTTCACTGATAAGTGATAGCCTGCAGGACAAATGTCAATTGACAAATGTCAATACCTATGATCTACCTCTCTCCAAGTCTGATCAACACAGTGACATTAGTACAAGGAGAGCAAACAAGACATTGGAGAGCAGAGGTGTGTGTGTGTCTGTTTCCAAGTGTGACTTATTTGCCACAGTGCATGTGTAAAGGTCGGAAGACAGCTTTCAGGAGTTGGTTCTCTATTTCCATCACATAGGTCCAGAGACTGAACTCAGATGAGAGTTGGTAAGCAAGCACCTTTGCCCCATGATTTCAGCTGGCCTGAGGTTTTTAAGAAAACTATGCTGGATTCTTATGTAGAAGACATTCATGTTCTTTGTTCCATATGTACAACCATCCTCTCTTGGGTTTTGTTTTGTTTGGTCCCACTGAGGCCCAGACTGACCTGGAACTCACTATGTAGCCTGGGCCACAGTGATCATCTTGTCTTAGCCTCCCAAATTCTAGAACTACATGTATTAGCCACCAGGCCGTGCTACATTTGTTACATTTGTTTTTATATATGAGAGTATGAGAGAGAGAGAGAGAGAGAGAGAGAGAGAGAGAGAGAGAGAGAGAGCATATGAAGAAACTCTGATTTCTTCACTGTTCAACTCATTAGTCCAAAGGGCAGTTCTAGCTGCCTGAAGAGTAGCAGACTCCTATCAAACTACATTTCTGTGCCAGACATTTGCAACAGGTGAGGCCTATTGCAAAAGGAACATTGACAGTAGTAAAGATGACAAGGAGGCCAGACCACGGCATCAAATGTTCTGTAGCTGAAGTTACAAGCACATTCATGTGGAGGCCAGAGTTGACATTAGGTGTCTTCCTCAATTACTCTACACCTTATCTTTTGAAATTGTGTTTCTCACAGAACATGGCAGTCACTGGTCCACCAGGCTGACTAGCTACTGACCTGTGGGGGATCTGACCATCCCCACTCCTACTATTTGGGGGTTACAGAAGCATTTGATCACACCCAGCCTCATCCCTGCCCCCTTTCCCAGACAAGAGCTCTCTATATATCCCTGGCTGTCCTGGAACTCGCTGTGTAGACTGGGTCAGCCTCAAACTCACAGTCACTTGCCTCTGCCACCCAAGTGCTGTGATTAAAGGTATGCAGGACAGGCAGCTCAGCTGTTTATTTAACTTATTTATATGTGTTTCACCTGTGTGCACCACATGTGAACAGTGCCAGCAGAGGCCAGAGGAGAGCATCAGATCCCCTAGAACTGGAGTTACAGATGGTTTGAGCCACCTTATAGATGCTGGGACCTAAACACAGGTCCTCTGGAAGAGCAGCCAGTGCTCCTACCCACCAAGTCACCTCTCCAGCCCATGCCTAGCTTTCTTAAGTAGGTGCTGGAGATCCAAGCTCAGGTCCTCATGCTTTAGTGGCAGACACTTTATCAACTGAGTCATCTCCTAAGTTTTTAAGGGTAGATTTTGATTCATAGGTGCTTGTGACATAGAAAAAATGTCTCCTGAAACAGAATATACACTTCATATAGAATACTTTGTGCAAACCTCCTGTAAGGTAAACAGTACTGGTAAGCTGCCATGTCTTGTTTGAGCTCATTGAGAGCCTGGTCTGGAAGCAAGGTTGCCTCCCACCCCCATTTCAGACCCAAACATGTTTGTCTTACAGTGTTCACCAAGGTCTATTTTTTGGGGGGGGGGTAGGGGGGAGATGTATTCACATTCACACACACACACACACACACACACACACACACACACACTCAATTCTGCAACAGGGAAGAAAAATAACAAAACAACCCAAAAGGAAAATTATGGTGCTCTCAAGAATAGGTAAAAAGTGAACATCAACAGGAGTTACTATCATTTACCCATGATACAAAGTGCCTGCCATTGGATGTCATTTGTGGAGAGAAAGCTCAAGAAGGAACTACAGCTAGCTGCCTGAAAGGACCTTCTACAGTCGATCTCTTCTGGACATCTGTAAGCCCTTGAACTGACTTACCTTTCTGCGGTTATTTGTTACTTTACAAGAGACACCTCAACTCCAGCCAACTGGGCTTCCCCAGTCAGATTTACTTTTCTTAGATTTATTTATTTTTATGTGTAGGGGTATTTTGTTTGCATATATGTTTGTGCACCATGTGTGTGCTCTGTGCCCTCAAGGGTCAGAAGAAGGCATTAGATCATCTGGAACTTGAGTTGCAGATGGTTGTGAGCCACCATGTCAGTGCTGGGAATTAAACCCAGGTCCACTGGAAGAGCAATTACTCTTAACCACTCAGGCATCTCTCCAGCAGCCCAGTCAATTTCTACTAGATGCTTTAAGCATCCAACGTAAAGATGTTTTACTATCAACTATCAATGTATCTATCACTTACTATTTATTCTTTGCTTTGGCTTGCTATATGCCCAACTCTCTCATTGATAACCCAATTTATGGCAATTGTAGATCACTCCCCAGACTCTATAGAATATATCCTTAGCCACAGGACAGGGTGTCCTCCTAGACCAGCGGTTCTCAACATGTGGGTCATGACCCAGGGGTCACATATCAGATATCCTGCATATTGGATATTCATGATTCATAAAAGTAGCAAAATTACAGTTATGAAATAGCAATTAAAATAATTTGATAGTTAGCAGTCACCACAACCTGAGGAACTGTATTAAAGGGCCGCAGCATCAGGAAGGTTGAGAGCCACTGTCCCAGCTAGTGGTTAAAAGCACTAGTAATGACTGGAGCAGTTTAATATTTTTTTCTTTTTTTTCTTTATTTTCTTTTTCCGAGACAGGATTTCTCTGTGTAGCCCTGGCTGTCCTGGAACTCACTCTGTAGACCAGGCTAGCCTTGAACTCAGAAATCCGCCTGCCTCAGCCTCCCAAGTGCTGGGATTAAAGGTGTGCGCCACCACTGCCCTGCTTAATATTTTCTTAAATGGAAAGCAACATGCTTTAAAGTGATCTTATGAAGTTTTCTACAGTAAACACTGGTTATACTCAAAGTATCTTAGATTTACTCCAGTTTATACTTGAAAAACCACTCTTCAGCCTCGTCAGTTTTTTAAAGCTTCTAGTGATCTGAGACACTAAACTCTAGGGGAAAAAAAAAAAGGCAAGACATGAAATAGACATGGTGATGGCAGAGAAACTCCCTTGTCTAATTTACAGTCAGAACACAGGATTCTCCCAGACCACATGAGGCAAACATGGGATAAGGACTAGAGAATGGAAAATGCTCTCCCTCCAGATCCTGACAAAACCATCTCCATTGGATTTAAGACAAGATAATGAGGCTAAGCCTCTTGGCAGTTCATGCCTATAATCCCTGTATTAGGGAGGTCTGTAAGTTTGAGGACAACCTACACTTCCCAACAAATCCTAGACCCATATGGGAAGTAGTAAGATATTGTCTAAAAGAACAAAGAGGAGATAATCATTTTTGTTTGTTTTTTGAGACAAGGTCTCACTAGGTTGGCCTAGAACTTGCTATGTAGACAAGGCATGAACTACCAGTGAATGTCTAAAAGAACTGAATTATCTTAAACTCATTCTTTCAGTAAATATTCTAGTGCCAATCTTGTACAGGATATAAAAAGGCACAAGACAAATCCCCTATCCTCTAGCCAAAGCTGGAAACAGCCACTCTGCAGTAGTGGGGTTAATTAATGCCCAGGCCAGGGACTTCTTGTAGTGAGATCAATGAAGAAAACAGGGTGAGTGGAGCAAAGGCCGCTCTGGGAAGGATCTTGTTGGACCTTCTTCTGAGTGGGAGTATAACTCCCTAGAGGACCTTTTAAGTGTGCTGAAGGATCTGGAATTGGGAGGCATGGAACAAATTCAGGGCTTTAATTATGATAAGCAAGTGCATATGAGATATCTTTAAAGATGACTCTGCCTAGGCCAGCCATGGTAGCTTACACCTTTAATCCCAGCACTCAGGAGGTAGAGGCAGGCAAATCTCTGTGAATTCAAAGCCAGCCTGGTCTATAGAATGAGAGAGTGAGTACCAGGACAGCCAGGGCTACCCAGAAAGACTGTCTTGAACACACACAAAGAGAGAGAAAGATGGGGACTACTGCAGAAGTTTAGGCCATAACTAACTTCACTTTGAACCTTTGGCAGAAGTTGGAATAACACATCCATGTTAAGGATTTTAAGAGAAGTATTTCCCAATTTAATTAAGAAAAAAACAGGACCTCATTAAAATTTTAAGTTTTGCAAAGCAGTGGTGGCACATACCTTTAATCCCAGCACTTGTGAGGCAGAGGGAGGCAGATCTCTGTGAGTTCAAGGCCAGTCTAGTCTACAGAGTGGGTTCCAGGACAGCCAAGTCTACACAAAGAAAGCCTGTCTTGGAAAAAAACAAAAAAAAAGTAACCGTTAATGTTAACTATGTTATTTAAATAATTGGTTAATAAAGTATTGCTAATTCTATGGTTAACAAGGGTGTCTTGTTAAGCATAGTATAACAAACCTAGATAAAAGGAAGCTTGTTTGTTTGTTTTTGTTTTTTGAAAAACAGTCTATTATGTAGCCTTGGCTGTCCTGGAACTTGCTAAGTAGACCTAGCAGCTGGCCATCCACCTGCCTCTGCCTCCCAAGAGCTTAGATAAAAGATGTCAAATCTGAACATGAAAAATTATGACCTGAAGACTAGGTTTCATGTGAGTGCACTTTTAAAGACTTTTAAGAATATGTTTTGTGTGCTGGGAAGATGGCTCAGCAGTTAAGGGTGCTTATTTCTCTTGCAGAGGGCCTGGGTTTGATTCCCAGTACCCACATGGTGGCTCACAATCATCTATGGTATGCATACCTGAAGGAAAAAAAACAAAAAGCTAAGAATATGTTTTGTGATAATAGTAATTCACTTTTGATCTGATTTGAATGGTATTTGATAAATAATTAAGCTATGGCATAAATGACACTTAAAATACTTTGTCATTCTCTGCAAACAAAATGTCTTAAGATTTTATAAACAGCTTAAGTTCCTTCACCTTTGCACACAGCAGAAAGCAGTTAGTAGCAATGGTGCCCAGATGGATGAAAATGGGCTAAGAAAATATCCTTTCACCACAGTGGTACAGCAAGATGACTGAGCTAACATGAAGTGGAAACCATTCACCACTTCAGAGCCAGTGTTGAAGTAGCCCTGCCTGGCTCAGGGAGGACACTGGCTGGAATACAAAGTAACAAAATGACACAGAAGAACAGACTTGAGATCCATCACACCAGAATGGATGAATGCTTGTTTTTCTTTGCCTTCCCCACCCCCAACCATCTTAAAGCAACTGAAAACTAGATGTTAAATAAGCATATTAAAAACTCAAACCACCGCCTGGCTAAAAAGTTAATTCTTTAAAAAAAAAAAATCAAAAACCAAAAAAACCTCAAACACAACCACTTTTGTCCAATACCAGAGGAATAAATAATAAATGTGTCAAATCTATTTAAAATAGTCTCTGACACACACTTACATACCATTTAATCATTTAATTTTAAAATCTGTGTGTGTGTGTGTGTGTGTGTGTGTGTGTGTGTGTGTGTGTGTGTGTTAAGATAGTATCTCTCCCGTGAGGCTCTATTGGGGGGGGGGGGGGGAAGGTAGTATCTCACTATGTAGCCTGTAGCCTAGACTTGCTCAGAACTCACTAGATAAGCCGCCATATTGGCCTTGAACCTGCGGTGATCTCCTCCCCCTGAGTGCTAGGATTACAAGTGTGTGCCCTAAATCTAGGATTTAAAATGCTACAGCTAGGCTAGAGGCTGACAAGTATTTACATTAACTCTCAAAAAGTAGGGCCTGTGAGGCTGCTCAGTAGGTGAAGGCACTTTCAAAGCCTGACTACCAAAGTTCAATCCCCAGAACCCACATGGTCAGAAAGAACAAACTCCCATAAGCTGTCCTCAGATCTACACACAAGCTTAGGCTGGGTGGTAGTGCACTCCTTTAGTCTCAGCACTTGGGAGACAGGCAGGCATATCTGACTTTAAGGCCAGCCTGGTCTACAGAATGAGTTCCAGGATACTAACAGGACAGCCAGGGCTACACAAATTATTTTTGAAAAACTGAAGGGGGCAGGAGTTGGGGGAGGATTTACTTACCAAATACTAGCCATTAGAAAAACAACTGAAATCCTATACTTCAATTAAGTATAACTATATTTCTAACATTTCAAAATTTGAGCACTAAACCTTGATACAAAGCATCACATAAACTAAGCAGGGTGGGACGAACCCGTAATCCCAGCTCTTAAGAGGTACAACTGGAGGATCAAATGTTCAAGGTCACTGTATAACCACCTCACAGGCAGCCTAGCAAACTTAGTATTTTACCTTAAATGAAAAAAAAAGGATGAGAAAGAGGAACAAGAAAGAAGGGGAGGGAAAATATATACATGTGATATGGTTTGTTTAGTTGTTTGGTTGGGCTTTTTCAAGACGGTTTCTCTGTGTAACCATGCTGGCTGTCCTGGAACTCATTCTGTAGATGAGGCTGACCTTGAACTTACAGAGATCCACCTGCCTCTGCCTCCCGAGTGCTGAGAATAAAGCCATGTATCATCACCACCTGGCTATAGTTTGCTTTCTTAATAGTAGATGCCCTAAAGCTTTTTTCCCCCACTCACACTATACAGTAGATTTAACCCTAAGTCCTCACGTGTAAGGTGAGTACCCAACCACTAAGCTACATGCCCTAGTCCTTGAAATTTTTTGATTAACCATCTTCCTGCCTCAAACTCCTGAGAAATGGCTTACAGAGGTGTGCCATCTGAATGGTCAGCACCGCCCTCTTAGGAAGAAGCAGGGTCTCCCTCAAAAGCTAAGGCTTTCTCTTATAACTTGCTCTCTGTGGTCAGAAAACCCACACAGAGCTGTACCGATTCTCTAGTTGGCTTTCAGTACTACAGGACACACTTTTTCTAACAAATTTTTAAACTTCTGCATATTCCTAAATAATACTGTTAAAGTTGAATGTAAATGTCCTTCCTAAGAGTGACACTGAATTTAACATTCATATAGCATTTCTACTCAGTCTATACACTAATGTTCTATCGATTCCTATATTGAACACCAAATCCAAATATCTGCCTTTTTAGCAAATTGAGTTTTAAAAAGTATCAGACGTTTAGGAAATACGATTAAGGGGTGACCTGCTCAGTTTCCCTGATTTTGCTCCAAATGTATCAGCACTAACCCTGCCTTAACTAACGTCTTCTTAGCCGTCAAAGAACCTGATGCAAGACAGAGTAAGATATCGTTATAAATAAGACCTAAAATTCATAACTGAAAATAAAAAAAGCAAACTACGCTTTGCGGAACAAATTCCAAATTCTGACTAAAGAGTTCTCCCCAAAACTGCTACAGCTGCATGCATCAACATAGTAGTCGTTTTCCCTCACCCTCCACCCGCCCCTTTTTGAGGCCATCAGACTTGGGGCTGGAGTGGTTAAAAGCAGAGGACCCAAGTTCGGTTCTCAGTACCCAAGTCCTGTGGCTCAAACCACCTGTAACTCTAGCTCCAAGGGATCTGACTCTCTCCTTCTGGGCTCTGAGAGCACACCCTACCCCAACCTCCATCCCCCCCCTACAGCCCCCAAAATAGGGTTTTTTCTTAATATGTGCACTTTTAGTGTATCTCGGTGACCTATAGAGGTTACTCAAAAATGTAATGTGGTTTAGAATAAAGTGCTTCAAATCAGCAATGGCAAAACATAAACTAATGAACCCCTCTTTTTAATTTAGTCCCCATGACTGAGTCATGTAACTTGCAGTAAGATCAGAAATCCCTGCTCTACTATATTCCCATCAGCCAGCAAAAGTGTTATTTCTGTTGTTTTGTTTTCTTTACCCGGAAAAAAAAAATGAAATCTATCTCTACGGAGTACTGGGAGTATTATTAAAATAACTACTACAGAACTATGGAATGGCTAACAAGGAGCGAAAATTAAGACTTTTAGGGTAACAACTGCTTCACCTGAAGGGCCCTCCCTCGTTAAGTATCGCTCACTGAATACTCATATTATTAACTTGACACTAATCACAAATACGGCAAAAAAAAAAAATCTAATATTTTTAAAACCCGCTATCTTAAACTTTTTTTTTCTCCCTGCTTCTGGAGAATGAATCCAGATCTTTACGAATGCTAGAGTTCTGCTACTGAACTGAACTACTCAAGCAACCAACGCTATCTCTTAATGCCCGTGCACAGTAGCAGTGAAGGCAGCAAGTGAAAAATAAAAATTCCAGAAACCTGACCTTGCTCACAGTCACTACTTCTGCACTCCTCCTCCCCCTAGTGTCCCCGCCAGCCGGTTCCCGCAGTCCTAAGTGCTCAGTCTGCCTGTTCCAACATCTGCCTGGCAATGAGTGACTGACAGGCAACCAGAGGGTCCGACAGGAGGTGGCCCGAGAAACGCCGAGGCCCAAGAGGAAAGGACTCGAGGAGGCGAAGGAGACAGCGACAGCTTTCGCAGCGAGAGGGTCGGGCGTTAGGGACTGAAGGGGACAAGGCCCACGAGGAGCAGAGAGACAGGGCAGAGAAGAGCGGAGGGGCTGGCAGGCTTGGAGGGGCCCCCCGGGCTGCGAGGCCAGGCAGGGCGCGGACTCACGTTCTCCCACCAGCAGGATTCGCACGTCTTTCTTCATGTCGGAGGCTCGCAGGGGCCGCACTCGGCCCGCAGGCATGGAGCGCACGCCTCACGCCGGGAGCGCCCAGCCTGTGGCGCCGCTCTCCCCGTGCTACCGCCGCTCCCTGCCAGCCTCTCAGGCCTCTGCGCCCAAATCTCGGCCGCCAGGACCTGCCGCACCGACTCCTCCGCTGCCGCTCCGCTTCGGAGCCGGGGCAAGCCAGCTCCGCCTCCTCCGGCTCCGCGGACGCGGGCGGTGGCGGCGAAGACGACGGCGTGCGGCGAGGGACACGCGCTTTCGGAACGTCAACGCTCTCCTGTGAGGAACAGCGCCCTTGCAGGCTGGCTGGCGGTAGTGCAAAACCCGGGAGATTCACTGGTGGCACGCTGGACATTGCCGGAGGATGTAAAGTGGAATATTCCTAAGTCAGATCCCACTTGTTTTACAGAACAAGAACAGAAGAGTTGCTTGTCCAGGGTCAGGCAGAAGGAGCTTGGTTAGTGAATAGGAGGAGATATTTTGTCACTAAACGATAAGATCCAGAAGGGCAAGTGACCTGACTACCTGGTTTTCAGCTGTGTTCACAGTGTTGCACTTACCTCTCAAAAATGCTTTATTGAACAAGGTGACTAACTCCCAGGGTGTGAACACTCCCCAGAGACCAACACCTGTTTGCTAGTTTGTTTGTTTGTTTGTTTGTTTGTTTGTTTCAAAATGTATTATTCTGTATATTTGTGTATGTTTCGTGTATTTGAGTATCTTCCATGGTGAGTAAGTGGAGGTCAGAGGACAGTCCTCAAGAGTTGCTACTTGGCTGGGCATTATGGCACCAGCTTTTAGTTCAGCACTCAGAGGCACTTTGGACCCAGGGGTTAAACTCAGGTCATCAGGCTTGAACGGAAAGCATAGCCCAATAAATTGCTTTAAAAAAAAAAAAAAAAAAAGTAGGGCATGATAGCTCTTGTCTGTGGTCCCATCATCTGGGAGGCTGAAGTAGGACTGCCAAGGATTTGAGGTCAGCCTGGGCTATAGAGTGAGACCTAAGTAGGCACAGTGTTTCAAACCAGAAATTGGTGGACGCAGGACGAATAAGCCATCAAAGCTATTCATCCACACAGAGAAACTTCATGCCAGTGGGACTATAAGAGACTGTCTCAAAACAGCACACACACCAAAAATTATATATATATATATATATATATATATATATATATATATATATATATGCATGCTTGTATGAAAATGATTTAAAAGGGATTAAAATGTTTATATAATCTCTGTTTCTTCTAGAAGTCATGTGGCCTGCAGCAGTTCAGAGATGCCCAGCGATTTCCTGGGTTTCAATCCAGATTCTATCAGCCAATAGCAATGTGATCCTGAATAAGGTCTTTTACTTCCCTGAGTCTTCCTTCTTCTGTGGCATGGCAGTGACTGGGATTCCTTCTTCCCAGGTTTGCAAAGAAAACATACAGTTTTGCCATGTTCAGCAATTGTGACAAGACCGGGATGTATTCTATTGATCTCAAACAGCGTTATGATCAGAAACGTTCATGAGAAGTTCTTCACAGGCTTGAAGGCAAATGCCCTACGTTCACAACTGTAGTCCTGATCTTAGTTGAGAGACAGACAGACATGCATGCCATGCTTCCTGCTATGATGATAATGGACTGAACCTTTGAAACTGTAAGCCAGCCCCAATTACATGTTGTCCCTTAAAAGAGTTGCCGTGGTCACAGTGTCTCTCCACAGCACTAAAACTGTAAGACAGACAGACAGAGAGATAGAAGGAAACCCTTTCTAAAAAGTGTCTGGGAAGGCGGGTTTGGTGTTATAAACCATCCCAGTGGTCAGGAGGCTGAAAGCAGGCCCACGAGTTGGAAGCCAACCTGAGTTATTCAGTGAGACTCTATCTCAAACAAACAACAAAACCCAACTGTGTGATACAAGGAGATGAGGTTGGAAGGCTCACCTCTTGTCCACAGGGAGATGTCCCTAGGAGGCCGCTGCAAAGGAGCTCACAGGACTCTAGAGGACCCATGGCCTCTCTGTGTGCTTGCTTCCCCTCTACAAATGAAGACGTCAGACCCTTCCTTGTAGAATTGTTTGGAGCGACCTCATCAAGTAATTCCCAAATGCTCCACTATTTTCTGATGGAACCACCTCCAGATGAACCCACTGGAAACAGAAATCGAATGCAGCTAACCTTCCAAGCACCACATTTAAGCAACACAGTGGTTTATCTTCCTGATCACGGAGCTGAGAGAGACTTGCTGCTGCAGTCCTGCTCAGTACTAGCAAAGAAAGGCATCAAAAATGCAAAATCCTTTTTTTTTTTTTTTTTTTTTTTTTTGGTTTTTCGAGACAGGGTTTCTCTATATAGTCTTGGCTGTCCTGGAACTCACTCAGTAGACCAGACTGGCCTCAAACTCAGAAATCAGCCTGCCTCTGCCTCCTAAGTGCTGGGATTAAAGGTGTGTGCCCCCACTGCCCGGCAAAAATGCAAAATTCTGAAATACATTCTATTAGCCATGTTATCACTTTGGCACTATGATATACTTCATTTTAGCCAAAAGATAAACAATTGACACTACTATAGATTTTTTTTAATGTAGCTGGAAGGGGTGACAAATGCCTTTAATCCCAGTAGTCAGGAGGCAGAGATAGGTAGATCTCTTAAGAGTTCCATGCCTTGGTCTACAGAGTGAGTGCCAGGACAGCCAAGGCCATACAGAGAAACCCTGTCTCGAAAAACCAAAAAAAAAAAAAAAAAAAAAAAAAAGAGTTCCATGCCAGCCAAGGCTACTTAAAGAGACCTTGACTCAAACAGATCAGCAATAATAAGTAAATAAGTAAGTAAATAAATAAATAAATAAAATTAAGTCAAATCACAATGAGTCAGAGACTGTGCTTTGTATCTGAATAATATATTATAAAGAATTTTAGCTATGCATGTATCCCATGCCATTATCCCCAGCACTCAACAGGCGGGGGCTAGCAGATCTCTGTGAGGTCAAGGCCAGCATGGTCTACAGAGCAAGTTCCAAGACAGCCAGGGCTACACAGAGAATTCTTCTCTTGAAAAACAAAAACCAAAACCAAAAAAAAAATGTGTTTATTTAGTGTGTGGTGCGTGTGCATGTGTTTAATACAAATACGAATGCCCCTTCTCATGCTATTGGAAGTCAGAATTCTTCCTCTGTCACTGTCCACCTTGGTTTTTGTTTGAGAGAGAGTGTCTCACTAAGGCTAAAACTTACTGATATGGCTAGACCACCTGGCCAGCAAGCTACTCTGGAATTGCCTGTCTCCACACCCTTCCAGCCCCCAGGTCCGCCACCCACACACCTGTGCTGAGTGACTAGGAATCTGAAATCAAGTCTTTATTCCTATGGAGCAAGCCCTTTACCCACTAAGCCATTTTCTAAGCCTCAAAACTTTTCTTCTTTAAAAAAAAAAAAAAAAGTTACACAAATCCCAGATCATTAACCACAAAGGACTTTTGAAGAAGAACAAGCAACTGCCACCTCAAACAACTCTCTGTGGAGGGTCATGACCTGAGGAGCTCTCTGCACCACTGATAGCAGCATTCATTCTAATTCTGCAGGGCTCCCACAGGAGAGGAAGTGTAGACGTGTGCTGGCTAAAAGCTTTGACATTTTTATCAAGGGAAAAAGTCTGCTAGGCAGGGATCTAGGGAGAAAAAGATTTGGGAAGACACCAGACATGATACTATGAAGAAGCACTTTGTAAATAACACCTACTTTAAAATTCAAGCAGACGGGACAGAGAATGATCAGCAGTTAAAAGCACTGGCTGTTCTTTCAGAGACCCCAGTTTGATTCCCAGCATCTACATGGTTGCTCACTGTCCCAGCCCGAGCTGCTCCAGTCCGCTGGTCAGGGTCTAGCAAGAGAGAGAGTGGGGATGGAGGGGTAAAAGACTCGAAGAATGGAAACAAGACAGGGTGTGTGATCAAGTCCCGTTTACTGAAAGAAAATCCTGGGAATGTATAAGCACAAGCAGGGGAACACAGCTGAAGACACTTTACCACATGTGCCTTGTAGCTGGGGCACTAAACAACAAAACAAGATATGTGGGGAAAGCAAGATGTTTATCAGAGGAGTGTGCTCAGCTGCTGTAGGCTGCTTGCAAAACAAGTCTCTTGTCAGGGTATATGGCTCAAGATGGCTGCAAAGATGATAGCCACTTTCTCCCAACAGCTCACAGTGGTCTGTATCTCCAGTTTCAGGTGATGTAGTGCCTTCTTCTGGCCTCTGAAGGCACTGAACATGCACATAGTACACAGACACACACACAGGCAAAACACCCACACACATAAAATAAAATAATAAAATAAAATAGCAATATTTATGGATGAATACAAATCAAGGCCAACACTTTGTTAAAGGGGAGAGAAGGGAGTCTGATCTGCTGGAGTTTCCCTCCCCGCCACACCCCTGCTTCCTGAACTGATGTGGCCCCATGGCTAGCCTTGAGCCCTGTGTCCTTCTCATGTTAACGAATGTCCACCAGAGGTCACCCAGAATTTCCCCTAAAGATAGCAGGGAAGGTTAAGAGCAGATTCCCCCTGCTGCTTGGTTCCGCTTCGTTCATCAACTCTGCCACTTACTTGCTGAGTATTATCAGTCAAATTATTTAACCTCTTCGTTGCCTCAGAGGCCAAATAGAAGTAACAATGAGGCACATTACGTGAGCCAGTTAAGAAAATTCAGTCATCCTAGATAATGAAAAATCCCTAAAAATACTGCCTGATGGATGAGAAAAAAATATGTAAATACTGAGTATAAAATAAATCCTGAGGGAAGTAGGTAACTTCTTTTTGCTGTTCTGTTTTTGAGACAGGGTCTCTCTATGTAGCCCTGGTAGTCTTAGAACTCAGTTTTTAGACCTAGCTGGCCTTGAACTGAAGAGTTCTGCCTGCCTCTCACCTCACCCCACACCTCCCAGGGCCATTGCCACCCAGTTAGAGGAGGTCACTTCAACCTCTCCATGCCTGAGGATCAAGCCCCATGATAAAGTATACATAAAACATGAGGCAGAAGCCATTGTTGGCAGTGAAACCTGCTGTGGACATATGGCAGATTTATTAGAGTGTATTAAACAGACTGGGTGATTCCAAGAGGACGTGTTGGCAGCTAGACTGCACCAGTAGAATTTTACTCCAGTGTGCTAACGGGACTTTCTGTTCACAGGTCAGCCTTATGCCACTGCCATGGGGGGACCACTGGGAAGTGAGAGCAAAGTGCCTCTGCCTGGAGATAAGAGGATCTCTCTTTTACACTTGGAGTCCCAGGAGGCTGTAACACTCCAGGCTAGTAGGCAGGCCTGCTGGGTAAAAGAGGTAGTGTGTAGTGTCCGTGGACACTGGGCAGGACCAGGGCTTCATTGCTGATCCTCATCAGCCTGGGCAAGAGGCCAAATAGAACTTGGGTTGGCTTCAGTTCCACCCTTCAGACCCATCTGTCTTCGGCTCTCAAGTTAAACCCCAAGAAACACCGATGAGCTACCTACCTTGTCTTCACTTTTCCTCTTAGTGCTGGGGATTGACATGGGCCTTGCGCACACAAGTGTTCTACCCCAAGTCGCAGCCCTAAACTCCTTCTCACCTTTCCTATTTTGAACTTCACATTGACCAAGCTGGCCCTGAACTCTGTAACCTAAATGGGTGCTGACCTTGCAATCCTCCTGCCTCAGTCTGTCAAGTAGCTGGGATTGTAATGCTGTGCCTCCAGGAGCCTGTGGGGCACCTCTTCTTCATTTGTGTTCTTTAAGAAGGCCGATTACTTTCCTACTATGCTTGTTCTGGTGGAGCAAAAAAATCCAAAGCCTGGATATCTGATAAATATTCTCTAAGCTTTCAGCAAAGTTGATCTTGGTTCAATGTTCAAATATCCATGTCCTCTACATGGAGTCTCTGCAGAGACTGATTGGCCAATTTGAATTTCGGTCCTGTGAAGAGATTAGAATTTGGCAGGTCCAGAGGCTACTTACCTTATTCTGGACTAAATTCTGTCCTCAGGAACAGCCATTCTTTGCCTGGCTTTGCCAGAACTAACTTCTTGTGACAACAGATTTAAATAATAATAATAATAATAATAATAATAATAATAATAATAATAATAATAATAATAAATGACCTTTTAGAGGGGTTGGAGAGATGCCTTAGTGGTTAAGAGCACTGGCTGTTCCCTTCCAGAAAACCTATTCCTTCCAGAGGTTCAATCCCAGCACTCACATGGCAGCTCTCAACTGTCTGTAATTCCAGTTCCAGGGGATCTGACATCCTCACACAGACATACATGCAGTCAAAACACCATATGCACATAAAATAAAAATAAATAAAGATTTTAAAATGGCTGTGGTGGCGTATGCTTTTAATCCCAGCACTCAGGAGGCAGACACAGACAAATCTCTGAGTTGGAGGCCAGCCTAGTCTACAGAGTGAGTTCCAGGACATCCAGGGCTACACAGACCCTATCCCAAAAGACCCAAACAAACAAAAATACCTTGTAGAATCTATTGCCTTTGTAAGCAACTATCTTCTACCCATCCAAATGTACCCACCCATGTACTGTAAACTTGCCTTGGTTTATAACTTTCTCTTTTTTCTGTGACACTATAAAAACTTTGTAAAACTGCTTCCACACTGGAACGTGGAATTTGGGGTAACTTAAATCTGTGTTCCTGGGCCACAGTCACTCAAACTGGCTCCGGAATAAACTATCTCTTACTCCCTTTAAGATGAGAGCTGTGGTTTTATGTCCCAAGGGTCAGCCTCCAGAGGACAAAGTCTCTGTTTGCTTGATTTGACTTGAAGGTGCAGCACTCACCACATTTACTTATTAAAAGGGACTTGTTCGTAGCTATGTCGGGAGAAACTTTACAGACAAAACCTCATCTGTTGATTGGGACGCATCTAGTTTTTTTTCTGAGTCTTTTTTAGGTCCTTCAAGTCCAGTGGAAAACAAGTGCTCTTGATTAGGAAATAATTAATATTGAGAAACCTATCTGACCACCTCCCTGCCCCCAAATGGCCTGAATTTTCTATGAGGCAGTTAAAGACACAGACTGAATTCTGCAGTTCTTCTCCAATACTTTCCAGCTGTTCAGCACGAGGCAAGTAGCACAGCATCTCTGAGCTGCATAAACTTCACCTACACAACAGAGCTATCTCCTGGGGTCTCTTGAGAAGGGAACAATGCTGGCAAAGGATTCACCACATTGCTTCACATGGAGTGTGTGCTCCCCTGTCACATCCAACAGCACTTTTTAAACTTTCATTATCTTTCCAAGGGCAAAGTGATTAGCCTGCCCACAACACCATAAATTTTAAAAGGCAAGTGAGTATAATTTTTAATCACCTTAGGTATACTAAATTTTTTTTTTTTTTTTTGCTGACTTAGGTATACCAACCAGTGATTCTCAAAACTATGTAGGTCACAGGATATTTGTGAAAAAACAAAAAAGTTCCATGGAGAGTTAATTGATAATTTTTGCTTACTCCAGAAAAGAAATCACTAGAATTAAATGTATGCCTAGATAGTAATGAAAAAGAAATGCTTAGCTGTCATTCAATATAGGTACAGTTGGTTCTGAGACTTTTCTCACACTCTAGATTGGAGGATTCTCAAGTTCTTCATTTGAAATTCATGATGTTTGCACATAACCTAATCGAATCTTCTTGCAATCACTTATAAACCTTAAGACATGCAATTTCTTCAGGTTATAGCATTTAGGAAATAATGACAAAAAAATCTATATATGGTCATTATGGATATAATTTATTCTAAATGCTTTTGTTGTTACTGTTTTTTGAGACAGGGTTTCTCGGTGTAGCCCTGGCTGTTCTGGAACGAGCTCTATAGAGCAGGCTGGCCGTGAACTGTCACCATGCCTGGCTGTTTTCTAAGTTGGTTTACTGTGGAGATTTTTAACAGAACCTGATAGTAAATATTGAGAGCAGAATGAAATAGAAAGATACAAACACACACACACACACACACACACTATTGATACTGAGAGTACCAACTGATAAGCTGGGAGGAACAAGCTGGTGTTATTAAGGATTTACCAAGCCGGGCGGTGGTGGTGCTCGCCTTTAATCCCAGCACTTGGGAGGCAGAGGCAGGCAGATTTCTGAGTTCGAGGCCAGTCTGGTCTACAGACAGAGTTCCAGGACAGCCAAGACTACAAAAAAAAATTTTTTAAAAAAAAAAAAAAAAAAAAAAAAAAAACTGGATTTATCAATAAACTTACTTAGGAACTACTAAGTTTTACAACACAGCATGGACTATAATGGAAAGATAAGTAACATACTAACCAGGCTTGTTAGAAATGGGAGAAAGGGAAATTTTGTAACTCTAATATAATTGAAGTTTAGGCTTGTTGAGAAAAAAAAAAAAAACAACAACAAAAAACCTTTCTGTTAAGATTTGTACACACCCCCGGGGGATGGAGAGATGGCTCCGTGGTTAAGAGCACTGACTGTTCTTCCAGAGGTCCTGAGTTCAATTCCCAGCAACCACATGGTGGTTCACAACCATCTGTAATGGGATCTGATGCCCTCTTCTGGTGTGTATGAAGACAGCGACAGTGTACTTACATAAAATAAATAAATAAATCTTAAAAAAAAAAAAAAAAGAAAAAGAAAAAGAAAAAAAAAAGAAAAAAGATTTGTACACCAAGATGCAGCCAGTTACCTTCCATTCCCATAGAAGGAGACACCCTGGCTTGCAACCTGTCAATTTGTCCATTCCCATATCAAAGAATATGCCTTGGGTACACATCTTTAATCTCAGCACTCTTGAGGTAGAACCATATGAATCTCTGAGAAGTCAGCCTGAACTAAATAGCAAGTTCCAGCAAATGGCTGCACAGAGACTCTCTCTCGAAAAAACAAAACAAACAAAAAACTCAAGGTGATGGTACTAGGTAATAGCTGTCATTAAGTGCAGGTCAGGGTTCTGCTATTAGGAAAGGCAGAAGACAGAACCTAGAGCTTTGTGCATGCAACATAAAGGCTCTACCACTAAGTTACACCCCAGCCTGTGTATGATTTTAAAGCAATAACTTAAAAAAAAAAAAAAGATTTACTTATTTGTTATGTATGCAGTGTTATGTATACATGGCCTGCAGGCCAGAAGAGGGCACCAGATCTCATTATAGTTGGTTATGAACCACCATGTGGTTCCCGGGAATTGAACTCAGGACCTCTGGAAGAGCAGCCAGTGCTCTTAACGTTGGAGATATCTCTCCAGCCCTCCGGGAATTATGATTACATGACAATTGCTAAGTGACGTATATCCCTTCTGATTGTGGATCCTTAAGGTCACTATATGTTTCAAAGATCACTACAAGGATGCACTGACCTCGGCACAGTTGTGACAGTCATGATTTCAGTTTATTACACTGAAAGGCCACAGAATAAAATGAACAGTAGAAAAAAGCACATGAGATAGGGTCCAGGAACACTCCTTCTTACCAGGCATAGGCCAGCACTTCACCCTTCCAACAGAGGTATGCGAGGACATACATAGCATATGCTAGCTAGAGATGTTCACCCAGCTATGCTGCTGGGTTAGGCTTTTAACTGGTGTGTGTGTGGAGGGGGCGGAGTGTCAGTCATGTAGGTGTGATTCGTTGGCCACAGGCTGATTGAACCAACAGTCCCAGATGAAGACATAGAGAATGGTCGGAAGTCCTTCTTATTAAGCAGGCTATTCTGAGGCCTCAGAGGTCACTGTGGGGAGACTCTCTAGCCCAGCTCTTTCTCTGAAATGCCCAAGGTTTAAAAAACTCAAACCTGTTTAGTGAATCCTGTCCCACCCAAAAAAGAATAACTTTAAAACTGGGCAGACATATCATATAGTCCAAGCTGGCCTTGAACTCTCTTTATTGACCATGCTGGCCTCAAAACTTGCAGTGATCCTCCTGCCTCCACTTCACAAGTGCTGGAGTTATAGGCATGTACTACCATATCCAGTCTCCCTAAGTGGAATTTTCCAGTTGCCCTTAAACAAAGAGGCTAAGAAGCTACTGCCCTAACCACGGGGGAAGTGTCATGTGTTAGTTGCTTTATTTCCAGGTAGTTTCCAGGACTTAGGCCATACAACCAGAAGGCAGGATGCAGAGGAGAGGAGCTGGAGACCTCACACTCATACAGGAGCCTCTCCTGATCAGCCACTGAGTAGAAGGCAAGCTTCCCCAGCTCGAGGTCCAGCCATACGCCCACAACCTCAGGAAGGCCCAAGTGCAAGTCTGTTTTCTTCATCATGGCCCAAGCAGAGAACTGGCCAGGTCCTTTCCACTCTATACACCAAGAGTCCATAGTCCGTCCCAGCATCTGGTCCCGCTTCATGCCCCAAGAAGCCACTCCAACAGCCCAGTGGCTGCAGTGCCTAGTGTCCACTTCCCAGTACTTCTGTCCAGAAGAGAAGGATTGAGAACACAAGACCTGGCTAATTGAAAATCTCTCCTGACTTGAAGGATAGTAGTGTAGACCACGAGACACAGTCACTGTCCGGCAATTGTTGGAAACCTCCAAGATACAGGAGATACTCTCCAGGTCAAAGGTTGGACTGATGGCCCCTAGGAAGGAATAAACACCACAGTCAGTTATGTTTTTCATTTTTTAAAATTCATGTGTTTAGGTGTTTTACCTGCATGTATTTCTGGGCACCACACGCATGCAGGGCTCACAGAATTAAGAGGGCATTAGGTCCCCCGGAACTGGCATTCCAGATCATTGTGAGGCACCAAGAGGGTTCCAGGAATCAAACTTAGGTCCTCTGGAAGAGCAGCCAGTGCTCTTAATCACTGAGCCATTCTTCCAGTCATGGATAGCCAGTTTTGGACCATCCATGTTGGAAGTCATTTACACAATAGCAAAAGGTAGCTTTTTGTATTTTTGGTGTGATATTTACCTATAAATCCATTCATAACATAAGGGAAACTCTATATAAACTTCATCTGTATTATCAACACCCTATTCCTGTTCTTATTTTCTTTTTTGACCTCCCAGCAAGAAGTTATCTCTGACTCCCACAAAACACAGTCATAATTTTTTCTCAATACCTGTGTATGAGCACGGCTATCTATCGCAAGATCTCTGTGTTATTTATTTGTATATAATTTTCTCCCTTCCTCCCTTCCTTCCCTCCCTCCTTCCTTTCTTTCTTTTCTTCTTTCTTTCTATCTCTCTTTCTTCCTCCTTTCCTCCCTTCCTTTCTAGTTCTGGGAATGAGACCCAGGGTTTTATACACACTAGACAAATACTACTGAACCATACTCCCAGCCCCTATTGGTCAGTACTTGAATACTGTGTCTTCTCTGCTCCAGGCACTTCTCCCTCCCTCCCCATCTCTCAGGTAGCCATAAGGCAGTTTTATCGTGTCATTATTATCATTATAAAGACAGGAGAACCAAGGCCCTGAGAGGTAACTAGTCCAGGCTTGCATAGCTATCTAAAGAGCTGCTGCAGTCAAAACCAGGGGTTCAGGGGGCATGTGCTCTTAAGGACCACCTAGCCTGGGATAACACAGTATATATGTATAAGGGGGAGCGAACAGGCAGCTGTAACTGATGACACCAGCATGGATGTACTTGGAATCTAAGTGCTCAAGGACAGCTGAGCCCAGAATTTAGGACTCTGAACCCTCTTTGCCTTTATATGAACCTTTCCATATGAAGGGACCTAGTCTAGAAGAAAAAAAATCCAAGGAAGGATAGAAAGTCAAAGACAGCTCAGTGGTGGTGGTGGCACTTGCCTTTAATCCCAGTCAGGTAGATCACTGAGTTTGAGGCCAGCCTGGTCTACAGAGTGAGTTCCAGGATAGCCAGGGCTATATAAAGAAACCCTATCTTGGGAGTTGGGGAAAGAGAAAGGAGAGAGGGAGGTATCAAAGGTTAGGTTCCACAGCAAGAAGCTGGACACAGCACATTCTTATAGTTCCTCTATGCAGCATGTAAGTAAGTAATTTTTCAGGTTGAGTCTTGGGTAGCCCAGGTTGGTCTCAAAGTCACTAGGTAGCTAAGGATATCCTTGAAACACTGATCCTCCTGCTTCTACCTCCCATCACACATGGTTTATGCAGTGCTGGGGGAACCCATCTTGTGCATGCTGGGAAAGTGCTCTGTCTATGGGGTTATATCCCAGCCCCAGTAGGTACATTTTAAGTAGACCTCGTACTTACATCGGGAAAAGTGAGAAGCCTTCCTGGGTACAGGACACCTCTGGTCAGGCAGCAGGCATAAGGGAGATGCCATTTCTAGGAATTAAAAGAATAATTGGGAGGAGGGAGCCCCATTATCAAAAGTCAAACCGAAGGCATCCTGTAGGCTTGTGTTTTTAAGGAAGCCTACTTTATTTAGGGTATTTTAAGGCTTCAAAGTCTCCTCTAGCCCACCGACCAAAGTTTGGGGAGAAAGACAAGGAGGCTGTGGACCTGTTTAGAAGTAGTTCCCTGGGACAATTCCAATCTTTGTTGTCAGGATTATTAGCAGTCCAGTCCAATAGCAAACACCAAACATGAATCAATAGCAGCGGCTTGATCCAGCAGAAACCATGAGGCTCTCCCCAATCGGCATGAGTCAGCAGAAGTGAAAAGAAACCACCGAAATACCACAAGAAGTTTTCTGGTGCATTTCTCTCTACGAAGTCACAAGGGAAGAGGAGCAAAACATTGCATGGTGTTGCAATGCCAGAGAGTCCTTTCACTGTCTGTTGGGTTCTTCCTATACTCTTTCCAAACATCACTGGCCTTTTCAAGTGTCTGCATCAGCAAAACATCCTCTCACAAGACAGCTTCCAGAAAAATATCACAGGACTCAACTGAGTCCCCAAAGAAACCAGAAATGTCTACTTCAGCATCCAACTGTCACATGGTGGGCACAGACCTTCATTCTTTCTCATTAGCACCTTTCTGGGTGTCTGGGTTGTGGCAGACACCATATTCAGACCAAGAACATGCAGCCCCATCTTATCATTGTGAGATTTTTCTTTTTTCCAAACTGTTTTCTCACACAAAACCCCAAACACCTTGCAAATAGGGAAGCATAGGAAGCATCATCTCTAGGTTCTAAACATTAAGAACTACAGATAGAAAGTATTGATGCATATTTATTAAATAAACAAATCCAGGGGATTGCAGCACCCTCAAATCCAGAATACTCACAACCCCCATGTCAGCACCACAAACCGCTATTACATAATCCAGGTAACATGAGCCAACGTGAAGTTCAGGTTCAATCCTGGCATCTTCAGCTCCCTCTCCATGTTCCATATTTGACTATGCACCTTAGCAATTGTATCCTCTAGACTGTAACAACCGTAGGAAGGCGGGAAAGAGAGGGTGGAAAATGTTCTAACATGGCAAAGGTAGAATCTTCTCCCTTTATTTCTTCTGTTCTTTTTCCATTTCCATGTGTGTGATATGTGCATGTATACGCGTATGTTTGCTTGTGCGTGTGTGTGTGTGTGTGTGTGTGTGTGTGTGTGTGTGTGTGTGTGTG
>JANHMN010000002.1:40126821-40150067 GCA_030674055.1 Rhabdomys pumilio
TGTGTGTGTGTGTGTGTGTGTGTGTGTGTGTGTGTGTGTGTGTGTGTAGGTAAAGGTGCAAGCGAAGGTTTGATATTGATGTTGAAAGTCACCCTCAATCACTCTTTCACCTTATTCATTCTCAATCAAACCCAGAGCTTGTCTAGACGGATAGTCTTACTAACCAGCTTGCTCTGGGGATTTATCTCTGCCTTCCTGAGGTGATTCCCCTGCAGGCTTTACAGCAAGCAAGGGAAAACCGGTCAGGATGAGATTAGATTGAAACTCAGCTCAGCCAAATTTGACTGTTATTTTCCTTTAGCCATAAGTGGTAGTTTGAATATGCTTGGCCCAGGGAGTGGCACTATTAGGAGGTGTAACCTTACTGGAGGAAGTGTGTCACTTTGGGGCTGAGCTTTGAGAATTTTCTCCTCGCTGCCTGGAGGCCAGTCTCCTAGCAGCCTTCAGAACAAGATATAGAACTCTCAGTTCCTCCAGCACCATGCCTGTCTAGACACTGCCATGCTTCCTCCCATGATGATAATGGACTGAACCTCTGAACCTATAAGCCAGTGCTAATTAAATGTTGTCTTTATGGGAGTAACCTTGGTCATGGTGTCTCTTCACAGCAGTGGAAACTCTAAGACACCTTATTTAAGCAGAGCACAATTTTGGAAAAAAGGATTCAGGTAACAATGAACTCAGCCATATGAGTTTAAGCCATGTTTACATCAAAGCTCTTAGCAAAGTGCACACGGCTCCTTCACAAGACAGGCGCTGTTGACTCAGAGAGTACCCAAGATTCACGGTCTAGGGAGACTGACTGAGATAAACACAATGCCTGTGCAAGTCAGGAGGGGCCTGTCACATGAAGTCACTTAGGCTGCTGTGAAGCACAAATGCCATCACTCATAAGGATGGGTTTTATGGTCTAAAAAAACAATGCTCAAGATTTAGGGGAAATGGTCTGAGATAAGTAAATACATAAATTCTGGACAATACAAGCAGAGCCTGCCTCAGACAGCAAAGATCACCAGGTGGTAAAACTCCATCACTCCTGGCATTTCAGGAAGAGTAGCTAGTACTTCAGTCCACTGAAGAGGAAAGCCGTGTGTTTAACTTTCCTGCCTGCTCCATTGTTCAACTGTGTGCACAGGCCCTTTTGCCTTCTATACCTTCCCAAGCTGGAATTACAATTCCACAGCCACCTGGCTTTTATGAGGGTTCTAGGGTCCAAGCTTCAATTCTCATACTTGGGCCACAAATGCTTTAACCACTGAGCTGTCTCCCCAACCCCAATTTGTACCTTGTGACAGCAAAATAGAGCAAAGATGAGGCTCAAGTTGAGTGAAAAGACTATCTAGGACAAGAGCTATGGTAACTCAGGGCAGAACGGGCAAGTGCCAATCAGAAGCCATTCTTTCTGTTTGTTTGTAGACAAGGTAAACCATGCTGACCTTAAACTCACCAAGAAGGCAAATATGGCTTTAAATTTATTCTCAACTGGTAGGAATAGCAAGTATGCACCACTATGCTTGGATTAAAAGCCACTCTCAAAATTCAGGTCAGTTCTGAAACAACTCAAGTGTCCATCAGTGAATGAATGATTATTCAAAATGTGGCAATACTCTTTTAAAAAAGGAATTCTGGCACATGCTACAACATGAATGAACATGAAAAATGTTAATCTAAGTGAAATAAAATAGCCACAAAAAACACAAACACTCGGCTGGGCAGTGGTGGCACACGCCTTTAATCCCAGCACTTGCGAGGCAGAGGCAAGCGGATTTCTGAGTTCAAGGCCAGCCTGGTCTACAGAGTTAGTTCCAGGACAGCCAGGGCTACACGGAGAAACCCTGTCTCAAAACAAAACAAAACAAAACAAAACAAAAACCCCACAAACACTGGAGTTTGTGGGTATAATTCAATGATATATCTCCGGCATGCATGAAGCCCTGATTTTGATCCCACAAAACACACACATGCACACATGCACGCAGTAGAATCCCAGTTGCCAGAGAGTAGAGGACAGTAGAATACAGACTTGTCTGATAGGAATAGATTCAAGTTTGCAAGATGAAAAAGTTCTCAAGATTGATTGTACAATCATATAAATATAATTAACAGTTGGCTCACCTGCACTCACAAATTGCTAACCAAGTAAATATGGTGTCTTAGCGACACGCTTGCTATGATGAATCACCATGACCAAAACCAAGTTGGGAAGGAAGGAGTTTCTTTGGCTTATAGTTACATGTTGCTGTTCACCATCAAAAGATATGAGGAAGGAAGGAAGGAGGAGAGGAGGAAGGGAAAGGAAAGAAGGGAGGGAGTATGGAGGGAGAGAAGAAAGGAAGGAAAAAAGGAAGGAAGGAGGAAAGGGGGAAGGGAAGGGAGGAAAGAAGGAAAGGAAAGAAGAAAGGAGGAAAGGAAAAAAGGGAAGAGAGAAGAAAGGAAGGGAGAAAGGAAGGAAAGGAGGAAGGAAGAAAGGAAGGGAGAAAAAGAAGGAGGGAGGGAAGGAGAGAAGAAAGGAAGGAAGGAGGAAGGAAAGGAAGGGAGGGAGGATGGAAGAAGGGAGGGAGAGATGGAGGGAGAGAAGGAGGGAGGTAGAGGGGAAGGGAAGGAGGGAAGACACAAACAGAAAACCAAATCTGGAGCATATACAGCTATGAGGCCATTTGTTTCTCAAGCTAACTTCTAGAACAACTAATAAATGTTATTGAAGAAATCCTATTTCCTATTTAAACAGAACACCTTATAATACAAAGTGATGTTATTTAAATGCAGAAGGCAGCTGGGGGGAGTGACCCTCAGAGGTAAAGCACTTGCTTAGTGCTTGTGAAGCCCTGCAGTCTACCCTCAATAGCACCAAGGCAAAAATCTAAGAAGTGAATGTTAAAAAGTTGTAATAAGATACATATTCCTAAGTACATAAAGCTAGCAGTAGCCAAAAGGAGTAGAGTCTTGGGAGGCTAGAGCCGATGTTTAATGCCTGACACGCATAATTATTGTATTTTAATATAAGTCCGATGTTTAATGCCTGACACGCATAATTATTGTATTTTAATATAAGTCCAAGAGAACAAGAGAAAAAGGTGGTTCCTTCACACTGGTGCTACTTAATAATACATTCCCCAAATACAATAGAGATTTTTTTTTTCCTCCCCGAGACAGGATCTTACTATGAATTCTAAGAACTCATAGAGACCCCCTTGCCTCTGCCTCTTGAGTTCTGGAATTGAAGTTGTTTGCCCCTAAGCTCAGGCAAAACTGTCTTGTTGATAGGCTCTATTGAAAAGTAGAACTGGGCCTGGTTGCTCACACCTTTAATCCCAGCACTCAGAAGCTTGCTGAGTTCGAGGCCAGCTTGGACTACATGGCAAACTCCAGGATCAGTAAGAGTACAAAGAGAAACCCTGTCTCAAAAACACACAAAGAAACAAAATTAATTATATAGTTTCGTGCCTATTTTCCTTCTTACTGCTATCCCTCCCCTCAAAACCCAACCCACACACTCTTTTTGAGACAGGGTCCCCCTCATGTACCCCAAGTTGGTCTTGAACTGATGCTCCCAGCTCCACCCCCAAGTGCTGGCACTGGAGGTACATGCTGCTGTGCTTAGTTTCATGCCTTGTTAGTAAAAACATCTCCTAACTTAAAAGTAAGAAGAGGGCTGAGGAGATGGCTCAGTGGGTAAAAGTACTTATCACCAAGTTTGATGATCTCACTTCAATACCCACATGGTAGAGGGAGAGAATTATCTTCCCCAAACCATTGTCTTACTCATACACAGAGATATTGTGGCAAATATGTTCAGAAGATCATAGGCAGGAATACACACACACAATAAACAAACAAACAAACAAATATCAAAACAAAGAAATTTTTTTTCTTAAAAAGACACAAAATAAAAAGCATCCAGGCTTGGTAGAAGACGTGGTGGAGCCTAACTACTCAGGAGGCGAGAGGATCACAGACGCCTAGGAATTTGAGGTCAGCCTGGGCAATGTAAAGAAACCTCATTTCAGAAATGAAAACAGGGACTGTAGAGATGGCTCAGGAGTTAAGAGCACTTGTTGCTCATGTTGAAGACCTTTTCTTGGTCCCCCAGCTCCCACATAGTAACTCACAACCATCCCTAAGTCCAGTACCAGGGGTATCTGATGCCCTCACCATCTGCTGACCTCTGAAGGCACTAGGCATACACATAGTGTCTTAGATATACATGCAGGCACAGCACCTGTACACAAAAGCAATCTAAAAGCAGTGGAAGCAGGGACCAGAGAGATGGTTCAATGGGTAAAGACGCCTGTCGCCAACCCCACAGCCTGAGTTGGTATAAGGAGAGAACCAACTTCTGCCAGTTGTCCTCTGACCTCCCCACACATACAAGATCCGGCACACACATGACCGCCACAACATGTGTAAGTAAAAACAAAAACAAAAAGTCCAAGTCGCTGGGCGGTGGTGGCGCATGCCTCTAATCCCAGCACTTGGGAGGCAGAGGCAGGTGGATTTCTGAGTTCAAGGCCAGCCTGGTCTACAGAGTGAGTTCCAGGACAGCCAAGCCTATACAGAGAAACCCTGTCTCGAAAAAATCAAAAAAACCGAAAAAAAAAAAAAAAAAGTCCAAGTCAGCCTATCTGCAATCTCCTCAAGCCAAAACCAAAGATAAGCCAAAAACTAGGATTAGGGTTCACACATCTTAAAAAATAGGAGTTTTGCTTTACTCGGGGCCTATGTTACAGGAAATAATACCTTGAGTTCATATCCCAAAGTGTACACAGCCACAGTCATACCTCAGTTGACACAATCACAGTGAAAACAGCTATGCTCCAAGTCCTGTCCCCAAAGAACAAAGCCGGGGGGCACTTGGCCATTCCCACCCAACTGAAGTGGCAACTTCTGGTTTCTCTGGAAAGTCAGTTATATCAAATGACATTTTGCTGAGGCAGATGAAGGGATGTTTTGCTAAAGCAAAGCATGTGAAAAGACACATGGTGTTTAGAAGGGAAATAAATATAAATATAACAGGCAGTGGCCGCTGGATGGTACTGGTGTGCCTTACTAGTCTTTACTAGTCATTGTTTGTCGGGACTTCATAGAAAGAAATGCACCAAAAAACTTCTGGTGGTGTTCTAGCAAATTCTTGCTACTTCCTCGGCCTATTGGCAGAGTAAAGTGGAAGTTTCTGGATATGTCAGCTGATACAGACTCACATGGTATTTTGCTGGTGCAAATGATGTTTAGGAGTATAAAAAGGACTCAACAGAGAGTGACGGTGCTTGGATAACTAGCTTTGAATGCTTTGGTGGTCTTGCCTTTTCACTGATCTTCACTTCGTTGGGAGAGGCGTGGCAGAGAGCTTCTCCTGGCGTCCCTGCTGGTCACGGTTGCTCCTGCTGACTCAGGCTGATTTGGCGGAGGCCTGGCTGTTTCTACTGTATTATTGTGCCACCAATGATGGTTCATGTTTGCCATCCTGATACTACTGAACTAGACTGCTGATATCCTGACAGACAGAGATTGAAATCGCCCCAAAGAACAGCATACAGCAGAATCTCGTGATTTCTCCTGTATCGACCTGTTGTTGCTGAATCCTGAATGGTGTTTGTGAGTGGATCGAGCTGCCGCTGCTGATTCATGTAAACTGAACTACTGATATCCTGACTATAGAGACTGGACTTGCTCCAACAACTTTTCCTTTTCACTACCTCTGGTGGGTGGTGGGCTAGAAGGGAGGTTAAAGCATTTAATAAGTCTTACTAAAAGTAGGTTTTGAAAATACCCAGCTTCCTTAATCAGTCCAGTTCCACTACACATCAGCTCACCCTGGACTTGTGCTCTAGGGGCTTCTTGCCGTGGGACACCCCCATGCATCCCATGCAGGTTTTCCCGAATTTCTTCTAGGTTATGGAGAATCGCCCGGATTTTCCTCTGAGATGCACTGAAAGTCACCAGCCTTGGAGAATCCAAGGAATATTCCTCCTCAGAGGAAGAATCCTGTTGGTCAATGAAGAACGAACAATGAGATGAAAGCCAACTGAGGAACTCACAAAACACACCCACATTCTGCCTTCTAACTGCAACTTTAAGTGGCAGTATAAACAGGCTTTGTTTTTATTTTATTGCTTTGTTTTTCATTTTATTTTATTTTTTTATTTTATTAGTTTTTTTGAGACAAGGTTTCTCTGTGTAGCCCTGGCTGGCTTCAAACTCACAGAGATCCGCCATGGTGAACCTCATGTGGGCATTGAAGATCAACCCCAGTTCATCTAGAAAAGCAAGTGCTTTAAACTGCTGAGCCTTATTTCTGGCCCCTTTTTACATACAATTGTTTGTTTGTTTGTTTGTGTTTCAAGACAGGGTTTCTCTGTGTAGCCCAGGCTGGACTCAAACTCACAGAGATCCACCTGCCTCTGCCTCCCGAGTGCTGGGATTAAGGGGCATGTTCCACCACACCCAGCTATTATTTACTTCTTAATTTTTTTTATAGTGCTAGAAATCAAATCCAGAGATTTGTTCATAAGCTCTACTATTAAGCTACAGCCCAGTCTATAAGATCCTTTTTATTTTATTGTATATGTTTTTTTTTGGTATCTGTGTGTGTGGTATAAGGTGTGTGTGTGTGTGGTATATGTGCACATGGAAAAGGACAATGTCAGGTGTCTGTCACTCTCCACCTTATTCCCTTGAGACAGGGTATCTCACTAATCCTGAGCTAGGCTGATGGTCAGTAAGTCACAGTAATCTCATTTCTCCAGTCACAGCACACATGCAACCCCTGTTCCAAGACCTCAGTAAGATCATAGTGGCTTGTTGGTTTCAACAGATGCCCCAGGTTCAAGGAGAGACCCTGGCCTCAAAGGAATAAACAGACAGCAACAGAAGTTACCTGATACCTTCTTTGTGCCCCTGAGTACAGAAGTCAGAAGGTTGCAGCTGTAATAACTGATAAAACAAATGTACCAGGGCATATGAAATCTTAAGAGCCTCTGATAGGGAATTTAATTCATTCAAGGAAATCGGTGAAGGCTTCTGTCCCAGAGGATGATGATTTAGGGTATGGAAGAGGACTAGTCTTCCCCCAGGTGATGAATAAAGGAAGCAAATGTGAAAGGCATCCATAGTGGGGAGACATAAACATGCCATAGGTACTAACATGTTCAGGAAGGACACAGGCATGGATCCTATATGGTTTTTCTGGTTCTGTGAGGATTTAGGTCTTAATCCCAAACAGACAGACACTGTCACAGTTTAGATCATACATGGTTCCCCATCTAACAATGTCTAATATTGTTTGATGTTGGTTGTAGGTGCCACAGTAGAGAAAGAAGCTCACCAAGATGCTAAGCCTTCATTTTCCAAAAGAGCAGAGGGGTCAGCCTTCTTGGAAAAGACTGACCCTCAGCGAGATCTCTCCAGTTCCTTTAGTCAAACATATGCAAGGTTAATTGGGGCTGGGAAAGGTCCCAGCTACCAAAACTATCTTGCTCTTGGTGGCTGTGAGAGCAGACAACACGCACAAATCTCAGTTCCATTGGAATATGGCTACCCATAATCAAAAGTAAGAACTCCAGGCTTGCCAGGAGTGTCTTCAGACCAAAGTCAGTGCAGCTGCAAGCTCTCACATAGCACCAAGCGCAGATTCTCCAGAAAAAGAACATTTCTTCCAAGGTTCAAACCATTTCAGAACCTTCTCAGCCTCTACTGATTGACACAAATGTAGCAAAAGCTTTGCTGAAACCTTTCATTCCAGTCTAATCTGGGGTCTTAACTGGGAGGCAGTGAAGGCTTTAGGAGGTAAGTGGAGCAAGGCCATCAGGCCACTGGAAGCACAGTCCCATTCCTTTCTTCTTTCTCTCCATTGCTCCCTGGCCTTGAGGTTGTGAGGCTCTCCCATACCACATGGTCCTGCCATTGCCACTAGGCTCCTGTAAGTAGTGACCTAAACTTTTGTAGCAAATAAACTTTTCCTTTTCTAAAGCTGGTTATCACTGAATAAGTCGGACATCATCAGAATATTTTAGGCAGATGAGCTACATGGTCATATTTGTGTGAAGAGAGATAACTAAAATAGAGTGGAGCATTTGTAGGGCTATGATGACAACCCAGGCAAGAAGACTGTCATAGCCTTGGACTAGAGAAGTCTCAAAGGAGCTCAGGCGTGAATAGAGCTGGAAGATCTTCGGCTGGCCTTGGAGCTACCGTGCACTGGTAGGCAGGTTAGGGCAAAGGAAGTGTCATGACTTCCAGGCTTTTGACTTGTGTATTTGGAAGAAAGAGATCAAGACTGTGATGGAGAATCCCCTGAGGCACCACAGTTTGGGGCATCTAACTGTGCTGATTTGGAGATATTGCCAGAAGGAAACGCTGAGAAATGAAGTGGGAACTTCTAGTTCTTTGGAAAGTTAGTTATGTCAAATGTTTTGCTGGGGCACACAGGTGAAAGGATGTTTGGATATAGCAAACACATAAAGGACGCTTGATGAAGGAGTATCAATATGACCCCACAGACAGCGGGAGACGAGCACTGAGCCTTGGCTTGGTTTGTTCCACCTCGCTATTCTTTGCATGCATGTTTTGGTTCGCCTTACACAGCTTTGTTGAGTTCAACTTGAGATACACAGCCATTGAAGGAAACTCACCTAAGAACTGTTCTTGAGGACTGGAGAGATGGCTCAGCGGTTAAAAGCACTGACTGCTCTTCCAGAGGTCCTAAGTTCAATTCCCAGCAACCACATGGTGGCTCACAACCACCTGTAATGGGATCTGGTGTCTCTTCTGAAGACAGCTACAGTGTACTCCAAACTGTTCTCAAAGTTCCTGCAGCAGCTTGCTCAGGCCGTTTGGTGGGCCTAGTGGTTTCTTCAGGATTGAACTACAGCTTCCTAGTTATCTGCTTGCTGAAAGGACTGGTCTGCAGCTGCTGAACCATATTTGGGGTTTGCTATAGAACTGAACTGCTACCAAGAAGATCAAGCCTGCCCCTAAAGAACTATTGCTGAACAGGTCCGCCTTCCCCACAGCCTAATAACTTTTCTACTACCTCTGCTGGGTGGTGGGCTAGAGGAGAGGTTGACCCCTTATTAAAACTAGGCTGCAAAAAACAGTTGGTGCCTACAGAGTAACAAGAAAGGAGGGTCAGGCATTCAAGGCCAGCTCTCATTACATACTGAATTCAAGGCCGGCCTAGGATGGAGATCCTACCACGTAAACCAAAAGCAAATAAAGCAACCTAAAGACTGAGCACAGTGGACTCAGGATTACTTGGGATGCTGGGATGAGTTCATGTTGAAGGCTAAACTGGACAACACGACAAAATTCCATCTCAAAAGGAAAGAAGGGTTATCAAGATTGCTCAACTGGTCAGAGTGCTTGCTGCACAAGTCTGATGACCTGAGTTAGATTCCTGGAACCTACAGTGAACAAAGAGAATAGACTCCTGAAAGTTGTGCTCTAGCCTCCACTCACCCTACCCTGCACACACACCCTCTCAACACACATACCCTCCCCTCCACACACATACCCTCCCCTCCACACACAGACCCCCTCCCCTCCAGACAATAATAAAATAGTTTTTAAAAGGTCAGTGGATGAGGCTGGAGAGTTAGCTTGGCAGTGAAGAACATTTGTTGATCTTGTAGAGGACCTGAGTTCAATTCCCAGTAACCACGTGATGGCTCACACCCATCTATAGCTTTGATTCTAAGGGATCCAACATCGTCTTCCTTCTGACCTATACAGACATCAGGCGTGCACATGGCGCACATACACAAAAGCAAGCAAAACACCCAAAACCAAAGTAAGGTAAATACATCTTTGAAAAAAGATTTAAGAGACGCTGAAGATGAGGACTTTCAGATCTGTGGGATCTCCCTAGAGATGGCTTTAGAGAAACTAAATTACATAGAGTGGGAAGAATGGGTCCCAGCCATTAACTTCTATTAACTTCCATTAACTTCCATGAACTCATATCCAGCATGCCACATTCCCAGTCGCCCATATTTGGCAATAAAGAGAATGGTAAAGCACGAGACCTGTTGCATCTCATCTCCCGATAGCTCTAGCTGGAAGCTGTCTTTCACCCCAGCCCCTCCCTCCCTCCTGAACCTACCATGTGTTGGAAACCTAGGGCATTGTCCAGTCCAGATTCCAAGCCAGTTCTTTGCGTTTGAAGGCTCTTGGTGATGTCTACAAGCTGTCCCACCAGTTCAGTCAGCTCCTGGATAACTTTTGTGGTGCTTTTCTGTACTGTCACCTTTAAAAGAGCAAAATTGGAGCTGGGCAGTAGTGGCGCACGCCTTTAATCCCAGCACTTGGGAGGCAGAGGCAGGTGGATTTCTGAGTTTGAGGCTAGCCTGGTCTACAGAGTGAGTTCCAGGACAGCCAGGGCTACACAGAGAAACCCTGTCTCGAAAAAACAAAACAACAAAAAAACAAAAGAGCAAATTGGGCTTCTGGTTCCCAAAAACATTGGACCCAGGAATAGATAGCTCGCTCAATAAAAAGAGCATTAAATACCAGGGTAGCATGAAAGCAGACAGGCAGACCAATGGAAGAACAGCTGGCTAAAGTGATGCTTGCTGCCTTTAATCCCAGCACTCCAGAGGTAGATGCAAATACTACACAAAGGGGCAAGGAGTCTTTCCAACAAATCCTATCAGGAAAATAATATGAACAAATGAAGTTAGATTCTTTTGTTAGTTTGTTTTGTTTTTTTAGACAGGGTCTCTCTACATAGTCCTGACTGTCTTGAAACTCACTCTGTAGACCAGGCTGGCCTAGAACTCACAAAGATTTGCCTGCCTCTGCCTTCAGAGTGCTGTGATTAACGGAATATGATGTGCCAATGAAAGGGGTGAATTGGCCTGAGCCAGGCTGACTCCATGACAGGCTGTAAACTAGCAGTTTAAAAGACCAGGCCTGAGTTTCTACTCCCCAGAACTGGGCAAGTCAGTTACTGGAACACCACAGGCTTATGTAAAAGGGACTCTTTCCCAGCATGCAAAAGGACAGTTAGCCAAGCTTGTGGCCAAGAGGTCTAGAGCTACTCCTCCTTGGCATGAAGCAAGAATAGTTAGTCAAGTTTGCTTGAGGCAAGACCCTAAGCAATCACAGCATCACCCAGACCCCCAGCGATAGAAACCAACAATCAAGATATAAGTCACCTACCCCTCCCTCATATTCCTCTTTTTAAAACTGAATCTGCAAATTCAGTCAGGGTCCTTCCCTCCCCACGAAATTGGGCCACTGCATGCAGGAATTTGTTAAATAAATGCTCTTTGCTTTTGCATACTATTTGAGTCTAGGGTATCATTCTTCAGCGATTCACAGACCCTAACACCAGCATGTCTTGCTTGAAGTCAGAGTCCTATCCGAACACTATATAGGAAAATAAGTGAGGAGACTGGGGACAGTGCATGCCTTAATCCAGGAACATGGCCACTCTGTGAATACAGAGATGCCCTTCGCATACACTTTTAGTCCCTCTGGAGAGAATACAGACATACCCTTAGCACACACCTTTTATCCCTAACAATGAAGGTAAAGTTAGTTTGTAGAAGGAAGCACCCATGTTTGAAAATGATGTCTAATTGAGAAACAAAGTGATGAATCAAAGAAAAATATGACAAAATAGGATATGCCAACTCTCATGAGAAGGGACAGGAAAGAGTCAAACTTAGGAAAGGCAGAGGAAGAGAGAGGGGTGATAGTTTTACTGGGAGAGTTTTACAGAGATAGGTTGAAGAAAGAACAAGCCACTAAATGAGAAGGAGCCAGAAGATTAGAACAGATTGCTAGAGTTAGTTTGAGGCCAAGCAGAGCAATTCAGTCAGAAGCTGAGAGAAGTCAGTTTAAATTAGTCAGCTTGGAGAAGTTGTGCCAGAATTGCTGAGTTGAACCAGCCAGCAAGAATTCAGAAAAAACTAAAAAGGACAAACTTATTCAGCAGTAAATCCCAGAGGCTGAAAACATTCTAGGCCTAGATTAGATTGTACAGAGGCTAGAAGCTTCTAGGATGGTTCTTAGGTTACCAGACAGCGGCAGTAATCCTTGGAGACAACAATTACATCAGGCAAATAAAACATACTTTTTAAAAATTAAATTATTTTTATTTTATGTACATTGGTGTTTTGACTACATATAGATCTATGCAAGGGTGTTGGATCCCCTGGAACAAGAGTCAAGGACAGTTGTGAGCTGCCATGTGGGTGCTGGGAATTGAACCCGGGTTCTCTGGAAGAACAGCCAGTGCTCTTAACCACTGAGCCATCTCTCCAACCCCCAAAACATCCTTTTACAAGGAACTCAGTTGTAAGATAATGTATATTGTATCAGTAGTCATACTAGCCAAAAGGTGGAAACAATTCAAATGTTCATAACTAGATAAATTGATGGAAAAATGATATATATTCACAGAAATGATGTAACAACAACACAAAGCAGTGATGTTCTGATACATGCTGCAATATAAATCAGCCCTGAATATATGGGGCTGAAAGAAGTTAGACACAAAGGGGCCCATTTACACAAAACATGTAGAATGAGAGGTCCCTCAAAAAATAAAGACCTTGAAAATAAAAAAGTTTCCGTTTCCCAGGGAGGCAGATTGGGACAATGAGCTGTTAATGATTGAAGGCTCTGGAAGCTCAGAGCTGAGTAAGTTCCTGAGATTTCCCCATGGCCTCCCCAAATATAGTAAAACTAGCATAACAGCCAATCAGAAACCAACCCATGTAATTTCCCTGGCATCCACCAATGAAGTTTTATTGCCATTTTTGTAAGTGGCCAACCCCCGTGTGCAGGTTTCTTGTTTTCTTGAAATAAAAACACTCTTGCTGGCTGGGCAGTGGTGGCGCATGCCTTTAGTCCCAGCACTTGGGAGGCAGAGGCAGCCAGATTTCTGAGTTCGAGGCCAGCCTGGTCTACAGAGTGAGTTCCAGGACAGCCAGGGCTGCACAGAGAAACCCTGTCTCGAAAAACCAAAACCAAACCAAACCAAAACAAAACAAAACACTCTTGCCTACTGTGAGTGGTACTCTCAGTGTGCTTTCTGACCTAACAGAATAGATAAATTCCAAGACATAAAGCACAGGAGAGATGTACAGAAGCTGGAGAAATCAGGTGTTATTGCTTAGTGGGCACAGAGGTCCTATTTAAAGTGATGAAATCACCCTGACAACAGTGGAGACAGATGCATAGTAATGGAAACATGACAAATGCCATCGAACTGTACACTAAAAAAAATTGTCCAAATGGCCAGTCATGGTGGCATATGTGTTTGATCCCAGCTCTTGAAAAGCAGAGGCAGGCAAAGTTCTGTGAGTTTCAATGGCCCACATCTGTAATCCCAGACTTGGAAAGTCGAGGGAGTTACCCCAGATTCAACACCATCCTGGTCTAGCCTATTAGATCCTGCCTCAATAAATATATAAATAGGTCAATTGAATTAAAGGGGTACAATGGCAAATTTTGTGGTATATATATTCTACCACACTAAAAATTTTCAGACATTACAGAAGGCCGGGGAAAAACTAGAACTATGCAAGCGTGTACCACACCTCGGCTGGATGGGTGTTGGATTTTTAACTACTGTTTGTGACTGGACCTTACTATATGTAAGTCCGACCGTGTGGGACAAGCCTCTGTTTTAGCCTCCCCAAACCTGGGATTGCAGGCATGGGGTCACCACGTCGGGCTTTTCTACTTCTTTATATAGCTCTGAACTTTTTAAAGGTTCTCCAGAAAACAGATTAGATTGAGCAAATTAGGTGGCAGAAGAAGAGATAGGAAAGTCAGGTGCAGGCTTCTTACCTTGGGCGGGGTGGGTCGATATAAAGAACGAGGAGCGGGGGCGGGTTCGGGTTCCGGGCCACCCTCGAGCTCCAGCGCCGCTTGGCGGTACTTGTCCACCAGGTCTTGCAGCAGCGGGTTCTTATGCAGCCTGGGCTTCGCCGAGGGGCCCTTCCTGCACATAGGGCAAGCCCAAGGGCAGCCATCCACGCCCGTGCGCTTCGTGAACCACAGGTCATTAAGGCATTGGAGACAGAAGCTGTGGCCGCAGGGCAGGGTGGTGGGCCAGTCCAGCAGCCCTTGGCAGATTATGCAGCTCAGGTCGTCCTCGCTCAGCCACACGGGGACTGCAGTGACAGGACAAGCGGCCGCCATAACTAGGCGACAGCCAGGAAGCACAGTTAGGTTCCGCCTCGGGCCACCAACTTCCCGGGCAACGCTTCGCCCGGTCCATCACTTCGCCCCGCCCTTCCATCAACTCGCCCCGCCCTGCTGCTAGCTCACCCCCGTCTCTAAAAGTGCCCGACATTGCTGGCTACCTGCCTGGATTCTGGCCTGGAAAACCGTCTCTCCCAAGTAGTTGGGTCCTGCTCACCTATTCATAAACATGCAATCCTAACAACTTAAGCTATGAAGAGGGTTCGCTTCAGGAACCCATTTTATAATCGTAAGAGTAGCAAAATTACACTTATGAAGTAGCAACAAAAATAATTTTATGGTTGGGGGTCACAACCATCTGTAATGGGATCTGATGTCCTCTTCTGGTGTGTCTGGAAGACAGCTACGGTGTACTCAAATAAATAAGATAAATAAATCTTAAAAAAAACAAAAACCTACATTTGCTCTCCTTAAAAATAATTACTTAGCCGGGTGATGGTGGCCCATGCCTTTAGTCCCAGCACTTGGGAGGCAGAGGCAGGCAGATTTCTGAGTTCGAGGCCAGCCTGATCTACAGAGTGAGTTCCAGGACAGCCAGGGCTACACAGAGAAACCCTGTCTCAAAAAACAAACAAGAGAGACAGAGAGAAAGAGAGAGAGAGAGAGAGAGAGAGAGAGAGAGAGAGAGAGAGAGAGCACAAGCACACAATGGTGTACTCATAAAATAAAAAAAAATCTAAAAAGAAAGTAAATCAAATAATATAATAAAGATATAATAATATAATACAGCTATCCTAAGGGACAGACAGAGGTCAGGAGCCGAGGCAGACCACGCACTGCTTGTACTTCATTGGGATATCTTGTCAGTCTCCTCTGCCTCTCGGAGGGACACAGCCGCATAAATTCCCCTTTCTCTCTGCCTCTTTACTGCCCTTTCTGGTGATGAATTCCCTGAGCTTGGGAGCTGTGACCTTACTGATTTCCTCAGCCCAGAATTTGCCATGTACACCCTCAAGGAGCACATAGTGGTAGAAAAGGCAGACTAAGTGGCTCTTAATGCATGCTCAACTGTGGCTCCCAACCTTTCTAATGCTCCAAACCTTTAAATGCAGTTCCTCATGTTGTGGTGACCGCCCCCCCAGCCATAAAAATTTTTTTTTATGTATATAAGTATACAGTAGCTGTCTTGAGACACACCAGAAGAAGATATTGGATTCCATCACAGATGGTTGTGAGCCACCATGTGGTTGCTGGGAATTGAACTCAGGACCTCTGGAAGAGCAATCAGTGCTCTTAACCCCTGAGCCATCTCTCCAGCCTCCTCCCACCCAATAAAAATATTTTTGTTGGGCTGGAGAGAAGGCTCAGTCATTAAGAGCACCAACTGCTCTTCCACAGGTCCTGAGTTCAGTTCCCAGCAACCACATGGTAGCTTACAGCCATCTGTAATGGTGTCTGGTGTGTCTGAAGACAGCCACTGTGTACTCATCTACATAAAATAAATACATTTTTAAAAATTATTTTTGATGCTACTTCTTAACTCCAGTTTTGCTACTGTTACGCATAGTCGTGTGAATATTGGAATTCACCAAAGAGGCATGGAGGTCATGCCCACTCATTGAGAACTGCTGCTCTGGCAGGTTCCTCAGCAGACGTGTCCAGAGAACTTTAGAAAGGAGAGTATCCACCTCCCCCGGGCGCTTCATTCTGGAGCGACACATCCAGAATTTGTATTGACTGCTTTTTTTTACTGAGGAATTCAATGAAAGTTCAGTAAATTCAGAGACTCTCACCAGGCATGAAGGCACATATCTGTAATCCCAGCACTCAGGAGGCAGACAGACAGATCTCTGTTAAGTTTAAGGCCAGCCTGATCTACAGAGTGAGTTCAAGAACAGTCAGGGCTACATTAAGAGACCCTGTCTCAAAAATTAAAAGAAAGAAAGAAAGAAAGAGAGAGAGAGAGAGAGAGAGAGAGAGAGAGAGAGAGAGAGAGAGACAAGGCCATCCTGGGCTACATGAGGCACTGTCATTTAAAAAAAAACATATGTGTCTGTGCATGCATGTATGTGACATATATATATATATATATACATATGTATATATGGAATCTCTTAAAAAAACACACCATTCTGTTGACGAGACGAGAGAACATTTACATCTCTTTCATTTTCATTTCTTTCTCACATCATTTTCACTGAAAGGAGAAGAAACAAAGACTTGGGCATGTTTCAGTCATATGTAATTTCTTTCAGTTCTTCTTCCCTAGCTTGAGGCCTTTGAGAATTGTCTTTCCTCAGCTTGAATTCTTTCCTTTGCCCCTTCCCTTTGGCTAACCTCTACATAGTTTGAAGAATTTCTTTGTTTGTTTGTTTGTTTGATTGATTGATTGATTTTTCCAGACAGGGTTTCTCTGTGTAGCCCTGGCTGTCCTGGAACTCTGTAGACCAGGCTGGGCTCCAACTCAGAAATCCGCCTGCCTCTCAAGTGCTGCGATTAAAGGCGTGTGTCACCACTGCCCCTCAACTTTAATGTCACTTTCTTGAGAGAAAGGAGACGGAGCACTTCACTGCTTGCTGCCCCCTACAGGCTACGGTTTGCATTAGCAGGGTCTCCCTGCTCATGCCTGTCATGTAAGCGCGTCTCCGCCCAGCACTTGGCAAGTGATCAAGTACATGTAATTTACGTTGAGTTTCAACAATCAGTGTAGCTTCCTCATATTTTTTCAAAGATTAAACATAATTTTTAGATATGTGTGCACATGTGTGTGCTCACCAAGGCCGGAATGGATGGACTCCCCACCTGGAGCTGGAGTCACAGGTACTTAGCGAGCTGACTAATGTGAGGGCTGGAAATTCAAATTCTCTACGGTAGCTGCAGTGCTCTTAACTGCTGAGCCATGTTTCCAGCCCCTGACTTCCCGTTTTAAATATAATAAGTAGGGCAAATAGTCAAGCGACTTTTCTTGTGTTCCCGAGTTAATGGCAGAACTGGACCAAGTGGCCCCCTTTCCCTTGCGAAGCACAGTGGTAATGAAGACAGTATCATTTTTACATTATCTGAGGTTTTTTTAATTTCTTCTCAAATATGCGCAGAAATGGAGCTCTCTGAGGAAGGTCTTAAAATCTTTTTTTAGCCGGCAGTGGTGTCACACTCCTTTAATCCCAGCACTCAGGAGGCAGAAGCAGGCCGATCTCTGTGAGTTTGAGGCCGGCCTAGTCTACAGAGCACTTTCCATCAGAGCTAAGGTTACACAGAGAAACCTTGTCTCAGGGGGAAAAAAGAAAAAAATAATAATCTTTTCAAAAATGTCTTTTCCTGTATGAGTCTGATCTGCATGTTATGTGTGTGCTGTGCATAGTGCCTGTGGTGTCCAGTAGAGGGCGACAGATCCCATGGACCTGGAATTATCCACTGCGAATCTTGGGGGTGCTGAGAACCAGAGTTCTCTGTAAAAGCAACAAGAGTCCTTAAATGCTAAGCTGTTGCTCCAGCCGTCTTAGAAAAAAAAAATGTTATTTTGTATCTTTAAGTGCTGATGATTGAAGTATGTTAAGCAGAAAAACAAAACAAATCTGAAATTAAAAGGAGCAATTCCCACATTTTACACACATCACATCCTGACTGTTGGGAGCCTGGCCCCATGACTTGTGATTCCTTACACAAGCTTCTAGCGTTGACCTCCTAATGACCCGTGAATGATCAGCCTCAAGGTCAACAGGCACTGGAAAATGTTCTGGTTAACAAGATGGACAGATGGTTATCGATGTACCCTGATATGAAGCCTGTGCAACCAGCACAGAACACACAATCTAGTAACTCCTTGTAATAGAGGAAGTTCCTTTCCTTGGGCAGCAGAGGCGTTCTCTCTGAGAATTCTCCATCTCTGTGCAAGCCTGGCTGTCCTAGAACTAGCTCTATAGACCAGGCTGACCTCAAATTCAGAGATCGGCCAGCCTCTCCCTCCGGAGTGCTGGAGTTAAAAGCATGTGCCACCACCTCCTAGCTCTCTCTTGCTGCACTTTATTTAATCTTTTGTATCTGTTCTGGTTTGGTAATACTTTTGCCTTAGTACCTCCTCTAGTCACCACTGTTCCCTGCAAAACTAAGTACATACTCTACCACTGAAGGGTACACTTCCAACCCCTCCCATGAACTTTGAGACAATGTCTCACCAGGTTGGTGTGTTCTCAGACTGGCTCAAGTGGTCCTGCCTGAACCCCCTGAGTACTTGGGTCTGCAGATGTACCATCCATGCCTGGCTCCAATGATATTGAATTTTTTTGTTGTTGTTGATTTTTCAAGACAGGGTTTCTCTGTGTAGTCCTGGCTGTCCTGGAACTCACCCTGTAGACCAGGCTGGCCTCGAACTCAGAAATCCGCCTGCCTCTGCCTCCCAAGTGCTGGGATTAAAGGCGTGCACCACCACCACCTGGCGATATTGAATTTTTTTTAAAGATTTATTTTTTTCTATTTATATGAGTACACTGCAGCTGCTTCAGACATACACTAGAAGAGGGCATCAGATCTCATTACAGATGGTTGTGAGCCACATGTGGTTTCTGGGAATTGAACTCAGGACCTCTGGAAGAGCAGTCAGTGCTCTTAACCACTGAGTCATCTCTCTAGCCCGAAATTGGATTCTTGAAGAAAAACCATTGACTTTGAAAAGTGAAGCCTGGGTGTTTTATCAATGTTTTAATATGAAAAGTCAAATCTCTATAAAATGTTCACAAATAGGAAAATAAATGTCCAATTTACATTTCATCTGGATTCATCAGTGCTATGCTCTCTATAAAGATATAGAAATGCACACACATGCATTCTATTTTTGTACATATATACATATACTGGTTTTTGTTCAGTTGAACCATTTTAAAATTGGCCACAGACATCACTACATTTTACTTCGGCATGTGTCCCAAAGAACAGGCACACTCTATAAACATCATGATTGTTACAGTTTTACAATACTGCTATATAATATACATCCAGATTCTAGTTTCTCCGATACCAATTATCTCCTTTACAGTGGCTTCTTCTAAAGATTATTTTATGTGTATTGGTGTGAAGGTGTCTGATCCCCTGGAACTGGAATTACAGACAGTTGTAAGCTGTCCTATGGGTGCTAGGAACTGAACCTGGGTCCTCTGCAAGAGCAGTCAGTGCTCTTAACTATTGAGCCATCTATCTAGCTCCAAGGTTTCTCTCTTTCTTCCAGTTTCCTAGGTTTTTTAGATTTATTTACTTATGTAGTGTTTTGCCTGCATATGTGGCTGCATGCCAGAAGAGAGCATCAGATCCCATTACAGATGGTTGTGAGCCACCATGTGGTTGCTGGGAATTGAACTCAGGACCTCTGGAAGAGCAGACAGTGCTCTTAACTGCTGAACCATCTCTCCAGCCCATTTTTTTTTTGAAAAATCTCTCCCCATTTTTTTGAAACAGAGTCTCTGTATAGCCCTGGCTGTCCTGGAACTCACTTTGTAGACCAGGCTGGCCTTGAACTCACAAAAATTAGTCTGCCTCTACTTTCTAAGTACTGGGTTTAAAGGCATGCACCACCAACACCACCCAACATTTAACGTTTCTCTTTTTTTTAAATCCAGATTCCAATCAAGAATCCTAAACTGCACGTGTTGCCATGACTTGGTACTGTTTGTTGTTGTTTTTCTTTGAATGAGGGTTTTATGTAGCCCAAGTTAGACTTTCATTCTCATGTACAACAGATCTGATCTTCCTGCCTCTACTTCCCTAAAACTATAGGTACTACCACCCTGACTTTGATCTGTCTGTGTCACACCCTCCTCGGCTTTTTTTTTTTTTTAAAAAAAAACAAATTCTCTATGTGTAGCTCTGGTTGTCTTGGAACTCACTATGTAGACCAGGCTGGCCTTGAACTCAAAGAGATGTGCCTGCTTCTGCCTGCTGAGTGCATGAGCCGAAAAGACATGTATCACCACGCCTGGCCAACTTCACCTTTTATAAGCGTGTCATTTGAAGAGTCCAGGCTGGTTATATAGCCACATGTAAGTAATAAATGCACATCTGAGTGTTTCTTCATAGTTAGGTTGAGATTAACTTTAAAAATTTTCCATTTGCACAGTCTGGATTCTGTGGACACTTTTTTTTTTTTATTGCAATGTCCACCCCTATCTGTAGTTTTTATTGTTGCTTGCTTGCTTGCTTTTGTTTCTGTTTTTTTTTTGTTTTTAATTTTTCTAGATAGGGTTTCTCAGTGTAACCAGCCCTGACTGTGACTGTCCTGGATCTGTCAGTCTCTGCTGTTTTTTCTGTTTTGGTTTTTGGTTTGTTTGTCTGTTTGCTTGCTTTTGAGACAAGGTCTTGCTATGTAACTCAGGCTGGATTTGAACTCCCTGTGTAGTCCAGGTTGTCACTGGGCTCATGGCTGTCCTGCCTCTCGACAGGCATACATCACCATGGCCAGCTCTCAGTGCAGTTATGAGGAACCAAACCTTCAGGACTTCTAAGCTTGGAGAGCTGAATTCTCTGTACCAGCTCCTCATGACTGGGAAATGTTTGCTGAAAGGAGCCCAGGGAGCCGGAGGATCAACCACACCCTGAGTCTTGACAGAGTTCACTGACAGGGCAGCTGCTGGCCTCAGGGCTTCCTTCTGGACAACCAGGGCTGAGGTGAACACTTCTCCAGGACTTTAGGTGCTCAGTAGCCAGCCAGATCCTCTGAAATGGGTCACCGCAGGCCACAGCCAGTCTCTGCTGATGTGGCTGCAAGGGAAACACGGGGGCTGGGGAAGGCAGCCATGCTGGTGCTGTCCTGCTGGGGGGAACAGAACATGGAGGGGACAAGTGTGGCCTGACAGAGGAACCCAGGACAATACAGAGCAAAAAGAAACTTTAAATAAGAATAAAACAAACAACAACAAACCAGACCAGAGGAGATAGACAGGAGACAGACAAGTTGGTAAAAACAGAGAGGAAAGGCCAGGGCAGAGACTGGGAAATTCAGGCCCAAGGAGAGCAGCAAGTAGCTGCTGGGGCGCCCAGTCAAGTGCCTTCTGAGTCTTTGGGTTTGGGAACTGGATGGTGAAGGCGGTTGTGGGTTAGGGTTTTTGTTTGTTTTGTTTGGGTTTTGGGTTGTGGAAACAGTCTTGTTGTGTAGCTCCAGTTGTCCAGGAACTAACTATGTAGACCAGGCTGGTTTTGAACACAGAGTTCTACCTGCCTCTGGCCCCAACACTGAGATTAAAGGCCTGGACTAGCTATGACACCAGGCTGAGATAGTTATATTCATACTGGTGAATCTAGGGAGCCACAAGGGCTTCCCCCTAGGGCTGTTGGGGTCACTTGTTTGGTTTGTACTCTTCCAGATACAGAGCTTTTCCTTTGTGCCCTAGAAGCTCTGCCCTGGGCCAGAAGCTTCCTCCCTAACTCAGCTTTTCACAGGGTTGTCAACAGATGGGAACAGTCTTCTTGTGACATGTCTGGGGTGAAGAGGAGGAACAGGGGAGGGAGACAGACAAAGGAGAGAGGGCTGAGGAAAAAGAGAACACTAAAAATAGCCTTCCCTTTGGGTGGGGAGGAATCCAGAATTCCAATGGGTTCCCAGCAGGTTGGCCTCTACTAAGGATCCCAGGTCAGTGTTTTCTTATGAGAAAAAGGACAAGGGTGTGTTGGGGGGAGAGGGGATCTGCCCAGAGGGTACAGTCAGCCTCTCCAGTTTTGCCAGAGCTAGACTCCTGAAGTTCATGAGGATGGCTGCAGAGAGGAACTCGGTGGAGAAGGGACTTTTTGGCAAAAAAATGTGCAGTGTGTGCTTTTCTATGGCAGGAAGTGAGGGAGACTCAAAAAAGCTGAGTCAGGCCCCTCCGGGACTACAGTGAAGGAGCCCTTTTCTGCCCTCACCCAAAAGAACCCCCACCCATCCCCTACTTCCCACTGAGGAGGTGGAGGGGTGACAGGGGACTGGACAGGACACCCCGCAGACTCTCCAGCCATTCTCGCTGTTCCTTTTCAGTGGGGCAGGTGAAGATGAATTTCCGCTCTGGAGTGACGACGGTTAGTCCAGCCTTCCAGCGGTTTCCTCGGATGCCCTTGGGCAGGTCTTCCCATACTTCATATCCCTGCTCATCGCTTCCCAGAAAAACCTGGCCCTGCTCAAAAGCATCCTGAAAATGGAAGGCATGTAGTCATCAGAGGCTGCCTGGGGGCAGAAGAGCCATTGCAGCCTGGCCAATCCCAAGGTCAAGTTTGGTAAAGAGGTGTGTATGTCATTGCCAGATTCAACTTTGATTTGAACTGTTCAAACCTCAACTACATTGCACATAAGTCTGCTGAAAATACTAACATATAGAGAATACACCAGGCACAGGAAACTCAAAGGCAGTTTGTTGCTTGGGTTTGGTCCCTGAGGATTGTGCTTAGAGTCTCAAACCCCACAGTTGGCTTCGAACTTATTCTGAAGTTCAGGGAATCTTTGAATTTGCATTCCAATTGCCTCAACCTCCCCAATAGCTGGGATAACAGGCTGGTGGCCCTGGGCTAAGTTCAAGGGCTTTACATGTTAGCAACTTTTATACTCATCATGGCCACTTCTGAGCAAAGCATTCATGCTAAGCCAATATTCTGCAGAAGGGAAATGCAGCATTAGAGAGCTAAGTGCATACCCAGCCCAAGGCATGGCTCTACAACAGCAAGGCCGAGACTGGAGAGACCCCGGTCCTGCCAGACTGTCTGAGCCTATAGTCCTAACCACTGTACTCCGGACCTCCTGGTTACACCACACCTCACTTTAAGCACAGTTAACAGCAGGATTCTGAATGGAGCTGAGTGAGAAGCAGGGATTCAGGCTTTCCTGTCCTGGGTTCCAATGCCCTGGGATTCTGGGAGATGGTATATTCTGAGATCAGCACTAGCCTGCCTGACTAACATACTAAGGGGCTCTTACCAGGGGGTTCTTATAATACAGCAGCCTCCGCTCCTGAGGATCCAAGGCAAACCATCTTTTCTTGAAGGGTTCTCTATGCTGCAAAAGAAGGAACCTCTTAGTAGATATAACAAAGCCAGACATAGGGGTCAGGCCAGTTCAAAGAGAGGTTATCACACTGGTTCTC
>JANHMN010000002.1:40156091-40200781 GCA_030674055.1 Rhabdomys pumilio
GAGAGAGAGGCAGAGAGGGAGAGAGGCAGAGAGAGAGGCAGAGAGAGAGAGGCAGAGAGAGGCAGAGAGAGGCAGAGAGGCAGAGAGAGAGAGGCAGAGAGAGGCAGAGAGAGAGAGGCAGAGAGAGGCGGAGACAAATGATCTGAGTTTAACGGCAGCCTGGTCTACAGATCGAGTTCCAGGACAACTAGGGTTGCGCAGAGAAATCCTGTTTTGATCCCTGGCACATAAAAGTTGTTAAATGGGTGCTGGGATGAGGAAATGTCCATTGTGTGACCTGAGTAAGGGACCTGACCTGTCCCTGTCCCCTGAATGTGGGAAGAAAATATTTTCAGGGTTGTCGAGCATTCAGACATGAAGGACAACGGTCACCAAGAGCATGTCTGGCAAAGTTAAATGACCCCAAAGTGTGAGCCAATGCTTCCCTCATGTATACTTAGCAACTCTGCCCTGTTCCATCACCGACTATGCTGAGGACCTGAACCAGTTCACTCTCACATATATCCTTTGCTTGGCTGCTCTGCTCAGACTGGCTGATCTCCCAGTCTTGTTATGTATCCTAAGTGGGCCGCAAACCCATGATCCTCCTGCTTCAGCCTGTCAAATGTTATAAAATCATAAGGTTTCTCAAACATTTTTGTGTGTCCTAATCACTCCAGACTGTTAAAGTCTCTAATTGAGCAGGTCTTAGGTGGCCTTATACTGGTCCTTCTGTTTATTTATTTTGGGGCTGGACAGATAGATGGCTCGGCAGTAAAGAGCACTGGCTGTTCTTCCAGAGGACCCAGTTTTAACTCTCAGCACCCACATTTATTTGTAACTCCGATTTCAGGGTAATATGATACCCTGTCCTGGCCTTCATGAGCACCAGGCACAAATGTGATACACAGACACACAATGCAGGCAAAACACCCCTACACATAAAATAACATCTTCTTAAAAGATATTTGTTTCTATTTAATGTGTGTGAGTGTTTTGCCTGATTGTATATCTATGCACCATATAAGAGTTCTGTATGTGAACTACTGTGTCAGCGCTGGGAACTGAACCCAGGTCTCTGCAAGGGCAGCAGGATCTGTACTGAGCCATTCCTTCAGCCTCCCAAGGTCTTAGGTTATACCCATGCTCTTGGTCCAGTGTGACATATGAAAGGAAAGACTCTGGCTCAGTCCATCCACCCTTCCTCCCAGATCACATTCTCCGCCCTACCCACATCTGTCGCTTCTTCTTTGTGTTGTTGTTGTTGTTGTTGTCACCTCACTATGTAATCCAGGCTGTCCTGCAACTCAATCTATAGACCAGGCTGGGCTCAAACTGACAGAGATCCACATGCCTCTCTGCCTCCCTAATTCTGGGAACTGGCATGGGTCACCATAGCTGTGGATTTGCTGTATTTTGTTAGGGTCCCCTCTGCTAACTTTTCTCTCACTGATGAGTGTGCATCGCCCAGATACGTTCCCAGTACTTGCTAGGTTCATCTACATTCCACTCTGCCTTCCTCAGATCTCTAACTCAGAGTACACAGAGGAAATAGCTAAAGGCACTTAGCAGCAGCCGTGACGGCGGCAGCGGCGGCGGCGCAGAGGCACAGCGGCAGGTCTCCAGAGGCCGCTGAGTGCGTCATGAAATGTGCAGCGGGGGTGGTAAGCTGAGCCCATGGTCTGGACACCATGCTGGAGGCTGCAGAAGTGACTTGAGCCGTCTCACCTTTCCACTGTCATGATATACAAACAGGTTCCTGGTGTGGCCTTCTTTCCTGTAGGTTATCTGCAGCCCGTGGGGATGTCCAATCTTCTCTGTCTGGAAGGTGGCATTTAAGTCCTTGATGTTGATGACAGCCTTGGGGGCTTTACCCTAGAAGAAAGAAAGGATCCTCAAGATACCCATGGCAACACAAGGAAGCCTCTAATACATAACCCTGGGCTGCTCTAATAGCCTGTGCTGGTCATCCCCACCTGCCTAGTCAGACTGGCCCCTCTGAGCTGGAAGGGGGTCTAGGAAACCTTCACTTTGGACTTTTCACATGTTTTAGTCACAGAACCTTTCCTGGAGCAAACCAACCACTCGTGTGAAATAAACAACCAGTGAGCAGGCGTGGGGCTCAGAGTGTCACACACACTCTTGGTGTCTGCCCCTTGGGCTCTGACACATGGTGGAGCACTAACTGATGCCAAGGAATCCTGATGAGAGACAGGATGATTTCAAGCCCCAGGACCAGCAGGAGCCACAGTGAACTCTTCTCTGGCCCACAAATTTTAAAACACAAATTTAAAATCTAAGTTCTGAACCTTGAGCTTTCAAACGAGTGCTTTACCACTAAAGCGCGCCTCCAGCTCCCTTGTGTTGTTTGTGTGTTTGTTTTAAGATTTATTTATTTTTTGTATGTGAGTATATCTCCTCAGACACACCAAAGGAGGGCATCATATCCCATTACAGATGGTTGTGAGCCACCATGTGGTTGTTGGGAATTGAACTCAGGACCTCTGGAAGAGCAGACAGTGCTCTTAACCACTGAGCCATCTCTCCAGCCCTATTTGTTTTTTTATAATCTGCCACTAAGTTATACCCAAGTCCTTCTTCTATTATTGTATAATGATGTTTTTTTGTTTGTTTGTTTGTTTTTTTGTTTTTTTGCTAGAAAAATGTTTTTAAACTTTACCTATATTGTTCAGTTATCCATTTTGGGAGATTGTTGTATTTATATTATGTGTATGTCTGTGTACCTGAGTGTAACTATGTGCACCATGTGTGTGCAGTGCTCTCCGAAGACCGAGGGGGCATGAGATCCCCTGGACTTACAGGAGGTTGTGAGTTGCCTGATGTGGGTGCTGGAAACGAAGCTTGGGTCCTCTGGGAGAGCAACAATGCTCTCAGCTGTTGAGCATCCCTCTAAATCCTGCTTTATGTCTTATCATTGTTGAGCAGCAGTTAACTCTCAGTTATATCATCATTTCCTTAGTTAACTGTAGGTGAAAACTTAGTTCTGTGGGTTTCCTTTTCTTTTTAGAATTGGGCTAAAATAAAGTTTTATTTCTTTGTTTGTTTGTTTGTTTTTTGTTTTTTGTTTTTCAAGACAGGGTTTCTCTGTGTAGCCCTGGCTGTCCTGGAATTCACTCTGTAGACCAGGCTGGCCTCGAACTCAGAAATCTGCCTGCCTCTGCCTCCCAAGTGCTATGATTAACGCGTGCGCCACCACTGCCTGGCAAGTTTCATTCTTTCTTTTCCTCTTCTTCCTCTTCTTTTTCTTCCTCCTCCTCCTTCTTCCTTTTGTTTTGTTTTTTGTTTTGTTTTGTTTTGTTTGTTTTGTTTTTCAGAAAGGGCTTCTCTGTGAACCCCTTGCTGTCCTGGAACTTGATCTGTAGGCCAGGCTGGTCTCAAACTCACAGAGGTCCACCTGCCTTTGCCTCCCAAATGCTATGATTAAAGACGTGTGCCATCATTCGTGACTGCCCAGGTTAGTCTTTAACTCTTGGGCTGAAATCCTTCCTGCCTCAACCTCCAGAGAAATTATGACTCCATTTAGCTTAATTCTTTGCACAACCTAAAATTTTTATATAAAAATTAGTTACTTTCATAATAAGAAAAATTCCCATTTTAGGAAAAATACTAAGAAAGAAAGAAAGAAAGAAAGAAAGAAAGAAAGAGATAGAAAGAGAAAGAAAGAAAAGAAAAGAATAAGGTCCATATGAAGTACATTCCTGTAATCTCAACAGTCAGGACCATTGTGAGTTAATGGCCAACAGGGACTACACAGCAGGATCCCATCTGGAAACAAAATCAAGCAAAAGTGACTACAGGTCACTGCCACCCCCACTACCCTTAACACAACATACTGGACTGGCCTGGGACTGAAAAGTAAACAACCTTTATCCAGCCAAGGAGAAGACCCTGCTATGGAGACCAAGTCACAGCCACCAGTGGGGTTTGGGCCCTGCCTGACCACAGGAGAGCTTTTTTCTTCCTGTCTTGAAAAAACACAAGCGTTGAGAAAGCAAGCTGTCCGTGTCTAAAGTGACAGGTCTCCACTTTTCTCCATTACACTTTTACTTCAGTCCGGGACATACTAGCTTGCCCTTCTAGAAATGTCTACTCATCTAGGAGAACATCAGGGAAAGACACAGACCAAACGTCTCAAGGCCGAGCTGCAGAGCTCAGAGCTTGCCCCTCTGGTCGGCTGCTACTTCACGTTCAACTTTGTTAACATTTCCTTTTTTTTTTTTTTCTGTTCTCTAATACTGCACCGCCCCAGGGCTCAATGTGGTAGCTGGCCTCCAAAGATATCCTCACCACTTCCTCCTCTCCCAGTAATCCCCAAATGTTCTACCCAGAAGGATATAGAACTGTATCCCTTCCTTTAAGTAAAGCTGGATGCAAGATTTGTCTTGACCCTGTAGAATACAGTTCCTGGCCTGGCCTTTTGAAGGCTTGGCAATTTTGTTCTTTTATTGTTTGGTTTTGTTTTGATTTATTTTTAGGTTTATCTTACTTCATGTGTAGAAGTACTCTGCCTCCGTGTAGGTACGTGTATTGTGTACATGCCTGATGCATGTGAGTTCAGAGGAGGGTGTTGAATCCCTTGAAGCTTGGGTTAGGGGTGGTTGTGAGCCACGGTGTGGGTGCTGAGAACCACACCAGAGTCCTCTGCAAGAGCAACATTTAATTGCTGAGCCATTTCTCCAGCTCTTGTTTAGACAGGAACTTGCTATACAGCCCAGGATGGCCTGGAACTCATTATGCAGCCAGCTCAGACTGGCCTGGAATTCATAGAGGCCCACCAGCTTCTGTTTTGGGGGCACAGGGATTAAAGGCAGGTGGCACCACACCCAGCAACAATCAGTTTTGCACTGAATCGAACAGTCTCTATGCCTTAAAGAGGCTTACGCTAGCTGTGTTGGGGATGAACTCAGTGACAGAACGATGTCCAGCCTTTACAAACCCTGAACTCAGTCCCTAGCATCATTATAAGAAAAACATAGAAGAGGCAGACTTCTGACTGACTGACCACAGGGTTCCCAAGGGCACTGGGCAAGGAAGAGGGAGTTTAGGTTTTGTTTTTTTTTTTTAATATTTATTTATTTATTTATTTATTTTTGAAACAAGTTCTCATCACGCAGCACTGGCTGGCCTGGAACTCACTCTGCAGACCAGGCTGGCTTCAAACTCACAGAGCCTGCCTGTGCCTCCCAAGTGCTGGGATTAGTGTCACAAGCCATTTGCCCAGCCTCATTTAAATAAGTAAACCAAATATGGAAATATATCTCAATGAAATTGTTTTCAACCGGGCATGGTGGCACACTCCTATAATCTGAGCACTCAGGGGGCTCTTTCTGAGTTCAAGGCTACCCAGATTTAAGTAGCAAGTTTCAGGCTAGTAAGGGCTACAAAGTGAGACTCTGTCTCAAAAAGGAAAAGGAAAAAAAAAAACCTAGAGAACAACCGCAATGAAATGGACCAAACTATGCTGATTTTTGAGTGACCAAAGTGTGGCTGCTCGTGGACTGGATTGACCGTAGCCAAGGAGAAACAGGAGAACATCACCTTTGCCAGGACAGAACGGAGTGATCCTGAGAAAACACAGGCGGCCTGGCCTCTTACCTCCTCCTTGGTGTAGTACTTCAGGAGGCCTTCCTTCGACAGAAGGACAAACCTTCTTCTCAGAAACTGTGCATTGTCCCGTCCTCGCTTCCACAGGAACCCTTCTCGGTTACCTTAACCACCAAGGGCAAGAAATGAGCCATGAAGTCAATATAACTAAGGCTAACCTGAGGCTCAAGGGACCGAGGGTAGAAGGGCCTCCACCCACCACTGGAATGTAGCCAGTCTGACCTGGCACTCTAAGGTGCGGGACGCAGGGTCCTATCTGGGGCCAACTTTATATGATTTCTGTCTCCACCCACTGTGCAATCCCTTCTTCCTCGCTTCTCCATGAGATCCCACTGCTTTCTGAGAAGAAGGCAAGTGTGGTAGGGCCTGTGATCCCAGGATTTAGGCTGAGGAAAGGGAGCTGTTACGAGTTCAGTGCCAGAACCAAAACAACAAAGAAAAATGTGTTGTGGAAATGGCTCAGCAGTTAAGAGCACTTGATGTTTTTGCAAAGGATCCAGGTTCGGTTCTCAACACACACATGGTAGCTCACGACCATCCACACATAACTCCAGTTCCTGAGAATCAGAGACTCTCTTCTGACCTCTGAGGGGCATGTGGTGCACATACATACATTCGGCCCAACAGTCATACACATAAAAATAAAGATTTTTTAATGTAATAATAAAATAAGGAAAGGCAGAGAAGAGAGAGAAGAAAGGAAGAAAGAAAAGAAAAAGCTCTTAAGACGACCATGTATTAAGAAACAGGACTAATTCTGAATGAGGTCCTGAGCTGGGATGTGGCTCAGCTGGCAGAGTCTCTCATAGCGTGCAAGAAGCTTTGGATTTAACCCCCAGCACTGCATAAGACCAGTAGCGGTGGCTATAATCCTAACATTCTGCAGGTAGAAGCAGGAGGATCAGGAGTTCAAGGTCATCCTTGGGACATTAGGCTACACTGAGAGTTCAAGGCCACCTTGGGACAGATGAGACTTTGCCTCAAAGGAATGAAGGAAATGTGTGGTGATCAACACACCTTTGATCCCAGCACTCAGGAGGCAAGACAGATGGGTCTTTATGAGTTTAGGGCCAGTCTGGGATACATTGAGAGTTTCAAGTAAGCCAGGAATATATAGTGAGAATATGTATGTAGTATGTATGTATGTATGTATGTTGTATGTATGTATGTAGTATGTATGTATGTATGTATGTAGTATGTATGTATGTAGTATGTATGTATGTATGTATGTATGCATGTGTGTATATAAAATTATATACTCCTAGCCAACTTCGACATTGGCATCAGTAAAGTTTAAGAGTATAAGAATGATCCTCAAGATCTCTATTAGTTGGGAATAATTTGTACTCCTAGAAATCCTGGAAGCTGATGTCCTTCAAGACCTTTGTCCTCTGGGCAGTGCCAGCTTGAGAATTTGAGTCAGTGAGGTGAAGAACCGCCCTGGATCTAGGGCTGCCAGTGAGGTACCCGGCATGAGTGTGGAAAGAGAAGCTGAAATCCAGCTCATGTTCTTACCAAGACGCCCTCCCCGTTTTGTTAGCTAGAGCTCATTAGAGCATAGACCTCAAAACACTAAGATGGTAACTTTTGGGTTGCAGATGGCTCAGTGGCTGACAACATTGCCTGCTCTCTCAGAGGACCCAGGTTCAAACCCAGGTTATGCCAGGACCCTGCCATAACCACATGGCTCACAACTGTCACAACTCCAGTCCCAGGGAATCGAATACCCTATCCTGGCCTCTGGGTGCACTGCATACATGTGGTGCATATACATAAATGTGTACAAAATGGTAACTTTACCTGGGAGTGAGACAGCTTTCTCATCAGCCATAAACTCCTGTCTTTCATACTTAGCTCGGATCCATTGTTCCTTTAAGACCCTGAAAAGAGAACTTCTGGTCAGCCATGTCTTAGTGTTTTCCCACAGTGACTTCCCAGACCCTGCAGCAGAGGCTGAGGACAACCCAGAAACTGCTACCTCAAGATACCCAGAGGTTTTTCCTCCTTAGGATAGTTAACATTGGTGCTGGATGATTCTCTGTAGTGGAGGTGGGGTGTCCTGTGCTTTATGGAATGTGCAGCCGTACCTCTGGCTTCTCCAGATGACATACAGGGGAAATGTGTCTTCTAGTGGATTGAGAAGCAGTAGACTGTCCCCCAACCCTCTAAGCCAGTGATGAAGATAGCAGTTTCTTGGACACTTAACCTGACCCCACCGACAGCTGCCTGTTCGGGAACTTGAGTAGTAAATGTCCTGGACCTGCTGGTGAACTCGGGGCCACCATGCTGCATAGAGCAGACTGACTCAACTTTCTGTGTCATGTCTTTTGAAATGAGGTCTAGTGCATCCCAGACTGACCCCAAGGTGTCCAAAGTAGCTGATATTGACTTTGAACTTGTGATCTTCCTGCTTCCACTGCCCCCCACCCCACCAAGTGCTGGGATTACAGATGTATGCCACCATATCCGGTTTTATGTAGCACTGGGGATCAAATCCAGGACTTTAAGTTAAGCAAGCACTCTGGCAACTGTGTTACATTGCCAAACCAAATTACTGACCATCTCTAAACCTAGAAAAGGAGGCAGTAATAAACCTGCCTTCCTAGTGCTGTGGAGGTGGGCAATTCTATGTAAAGAACCCAGCACTACATTCAACACAAAGTAGGGTTGGTTGGTTGGTTGGTTGGTTGGTTGGTTGACAGTGACTTACTCTGTAGGCTGGCCATGAACTCACAGAGACCCGCTTGCTTCTGCCTCGCAGACAGTTAGGCTCATGGTAGGTTCTTACTGCTAATCTTGATCAGATGTTACTCTTGGCTGCTGTGAAACTGTGCTGCTGAGAACAAACCTATCTCCATTGTTTGTTCCTTCTTATCTTTTCTGGGTACAAGTTCCAAAGGTTAGCTGACTGAATGGCCTAGGCACAGGAGTGACCTAGAGCTGTACATCTGGCCCAAACAGGTCACCTGCAGCTCTGGGTTGCTCTGGGCTGTATGGGCCAAAGGGACCAAAAGTTAGAGACTGACTGGAAGCCCTCTCTGGACCATGCTGGGTGGTACAGCATGCACCTGGGTAACAATAGAGTTGTGGGGAGGGGAAACCTGAAACCCTCTGCTTATAAAGATGTGCTTCCGCCTTTAATCCCAGCACTTGGGAGGTGGAGGCAGGCAGATTTCTGAGTTCGAGGCCAGCCTGGTCTACAGAATGAGTTCCAGGACAGCCAGGGCTATACAGAGAAACCCTGTCTTGAAAAACAAACAAACAAACAAAAAACAAAACAAAACAAAACAAAAAAAGATGTGCTTCCCTGCCACTCCTCATGGCATCAGTAGGCCTTGGGTCACCTAACTGCAAGACCACAGAACCACCAATCACAGTTACATATTTGTGCAAGGCCTGAGAGCACCATGCTGTGGTTCAAATGCAACTTTGTAGCCAGCCTGCATGGAACTGTGTCTACCCGAGGATCCCTTTTCCTGTGTACACAAGACACTCTCTTGTGAGCCCTGAGTGAAGCCAACTCCCTGGGAAGGCGGCCCAGGCCTCAGCCTTGCAGAAGTTTGGGGTCACTAGGTTCTATGGTCCTCCCCACCCCTCACCTTTACAACCCTCCTGCTATCCTGGGTTTTCCTAATGCCCCTTCACATCCATCAGGTTCTGTCTCCGAATCTTAGGGTGACAGTCATCCCTTCAGAGTTGCTGAGAATGTTTGACAATAACACACACGGTATTTAACACAGAGCTTGGCACACTTGGAAAGCTCCATAGATATGAATGGCTTTCGTTTTGTTTGAGGTGGAGTCTCAGGTAGCCCATGCTGACTTCCACCTCACTGTGTAGCTGAGGCTGACCCTCTTACTCACCTCCTGAGCATCAGGATTGCAGGCTTTTGCCACCACACCTAGTTTCAGGCAGGATTCCTATGCACCCTCCATGGTAATAGCAAATCCATCCTTGAAACAACCTTCCATCCAGATCACAGGAGAACTCACCTCAGACAAAGGTACCAGGGACAGAGCAGGACTGGGAAGACCCCTCCCCCAGGCCCTCCCTGGGATCACTCACTCACAGGCAATCGTTGGCCTGAGGGACGTAGTAGAAAGCTGGGACTCTAGCTTCAAACTTGGTTTTCACACTGAGGTTCCCATTGTGAGTCATGAACTATAAGACAAGAGCAAATTGTCGTAACTGTAGAACTTGAAAATGAACGTGAAATGAAACTGTGGCTTACCCAGAAGACTGTGACTGTTGGGTGTGGTGCCTGCACACAGGCCTTTAATCCTAGCAGAGCCTGGTGGATCTCTGTGAGTTCAAGGCCAGCCTGTTCTACACAGTAAGAGTTCCAGGACAGCCAGGGCTATGTAGAGAAACCCTGTCTATAGATAGATAGATAGATAGATAGATAGATAGATAGATAGATAGATGCCTGTGGTTTTCACTGGCTCTGAGACTGAGCCAGGAGAAACTCCTTCTAAGGTGGTGTCTCACCAGGCATGGAAAGCCCTAGTTTGGTACAATGTGGAGTATTGATAACTATGCCTTATAGAAGATAACCCCTTACAGTTCTCACATAATAGCACATAGGGTTATCTTAACCATTTTAACTACTATTCTGTTTTTTAAAGAGGACATCGGGGCTCAGAGAGATTAGGTGGCTTGTTAAGGCAACAGCACTGGTTAACACAAAATGAGGATCTGGCTGGGCAGTGGTGGCACACGCCTTTGATCCCAGCACTTGGGAGGCAGAGGCAGGTGGATTTCTGAGTTCGAGGCCAGCCTGGTCTACAGAGTGAGTTCCAGGACAGCCAGGGCTACACAGAGAGAAACCCTGTCTCAAAAAAAAAAAAAAAAAAAATGAGGATCTGAAGCCAGCTCTACCAGACCACAAAGCTCATGTTTTTTTCCTCTCACTCATTCCAAGACAGCCAAACCTCATCACAGCCCTTAGAGCCTACAGGAGACTGAGGTAGCTAGAGAATGAAAATGGCTGCCAGCCCCATAGAATTACCACATGTCACCAGAGACTAGAGTGGGCACTGTGTCCAGTGGTGTGCTGTTGTGTCAGTGGGTGTTATATAGCTGGGCTAAAGGCAAGAACATCAGGCTTTTAATTCATGTCTCTGGACACAGTGAACACTATCCTCCTGGAGCTGTGTCATAGACCTGTATTGCTTTTGGACCCCTGGTGATCTCACCAGTTCCAATGAAGACATCCCAAGGGCTTAGAAGCAAAAACCTGTGAGCGTCTGGGCTAGCTGGTAGAGTACCTGCCTTTCCCTTGCTTAGAATGTAAGCCTTGAATGCATAGCCACTTTGTCTTTTCAGTGTGCTCTTTCCACAAAGAATAGAATAAGCTTCCAGTTATGTCTGTGTGGATTGAATGGTAAAAGGCCCAGCCCAGATCCTGCCATAAAAGGAAGTACTCAGTGATGTTACCCTCTTCCCCTATGGCCCTTGAACCCCTCTGTTAACCAGTGTGATGTTGACCTGCCTGCTCTCTTAAGGTTTGCTGGCCAAAATGGCTTCATCCCCTAAACTGAGGATTCCAACATAATAACTGGGCAGGAAAGCAGAGTGGGCTAGGAAGGGGTGAAGGACCTTAGGCTATGAAACCGATGTTTCTCTTCTCAGTTCCTGGCTCCTACAAATGATGACAGTAACTTAATTCACTTTGTGTCGGGGCTGAAGCTGTTTTCTTACAGCAGCCAGTGATAGGGAGATGCATGTCCATTACATGGGTATGGAAACAGACTTCATAGGCAAGATTAAGGCCCTAGCCCAAGGGCTCGAACGATGGCTCAACAGTGAAGAGCACTTACTGCTCTTGCAGAGAACCTGGGTTTGATTCTCAGCACCACCAATGGCCGCTCACAACTATTGGTTACTCCAATTCCAGAGGATCTGAAGCCTTCCTCTGACCTCTGTGAGCTCCTGGGCATACATGGCATACATACAAACACTCAGGGACACACACACACACACACACACACACACACACACACACACACGAACTCAGGGGCCTTTGTCTAAGGTCTCTTTCCTCTCATTAATCATTGCACCTCTCTGGGCTTCATTTTCCTCCTCTTCCACAGAATACCTGCATCCCGCCTCTTCTCCCTCACGCCCAATTCCAAGAATCTGCACATGCGTGCCAGTCTACCTCCACCATACTGTCGTCCCAGAAGTCCAGTCTCACGGATTTAACTTTGCTGATGTCTGGGAAGTTGCGGTGGACGCCAGAGCAGTGTAGACAGATGAAAATCCCCAGCTTGTAAGAGGCCCAATCAGGATCTGCAGGGTGGAAGAGCAGGATCTCCGCTGAGCTGGACAAGGACTGGACTAGGGTGCAGGGACAGGCTGGGCCGGACACACGCCAGCAATCCTTTCTCTCTTGGTTCCCAACCTTGGACAACTGAGGTGACAGCATGAATCGTGCTTAGCCCACCCTTTGGCTCGACGACACCCAGGAGACCTCGGAAGTGGGAACCGAGGAGAGCGGACAAGTGAGGGACCTGCTCAGAGGCTCGGGCCCGGAGCCCGCTACATCAACATCCTCGGTCATCGCACGGTCATCGCGCGGCAGTGAGGGTCGCGGAGGCCCAGGAGGCACCGGGGTGAGGACCTCAGGGTCCGAGGGCCCGGGAAAGGCCCGGGATCGGAGATGGTGTCCAGAGCCGGGTCCTGGGTGGTTAGGTGCCGGGTGGGAGAGCGAGAGGGACTCAGGGCACGGACCGCATCTGATGCGGAGCGAGGACCGAGGTCCCAGGCTTCGGGAGAAGGGAGACGGAGGACCGTCGAGGTCTCCCGAAACTCTCCAGCGAGAAGGACTGGGGTCCCAAGCGAGGAGCGAGTCTGAGTCGCGCGTGGACGGGCTCCTAGGGAAGGAGCCGGCGGGCCAGTGGCCGGGGCCGTGGCTGCACCTGCCCCGCACACCGCGCCCTTACCCGCTGCCCCGCAGTCCGCGCAGTGCCCGTTGCCGGTGCCCGCAGCCTGCAGCAGCTCCAGCAGTCGCTTCTTGTTGCGCTCCCGATCGCCCATGGCCGACCCAGAGGTCTCATCGGGGCTCAGCCCTGCCGCCTCTGTGCTTCCCGCTCTTGGACGCCCATGATCCGGCGTTTCCCTGGCCGCCGAAGAAGGATCAGATCCCTAAAGCTCCAGGCCGGTTCGGCCGCCGGCTCCGCCCACGGGACAGAAGGCCCCGCCTCCTGTCTTAGGACACGCCCCTGGATAATATGCCCCGCCCCAAGACTGCTCAGCCCAGCTCTACCACCTGAGGGGAGGGACAGAAGTACACCAGATCTAATCCAGCCTGGCTACTTGCTAACTAGAGACCATGGTTTATTCAGTCGCTCTGCACCTCACTGTCCATATCTGAAAAATAGGCATATAAGGCTATGTGTGGCTATTTCCTCATCATGGAAACATTCTGCCCTGGAGGAATAGCTCGTAATGCTCAGGAAGTTCAGGAAAGTACAGGACTGATAAGGCTGGCGAGAGAAGACCCTTTGCTGGGCTGCCTGCTTGTGAGCAGGGAGATCCAGCTAAACAGCATTCATGAATAGGCATTCACACTGGGTGGGCTTTTGGCGATGCCGCTTCTTTTGAGCCACCCATTCTCTTGTAAGTAACCTTAAGAAATTCACTGGTTCTGCAAGCTAGACTTAGGTACAATGATCTGGTCTGTCGATGGTGTGCTATATAGGGTGAATAGACATTTGTTCATGTCTGTCGTCTCTCCATGTACACAACAGGAATGCGTCTGCCCTTCAGGGCTCCTTGGAAACACTGGACATGCTCTAATTTGTGTTAAAGTGTTCTAGAGGTCTTACATCTGTGCAAACGTCCCCTTCTCAGAACACCCTCCATGACTCCCAGTCCCCAGATCTGGTCCTGTTACCATTCTTTAAGAGTTCTGTCTATCCTCGGGAACCCTGATTGTATCTGTGGTCCAAGTCATATTACCATCACATAGATAACTGTGTTAATTCCAATCCCTGCAGCCTCACTAGAGTTCAGTGAGGTATTTTATTCCTGAAATCACTGAGAATCCTAGATAGCTCTGAGAATCAGCGAAACAGTTTCATGACTGGATTCACCAGGAAGTAGACCAACTCAGACAGAGCTGGAGCCTGTGAAATTCCATCACTGTGAGGAGGGCAAGGATGGGCAGTCTTGAGCCTGTTTTGCTACATCTCTTCTCTTTGATACCCAGTGACCCACTGGAGGAGTCTAATCATTCATCTGTGACACACATGGGTTTCTATCTTGAAGAACCTGAGGCCTTCCATACCCACATTCAACACACACACACACACACACACACACACACACACACACACACACACAGAGAGAGAGAGAGAGAGAGAGAGAGAGAGAGAGAGAGAGAGAGAGAGAGAGAAAGAGAGAGCCTGATAATGGTGGTATACAGTGAGGATTCCACAAATTTAAGATATGAATGTTGGTCCCAGCTGCATCTCTTCCTGTTTGTGATGGAAGTGTGTGTTCCATCACTTCTCTAAACCTTGGCCTCATCTGGGAGAAGAAGTTTTTTTGAGGCGTGCTGAGACAGCATACAAATCTCTGAGAACCCAGAGGTTTCCTTGCTTCTCTGATGGAAACTCATCTGGAATGCTAGCTTTCATTTCTCTCCATTCCCATGGTGGAGGAGGTCAAGCTACCAGACCTGGAGAAGAGAGAGAAGCACATTCCAGAAACAGCCAGCCCTTTGGGGTCTTGACTGTGTGTTGGGTTTGGGGTGGCTAGCCCAGGAACATCCATAAAAGAACCAGTAAGCGAGCCAGCTGGGGTCAGGAGGCATGAAACTATTTACCAAATAAACCCAGAGATGATTCATTTCCGCTGCACTGAATTTAAAAAGAGACAGAAATAAGTCTCCCAGGAGGAGGATGGGAAAGACTGCAATGTAAGGTATGCAGGCAGAGGGGAGAAGCATAGGGGGAAAAGGGCACAAGTCATGGTCGTCTCTCCTTTTCTCATCCTCATGGCAAAGCTGGTCCATTTGGAGCCCCAGTCCTTCTTAGTCACCTGTAGCATCTTGACTCTTAACTCCCTGAAGCCTCATAAAGAAACAGAGCAAAGGCTGAAGGTGGACTTGCAGTCATCCTAAGAAAGGAAAAATAATGGTAGGTTGGCACTTTGTGACAGGTTTCCTGCCTCCTGCCTCTTTGTTGGGGGTCAGAAGGCAATTAATACAGACTGGGTGCTTAGCAGATCAAGCTCCAGACATGAACATGAGTTTCACAATGTACCTTGGTGGGTAGCAGACATCTTGTCATTTCACAGAAGAGATAAACATTTGAGCCCCAGAGGAACTGTTACCCAAGGTCTTGTGACCAAATAGTGTGTGCAACAGGAGCTGACAGACAGATTTCCTGTTACAGTGTTGTTTAGTCTGATTATTTCACGAAACCCACTTTCTTCTCATCCTGAGTTTGGTACACTGTGTAATGATGATCAGACTCAACCTATCCAAGTGAGAGAGAGAAAGAAAGAGAGAGAAAGAGAGAGAGAGAAAGAGAGGAGAGAGAGCAAGCACAGTGGTTAGAGCACTTGCTGCTCTTCTAGAGGACCCAGGTTCAATTCCTAGCACCCATATGTCAACTCACAACTATCTGTAACTCCAGTTCTAGGGGATCTGATGCTCTCTTCTGTCCTCTGAGGGCACTCAAAATTATGTTCACATAAACAAACACAGACCTATACATAGGTTAAAAAATAACCTTAATAAAAACCCACCCCCAACACACACACACACACACACACACACACACACACACACACTCACACTCACTCAGCAACACAGAAAACCCATGCTCATCACCACCCTGCTGTGTTCATCTTATAACTGAAAGTTTGTGACTTTTATTTTCCCTACTGATTTTCAAAACATGCTCATCACCCAACAGAAACTTTGTCACCTACTCCTAAATTTGGCATGATAGATCCTGTACTACTCCGCCCGTGTGCTCAGAAATGACAAACCAAAGGGACATGAGAGCAAACCTTTCATCACAGCTCCTCAGAAGGATGACACGGAGGACTGAGAGTTTGAGTTGTGCCTGATTTATACAGTGAGTTCCAAACCAACCCGAGCAAAGATTTATCTTAAAATAAAACGTAAAAGGAGGGGCTGGAGAGATGGCACAGTGGTTTAGCGCTGCTCTTGATGTAAACCCAGTCAGGGTTCTCAACATCCATGTCAGGCAGCTCACAGCAGCCCATACATGTTTTACACACATATATATATGTATGCATATATATATGCATATACATATATATGTATATATGTATGTATATGTATGCATATATATGCACACATATACATATATGTGTATATATGTATGTATATATATATACATATATAACCAAACCATCTTTCAAACTTTATATTATTTCTATGTATATGTAAAAATAAATCATTTTAAAATATTTGTAAATTATGTGTATGTATTTGTGGGTAGTTATGTGTATTTGAGCACAGATGCCTGTAGAGTCCAAAGGCATCGGATTCCTTGGAGATATAGTTGCAAGCCACTGCGTAGATGCTGCGATCTGAATGTGGGTTTTCTGGCAGACCTGAAAGCACGTATAACTGCAGGGCTATCTCTCCAGCCCTTAAAGAAACCTTTTCTTTTCTTCTTCAAGAGTTAACAAGTTTGTATTAGAGCACCTACAACCAGTCCTCCCTCCTACACAATTGTCACTTCTAAGGCCATGTGCAGTTGGCTACATGGGAGAGTTCAGCCTTAGAGGGCCATCTGTCCCAAGTGCCACCAGCATCGACCACACATCACTAGTCTTGGAAGAACAGTCAATTCCAGCGAACCCAAACATGGGTCAGAATTTAGGATGTGAGCTCTTGGGATAAGAACTGTGGAGCTGGCCAAAGCCTGTTTGGGTGACTCAGCAGGTTCCTGGTGAGGTTAGAAAGGTCACAGCAGAGTCCCATGGCCTGAAATCACAGCTGCCCTGTTATAACCAGCCACATGGCCAAGAGGTGATCCCTATCTTCTCTGGCTTCTGGAACTGGAATATGAAGGAAGGTTGACCGTTTCATGTATTTTCCTGGCCTCTTTGAATGTCCCCCAGAAAACTCTGTCTCCACACCCCTCCCACTCCAAAACTTCATCTTGCTAAAATGCTGACTAGACAATCTCAGGTGAGTCCTTGAATTCTCTGACACTGGAGTCTGATCATCAGCATCAAAGCCAAACCACAGTGCCACCTCACCACCGTCTGTTAAATGTCAGACTATCAAGCAACTATTGTTAGTGCTTACTGGCTTCTGAACACTGAGTGTAAAAATAGCTACTTGTCCTCTGCCCTGATGTGACAGACACAGCTAAGCAACTGTTCTGTGCCTGTAGTGCTGACAGACATAGGACAAAAATAAATCTTAGGAAAAAAAAAAAAAAAGCCAGGCACGGTGGTGAACACCTTTAATCCCAGCACTTAGGAGGCAGAGGCAGGTGGATCTCTGTAAGTTCATGGTCAGCCTGCTTTACAGAGCAAGTTTCAGGACACCTAGAACTACACAGAGAAACCCTGTGTAAAACAAAACATCCTCCCCCCTCAAAAAAGGGGGAGGGGAGAAAGAGAGAAAACAAAGGGAAAAAAAGGTAAAATAGAAAGCTGGCTTTATAATTTAGTAGAAGGGCATAATGCCTAGCACACATGAGACTCTAAGTTAAATATGAGTACTGACAAGAAGGCGGGGGGGAGAGAAGGAGAAGGAGGAGGAGAAGAAGAAGGGGGGGGGGACTGGTGACCTAGCTCAGTGGTTAAGAGCACTTTCTGCCCTATCAAGGGACTTGGATTTGGTTCCCAGCACCCACACATCACTCTCACAAACTCACAACTGCTTGTAACTCCAGTTCCAGGGATCTGACACCCTCTACCTGCCTCCAGAGACACTAGGCACACAGGTGGTACTCATCATATGTGCATAGGCAAAGCACTCATATGCATAAATAAGCCTAAAATGTTTTTAAAAGAAAGAGAGGGGAAAGGAAGAAAGAAAAGGAGAAGGAGGAAGAGGAGGAGAAAGGGGAGGAGGAAGAGGAGGAGGAGGAGGAAGGGGAGAAGAAAGAGAGAGAGAGAAAGAGAGAGAGAGAAGGAGATTAGAAGCTATTCCTAAGGAAAGAATTCCAAGCCACAGGCTGTCTTGCCCCAGGCAATTGCTGAGAGCTGAGACCAGAATTTGAGGCTGGGTAGAGGCAGCTTCTCTGGGGTGCTCAGTTCAGACAGCAGCTGCTGGGGTGATGGAGGCCAGGACCCCGGGACAGAATGTCCTCTGTAAACAAAACTCCCAAGGCTCCTCAGGACACAAATATTCAGTCCCTTTTGGAGATGGTGCTGTCCAGCTGAGATGAGCCACAGCAGGCCTGGAAGAAAGCCTTCCGCTATGTTCCCAGGAACATGCTTGATATCCCCAGGGAATAAAGCATAACCCCCTTTGAAAATGTAAAAAAATATATTTATTAGTTTTAGAATTTTCAAGAAAACTATAATTATAGGGAATTTGGAAAACACAGTGAAAGAAAACACGGTTCCCACTGATGGCCCATAGATTGTCTTATCTTTGTCACAACTCCTGGATAGTTTTAGGACTGCTTGGTGAACAAGGCAACTCTAACCCAGAGACAATAAGTTATTTACCCAGTGTCACAGGGCTGAGGTGAAGCATCCCTGGTGAGTGCAGAGCGGGGGCTGGGGTTTGAATCCAGTTTGATGTGGCAGGTTTTCACTAGTACATCAGGTGGAGCCCATGAACATAACCTCCACAAAAGGCAATGCCAGGCAGCTGAGCCTCACACTGCACTTAATAACCCTGTTATGTGTAAGTTGTGAGTTTCCCCTGGTCTTTCATATATAATTTGATATGAACCAAATCATAGTTTTCATACCATTTTACATCTCTTTAAATATTTATTTATTTATTTATTTATTTATGTAATGTGAGTACACTGTCACTGTCTTCAGACACATCAGAAGCTGGCATCAGATCCCATTTCAGATGGTTGTGAGCCACCATGTGGTTGCTGGGAACTGAACTCAGAACCTCTGGAAAAGCAGTCAATGCTCTTAACTGCTGAGCCATCTCTCTAGCCCTCATTAAATTTTTTTATATGTATCATATTTCTAAGATTCATTTTATTTTTGTGGGCTGGAGAGATGGCTTAATAGTTAGGAGTACCTACTGCTCTTACCAAAACCCACATGGCTGTCTCACAAGGTGCATTTCAGTGAGAAGACTGTTAGCTTTCACGAAATCCAGTACAGTTTTTAGTTTCATGAAATCCAGTATCAAGTTGTATACTTTTGATGCCTTAGGAACTGTTCATGCTGGGCAGCGATGATATGTGCCTTTCATTCCAGCACACAGGAAGCAGAGGCAGGTGGATCTCTGAGTTTAAGGCTAGCTTGGACCACAGACCAAGTTTCAGGACAGCCAGTGATACACAGAGAAACATGGTCTAACATGCATGTTAGACCAGAGCTGCACATGCTCTACCCAGGGTCTTACCATTAATTAGGTCAGGATGCCCTTGATCTCAATTCTCCTACCTCAGTGAGCATTACGGTTGCACCACCATATCTGGCTATGGAGGACTGATATTTTTTAAATATCTCTACAAACAAAATTAATTTGTTCCAAGGATATTTATCTGGAAAAAAAAAAAAAAACAGGGAAATGAGAAGCAGCTGATTTCGGAAGATGACCACTTTCATTTTCAATACCCTGGTTCTGACTTGCAGTGAACAGCGAGTATTAGGCTGTCTCTTTCCTTGCCACCTCCAGTCTCTGGTCAAAGTGCAGTTCTGAATGGAGACTCTGATGAAGACATTTCCTCTCAAAGCTATTAATCATTAACTCTGAAGAACAGATGATGCTTTGATGGAAAAACTAGCATCCACAGAGCGTATATTATACATGTGTTCTCTTCACTCCGTGTCCCAAGTCCTGTGAAGCAGCTACCACAGACTCCAACTTACAAATGAGGAACCTGAGGCTCAGCGGGGAAACTCCCTGCTTTGGCAGCTAGCAAGAACTAAGTTGTGTTTTCCTGAATGGTATCATCTCTCAAAGGCACCACGAGGATTCCTAAGTCTTTGTTTCATTGAGTACCACAGAGCTGCTGAAATGAATCATGGGAAATCTATTCCCTCACACTTCAGGAGTTCATTCACCTGCAACCAGAATGTCAGAGGGGTTAGTTCCTTCTGAGGACTCTGCAGGAAACGGATTACATGTTTCTCTCTAACCTTCAGGTCATACATACAGATGTGTCATGTCACTAGGCATTCATATGAACATCCCATGAGGACAGCGATCATGTTAGAATGACTTTTTTTTTTTTTTTCATTTGGGGAGATAGGGTTTCTGTGTGTAGCCCTAGCTGTCTTGGAATTAGCTCTGTAGATTAGGTTGGCCTCAAACTCACAGAGATATACCCGCCTCTGCCTCCAAAGAGTTGGGATTAAAGGCATGTGCCACCGTCGCCTGAAAGCATTTTATTTTATTTATTTATATTTATTTATTTTTTGGTTTTTCGAGACAGAGTTTCTCTGTGTAGTTCTGGCTATCCTGGAACTCACTCTGTAGGCCAGGTTGGCCTCAAACTCAGAAATCCGCCTGCCTCTGTCTCCCAAGTGCTGGGATTAAAGGTGTGTGCCACCACCGCCCGCTTAAAAGAATTTTTAAAAATAAATTTTTTTAAAGCTTCCAATCCAAGAAGAAATGACTACTTTTTCACTCCAGAACTTACTATTTCCTGAGGTTTAATTACATACTTCAAAACAGATATATTGACTCTTAACTCCTGGTACCTCAGTAGGCAGCCTTATTTGGAAGCAAGGTCACTGTCAATGCCATTACTTGAAATGACATGGAGGCTGAGGTATGAGTAGCTCTAGTCTAACACACATGCTCTAGACTAGGGTCCAAGCACTGCACAGTCGAAAGAATAAAACTGCCAAGTGACCTGGGATATAACTGTCTTAGGTGGCTGAGAGGAGAGGAGACCTCGAGGCCAGAAGTTCAAGGGTACCCTGGGCAACATAATAAAATCTATCTCAAAAACACCTCCTTCTCCAAAAATGAGATCACATGGACTGGAGCGGTGGCCATTCCAACATGGCCACTGTCCTCATGGGATGTCCGTTTGAATGCCTAGTGACAGCAGAGTGACACATCTGTATGTGGAGGAGTTAGTCATCTGAACGTCAGAGAGAAGCGCGCAATCCATTTCCTGCAGAGTTCTCAGAAGGAACCAATCCCATTGATACTCTGGTCGCAGGTGTCTGGACTGTGAGGGAGTAAATTTTCCACGGTTCATTTCAGCAGCTCTATGGTACTCAATGAAACATGAAACAATTCTGTATAAAATTTTGTGTTTTAAAGAAATTTTTTGGAAGATTTTACACATAAAGTTGTCTTTATTTTTGTTAGATCCATAAATTATGGAGAAATCATTAAGATTTGTAGAATTTCCATGAGGTTTCCATAAAACACATCAAAAAAACCTATCCCAGTTTTTTTTTAAAGACTAGGTCTCATTATGACAGCCCAGGCTGACCTGGAATTCATGCTTGATTACAGGAATATGCCACCACATAGGCTCCCTTAAGAATAACTTTTATTTTAGACTTATTAATTTGCATGTATGAGTGTTTTGCCTACACATATGTCTTTGTACCAGGCATGTGCCTGGTGCCTGTGGAGGTCAGAAGAGGTTATTGGACATCCTGGAACTGGAATTATAGATGGTTGTGAGCCTCCATGTGGGTGCTGTGAACCAAAGCCAGATTCCTCCGCAAGAGCAACAAGCACTCTTAACGGTTGAGCCTGTGAATAACCTTTGTTGTTGAAGCCTTTGAGTCAGGGTCTCATTTTGTAGTCTAGGATGGCCTCAAACTCACTGCATAGCTCAAACGCACAGCAATTCTTTTCATCCTCCTAAGCGCGGGCATTATAGGTTAGCTATGTCTGATATAACCACAAACCCATTATTAAACTCCTTTCCACTCTTCTTCCTTCTCTCAGGTTTCATTCCCCACAGTTCTTGCCTTGGCAAGATAATCTATTGGCATTCCTCCTACGTTCTGCCCAACAGTTGCCTACCAGCAGCCAGATAGGCCTGGCTTGTTCTAAAAGGAACTGTTTGCCCTCTATGACTCTGACTCTTCTCTCTCTGCGACCTCTTCCTCCCTCTCTCCTCTTCTCCCTCCCCCTCCCCCTCAACGTGTTCCGGGCCAGCATCTCTCTCCCCCCCCCTCCAACTCTGTCCCCTCTCTTTCCCTGCCTCTACTACCTTCTCAACTCCCCTTCCCATTCCCCAAAATAAACTCTATTCTATAGTAGACTCGTCGTCTGGCTGGTACCTCGGGGAGGTGGGGATTGCCTCAGCATGGGCCCGCTGAGGCACCCGCTCCCACCACACCATACCGCGTTCCATAAAACACATCTTTGTTTTTATAAAACACATCATAATCATCTTCCGATTCCTCTTTCTTGTCCTCAGGCTCTCCTCCAGTCCAGCCTCACATTGGCTGCAAATGACCATTTTTTTTTTTTCTAGAAAACCCCTCCAATCTGACTTTGCAACTAAAAAACAAGCGATCTGCCCGACTTTTTCAACTGTTCCATTCCGCCTTCCAAGGATCAAATGTGGCTCCAGACTCACCTCTCTCCATCCTTTTCAAATAGTCAAAAGTGCCCAGCGTCAAAGCGATCACATAAGTTGACTTTATCCCGTGCATCTCTCCTAGTTACTCCTCTCAACTCAGCACAGGGTTACATGTGTGCATACAGGCTCCCCACTGTCTGCTCAAGGCTCTCTGTGTGTCTGGAAAATCAGAGAAGTCTAGCCCCAAAACAGGATTAAAGCTAGTCTAGTCCTTTCCATTTCGGAGATCCCGCCCGGCCATATATTCTCGGGAGACCGTCAGCCATCAATCGCTAGGAACTCAGTTGACATTTCTCTGAGACTGTCTCTTTCGCCGGAACCCTTCTGCCCAGCCCCGGTCGAACACTTTTTGTTGGAACACACAAAACCGGAAGTTGGTGGAGGAACACAGGCGTGAGAGATCCAGGCGATGGCTTGGAGGACGAACCTTGCTTGCCTCATCAAGGCCGGAGGTAGGGTTCCTGAGCACGAGGTTGATTGCTTGCCATTCATTAGCCTGTGATCTGGAGTGTTTCTCTTCTGCCCCTTGTCCAGTTCTCCCGCATGGAGTTGTAGCGGAGCTGAGGGGCTTTCGTGTCCACCCAGCCCCTGAACCTATGTGGCCCAGGTTCTGCGCGCGCCCCTTTCCGGGCTGGGCCGCTGGCAAAGCATTCAGACACTAAGTAGCTTGCTTACCCTCTGGCTGCATTATTTTCCTGTGGCTGCGCTGGGAGAATGACTTCACACTGTTTTATAAAGTTATCCATTGCATAGTGTAGGCTTTGCTTGCAGAAACACAGCTTTGTTAGCAATACTGAGAACCATGCAGAACAAAATAAACTGTCTCTACCACTTAGTTAATACCATCAGCCCCCGCCCGCCCCAGTCAAAACTCCATGTAGCCCAAGCTGGCCTGGAACTCACTATGTAGCTAAATCTTGATCTTCCTGCTTCCACTTCCTAAGTGCTAGGATTACAGGTGAGGACCACCACTCTTGACCAGCTAAAACATTTATTATAAACGAATAAAGTTTAATTTTCTAGTTCCATCGGATGATAAACTAGTAAAAGTGGAAGTGGAGATAAATCTTAAGAGATGTTACAAAAAATCCTTGTAATATTATAAATGCCATAAATAGCAGACATTTGAATTTTTTTTTTTTTTTCGAGACAGGGTTTCTCTGTGTAGCCCTGGCTGTCCTGGCACTCACTCTGTAGACCAGGCTGGCCTTGAACTCAGAGATCCTCCTGCTTCTGCCTCCCCAGAGCTGGAATTAAAGGTGTGCACAACTATGACCAGCTCTATACTCCCTTTAAAGCCAACGCCCTGTGATAATGTGGTTTGTGTGCAAGTCTGTATAACTGCACAAGCTTTGGAATTAACGGTCAAAGGAGATCATTCTAACTTAAATTTCTCTTTTAGGGAGGAGATGGTTTCCAGTCCCAGAGTACTCATCCCTACCTCCAGTCCTAAATAATATCTGCGCTTGGAGAAAATCCACTGCACCTGAGAAACTTACCGCCAGTGTTGCTGCTTGTGGCACAAATGGAAAAGAACCCGAGAGTGCACTGGACAGGCTCTTCTCCCCGGAACAGCAGGCTTCTATCTTACATGTGTTGAATACAGCTTCTGATAAAGAACTGGAAGCTTTCAGGCTGCTTCGAGGCAGAAAATCCGTCAATATTGTAGAACACAGAAAGAGGTTTGGGCCGTTTCAGAGTTTGGAGAGTTTGATAGACGTGCCCTTGATCAAATATAAAACTGCTGTTGAAGTTTGTAACTCCATTCTTTATCCAGAGAATAGACGGAGAAAAAAGTCACAGGAAAAGTGGCTGCTGAGAAAGTTCATCAAACCAGGTGTAGAGAGTGAGAGACTTAAGGTACATTCTCCCCCTGACCAGCTACTCTTTGAGAACTTACTCTGGAAAGCACCGTTCCCAATAGTGGGTGAGAGACGAGGCTTTTGTTTTATTTCTAATTGTGTGTTTGTGTGTGTGTGTGTGTTTGCACTGGTAGTCAGAGAGGAAAACTTTCAAGAGTAGTTCTTTCCTTATGCTATGTGGGTTCTTATCAGACTTGGTTACAAGTACTCTAACCCAATGATTCATCTCACTGACCCAGAATAAGATCCTTCAGATATAGTTAGAACTCTGAATATACTCATATTAATGGGTGATATGTTGTACAAAATGAAAGGTGCTGATAATTGCCCGGTGATGGGGGGTGGGTGCTATGAGGAAGAACTTGGGGGAAGTTTGCTGAAAACTCAATTTGGAAGAGAGAAATGAGGCTGGCGGAAAGGAGATGGCTCTCTGCATAGGAACGTGAGGACACAGTGTGTGTACACAAGGCTTGGTTTTATTGTAACCATGTTAGTCATTACTGTCGTGTGTGTGTGTGTGTGTGTGTGTGTGTGTGTGTGTGTGTGTGTGTGTATGGGTGTGTATGGGTACTCATGCCTCATCCATAGAACTCAGGCTGTCAACCTTGGGGCACCTCCTTTACCTGCTGAGCTTTTCATTTTTTAAAATGTTTGCTTTGTTCTGTGTAGGCCTGGCTGTCCTCGAATTTGCTCTGTAGACCAGGCTGGCCCTGAACTTAGAAATCCACCTGCCTCTGCTGGGATCAATGGAGTGGGCTACCACCACGTGGTACCTGCTGAGCTTTCTTACTGGCCGCTATTTTTAATTTTTATTTTTTGAGAGAGGGTCTTATTCTGTTGTCCAGGCTGGCTTGGAACTCTTAACCTGGCTGGCCTCAAACTTGTTGGCTGGCTCCATGCATACACCCAGACACCTGTACAGTACTGATGCACAGATACCACACGCAGAGCACAAACAGCCACACACCAAAAACAGTTTTAAGAATTAAAAAAAAACAAAACAAAACAAAAAACAAAACCAAAAAACCCAGGCATGGTGGTTCACACCTTTAATCCCAGAACAAGGGAGGGAGGCAGAGGCTGGTATATCGCTGTGAGTTTAAGGCCAGCCTGATCTTCAGGACTGTCAGGGTTGTTAGACTGAGAAACCCTGTCTCAAAAAACACACACACAAACAAAAAATAAAAAAATACATAAAAAATGGAAAAAAAAAACCACTCTGTTGTCCATGAATAGCTGTGTGCAAATGGTTTCGTAGTGTTCATGCCCATCTATTTTTTTTTTTAATTTAATTGTATCTTTGTGTCCCTTTCACAGTTAAAGTTAGAGGACAACTTGAGTGTCGTCAGCTGACTCCTTCAATCATGTGGATTATAAACTAAGTTTGCCAGACTTGATGGCAATTCCTTTACCCACCAAACAATCTTGCTGGCCCCACCTTGGTTTTATTTTTTTATTTTTATTTTTGTTTTTGAGACAGTGTCTGCTTTCTGTTGCTGTGATAAAAAACATCATGACCAAAAGCAACTTGGGGAGAAAGGGTACATTTTAAAGGTCACAGTCAATCGAGGGGGAAAAAGTAGGGGACACACACACACACACACACACACACAGAGACAAAATAAGGAGCTGGGTGGTTGTGGCACATGGAGGGAGACCCAGGACAGCCAGACTACAGAGAGAACCTGTCTCAAACCCCAACCTCCCACCCTCCAAAAGTCTTGCTTTTAAAATACTAGTTGAAAAGGTGAGGAACACAAGTTTTTTGTTTTTTTCCTCAAGACAGGTCTACCACACCCAGCTTGTAAATAAACTTTGATCACCTAAACTTGTTAGGCATTTTGAGTTTGTAGGTTTTATAGCTGAAAGATTTTATACTTGTAATCAAATCAGCTCTTTCCCCTTAGGCAGTTAATAGTATCGTATCTATTGTTTTTGGTACTCGAAGAATTGCGTGGGCTCACCTTGACCGGAAACGGACAGTGCTGGACTGGCAGCAGGCTGAGTGCTGGAAATTAACTAACAAAACATACCCTACATCCTTTTATCTGGAAGAGGTAAGGCAGTGGTTCCTCCTTGTGCATTCCCACATGGTTCCTTGTATAGTTAGTTCAGTCTGGCAGTTCCAAAAGGGATGTAAAAAAAAAAAAAATGGTGAAGTGGGTCTTTGGGGCTTGGGGCACCTTTTACTCTTATTATAGCTTTATTATATTTGCTTAAAAAATGTAGAAATCTTGTCTTTAAATGTGATCTTTTAAGTCTTCAAGTCGTGAAATGGGCAGGAATTGCTACTTTGGTGAGTGCATGGTGATAAGAGACTTTGGCCAGCCCCTTGCAGATTCCAGGCTAAGGAGGCCAGCTCTCTGTTCTACCTTGGAATAATTCAGATTGCTCAAAGTTTTGAGTTGCTGAGTCTCAAAGTCTTTTAGTCTCAAAGACTGTAGACTTCAGGAAGCTTTTTAGTTAGAAATGGGACAAACATGAAGCATAATCATTCTGATTTTTTTTTTTTTTAAAGATTTCTTCAGTCATTTCAAAGATGCCTAAAGCAGATCTCTACATTTTGGAAAAATCAGGACTTTCCATTCAGAACACATCTCTCCTTCCTATACTGTTACACTTTCTTATCACAGAAGCCATGCTGTATGCCTTGCTCAACAAAACTTTTGCTGAGGATGGCCAGCATCGGGTGCTGAGCATAAATCGAAATGCTGTGGGCAAGCACTTTGACCTGATGATTGGAGACTCGAGGACTAGCGGGAGGGAGCTGGTGAAGCAGTTCCTCTCTGAGTCTGTGCTGAAGAAGCAGCCTCGGGTGTTCTTCCCACGGGACCTCTTAGCGCACTACAGACAGAAGATTGTGAAGAGCTCATACCGGATTGAAGAGTTGTATGATTCATTATTACAAGCTGTTGCTTTTTATGAGTTAGCTTTTGGTAAAGGCTCAGAGCTCAAATGTTAATCCACTCGCTCTAGTGTTAACTAATTTATTAAAGCAACTGTTCCCATCTTGCATGTTAGTTAGTTTTGAATATATCTTCCATGTTTATAAAATCAGATTTTTGGCTTGAAAAAAAAAATGAGCCAAGACTAAATCAATAAATATTTTGTGAGATTCTGTGCCTTCTTTAAGTTCTAAATAGTAAGGAGCCACGTACGCAGTCAAAAGTTACCTCCATTTAAAGGAGCCACATACGCAGTCAAAAGTTACCTCCATTTAAAAGCAAGTACCAGGCTGGAGAGATGGCTTGGTCATTAATCTCACTTGGCTGCTTTTCTAGAGAGCCCCAGTTTGGTTCTCAGCCCTTCACTGCAGGTGCTCACAGTTGCCTATAATGTCAGTTCCAAGGGATGTGGCATTCTTCTTTATTCTGCACAGACACACAAAGGAAGCACACATACACATAGAAAAATAAAAGATAACCATTTTAAAAAATAAATTTAAGAGCTGGGTGGTGGTGGTGCACGCCTTTAATTCCAGCACGCTGTGAGGCAGAGGCAGGCGGATCTGAGTTCAAGGCTAGCCAGGCCAGGTCTACAGAGTTTTAGGATAGCTAGCCAGGGCCACACAGAGAAAATACATTTTGAAAAAAACCAAAAAAAAAAAAAAAAAAAAAAAAAACCCAAAAAACAAACAAAAAACCCAACCCTAGTAAAAGAAGGAACTAGCTCTGAATTGATAGTTGTACCTGTAGTCTGTGCTCAGAACAGAAGCAGTAAGTGTGTGTGAGGTCAGTTTGGGAATACAATGAGAAACTCCTGCCTCCCCAAAAAGAAAAAAATGTTGATAGGACAGGTTGGGATTGAGTGGGGAAAAGTGTTCTCTGAAACTAAAAACCACCCCACTACGTCATATTCCTGCTAAAAAGGCAGTTTTGATAACTTGAACAGTTTTATTTACATTGTTAAGTTGTTGGGAATTAATAAAACACCTGAATAGCAGCTAAACACCCACAGTAGCCACCCAGCAGGGAAACACAGATATGTACATTTAAAAGCTTCAAGTCCTTGGTGCCCTGGAGGGGTCCTGGGTACAGTTCCCAGCCCCAACATGGTAAGCAGCTCATAACCAATTTTAACTCCAATTACAGGGTACCCAATGGCCTCTTCCGGCCTCAAGGACACTCCAAGTATGTGGTTCTCATACATACATACAGAAAAACTTTCATACACACACACACAAAAAAAGCATAAATCTTTGACCAGCCAGGTTGTGATGGTGGCACATGTCTTTAATCCCAGCACTTGGAAGGCAGAGGCAGGTGGATTTCTGTGAGTTCTAGGTCAGTCTGGTCTACAGAATTACAGAATAAGTTCCAGGACAGCCAGGGCTACACAGAAACCTTGTCTCAAAACACAAAACAAATCAAACAAATGAGCAAAAACCAAAACCCAACAAAAAACATAACAAATAATTTAAATACCAAAGGAAACATTTTAGCTTTAACTTTTAATTAGATCATTTACTAATTAATACAAGAAAAGGTAGGTTGAACAAGAGGTAAAAACACTTCATATACATTTGTAAACAGGTATGCACCTATATTTTTAAAAAAGTACAAAACTAGGATCCTTCTGAATTAAAAATACAATTCATCAGAAAATGTACCTGAATATTATGTTATTATACAAATATTTATTTACACTATGAAGGAATTTTAAACAAACATGATTATTTGTAAAATAACATAAAATAAAATGTGCATTTTAAAATCTTGCTACTAAAGTAAAAAATAGGTACTTAAAAAATATTAAAAGGTGACTTTGCTTGGTGTGATAGCATATACCTGTAGTCCCAAGAACTTAGGAAGCTTGAAGACAGGGATCACAAAATTCTAGAAGGAGTTTACGGGTAGCCTAAGCAATATACTATACCCTGATTCAAAATCAGGATGGGGTTCTAGCTCTGGTTAAGCATGTTCATAGAATATACAAGGTCTTGGGCTTGATATGTAACACTGGGGATAATTACTGAAACATAAAGCCTGTGTATATACCAAGACGTAGGACATTTGCCTATAATACAAAAATCCCTAAGTTTAATCCTCAGCACCAAAAAATCTAAAATCCATACTTAAATGGAAACGCTGTCAGGTAGGAAACCCATGGTAGAATCCTTCATTATTTCTTCAACCATCAACAAGTTGTCCAAAATAGATAAACTAATGTCTTTACTTTATAAAATAAAACATAATGATGTAAAAGTACCAGAAAATGTACAAATGATTTGAGCTGGCAAAATGCAATAGACTGTAACTACATGAGGTGATAAGGAAGAAAGGTTTGTGAACGCTAGAATTCAGAATACTCTGCCACACCAATGACTCAATGATTAAATGTAAAACATGCTGGAAGAAGGCACAAGAAATAAAGGCAATGCTTTCCACAACCAAGGCATAATTTGCTTCCTAGGACATTTTAAAAATACCCTGTACGTAACTCTGTTTTCCATTGTGTAACTTTAGAGACTGCCTATTTACAGTGGGGCAGTTCTGATGCTGGACAGTAGAGGAGATTACAGGAAAAGGGAAAAATGACAGGTGAGCTCAGCACTGCAACAGCTCTAGAAATCTATTAGGAAAAATTATTCTACAAACAGTTCACACACACAGAAAGTGTACAATAAAGCAAAAATAGATAATTCAAAACATCCAGAAAAAATGCCACAAAATATACAATTTGTAACTCAAAATTTTCATTTTAAATATTTGAACCACAAAAATACAAAACTCTTTTAAAATTTACATGAAGAGAAATAAGCTCTTTTTTAAAGTCACAAACTCTCAAGTGTGTCATCAGGCCCACACAGTCTGTACAAGGCTGATGACGGGGAGCATCAAGGGAAGTCAGCTGCCAAAGTAGTTACGGTTCCTTCAGGAATATCGAGATGAATCCCTTCAAAATAGTGGAGAAACCTGTCAAAGTCACAAAAATATTTAATATTAGTATTTTCATTCTCACATGTATTAATCTTAACATAGGTACCTAAAATATTACTTTTTTTTTTTTTTACACACTTTACCTTCTTTTATTTTTCTCTTGTTCTTTTAGCTTTTCTGTCCGACAAATGTTCCGAAGAGTTGGCAGGTAGTCGATTATACTAGCTTGTTTATTTCCCAGGGTCAGGAAAGACCGGCTAGAAAACACACTCTTAATGACTGCCATCCTCTTGTTAACATTGCTACAAAGTAAGAGTATTATTTGTTATTTTGTATATAAATATGTAACAACCCTAAATATAACCAGTGCTCCTGCTTCTGGTCCAATCCAGATAACACTTCTAATTTCCTGTCAGTAGATCACTCACTCCTGTGCCCAGACTGGCCTGGAAGTCTACACAGCTCAGCCTGACTTCAACCTCAGCCTCCTGAGTGCTGGGATTACAGTCTCGCACCACCATGCTCAGCTTCATATTGAAAATGTCTATTTAGTACTTTTGTTTTGTAGCTTGGGCTGGCATCAAACTCTTGATCTCTGTGCCTCTACTCTCCAGTGCTGTGATTACCCACAGCCTGGTGTCACAGTGAAATATCTTAATGGTTACCTTTTACCTGTCATGAGTCTGCGCCTCTCTGTTTCCTAAAGGCTCCCAAATTTCTCCCCCACCACCCCCCAGGGTCTCTCCTATGTAGCTCTGGCTGTCCTAAAATTCGTTTTGTAGACCAGTCTGGCCTCGAACAAAGAAGTCCACCTGCTCTTGCCTCCAGTGCTGGGATTAAAGGTGTGTGGCACCACACTCAGCTCAGGTTTCCCAATTTTCATTCAAATTACTTTTTTCAACAATCTACTTAATTTGCATGAGAAACTATATTAATACCATGATCAATGGCCTTGCATTTGAAAATTAGTAGGAAGACTCACTGACATTGATTACTTAAAAATTAGGTTAAAAATAAGACTTACTGTAGATTAGCTGCCGATTGGCGGAAGCATACATCATGGCACCTTTGTGAAATACAGAAAGTGAGTTCATTGGTTGGATCTCTTCCTAATTGCTTGCATGAATTCAAGGACTCTAGTGCTTTCGAAATGGTAGAAGAACATTTAGTGAAGCTGAGTGCTTCTGCAGTTGCTTTTAATTCTTCAGAGCTCTGAGGAGGCCACCCATCTCTATTCTCAAGACTAAACTCATCACAAAGTCCACTTTTAACCTTTCCGTTTGTCCAGTGAAAGGCACTCTTACCGAATTCATTCTGTCCCCCTGGATCTGTTAAAAGGGCATCTATGAAGGACATGTTCTCCATGAACTCACTGAGAGAATTTAAACAGTGGGAAACGAGCATGCAACACTTCTTCTCTGCTAGTGTCTTAGGAGGCTGAGGTACAGAGTGAAGCTTGAAACCTTTGTTCTGTGTCTTTATCTCTGGGTTGCCACCTCTGTCTCTGCTTAAGTTGTCTTCTACAGACGAGGAAGGTGCAGGAGATAAGCTAGGTAGTTCACCAGAAAAGTCGAGGCCAGTGTCAAACAGGTCACTGTCATCTAGGGTCACCATCTTTTTCTTTTTCCTTTTCTGTGATTTTCTCAATATCTGGTCTTCTGATTGCTTCCTGGCAAGATGCTTCATGCTTGCTGGTGCACTGGCTGGTGTAGCCCCTGGGAAGCCATAGGCACCTCTTACATCTGGCATCATGTTAACTGGCAGTGGCAGGATGAACTCAAGATTACTGTGTAACAGATCTATATTTTGCATGTGGAATTCAGTGAGAAGCTGAATGAGTTTCTGCCACTCTTCCTTTGTTGTGATCTTGTGCTGAAAAGCAATTGAATTAAGAATGCTTGATGAACAGACTTGTCCTATCTTTTACATAGGTGACATGTTTTATTTTGGGAGGGTACCTCACGACACATGTGGAGATCAGAGAACGGCTTGTGGAGTCAGTTCTCTCCTTTCTATACCACGTGGGCCTGGGGATCACACTGAAATGGTCACAAGGCTTGGAATGCAAGCTCCTTTACTACCCAGCCATCTCCCTGCCAACTATTCTATCTTGAAAGTAGTAAGTGGCTACTCTTTGTAACTTTATTAGATTATATCTAACACATCAAAACAGTACTGACTGGGCTGGGTAGGCCAGTAGTACATTTGCCTAATATGTACTAAGCTCCTTGGATCTCAAGTAGAGATCCACCTGCCTCTGCCTCCCAAGTACTGGGACTAGAGGCGTACCCTACCACGCCTAGCTCAATTTAACCTGAGTCCCATCCTATGCTTTTAAAGCTGTGCCTAGGCACCATTTGTCAACACAGTCAAATGAGTTAAAATCTCACATCTAAAGTCTAAAGAATGTTAAGTGAATTTTAACCTGAACTAAGATTCAAAATGCTGGGCAAATACTAAGAAGATGGACAGAAACAAGAATTCAACATTCCACACAGACACAGAAAATACCTTTAACAAGGAAAGTAAGTCTTGGGATGGGGAGACAATGTTCTTGAGTCCAAAGAAAGCCTCTGAACAGCCGGTGTCACATTTGGGGAGGACCACACGGTTCCTTTTGGTGCTTTTAGAGTTAATGTTCACGTCACAGCCATCTTCAGAACAAACCAGTGTACTTCTGCTATTTTCTCCTAAAAAAGTAATGAAGACCAATCTTATGTGACTGTATTTGAGATGGCCGGGACAGAAGAAAGTGTGAGTACCAGCCTTATTACTCTGGCTCCAGTTTGCTCTCCACAGTGTGTTCACCTCCTCATTATAAACACAATGTAATAATTCATTTGAAAAATACCTAAGTGACATGATTCAAGCCTATCTTTTTTTTTTTTTTTTTTTTTTTTTGGTTTTTCGAGACAGGGTTTCTCTGTATAGCCTTGGCTGTCCTGGAACTCACTCTGTAGACCAGGCTGGCCTCAAACTCAGAAATCCGCCTGCCTCTGCCTCCCAAGTGCAAGCCTATCTTTTATTGATTTATTATCATTTGTTGCTTACCCAAGAGCTATTTTATTATTTCCTTGAGACAGGATCTCATGTAGTTCAGGCTGGCCTCACATTTGTAATGTAGGCAAGGATAACCTTGAACTTCTTTGTGTGTTTGATGTTCAGAGGACAACTTCTGCTGTTATTCCTAAGGTAGGCAACCTTGGACATCTGATCCTGTTGCCTCAGCGTGGGCTCCATCACACACAAATACCAGGATGGTTTTCCCCCAGGTCTTACTTACTGTATTAATTTTTTTAGAATTTGTTAAAGTTGGCAGCTTACAGTGAATGAAAATTATGGCTCGTTTATTTATTTATATGGGTGCACTGTTGCTGTCTTCAGACACACCAGAAGAAGGCATCAGATCTCATTACAGATCGTTGTGAGACACCATATGGTTGCTGGGAACTGAATTCAGGACCTCTGGAAGAGCAGTCAGTGCTCTAACCGTTGAGCCATCTCTCCAGCTCTGGCTAGTTCTATTTTAAAAGATAATGTTTAAGGCCTGGAGAGATATCTCAACAGTTAAGAGCACTGGCTGCTCTTCCATAGGTCACAAGTTCAATTCCCAGCAACCACATGGCAGCTCATAATTGTTCTAGGGAATCCAACTCTCTCATACATGCAGGGAAAACACCAATGTATATAAAATAAAATAAATTAAAAAGAAAAATAATGTTTAAATTTTGAACTAATTGAAGAGAAAAATGACAGGGGATTAGTTTTATAGAACTTCATTTTGTTCTTTTTCCACTTTCCTTTCTTGTGTGTTGCCCTTGGGCTTGTGTGATCATTTGTGCAGGCTCTTCCTACACAAGTGTGGCTATGGAGCAGGTAACAGAAACTAGCAGCTTCCAGGGAACAAGCATGGCTGACTATGAAAACACAGGACCTAGAATGGAGAAAGTAATCAATAACTGCTCATGCTATAATCAGGTTCCAGTGACTGAAAAGCAGTAGCAAGTAAAAACATTCATGTGAGAAAAACATTTCGGAAACCAAGTTCTTAAGAAAATTAGAATTACAAACTATTAAATATGCTACAATGAGATAAAAGCTGGGTTTGGTTACACACACACGCCTGATCGGCATGGGAATCTGTCTTCAAAACAAAAATAGGACCAATAAAATGACTCAGCAGATAAAAGGCGCCTTCGGCTAAGCTGACAATTTGAGTTCAGGCCCTGGGACTCACAGTGTAGAAGAGAACTGACTCCTACAGTTGCCTTCTCATCTCCACACCACCAATAAATAAATGCAAACACGTAATTTAAAAAATAAAAGCAAAACAAGCCTGGTGGTGGTGGTGCATGCCTTTATTCCCACCACAGAGGCAGATGGATCTCTGAGTTCAAGGCCATCCAGGGCTCAGAGAGAAACTTTGTATCAGAAAAAACAAAACAACAACAACAACAACAAAAACCAACCCAACCCAAAGCAAGCAAGCAAGCAAGCAAGCAAGCAAGCAAGCAAGCAACCAACCAACCAACCAACCAACCAACCAACCAAATTAAAACCAAAAAGAAACAAAAAAACCCACAAAACTAAACAATAACAACAACAACAAAAAAAACCTGGCAAGAGAAACTGAGGAAGACACAGGTCCACACAGAGCATGCACATATTACTCTCACAGACAAACAAAAGCCCCCAGGACCTTATACTTAAAATACCACCTCAGAAGAATGAGACACGGCTACACTGACAGAACACTGATAGGAGTCCTGTAGTGCAGGCTGAATTCAATGTAGCCAAGAATGACTTTTACCTCTAGATCCTCCTGCCTCCTCTTCTAAGTGTTAGGATCATAGGAATACATTACCACACCTGGCACAGGTATGTTTTTTTATAAGGGAAAGAAGGAAGGTAACAATTCTATAAGAAACTATATGTCTACAAGTGTATAAGCAATAGTATGGAGTATTTGTTTCTATCTATCTAACTATATATATCTGTGTATCTACCTATGTTTCTACCTACCTACCTACCTACCTACCCACCCACCCATCTAACCATCCATTCATCTAATCATCCATCCATCTATCCACCATCTAACCATCCATCCATCCATCTAACATCCACTCACCCATCCATTTGTGCACTGGCATTTTGCCTACATGCATATTTATATGAGGGTGTCAGATGCTATGGACCTGAAGTTACTGACTGTTGTGAGCTGCCATGTGGGTGGTGTTGGAATTGAAGCCAGGTCCTTTGGAAGCACAGTCAGTGAGTGCTCCTAACTACTGAGCCATCTCTCCAGTCCCGCTTTGCTGCTTTTGAGATGGTCTCATGCAGTCCAGACTATCCTCAACTCTTGATTCTCTAGCCTCCATTTCTCAAGTTCTGTCAGAACTCACTTCAGGTTTGCTTTAGAAGCTACTGGGAGCTTGAGAAGCATGGTAGAAAATCTAAGGATTGTTCTATAGGGCATCTGTCTTTTTCACCTTGTGAGAGACAGCAGAACTGGAATCACAGGCATGCAACACCATACCGGGGAAAAGTTGCTTCTTTATTTTTGTTAATTGAATCTATTTATACTTTTTTTTGTTTTGTTTTGTTTTGTTTTATGTTTTGAGAGAAGGTGTTATATAGCCCAGCCTGCCTTGAGCTCATTATATAGACAAGCATGGCCTTGAATTTCTGATTAGCCCGCCTCTGCCTCTAAACTGCTGGAATTACAGATGTCCACCACAGCACCAGGCTGTTTACTTATACTTCATGTTTTTAAAACCTTTATTAAAGAGATGTAAGTAGGGTAGTGGTGGTGCAAACCTTTCATCTCAGCACTTAGGAGGCAGAGGCAGGAAGATCTCTGAGTTGTGGTCTACAGAGCCAGTTCTAGGACAGCTAGGGCTGCACAGAGAAACCCTGCCTCGATAAACCACAAGCCCAAAACGAAACTAAATAAATAAATAGATAGATATAGATAGATGTGTATTATAAAAATCAGCATAGCTAGACACTTAATTTATAATTTTAGAAATATTTTGATAGAGTATATATTTAAGAATATGGTCCCAAAATAAAAAAGTTTCACATGACAGACTACTTACGACGATGTGATAATGGCCTTTCTTCTAAAATTCCACCTCCACTTCTAATCCAAAACTGTAAGTAAAGGATACTCTTTCTGATGTCACAAGCATTTGCAGTCAACAAGGTTACAAAGTCTTTGAAGTCGGTTCTGAAATTCTCAACTAGACAGATCACTTGTAGATAGCTGGCAACATTTAGCTTAAAAATAGAAAAACAAGGCAAGATTTGGGGGAGAGAAACACATAGTCAATTACACAAATTGCAGAAAATATAGCAATAAACCTGAATAACAATGAGGAATTTTGCTAACAATCCATAGTGTCTGAAAAGTTTTTGAAAATAAAATTTTTCTAAAAAATAAAAGAGCATATACCACCAAATTAAAAGCATTTATGTATTCTTCTTGAGCTTATTATATATAGTCCAAGACAGCAACAACAAAATGTATATGTTTAAGACAGAATCTTATACAACCCAGGCTGGCCTTGAACACGAACCTATGACTCTCCTGCCTCCACCTTCCAAATGCTAGAATTACATGCATGTTCCCTCTCCCGATTTGTGTGTGCGTTGTTGCTGCTGTTGTTTTAAGCAGGATTTGGCTCTATAGCCCAGGTTGACTCAGGATCCTCCTTGCCTCTGCCTCTTATATGCTGGTATTATAGATGTGTACTACATTCAACCTTGCAAGGAAACTTACACAAAATTCTTCACCTTGAACACTACAGGAAGTTTATAGAGCTGGATTAAGTAATGGTACACCTGACAGGATTTTTTGTTGTTGTCTTTAACTTTGAGACAGGGCCTTTCTACATAACCCTGAGAGAAACTCACTCTGCAGACTAAGACTTGCCTCAAATGAACAAAGCTCTACCAGCCTTTGCCTCCTGAGTGCTGGGATTAAAGTTGTGCACTACTGTATCTGGCTGACTGACACGATGTTTTATAGTCATTAAAATTATAAATATTATAGCGATATTAAAATACGTTTTTCTAATTCTAAAATCAAAATAGAAAACTTCTCGAGTTCACAGAAGCATATGTACTTACAAATAAAAAACAGAGGGACAATGTTAAACATCTGATGGATCAGAACTTATTGGATAGTAACCTTCTTTCATTTTATCAAAATTCCAGTACTGCTTTTTTTTTCTTTTGTGTTGTTTTGGTTTGTTTATTTGAAACAGAGTTTCTTTGTGTAGTCCTGGTTATTTTGGAACTCACTCTGGCCTCAAACCTGCCTCTGCCAGAGTGCTGGGATTAAAGTCGTGCGCTACCACCCTTCTTGAGACAAAGTCTTGCTAGAAAGCCAGGCTGGCTATACAACCTTATCTAGCCTTAAATTGGCAATTCTTCTCTCTCAGTTTCTGAGATAATACAGCATTCCAATTGTGTGTAGATTTACGTGTACGTGTGTGAATGCAGCAGGTGTATATGTGTGTCTATCTGTGTGGCTTAAGTATGTTTGTATGCATGTGGTGCACAGGATCAAACCTCTGCCACATGCAATCAGTGCAATATTCAAGAGTAACAGAAAAATCCAACTTAAGAAATACATTTATTGTTTATGTAAAAATACTTAAAACTGGGTTGATAGGGCATATCCCTAATCCTAACAAAAATATACAAAAGCCACAACAAAAAACCCCTACAGCTACTTTTGTGGTCAACAGTAATCATGATTACTTCCTGTCTATAATCTCTCTATAAACAGCTAGGACTGCCCACAACACCTCTATTTAGTGTGGTCACTGAAGCCCTAGTCAATGAAGGTATTAGACCCACCCATAACCCAGGTTATGGTGGCATATGCCAATAATCCCAGCTTGTAAATTAGCTTTTGGGAGAAGAAAGCATTACAAACGTCATTCTTAGCTACATATTGAGTTTCAAGCCAACACAGATGCTACAACATATACAAACCTATGTTGCATAAAATAAGGCAGCCACAAAAAGCCAAGGATGGCTAGGACTACAAAGAGACCCTAACTCAAAAAACCAAACCAACAAACAAATTTGAAAAAAATGAATACTGTCCCCTGAGCAAATGAACCTTAATTAGAAGACTCAGTATTATCAAATGTCAGTTATCCCAAATTTGATCTATAAATTCAAAGCAATTCCAACAAAATACCAGAATAAACTGTAGAAATTGATAATTTCTTTCTAAAACTAATGGAGAAATGAGTAATATCTGTAGCAATCAAAACGGTTTTGTAAAAGAATAGTTAGAGGGGTTATAGTTTCTATTCCCAAGACTTGGTACAGTTACAATAACCAAGCCAATACCATATTATCACATAAATATCACGAACAAAGTGAAGTCTGGAAAACAAAAACCAAAAACAAACACAACCCTGCAAAGCAGTAGTCATTAAGAAACAGGTACTCTATGGGCCAGTGTGGGCATAGAAAGTAAATGCCTGCAAGTCTGATGACTTGCATTTGATGCCAAGGTCTCATACAGTGGAGAAAAAGAGAAGTAACTCCTGCAAGCTATCCTCTGGCCTCCATATATGCACCATGGGCACACACAATACATAAAAGTAACATAAAACTTGAAAAGGCACTTTGAAGCTGGGTATGGTGGTGTCCACCTTTAATCCCAGCACTCAGGAGGTAATAGGCAGGTGGAAATCTGTGAGTTCAAGGCCAGTCTGGTCTACAGAGTGAGTTCTAGGACAGCCATGGCTACACAGAGAAACCCTGTCTCAAAAAACCAAAACCAAACCAAACCAAACCAAACCAAACCAACAAACAAAACAAAAAACAAAACCAAAAAACCACAACCTATTCCAACTCAGTAAAACAAATAACTAATTAAACATATTAAACAATGATCAGAACATCTGAACAAGAGCTGGGAGGACATACAGTTCTGTTACGGTGTTTGCCTGGCAGGCACAAATCCCAGCATCCATTCCTTACCATCCACACTGAACATTTCCCAAAAAAGTCAATGAGAAGACAGAGAAATAACGTTTCCTAAAAAGTTGAACCAGTATTTCAATGAGAAGACAAAGACATAAAAGGACCCTTGAAAAGATACTAAAGTATGCATGGTAGTTTATACCAATAATTCTAGCGTTGGTATGTAGGCAGAAGGACTGCAGGCTCCGGGGCCAGCCTGGGCCACACAATAAGTATATACTACTCCTGAAAGCTGTTCTTTGACTTCCATACATCTGTCAGGTCACATGTGCACCTATATAAACATACATACACACAGAATAAATAGCCTTTGTCTCTCAAGTGCTGATATTAAAGGTGTGTGTGCACCGCAATGCCTAGTTAAAGTTAAAAAAAAAGGGGTGGGGGATGCGGGGAAGTCCTGTAGAAGATGGCTAAGAGGTTAAGAACACTTGCTGTTCTAGCAGAGGACCAGGGGTTCAGTTCCCAGCACCCTCACACGGGTTCCCTGACACTTGTAACTCTAGGTCTTGGGGATAGAACATCCTCATTAATCCCCACAGGCAGCAAACAAACATGGTGTCAATTTGGACAAATACTCATATAGATAAAAATAAATCTTTAAAAAAAGAAAAAAAAACACCACAAACACAAACAAGGTTAATACCATAAACTTGGAAGTTTCAAGTGTCCACCCTGTTCTTAGGACAATCCTGTGTGTCCTGTTGCCATGTGGAACACATACATAGACCCTTCACAAGGAAAGAAGTAGTTTTCTATCCAGATATGGATTATGATTACATAATCACAAATATCAGCACTCACACAAGTGCAAGGTTGAACTCTTTAAAAATAGAAAGAAGCCAGGTGTGGTAGTGAATGCCTTTAATCCCAGCTCTCAGAGGGCAGCCTGGTCTACAGGTGAGATCCAGGACTCCAGGGCAATGTAGAGCAACCCTGTCTCAAAAAACAAAACAACAAAATAAAAATAGAATTTGCTGGGCTTGGTAGTACACACTTTTCTATCTCAGAACTTTCGAGGCAGGGGCGGTTGGGCTCTGTACATTCAAGGCCAACCAGATGCACAAAGGTAGTTGCAGGCCAGCCAATGCTACATGGTGAGACAGTCTCAAAGGAAAAAAACCAAAAATACAAACCAAAAAGTAATATTAGGGTACACAGAGAACTTAATATCTGAAAAATAACCTCATTTTAAAGCAAAAGAGGAAATCATCACAAGTCTCCTAAAAATCAAAAGTTTTAACATTTCTCTTTAAAAAATACATTTTAAGGGGCTGGAGAGGTGGCTCAGTGGTTAAGTGCTCTTCCAGAGAACCTAGGTTCAATTCCCAGCATCCAAATCACAACTCTGTTATTACAGTTCTGGGGGATCTGATGCCTTCACACAGACGTACATGTAAGAAAAACACCAATACACACAAAATAAAAATAAATAAATCATTTTTTTAAAAAAACCCACATTTTAAAACTATAAATCTAATTTAAAAGATATCTTTTATAGAATTGTAATACATATAATCTGTAATCATGAAAATTCAAAACTTACCAGGGAAGGAATATTGAAATTGATTTCTTCAAAGCAGCCATCAAACACTAGACTAAATGTAGGATCTACAGGAAAACAACATAACATTTTTAAAACATGAGACCACTGAATAGCTTTTCCCAGTTATACTCTTCTATGAGACCATCTAGAGTAAATATTTAGAGGGTATTTACGACAGGTGTTGTAGAGATGGCTCTGTGTTAACAGTGCACTTTGCTTTTTGTAGGAGACTATAGAGTTTGGTTTCCTTCGCCTCTATCACACAGCTCATGAAGGCGTGTAACTCCAGCTCTAGAATGGACACTTCTGGCCTTCAGGGGCTGGGGGCTGAGCCTGGCTTTTCTGCAAGAGCAACAAGTACTCTTAACTGGGGAACCAGCTTTCCAGGTGTTTAGACTGTGCTCTTGTTAATTAGTTGTTAATTTGTTAATTTTTTACTGTGACTGGGTTACAAGTGTTCTAAGTATATATGTATAGGAAAGAAGGCATATATGTAGTATGGTACTATGAACTGTATATAGTAACCATTGACCATTGGGGGCATCTTGGAAGTATTCCTCATATATAAAAGGAAACAATAATATCATGTAAATTATAACCCTTTATGGAACCTTCTGTTTTGATCTAAAGTAAGGAGGACATTTTAATGAAGCTATCACCTAACCCATGATTATTAAGATTTTCACATTTTGAAGTAATTGCAGGGATAGGGATGTAGCTTGTTGGTAAGGAACATGCTTAGCATCAAAACAAAGAAAGAAGCCATAAAGGTTAACAACCAGCAGAAATGAACTTTCCAAATACCATCATAGCAGAGTTAGCCTTCTGAACAGTTGCAAAGCTTACTTTTCTTATGTTTAAGACAAGATCTAGCTATGTAGTAGCATTTAATCCTCCTACATAATCCCCCTTAGTGATAGAATTATAGGCATTTGTTACCACATTCAGTCTAATATGTTTTTTGTTATAGGAGTAATCAGATGGCCTGAGTAGGTAGATAGTCTGCTGTCAAGCCTGACGACCCGAGTTCAGTCCCCAGGACCCACTTGATAGAAGGAGAAAACCAATCACCAGAAGTTGTCCTCTGATCTCCACATATGCTCTGTTGCACAGGTTTTATGGTATGTATGTGTAAATATAAATAATAAAAAATGTTTTTAAAAAATTATAGGCCAGTCGGACGGTGGTGGCGCACGCCTTTAATGCCAGCACTTGGGAGGCAGAGGCAGGCAGATTTCTGAGGCCAGCCTGGTCTACAGAGTGAGTTCCAGGACAAAAAAAAAAAAAAAAAAAAAATAAAAAAAAATAAAATAAAATATATATATATATATATATATATGCCAAGTATGCTAGCTGACACTTATAGTCCCAGAAGATAGAAGATTTCTAGACCATCTCAAATAACAATAAAAAAACTATATGGATTTTTAAAGTGAAACACCCAATTCTCATACCCAACAAGGTAGATAGAATTCTGTGACACTGATGAAGATTTACTTTAACTAAACATGCAACAAATGTCCTTAATATTTTATCATGTGAAAGAGAAGTGCTAAATTCAATTAAGGATCTGCAGGGAACCAGGAGGTGGCTCATCTCTGTAAATGTAGGATGAGGAAGGCTATCTCCCTGAATTTAAAGCTAGCCTGGCTAAAGAATAAAATTACAAAACAGACATACAAACAGACACACATGCTCTAGGGTTGTCTAATTATAGGTATGAGAAAGAAATAAGAAAATGACTTGTTTCTTTTGAAGATAGGGTTTCTCTGCACAACTCTGGCTGTCCTGGAACTCACTAAATAGACCAGATTACCTCAAACTCACCTCCCTCTGCTAGGGTGATTATATATATTATATATATATATATATATTGTAAGTTTCTGTTTTGGGCAGTTCTTAATTTACATCTTAAATGTCTAACACTGGACACAGTAGTATAAATTTTTAAATAGCCATTGCTATTCTCATCTACACTGAATTTTATAACTAACAAAGGCTGCAAGTAAATACAAATGTGAATAATTCTTACTTGAAAAAAACAAGCTTCCACAGAGCATGGTGGCACACACCTTTAACCTCAGCACTCAGAAGGCAGAGAGGCAGAGGCAGGTGGGTCTACAAATCAAGTTCCAGGATAGCCAGAGCTGTTAAACAGAGAAACCCTGTCTTGAAAAACAAAACAAAAAAACAAACCTAGCTTCCAAGAGCTGGAAAGAGAGCTCAATGGTTATTAGCTTTTGTTGCTCTTACGGAGGACCTCGGAAAAGTAAATCCAGGGGCTAGAAATATGGCTCAGTTGTTAAGAGAACAGGCTGCTTCCTCATTTTAGAAAAAGAATTTTTCAACTGACTTTTTTGGAGCAGTGGTACCGTGGAGCAGATCTAGAGCCTTGCATGTGGTAGGTGAGTGTTCTGTCACTGGGCTCAATGCCTGTGTGTTTCTACTGTCTACAAGGCAGGGGCTTCCTTTGAGGTGCATGTATGCCTATGTGTGTTTCTTCTGTTTTCAAAGCAGGGTCTTCATACAGTATCCAGCTAGCTTTAAAGATCTCAGCTTCCTGCCTCTGCTTCTTAAGTGTAATTAGCTAAGACTAAAAGGCCGAGAGAGGACTTGGCTATGCAGCACTGGCTGGTCTATAAATCATTACAGGCATTAAGCCAGTCTCAAATTTGTGGGGCTTCTCCTGCCTCTGCCTTGTGAGTACTGATTACAGACATATGCCACCACACTATGGTTTTTTTATTTTTTGGGGGTGGGTGGGAGGAGTAGTGTTTAAATTTATTTATTTTGTGTTTCAGTGTTTTGCCTACAAGTATGTCTGTGTCCCATGTGAGGCCTAGTGCCTGAGAACAGAAGAGTTCATTGGATCCCATAGAATCTTAGTTACAGATAATTGTATGCTGCCATGTGGGTGCTGGGAACTGAACCCAGGTTCTCTGCAAGAACAAGTGCTCTTAACCACTAAGCCACCCTTCCAGTAACCCCATTTGTTTTAAAATGTTACTTATAATTATTGTGTGTTCTTCTGTGTGATGTCTGTGTGCGGGTACATAAGCATTCAGAAGTAACAGCTCAACCCTGGGGAAGTGGTTCTCTCCGCCTGTCTACCTTTATGTGCGTTTCAGGCATCAAACTCAGGTCAACAGATTGGCCTGGCAGGTTTTACCTGCTGAGCCATCTCTCCAGCTGACACCTCACTCTACTTGCCTAATGTTTGAAGTTATTGCTCTCACAAAATATTTCAACAAAACCAAACTGTACTGAAATTATTTGTACATACCACTTGTAGTGAGAATTACTGGTCGTTTAGTTGTTGCCATGAATGTTTTGACTGCATTCAAAAACCCAGCATCTTCATCAAGAATGACATCAACCTACAAACCATTCATTAGAATATTAACACAGGAAGAAAAACATTACACTCACAGTTATACATATACACAGTAGATATACTATGTCAAAGCCAACATAGATTTTTGTTGTTGTTGTTGTTGCTGGATTTTTTTGTTTTTTGTTTTTTTTTTCCTTGAGATAGGTTTCTCTGTATAGCCCTGATTGTCCTGGAACTCACTCTGTAGACTGGCCTTGAACTAAGAACTAAGAGATCAGCCTGTCTCTGCCTCCTGATTGCCTGGATTAAAGGTGTTCACCACTACTGCCTGGAGAAAAGTTTGTCTTATTCCATTAAGGAACCTTTAAGATGGTCACATAGTAAACATTAAAACTAAATAAAATCAAATCACTAATAACTGGGTAGTTATAAGCCTCACTTCTATAGTTGTTAATAATCAATATTCTTGAACTACGTTAATCATATTAATATTATTCTAGACAGGGATAGAGAGATAGCTTAGTGGTTAAGAGCATTGGTTGCTCTTCTTAAGAACCTGAGTTTGATTCCCTGCATCAACATGGTAGCTCATAACCATCTGTAACTCCAGCTCCAGGGGATCTAATAACCTCCTCTAGCCTCCAAGGATAGTGTACACACATAGTGCACAGACATACAGGTAGGCATAACATCCACACACATAAAATAATACAGAGAAAATGCTTTTTAATTACCATTCTTTAT